>OZ005682.1:1410000-2031421 GCA_963930675.1 Gnaphalium uliginosum | reverse complement strand
TGGAGTATAAATTTAAGTTAAATTTGGATGTATGCTATATTTCTTTAGTTTACAGATAAATAATGTTTGCTTTTCACTCTCAGTTGCCGGTTCCGAGAGTATTGATCGGCTCGAAGAAGCTCGAATATCGATCTAACCGGTTTAGGCTTTATGCAAGATATTCAGAATCACAATCAGCACAAACACAAGATCTTTTTACTTCACGTCTTCAAGGTATTTACCTCAGTTATGGTTCCTTTCTTTGTATTGCTATAACTATGGTATGAAATAAAAGTATATGTTTTGCTTGCAGACAGTATTGAGAACTTGCCAAAGCTTGTGGAGGATATTGTCCAGACGTCGATCAATACAGGTCCTCGTGGAGCTTTAAGGCTGGCTCAAGGTGTTCAAGCAGTAATCGGTGTTGGTAACGAGTGGCTAACAGAATTATCGCAGGTATCTGCATTGTGCAGTTCTTGTTTTTACTTAAAATCATATATAACTGCTCTGTATTTGTAATCGCATAGCTCATGATCTGCAACTAAACGAAAGTTTAGAGATGATATAATTTGCGAGCCCACAGTTATTTCAGTTAAATGAAAGTTTATGATGGAATGTATTGCAGTCGAGAAATTCACCTAGCGGAATACCGTCACAGCTACAGCTTGGATTACTGTCACCACTTTACCTTCGGAAGTTGTTTGAACGGTTGGGGGCTACCTATATCAAATTAGGTCAGGTAAGTTCATGTGTCTTTCGGTTGATTTTATCGTGTTATATTCTAACATTAGCGGTTTATAATAGAAATATCTTTTGTCAATGAAGTCTGATATAATATTGTTTTTTACTTGTAGTTCATAGCATCAGCTCCCACATTGTTTCCGCCAGAATATGTGCAAGAATTTCAGTATTGTTTTGATAGAGCTCCAGTTGTTCCTTTTGATGAGATTAAGAGTATTCTGCGTGAGGAACTAGCTGGCCCAATAGATAGTATCTATGAGTATGTTGATCCTACACCACTTGCCTCTGCCTCAATAGCACAGGTCAGTATTGCTTTATGTTATAATGTAATATTCTTTGACTAAAATTTTATGTAACATTTTGGGAAAATGTGACCTCTAGGTACATGCAGCAAGGCTTAAAGGATCACAAGCGGATGTAGTTATTAAGGTTCTAAAACCTGGAATTGAAGATGTATTAGTTGCAGATCTGAACTTCATTTATGTCGTTGCACGCATTGTAGAGTTTTTGAATCCTGAGCTGAGCCGCACGTCACTGGTATGACTTTGAAACAATTTGTTTAAGATTATAGTTAATCATGTTTAGCTCCATTGTTCGGTTGATAAACTTTTCATTGATTATATAAGTTTCTCACCTAAGATGCTGTTCTATGACCCGGTAATTCTATCCTCATTGCAGCTAAAAGGGTCATCTTTTTTTGCTTGTTTTAGTTACTCATGTTCTTGTTTATTTCCCTTGAATATGATATGATCAATAAGTTACACTCTATTCTACAGAAAAATGTTATAAAAGTTTTGAGCCGGGATTTGTTATATTGAGCCCATATGTGTTCCTTCTTCATCTGGTGTAAATACTCTGTTGTTGGGGGTGGTAAAGGATTTATTTTAATACCGGAATCCATTTGGTAGGTTGCCATTGTCAATGACATAAGAACATCAATGCTTGAAGAAGTGGACTTTAAGAAAGAGGCTGAAAACATAGAGTCCTTCAGAAGATACCTAGAATCAATGGGCCTTACCAGGCAGGCCACCGCTCCTAAAGTTTATCCTGAATGCAGTACCAAAAGAGTTCTGACAATGGAGAGACTATATGGAGTCCCTCTTACTGACTTAGACTCGATAAGTTCTCTTGTATCAAGTCCCGAGACCAGTCTAATAACTGCCCTTAACGTATGGTATGGCTATAACTGTAGTAATTCATTATTACTTATGCTAGTTCATGTCCCCCATGATATGCTGATATATGAAATTAAGCAACTTCTTTTGTGAATAATTGTACAGGTTTGGTAGTTTGATGGCTTGTGAAACTTTCCACGCAGATGTACATGCTGGTAACTTATGGCTATTACGTGATGGTCGTATTGGATTTCTTGATTTCGGTAGGTATCCATTTATGTTTTCACACACTGCATTATTATTGCTTCATTGATGCAATTTACCTCTGGATAACTTTATGGGTGCATCTTATAAGTAGTGCTTGTATTGAAGTGAGAGGTGGCACAATCGGCAGACAGGATAGATTGAGTTACGGGCCAAAACAGGTTTGGGTTGAAATGGGTCATTTTTAAGTACGGGACAACATTGGCCGGGACGAGTTGGGTTCGTCTGAAACAGTTTTTTGTCATTTTAAATTCTTTTATAAATATTTAATGCAATCTGTGATTAAAAAACAAAGTTCATTACAAGTATTCTCTCTGAATAAAAGGACTTAGGAGGTGGAATATGCAGTCCATTTTCTTATGGGTGCCAACCATTTGAGATGAAACACAACTTAATTTGACCCGTTCATTAATGGATTGCAATTGCTACCTGTGATTTAGCATACAAACCTGCTTACATGCATCAAACAATGGGCCATGTCACCTGAACCAACTTTTATGAGTTGCAGGAATTGTTGGACGGATATCACCACAAACATGGGGTGCTATGGAAGCATTTTTGGGTTCAATTGCAACTGAGGAATATGAGTCAATGGCCTCTGCCTTGATTCAAATGGGTGCTACAAATACGGATGTGGACTCCAGGGCCTTTGCTAAAGATTTGGAGAAGATCTTTTCATCTATACAGGCATGCATTCATACGTTTCTGGCCCTGTTCAAATTATAGAACTATTTTCCTATTAGTTTTTGTCTGTTTTGGTATCCAGTAAATCATTGAATACAATAATTATTCGTGGATAAATGGTTAATTTACAGGATTTGGATACAGAAATTGTTGTTGCAACAACCACCCGAACAAGCACAAATGCGACTGCTGTATCAGCCAATTTAGTTGTTGATGAAAGGCAGATGAATGCACTGTTTCTAGATGTGGTAAGCTTTAGCATCTTATTAACTCTGCATATTAGCTGCCTAAAAGGTTTTTTAATGTACCTGTTTGATCTCATTTTGCACTATAATGAACGGCGCGGTTTAAGACTACAGACAAGAAAATATTTAGATGAAAGTATAAAGTTACATTATCCATAGAATTTGCAACGTTCTAAAAATCTTTCAATACAAACAACGAAAAGAATCTGTGGTCAAATTCTTATTATCGACTTATAGTGATGTTAATAGGAAAATTCTACTTAGCTTGAATCTTTTTACTAGATGGGTAAGCAGTGCACTTTTCATGGGACATGCTCAAGTTAAGTTTATTTTTTTGTTAAATTTGACATGCTTATTCACAAACATAAAAATTGACTTTGCTTATTGCATTTGGATTTTTTCGGGTACTGCATAACTATGTGGCTTAATCTATGTCCATAGGTACGGGTTAGTGAATCATATGGGTTGAAATTCCCTCGGGAGTTTGCACTTCTAATGAAACAGCTTTTGTATTTTGATCGCTACACTCGGTTACTAGCTCCCAATATGAACATGCTTCAAGATCAAAGGATCACAATTGCCTCAAATCAAAGAACCAACTACCGAAACAGCTACTAGTCTGCCCATGAGAATCTTAGCCAGGTGAAATTGGTGATTGGAGCTTTCCTGCTACCCTTTTTAGCTCTTCAATAGTATATAATGATTATACTCAAGTATATACTCACAGAAAACTATGAATAAATTAGTGTAATACAATGTAAATGCACCTTGGAGAAATCTTAATCCTGAGGTGATATAGCAAATCTCGCCTGTGTATTGTGTTGCTAGTAGTGAATAACTCAATTACTTGAAGTAGTAATGGAATGTGCCATAAAGATTTACCAGACATGTATGTATATGTAATCAAAATATACCCGATTTCATATAATGATAACAACAATCAACACCCTGAACAAAAAAACCAACAAAATCATATGAAGCCAATGTATGCAGCTGTACACTATAATATAACTGATATTCAAAATTTTCCTCCATGACTGCTCTCAGTTAGCCCCGTATCACCTTGCTCGGAGACGCGTACCCCATGAGCCAATGCAGTGGTGAAGCGTTGGTCCCACGCTTAACCTCCTCAATTTCTGATGTCGTCTTTCTCCGGCCCGAAATCTTAGAAGATGGCCGGGTTGAAGTGGATGGGTCTCTAGACATGGCTGCCTTTCTTCTCTCCTCACTATATTCCCGAGAACCGTATCTATCAGTTTCCGTAGAGTAATCTCTTTGAAACGAACGATCTGAACACGAAACCGGGTCTGCTCGTGACCCGGTTGATTTATCGTAGTCTTCCACTTCACTGGTTGGAGGAGCAGCAATCGTTTCTTCTGGGTAGTATCGGCTAACATGAGTGCCATTTGAAACAGTGAAGTTGAGTACCTTCAAACAAGCACCGCATCTCAAACTATGGTATCTTCTCTTGAAAACAAGAAAACTTTGAGGCAGTTGAAGAATCTCCGAGCACCGGTAACAAGTGATCCATGGCGATCCACCTGCAATCGGCCGGACATATCGCTTCTTTTTTGGAGAACGATATGGTTTCATGACTTCATTTATGTGCCTGTGATCATCAGGTGCAGAGAATTCGGACTCTGAAAGGTGTTTAGGGCTCGAAGGGCCAGAGTAGCGAGGGCTGTAATAATCGCTTGGCCCGTAACGAGGTACATTATAGCAAACATGTTGGCGGGGAAGCTGTGCCGAGAAGTGCTGGTCTTGTGGACAACATTGGTGGCACGAGCTGCTGTCTCGTCGTCTATTGACCGCCATCGTTTCCCCAGAAAACGCCATCCGATGGCTGTATCTACCCGGATGATTCAAAACGTGATCATAGTATGCAGGAACTTGCTGAGCAGAATTCGAAATGTTTGTTCTTTTGAGCTGATCCTGCAGTTCTCGAACCATTTTCAACAACTCTATTCTCTCCATTTTAGGATTTTCGGGGATCATAGCTGACCGACTTCTAGGATTCACATGGAACTCATTAAAACCATATGATGATCGAACATCCATCAATCGGTGCTCATTCAAAGGATGAAACTCGGTACGCCTTATAAAACGATGCCTGTTTCCTGAATCGACATAATCATCTCCTTTCGAACCATTACGAGTCTTTCTAGTGACTTTATCTTCATTTCCATCAAAAGAAGACACACTGCCCTCGTACCCATAATAATTAATCGTACCACCAAATCGTGCATTTTCCATAGTTTCTACGGAACTGATACGATCAAATCTTCGACGGTGACTCAAATCTGCAGTTCCATCTTCGGATAACATATCATCTTCATCCAGATGCATTACTTTTTTCTGTCGAGTATCGAGCAATTTTTCTGCGATTAAGCTCTTAAAGCTTGACTTTGAGCCACCATCTGAATCCCTTACGATCTTCCTATTAGAAATCGCCTCTCGTAGTGGCTCTTCTATCTCCGAAAAAGAACTGGAAGTCAAATCCATATTTCTACAGCTTTTAAATTCCTGATCGTAATCTTCATCGTTATCTTGATCGATTCTGCTATGAACTGTGACCTCTGGAGATGACTCTAGATCCTCACGATTGGAAAGCTTGCATGAGTTATGAGGTTCGTTACGATCACTGTTTTCATCAGGCTCATTCGTTATTTTAACTAGCGATTGTTGATCCACAATGTTACTCGTTTCATGCTCATAAGAAAGCTGCTCCATTTTTTGTTTGTCAGATGAATAGTCGTGTTCAACTGTAACATTTTCTTTTTCTTGTTCTTGATCTTTTTCTTGTTCTTGATCTTTTTCTTGTTCTTGAACAATTCTGTTATGAGTTGCGGCTTCGGGAGATGACTCGGGATCCTCATGACCCGAAAGTTCAGTGGAGCTACGAGGATCATTACGTTCAATGTTTCGATCTGTCCCAACAATTAAATTAACCGGTGATTGTTGATTTGAGCTGCTGCAAGCTTCTTGATTTTCAGAAAGTTGCTTCAGTTTCCATTTTCCGGATGAATACTCTTTGACTTCATCTGTTGATGCATCAACCGTACCATTTTCCACTTTCTTAGCATCTTGATCTTTATTTGAACTATGCAGATCATTATGATCATTGTTTCGATCTGTTTCATGAATAGAATTAACCGCCAATTGTTGATTTGAGCTGCTGCTGGCTTTTTGATCATCAGAAAGTTGCTCCATTTTCCGTTTTCCAGAAGATTCCTCTTCGAGTCTTTGTGATGTTGTATCAACTGCATCGTTTTTCCGCTTCTTGGCTGCATTTTGACATCAAAATTGAACCAAAGCAGTCACAAATGTTTCAGTAACAGATCGAAGAAGCTAAAAAAACAACTTTTTATATCCTACAAACCTTGAAGTTTTGCACCACAGCCTCCACATTCGTACACCAGAACATCTGAAGGTTCCGGCAGAACCTTTTGGCATCTTGGGCATCGAACTAACCGGAGTTTAGTGTTCATCATTTTGTCACTATCGAAAACTTATTCCTGAAATTATTTGAACTAGAAATTTGTAAATAATGAATCAAATCGAGCAAATTTCAGATTAACAAATACTACCAAGACATTATTTGCATTCTGATTTCAAATAACTAAATAACTTGATTTTAACCTGAATCTAAACAGAAGTTGAAATTTGAAAAAATGGTAGTACTATATAATAATAATAATCATATAGAATTAGAATTTCTATTTTCTATATCATATAAATGTTAATGGTATTCTTTCATAATCTCACCTCTTTTTTTTTGGGTTATAGAATGATGATGATTAGGGAGATTTGTAAAGATCTTGATCAAGAATTACTAACCAAAAATCATATTGTTGAAGAAAATAGAAGCCACGTGTACAATTATGAACTAGAGTTTGGTTGGAACAAGACAAATATGGCGTAAAGACTGGAAGAAGTACAACAAGTCAAACATCCACACAAAAACAACTCAAATTACTACTAACACATAAAAAAAATATGATTTTTATATAGAAATTGAACATCATAACACAACTAGAACCCGAAAACATGAACGAATTCTAAAAAGGAAGAAGCAAACATAGGTAGTATGCTTTCAAAAAGAAACATCTTTTGGTATTAAAGACTTCCATTGACCCCCAAAGGGGTAAAAATCTTGAAACTTTGAACTCAATCATAATAAAACAAGAACCCATTTCTGGAACTCTGGACCATAAATTTCTTAGTTTCTTTTACCCTTTTTGTAAAAAATTCCAAAACCACAAATCAAGAACCAGGTATCCAATAATAGCACGGAAATAATTAAATTATTTAAAAAAGTAATAATCTTTTTTTATTATTTACACGTATAAGAATTAATGGTTTGTGGGAGAAATTCAGAGTCTTGTTATTAATTGATTGATTTTGTGTCAAAAATAAAAAATTTAGAAACATAGAATTAAATCAAGAACTGGGTATCATTGAAATAGTAATGAAAACACAAAAAGTTACTATTTTTGTGTTTATTTTACATGTAGAACAATGTAAGAAAGACGTTTCTTGAGAAAGAACAAGAAACATTCTTGGTTGGTCAAAATCTCATATTTTCAACAGAGAATGAAACCAAGAAAAGTACTGAAAATCAAAAAAGATGTGAAATTTGGATAGTATTTGATTGATATCTAATAATCCATCTAATCAAGAGTGTAATAAATGAAAGTAGTTAAAAGATGAAAAACCAACCTGAAATATTTATAGAAATGTTGTTTGTTTACATGAACTTGATGATCATCCTGTGAAAATCTTAGAGAGATTTGTTTCTTCTTTAATTCTTTCTCTCTCTCTAAAAAAATAAAGTTTTTGGTGAGTAATGAAATGAAGATGGAAAAAGAGAAAAGGTTTTATTATTTATTATTATTGTAATTGTAATTTAATGAATGAAAGATGCAAAGAAGTGTTGTTGTGCTGGAATTATGAATTTTATGTTTCTTTCTTTATCTCTCTCTCTCTCTAGACTCAAGAATGATGAGAGAGATAGAGAGAAGATGAAGTCGGCGGTGAGATCATTTAAAGCCACATAACTTATTCTGGGTTCTCTCACCAACGACCAAAAAAAAACAAGATAATTATACTCAACAATACGCTCTCATATATCTATATATATAAATTCTATAATCTAATAATATATCATATTACTACAATGTTATATTTACGGTTCAAAAGAAATAAAGGATACACTTCATATATTGCATGAGAAATTTGTGGTAAAAATGTAGAAAACCAGCAAATACCTGTGTATAATGTGAAAACATATATGACTCACTTATCAGTTGTGACCACGAGAAAGTCCGGACTCAAACTCGAGACCTTATGCTATTTGTGATCAAAAGACCGCACTTATTACCATTTGAGCTACACGTCGTTGACTTATATGATATAAATGATACTACTACATGACATTCGTCAATAATACTGTTATGGGATATAATACATTTTTTAGTAGATATCATGTTACATACTCGTATATGATATGATTAATGTTATTGAAGTAGATTGATTATATACATGCAAAAAAATATAATAAGTTCAATTTGTATAAAATTAATTTTGCAATCTGTAGCATGTATTATAGACGATATTAATAGCATAATTCACAGCTCCTTTGTCAATTTAGTATTTATCAAGTGATTTGTTAATTTTAATGCGTTATTTGCATCACATATATTTTTAATAAATGAGAGCATTTTATTTGGGTTTGTATTGCATGAGCCCTACGTATTACTTTAGTAAAAGTTCATATATTGTCAAATTGGTATTCTATAATGTAATTTATCATCAATAATTTAGAAATTATAAAAACTATATTTTTAATATAATTTAATTGTGGTGAAAGAAAGTCAAAGTCAACCCCGTTGACGTGCGTCTAGGTGGGGTACAGTCTTTATGACCACGGCAAATTGTAACAAATAATTTTACGCCACGTTGTATGCTAATATCCACATAAAAAACACACAACTTGCAAAAACCTTTGTTGTGGACCTCGTACAACTGCCACCGGCTGCGTGAAAATCGCTAGTCCTCCAATCTTTTGTAATGTTTACAAAACTTTCATTTCAACTCTTAGTACACGTTTGTTACGGAAAGATCTTTCTACTTTTCTTTTTTTTCTAAAATTGTGTGTCTCTTAAAATTTAAACAAACGTGTTAAAATGTAAGAGATAAAATTTTAATTTTTCAGAGAAACCTAGAAACTCATAAATAATAGATCCATACATTTTTTTTTTTATCAAATGCATTATTAGATAACATGTGTACATTTAACTGTATGGATCTTATAAAATACCGTTTTGAGCAATTAGATTCCATTCAAGTTTTTATAATTTACAAATTCATTAGTGTATTTATTTTACATTTGTCAATTGACACGTATTATTTTTTACTTATTACCAGTGTAACCATTTTCTTAAATTAAGTGTTTGGTTATACTTTTCTTATAAATGTCACAACAAATCTAATTACATTCATTAATTTCTACGACAAAATTTTATTGAAGTTTAAATAGGTGTCGAGAATTATTGATTTATTTCAATAGAGCCTCAGCCAACCAGTGGTCCAAGCGGCCCAACCACTTGGGTCCCGGTTCAATCAAAACGAAAGCCGATCCGGATTAAATGCAAGTTCCTCATCCGTCACCGCGAGAATAGAAAGCACGTAGGCCACATGGTGACCTGGCAGATAACAACACCACTTCGCCACTGACATCATGCCATGTGGCACAGATCCATGACAGCTTGCTTTAGCCATGCTGACGTCATCCAATGCTTCTAGAACACGTGATACCCAAGACAAAAGGTCAAAACTCTAAAGGCTTCCATTGCTTTCCTTTCATATGAAACGTTCTTTTTTCTTTTTCAGATGTTGTCGAATTGTTTTTATGAATATTGCATTTTCGATTTTCGATTTTATAAAATATATTTATATATTTATTATTTATGTAGCTAAGCGTACACATCTGTGTGCGGAACTGCAGATGAATATTAATTAGTTATGCTTAGAATATAATATAACATGCATATATGAAAATAAGGTTCTGAATCCGTAAGAAACATTATTTTTCGGGGAAGCAGAGAAGTTACAAATTCATAAACGATGAATGTTAGCGAATTTTCTTAATATTTATCATATGATATTATAGGTTATAAAAAATAGTTTATTGATAAATATTAGTAGTCATAACAACGGTTTTGAATACTATTTACTGATAAAAATATGTTTATATACGTTTTGATTATCATCCATCGTGAACGAATGTTAGCGAATAATTTTTTAAAAAAATTGATAATAGCCACTTCTAATAACATTTATTAATGATGAATGTTAGAAAATTCTCTTAATATTCATCATATGATATTACAAGTTATAAAAAGTAGTTTATCTATGAATATTAATATGTATAACATCGATTTTGATTAATATTTTTTAGTAAAAGTATATTTTTTTACGTTTGATTATCATTCATCGTGAATGAATGGTTAGCTTCCTTACTTCCCTCAAAAAATTACTTTGCTGTTGATCTCTACCATATAAAAATATAACTATATAAATAAAAAACATATATAAAGTTATAAACAACTTACACCCATGAAATAAATAAATGAATTAAGTGTTTTGGTAACGAAGCCCTTAGAGTTCTCCTTAAGTTTTGCAAACATGCATTAATAGTTGTATTAAAATATAACTAACTCTTGAATTTATACTGACCCCTTAAATTTTAGTTTAGAGTACAAATAATATATACATGTACATCTTTATTAACGAAATCATTTGGGCTTTATTTAACAAAATGTAAACATGCGT
Organism: Gnaphalium uliginosum; assembly: GCA_963930675.1. NCBI lineage: Eukaryota > Viridiplantae > Streptophyta > Magnoliopsida > Asterales > Asteraceae > Gnaphalium > Gnaphalium uliginosum. The sequence continues at coordinate 2,020,560 of OZ005682.1, read as the reverse complement.
GTGAGCGTGTCATTTTCGGATGTTATTCAATTTTCTTAAAATTATCTCATTATCGACCACGTGATATTGAATTTAGCCTCCTTTTGTGATATAAAATGATTTTTGTACATAATTTTACTGATCAAGGTGTCTTCATAATTTATTGTTTCTAAGAAAGATCACTATCAAACCGTTGAAGTGTAAGACATTACAATTTTTACTTGTAATAATGTTTGTATTTCATTATTATTTAATTAAAATATTTGTGCATTAATTCTTTAGATGCCTTAAAAAAAGTGATGCATTAAATATACATCATGTTGGATCCATGAGGCTAGTTAATGACTAAATACTTAAATCATCGATTTATCATTGTTATCCAAATGATTAACCCCGGTTTTATAATATTGGTATAGATTAATTAATATTATAATTATAATAATATAACGTGTATGGGCATGAAGTAGTTATTTACGGAATGTAGAGTTGTTTTGACTCTGATAGTCAACAAATGGTGCGATTTATTTAGGAATATTTATCTGAAAAAGTTCGTGTATTAGAATATCATTTTATCGGAATGTTATTGTATTAAAAATCATATGATATTCAGAATGTTTAAAAGAACTAATTGAGGTGGGTACATTTTGACATTTTGTCCACTGTGTAGCCAACCCAATCCTTTCTGTTTTTTCTTTTTTATTATTTATTATTATTTCATTTTATATGTAAATAGCTATATCTATACTAAATTCGTCACAAACATTTTATAAAGTCGATGAGAAACAATGTACACTATGATTCAAATAGTAATTAGCTTTATCAAAGACTTCTCAATTAAAGGAATAAACGTCATTAATTAGTTTATATACATAAGAAATTACCTTTTTATTTTCTTTAGTGGATTGAAATTGAAATTGAAATTGAATGGCGTAGCTATAATATATATACAACAATGATATATTTAATTTTTTTCCTTTCAACAATGGTGGTTTAGGTATAAAGCAACAATAATATTTAAGCTTGCTTTTAAGGATCAACCAATTATTGGAACCCAAAAATGAAACACTTTTCGACTTGAAGCAAAATTCAGATTCTTGCCTCATTTCACTCATTGAGAACCCCATTAGTAACACACCTAACCCACATCACTTTTGTTAACAAAATAAAATAAATATAATTCAATTCTGATATTGATCGATATGTATATATTTCTAAACACTTGTAACTAAATAACTTAGCTAAAGTTCTCTTTATGCACAAACATGTTTGGTTCTGATAAGCATGCAAGTTCGGATTGCCGCTAAATTTCCCATGAAATTTCCAAGTGATCTCAATGAAATGTTATCACCATAACTTGTATGTTTTGAAGATTTGGGTAGTTATAGCACATCATAAGAAGTTTCTCTTTGACCGTCAAAGTTCAATGTCTATATATCGATTCTAGAGAAAACATGTCTACAAACCCCCCTTTTGAGTCATACGCTAATTAGCATATACGAAGAAAGTAGATTTATACATGTAATCGAGACTTTTAAAACATAGAGATTTCAGATCCAGTCGTATCATATGACTTAATGGATCTTGTTAAAGCAAAAAAGTTTTTTTTTTTTTTCTTTTTTTTCAAGCAAGTAGGCTCAATAAATCAGGACTTTTTGTGAGAGCTAGACACCTATTCTTATCGATATATCAATGAATTTATGTGGCTTATATTGAAGGGGTCCTATAATTTTTTGTCAATTGGTAACATATTTACATAATTTTGCATTTAACAGGACTTTTTAGATAACTAAAACTGATATTGACCAAGTGATACACAACTATTGCAACTTACAGAAGTCACATAACTTCACTGATATGTCAATAATGCAGAGTTCCTGCTTTCCACAAACAAGAATAAAGAGAGAACAGATGACATGCCCTGTAAGCAAGCAAGATGGACTTAGTCTACAATGACTATTTCAAACAATCTTTGACTTAATATATGTAAGACCAAGAAAAAGTCAACATTCCTGCAAAGAAATATATTTTCAAATAGAAAAGAATTATGTCAACTTAATGAGATAAATTGACTAAGGAAAGTCCCAGTTCCATGTCACATTCAATAACTATAAGTCTCTAAGATTGCATCATCTTATATTATAAGGCATTACTGGCAAAAGAAGGAACCAAATACAGTATATGTTTTTCATTTAATAGACGAAATGTAATTGATTTGAAATTCAGAAAAAAATACAAAAATCATGTAAATTGGCAAAGATTTACCAATGAGTATCTTGAGAAGGTTTATGTAACAAAAGTAGCTTGATATGCACAGAAACTAAAGAACTATTTACCCTCTTGACACATTGTGGCAGTGATGATCTTAAGAAGTCAAACAGTATGTCTAATAACTCCCATTTTCTCTTATTTTTTACCTGACATAACTTCCTTTTGCCTGGTCACCTCTGTATCCAATTCTGCTAGTTTCAGTTTCATTTCATTTGTAATCTTTTGCACATTTTCAAATGACGTAAGTACTCCCACATGCTCATGTTGGAGCAAATTCAAACTAGTCTCCAGTTCTTGAATACGACTGTGCTGTGCACATTTCTCAGCTCGAAGTGTGCCAAGTTGTGCATTAAGTCCATCTTTTTCTAACGTCCAATCGACCATATTCTTGGTCAATTCTTCAGTTGACTCATATTTACCCTTTGGCTCCTCTTTTAAGTTTGCAAGAAGACCTTTCCAGACATCTTCTCTCGCCTTATGTGTGTTTTTCAATTCTGCAATTTCAGAGTCCTTTTGATCAATCTTCACAAACAGTTCCATGATTTTACCATCAAGAGTTAATTTTTGTGCTAACAGGCCACACGAGTACTCATCGATTTCCTCATAGTTCTTTTCAAATGCCTTCAACTTATCTTCGGATGTCTTTAACTCATCTTTCATTGTTTTCATTTTCCTATTATTCTCAAAATTTAGCCTCTTAGAGTCAGCCAGTTGACGGTTTAGCCCAACCACATTACTTATCTCAGTTTCAAGTTGCTCTTTTTTAGTTTCGATTTCCTTCTTCTGAGTTTGCATATCTGATTCTTTCTCTTGGATCTCTTGCTTCAACATACTATTTTCATCTTCGAAACTTTGAATTTTTTCTTTTAAACTAACCACCTCGTCCTCCAAATTGGAATTCCTTTTTAGTAACTCAGTCGCCTTTTCTTTCTCAATTTCAAGATTTGCTTTTTGTATTTTAATCTCATCCTGCTGAGACTGCGTATCTGATTCTTTCTCTTGGATATCCTGCTTCAACTTACTGTTTTCATCTCCTACACTTCGCATTTTTTCGTTCAAATTAACCACCTCTTCCTCCAAATTATTTATGGTTTCTTTTAGCTTCGACACATTATCATTGACCAAACTTGAACTGGATGACGAGCCTTCTGTTTTATCCAGATCACGGCCACTAGATTTCATACGCCCTTCAAAACAAACAGGTGTCCTCGGCTGATAAGGAATAAGCGCCTGAGTAACTTGAGGAAGGCTTGAATCAGAAGAACCGAGGTCTTGCTTTTTGATGAGACGCTGATATTGAATATCCAAAACCCTATACAAGCGCAACAAGTCTTTTAACTTCTGTTTTAAGTATTGCTTTTTGTAACCATATTGTATAGGTGTCATATCGAAAAAAGCTCCTTCTTTATCTATCTCCTCAATGAGTTTTTTGACTTGGTTCTGGAAACCTGAAGTTAAATTCTCAGCAGCCTCCATTGAACTTATCTGCAATACTTGAATATGAGTTCTAGTTCAGTAACAGCTACAGAAATTTGATGTACAATAAGGCGACAAGCAATCAACATTTTGAATTTGATACATTTTTTGTAGAATTATCAGGTCAAGTTGTCAGGCAATTCATCAGAAATTTTCTCACTCATGGTCCCTCCAAACATTTATACACACTGAGTTCATACTTATACCTAAATATCACATCCATGTAAACAGAGATGTTCATCACCACAAATTCATCATTCTTGCTACCATAAAGATCAAAGGCAGACATCCACTGATCAAACGCTACAATCCAGTGATAATCTCACAGCTAATTAACATAAAAAACAAAAGAACTCCAAAACTTCACAAACCACGCAATAGTATTTGTGTGTGTGAGTGTGTGTGTGTGTGTGTGTGAATTCATCATATGAACATGCTAATCAAATCAATCAAATGCACCAGATTCCAATACTACTCGTACTTTAACTTAATTGATACAGAAAATATCGAAACATGAACATCATTTCGGATCTTAAACTATGCATAAAAAAACCCTAAAATGACGCAAATACCATGGAATAGATCAATTTAATCATATTTTTTTGAATAGATCAATTTAATCATATGAATCGCACCTTTTGCAACACAGAATCATAAGTAACAAAGAAAATAAACAAGAACTAACGTTTTCTTTTATCAGAAAACAAGAATCGCATCATTCATAATCGTGATTTCAACATGCAATCATGCAAAACAAAAGCAAGAAAACTGTCAATTGCAGCCAAAATTTAAAAGAGATTTGTTGACTAACCGCTACCGTTTCGCACAATTAGACAACAACTTGATGATTATTGCTAAAAAGACTCAAAAGATTTGATTCACAGCTCCAGTTATTCACGAATTTTGTGTGTGTTTTACTGCGAGAATGAGTGTGTGAAGAAAAATCTGGAAGTGATGAATGTTAGTTAGTCTGTTTTACGCGCGCCTTCTTTTTCTTTTGAAATTTGATGAAGTTTGGTGATTTTTACACAACAGCCCCTCAACTATCAGTAATTAACACCTTTTGCCCCAAAGTCTAACAGATTCACATTTTAGTCAATCTTTGACCAGCTTTGACTTCTTTAACTTTTATAATTAAACAGAATCAAGATTTTGGAGCTGTGAATCAAAATTTATTCTATAGTAATCCAATATATACATAAACAATATAAATTGTTTACTCCTACGCCTTAAATACTAAAATTCTAAATATGATAAATTACATATGTCCTTTAATTTTTTGAATATATTTGACAATTGTAAAATCTAATATTAGACATTGTTAAACATGCCACCATTATCTTTTAGACAATTCTACAATCTTGTGAAGTCAAGAATAACTATATTTCTTCCCTCTGAAGAACTCATGGTTGAAGTCATGGAGAGGTGGCTGTTCAAAAGCCTTATTTAAAGGCTTAGACGAGGCTTATTGTATGAGGCTTCGTTAAAATTATACTATACTATGGACGCGTATGTTAAAATAGACAGTTTGCGCTGCTAGTTGTTTATAAAATATTTTAATTGGAAGTCAAACAAAATGTCAAAGTAGATCAAGAATTTGGATTATAAAAAACTAATATCCATTTTAGGCTTAGAGAAAAAACTTTATGATCTCAATTGGCACCTTTCTACACGAAGATCCATTTTTTGCTTCTAATAGTTGTTACACTTGTTTGTGACATCTACTTTTTTCTTGCTTAAAGCAGATCAAGATTTTGAAAATGTTGTTTCCAAATGAGCGCTTTCGATTTGGTCTTATTCCTTCTGGCTCCACTGAGGCTATTAGCTTGTAATATCTTGCATCATTATTTTCAACGAATCTCCAGATTTCAACAAATCAACATTGAGAATTGCACACCTTAGACGTTTGATCATCAACGAGGTATTACATGCCCCTAGCTTTGCGAAAGGATTGTTACAAGCATTATGACCGTTTCTTTCCTAACTAATTTCTAATCCTTTGACCATTTTAGATAATATCTTTATTTGTAGCTAATGTGCTTATAGTTTATTCAATAGTAAAAGCTTACTATTTTTTATTACTAAAGAGCGAGTATATTTAAAAACATTGATTCAATGGTTGGTAAAAATAATGTCTTTTGAAGTACATATATTAACGTTTTCTTTGGATAAAGCTAGAAAGAAGGAGAAAAAAATGAAAAATGTATATGAGTAATGGCTTAACACAATTTGAAAAAACCTTACATATTTAAATGCTAATTAAGTGGGGATAAAAGTAAAAAGAAATGACAATAGTATCGTTAAAGAACTCATTTATCTCATGAAAATATCAAGATATCTATCCTTCATGAAATAATTATGATAACTTATTCAATATATCAAGATATCATCCTTCATGAAATAAATCAAACATTTATCATTAAAGTAAAAATCAAGAAGTTTATTAATGTCGCACCCCCAAATCTCGTGTGCAGCGGAAGTCGGATCGGGGCGCGACTAATCATGGATCATTACACAAAGTTATGGCAAACGACTCTATATGAGACATTTTGAAAATAGTACAAAAGTAGTTACATTGATATAATTAAGGTTTACATCAGTCTCGAGTTCGTGGGATGAAATCCTGAAGATTCTAGTACATAACGATTATACCAAAATAATGTAAGAAAATCTTCTTATACATATAATGCATGCGACTCGAGCTAGCAAGCAATCCTGTGGGCAACCCTACTGTTGCTGAGTACCTGAGAAATACACGCTAAAAGGGTCAACAATAATGTTGGTGAGCTCATAGGTTTACGTAGTTAAAATCATAGTATGAACCACAAGATTTCAGAGTTATCGTAGTAGCACGAATGCCAAAGTAAATCATAGTATACTATTGCCATGGGCTCATAGTTCCGAAGCTTAACCGTAGTTGGTGTCTCCAGTTAAGTGTATAAACCAGTACACTCGGATTACGAATTATTATGCGTCCGTATAGTAGTTAGAGCGACTAACCCCGGACGGCGGACTGTCAGTTCCCGATAGATCTATCCATAATGTTCGCGCTTAGTATTAACGGGCTATGATATTTGTTGGAGACCATCGTAGTTTGGTTTAGTTTACCCATGCAATCCGTATAAGTTTTCATAGTACTTGTGTTCATAAAAACAGAGCAATGTATTCTCACCCCAAAGTAAGTAAAACAGTAAAAGTAAAAGTGGGGCTATGAGACTCACCTGAGTCTTGTACAGAGTGATAATCAATAAACCAGTAGTGATAATCAAGCTTAAGGTAATTTAATACGCTTAAGTGTCGGTCGTCACAATTAATGATATGTTCATGATCATGATAAATGATTATTTTTATTTATGTAAAATAAATGACATATAAATTGTCAAAATTCCCACATTGAATTTGTACTTACTTTGACAATAAAAGGATGCATCCACATGGGGAAAATCAAGTGGTTTATTCCAAATTTGTTGCTTTTATTAATATCTAAAAAAGAATACAACAATTATGTAAACTGACAAAGTCTTTCCGGTAGACATGATGCAAAGGTTATATGTAACAACACTAGTTTTATATGTATAGAACTAAAGAACTAACAAGTCAAAACAGTTTCCAATATAAGCTTGGTGAATCTACACCTGTAGTGTTCCATAGTAGAAGATAGATTGCCTTAAGTTTTCTTATGCATAGAAACATATTTCTTCATACTTGCCACTTGCTTTTCCAGATTTGCAGCTTCCCTCTCAAGATCACTTTGAACTGCAATTGCAGTATCATAAGACTCGAGTGCAACATAATTCTCTTCTTTTAGAGAAGCCACGTATACATTTCATTTCTTAGCTCTCGTACTTCTGTCAGCATGCAACTCCAAAAAAAAAATACCCGTTTCAGCAATTTTTTCATTCAATATTTCCTTCTCCAATTCATGACACCACATAACAGACAATATGTTTTCGTCCATGTTGTTCAATTCTTCCATCAGGTATTCTCCCACATTCCCACTAGATATGCACTTCTTCATCTGGTGTATTTCTTCCTCCAATGTTGATATTTCTTCCGTTAGTTCCGCATCAAACTCTTCCCCTTTGAGCTCAATATTTGTGTTAAGTGCTACTCTTTTCCTATCACCTTGTAGGGACTCTGAATGGCTGACAAGTTCTTTTTTTATTATTATGAGAGGAAATCTCAGTTTCCAGTGTTTGGAGCTCATCCATCAGGTCAGTTTTATCTTTCTGCAATTGCTCGACTTCTTTATTCAATTTATCATCTGACTTGCACTTTTCTTGTAGGTCACCTTTTAGTTTCCTAAATTCAGTTTCCTGCTTTAATTTGAAGTGAATTTATTTGGGACTCCAGGTCCTGTTTTACTTTCTCAAGAGAAGCCTTTTCAGCTTTCACAGTTTCAAGCTCACTCCTTGTCGCACCCCTAAATTATGGTGCAGCGGAAGTTAACGCGGAGCGCGACGAAATCAGGAATCATCACACAAGGATATAACGAACGACCTCTAAATGAGTCGTTTTAAAAAAAAAATAGTACATTCCATTTATATAAAATGTTGAAATGTATTGTTTACATGTCACAAAAATATTGTTTCCCTAGAGTCCACGTTTAAGACGGGAGATTCTATTACATAACAGCTTGCAAAAAGTAATGTGAAGGAATCTCCAGTAAATGCAATTGTGAAATCATGCGACTCTAGTGTGCGGTCCCCCTGAAGGAATCCTACTGTTGCTGTGAACTTGAGAAATACATACTAAAACGTCAACAATAATGTTGGTGAGTTCATAGGTTTAGTTATCAAAGTATCAATGTGAATCACGAGATTTCCATGTTGTTTGTATCGCAAAACTACGATAAATAAATGTATACTACTGCCATGAGCTCATAGTCCGAAACTTAACCAATATGAGTTTGCCTCCTGCAGGTGTCTAGTCCAGAACAACCGTATGAACGAATAATAAAGCGCCCGTTTGACCAGTTAGAGCTACTAACCCGGACGGGGATGGTCAGTCCCAAATAGATCTATTCTTCAAAACTCGCGCTAAGATCCATACTAACGAAACTATGATGTGTAGAGGAATTTTGTGTGGATTATGAAAGTAAAACACTCATGCAATCCGTATATGTGTAAATCTGTACTCGTGTTCATGAAAAACAGTGTATGTATTCTCACCCCAATTAATTAAAACAGTAAAAGTGGGGCTATGAGACTCACCCGAGTCTTGAAAGCGTGCGTTTAAATCAATAAACGTATATCCAAAGCGTAACCTTCTAGCGCCCTGAACGCATAAGGTTATGTATGAGTGAATGTATCAAAAGATCATTCATGCTAGTTGTCCACTCAACTAGTTATGTCCAAGTGTTTGTTTATCGTTTGTGTTTAGTAAATATGTACGGCCCGTTTGGTGACGTTTTGTAATAATAATCCCCGAAGACATTATTATTATGTTTTGTTTCATTGTATATTTATAAGAGTATATGCATTGCGTGTACGAATAGTGTTGCATATAGTGTAGTTGTTGTCTCGCGAAAACATTACCTTGTGAAAACATATTCTTAATCAAACTGTGTTATGCGACACAAGGGTTGTGTCGCTGTGAAGTGTTGCGACACAGATGTAGTGTCACAGAGTGTAGATTTCAGATAATTATGCGACATAAGAATTGGTGTCGCAGGTCGTGAATTTAAATCGATGTGCGACACAGGGCTTAGTGTCGCAAGTTAATATTGCTAGTTATACGTGTTGCGACACAAGGGTAGTGTCGCAAGTTAGTACTGCTAGTTATGTTTATTGCGACACAGGACTTGTGTCGCTATGTTAACATACTGAGATTGAGTTTTGCGACACAGGGCTTGTGTCGCAATGGTTTTGGGCCATCTGCGACACAGACGACCTGATGTGTTTTCGTGTTCGGAAACTTGGTCAAACGTGCTCGGTTTGCCCCGAAACTTTTAGGGAAGTCTTAAATATGTTTTTAGAGTTTAGAAAAATTATCGTTACGTTTTGTGGTTAACCCGAAACTGTCGTTTCAAAGTTTATACAAAAACAGCCCCCTCGGTTTATTTCATCATTTTTGGGTCGTTTTCGTGACTCGTTTTCACAAATCAAAGCTTCAAAATAAAATTCAAGAAAATTTTACGGTATTCTTCTATGTCTTACCTTTCCAAAACATATTTTTTGGTCGAGTGTAAGTCATGAAATTGTCCAAGAACCATACATGTGTCTAGTGGGTCGACCTCCTGACCTTTGCTCAGTGTTTAGTCCATATCTCACGATTTACAAAACTTCAGAAAGCGAAATAGTACTACTTTTAAAGGTAACAGAAAATGTGAACTTTTCCAAATGGTTTCAGTCGATTTGGGTTTGTAGATCTCGAGATATGTCTTCTCAAAATTGGTCAAATTTTCTGTCCAAAAGTACACTCCGGACACTTTCTTTTGTAAAATCGTTTCCCATACCAAACGACCTCATAAAAATACCAAACCACCTGGGTTCGAAAACTTACATCTTAAATTTGATTTTAGGCTCAAGAATCACTCGATTTAGTTAAGAAATGAGTTAGATATCATAGATCAAAGTTGGGTTAAATTTTTGTCCAGTGGTAAAGAGCTTTATCCGACGGTTTTTCGTATTATCCTTTGGTTTTCGGTTTAGATCTTGGACATAATTAGTAAAAGCGGCCGGACGCTCGGGCTCCGCGTTTCAAGCTCGTTAGGCTTAAGATATTGACTTAGGCCTTGCTTCTTAGCTAGTGAAAGTTCAGTCCTCACAGTTTCCCTATCCCACTGCCAAAAAGAAGACAGCAACAAAGGTAATGGAATTGACAGGTTCTATCTATGGGACCTTAACGAGAATTTTTCGGTTCTTTCTGAAAAAACCTAAGAGGTCCGTGACTGACCCTGTGTTCAGCACATGGGCCTCCTCTTTCCGTTCGCTCTTCCCGAGAAGTGGTTAAATTAAAGTTTCCTAACTACATTAGTGGAAAGATCTATCCCAGATCTTAAAGAGGTCAATGGCACCAAAGATGAAATATAGAGTCCCTATATCCTTGTGGTTGGTTAGCGATGTTGAGAAGTTTAGAGCACTCTCTCAGTCAAAAGATTTTATCGATTCCGCCATTCTGAACTTCGTTCGCGAAGGCACTGGACTTTTGGAGTAGAAGCAGCCGAGCTCATTCCCTTCGCTTCCTGGGCCCAAAGCACCCGAACCATTCTTAAGACCACCAAGTGTAACATCCACCCTAAGGGCCTAGTAATATACGGGTAATTTTCTAACTTTAAATTCATTATTTAATGTGTTAGGAATATTTAATATTATCATGTTATTTGATAATATTAGTCAAGAGATTAAATGAATTATTGTGACTAATACATAATTCATTGTTTTAAATTAATCTAGTTGACGGTAAAATAAAATAGTTGGTTTCGCAAAATGGTTTTAGGTTCCAGACAATAGATTAAGAATGGAACTAAAATTATAATGGTATTGGGTTAATTCTTAAATCTTCTATACGTTCTCAAATCTTCTCTATGCCCTGCGAATTGAAAACAAAATTGAAGAAACTCTTTGTGAAGAATTATAATCTTCAGTAGCATCATCAGCTTGTTTGAAAAATCGAATTCCATCATCATCATCATCTTGTTCCCGTGAGTAATTAGTGTTTATAAACTTTTTTTGAATGAAATTAGCCAATTCATGAATTATTGTGAAATAGTGGCTTGAAATATGTTATATGATGATATTTGATTCATATGAAGTGTTAGAAAGCTTGTTAGAATGATAGGAAGTCGAATTTGTGAGTTATGCAAAAGAAAGTTCGGGTTTTTGGGTTACAGCAGGCTCGGTTCGCAGCTTGCAGAAGATGAACTCAGTTCGCAATGCTTGACTGCGAAGCAAACTGAGTTGACCTGCGAACTGAGATGCTGTGCTGCGAACTGAACCTTGCGAACTGAGCTGGGCTGCGAACTGAGCTGGGCTGCGAACTGAGTTTGCTGCGAAGCGAACTGAGTTGCCCTGCGAACCGAGATTTGGTCTTGCGAACCGAGATTGTTGCGAACTGAGATTTTTAAAATTTTGTTTTGCAAATTTTGAAATTGCGTAAGTGTTTTCAGGATAGCGACTAAGTGACAAATTTCACTAACTCGGATTGGGTTGAAATTCGCATGGTCACTTGGAAACGACCCAATAATCAAGGCTCTATCCTAAGAGCCTAGGCAGTTTTTGGCCTTTCGGGGTCATCTAAGGGTCGAAAATGGCATTTTTCGGTTTTTAAACATCGTTTCGGGACTTTCTGGTTTCGCTTCGGATTGAACTTTTGTTTTCTTAGACTTCAGGAATTTACCTGCTTGCTTAAATATGTTATATGATTATGGAATGAGTTACTAACTCATTATTTGTTGTATTCTCAGATCAGCAGAAGACTCAATAACATTAGACTTCTGAGTTGTTGGACTGAGACTGACAGGTGAGTGGATCTGGAACTCACAAGTTTGATTTGGTTGTAACGGTTTGGTTGCAACAAGTAAACGTAGATATAATTGATAGACTGTTTAGTCTGATTTGCTGATTATGAATCTACGTGCAATGTGGCCTTCGGGCATTGGTTGTTATTAAAGAGGTCAACAGATTGTTGGACTTGGTTATTACAGGATTACAGATACAGGTTTTGTACATGTGTTGTATTAAAACCTGTGTTGTGAAATGGTAATATCAAGTTATCGGTATATTCTATATAGGCCAATACAGATTGTGATAAGCGTTCTTTGAGGGGCCCCGCGGCAGTAGGGTTCCTCAAAAACCACCGATCCTCTTTGGCATTATGTGTTTACGATTAATTGATGTAAATAGATTGTTAAGCTAAATTGAATTGTTAGTTTCACATTCATTCACTTAGCTTTGTGCTAATCCCCCATCTTAATCCCTGCAGGTTGAAATGGGCGGGCAGGAAGATTATGTTCAAGGAATGTTTGACCAGCTGGCAACTCTGATATATTTTTGATAACCTAAATGAAAGTTGAAATGATGTAACACCTGGTTATGTACGATGTTTCGAACAATATGTATGTATTTTTTTAAATATTATTAATGCAATATATGTTTTAACCTACGCTTCCGAAATAAAAAGAATATTTTATATCATACGAAGAGAGGGTGTTACACCAAGCCCTCCCGAATGAGTTCTAAAAGACTCCCGGCGATCTTTGACCGGGCGGGGAATGATTGTGACAGCTTTTATAGGATACGTACCACCTTGGGGTCAGATGAGCTTTTGAAACGAGAGACAAGAAACATCTTTGATTACGATTAAAAGGAACAATCTCAAATAACATGTATATTAACATTATCCAAGGAAAATAAACAAGATTTGAAGGAATTCTTACAACGAAAACTCGATCTAAAGCCGAAATGACGAAGAAGGGGCTGCTGTAACGCGTTTTGTGTTTCTTCGCTCGTTCTTCTTCTTCGTGGTGTTGTAGATGATGGGGATGGTGGCTAGATCACTTGGAAAGGGCTGGGAAATGTGGTGGTGAAGGTGGATTTGGGCTGAGATTTAGAGAGAGAGCAAGAAATGAGAAGTAAGGGAGGTTAAGTGTGTGAAAGGAAAATGGGAACTTGTAATGGTTGTGAGGTTAAAAGGGGTGGGGCCATTGGGCCGGTTTTCTGGGCTGGGCTGGGCCGACGTGGGCTTGGCCCATCGTGGTCTTGGGCTCGTGACTCGCTCCTCGATTTCGTGTTACGTTATTTGATCGGTTAAACGTTAATCGCGCGTTTTAGATTTTAATCGTTAACGTTTAATTTTCGCGTTTTGTTTTTAATACGTAATTGCTATTTTAAATTGACCAAATATTTATAAATACATTATTGAACCTTTTCAAAATATTTGTCGAGTTTCGTTCGGTCGTCGGGCGCGATTCGCGCGTTTTCGTCGCGTACGGTACGTTTATACAAAACGTAAAACGTTTAATATGTTATCATAATATTATATGTTAAATAACGATTATTTAATATAGTCGCGTTATTTAATAAAATGTTTTTCACCAACGTCCGTATTTATTGTGTCGGATTCCGTCCGATCGAACTCGCGAAATTAAAATTATTTACGTATGTGTGCATATATAACAATATACAAAGTGTTACTGTACTTAGTCCTATTTCAAACTAAATACACGTAATAATAATCTATCTTAGGTACAAATGATGGCCAAATTTGCCGGGTGTCATAGTCCTCGTGCTATTTTTCTGTAACTGCAAACAACCGAAATTACTATTCAACTCCTCAAATGCCTTACATATTTCCTCTAGTGTCCCTTTTGGTGTTACAACTTTGGACTTCAAAGGTTTGGTGTTTTCAAGATGGGCTTTTATCGTTGTAATCTCATTCTGCAAAGACTGTATTTGTGATTGTTTTTCTTCAAGCAATTGCCTCAGCATATTATCTTCAACATCTAAACTATGAACTCTATCTCTCAAACTAAGCAACTCTTCTTCCATAGCTACAGAAATTTTATATCCCAACTCATCAATCTGCACTCAAAGACATAGTTTTGGTAAGTTTTGAAAGTCTATATAGTTGCTTGTCATCTACGTGCAATAATTCACAAAAATTAGGGAAAATGAGTAGGTATGATAAATATTAGAGGGTAAGTATTTCCTTAAAGATCTGAGAATCAGAATGTGTTGAAATCAGAACAATTCAAACGAATGCACTAGATATCAGTAACATAAATGGGAACTAGCACATAAACGAAACAAAATATAATCAAATCAATCAAATGCACCACTGCACCAGATTTCAATACTACTCATGATTAACCTAATTGATACAGTTAATATATCAAAATACGAACATTGTTTCCGATCTTAAACTACACATAAAAAACCCTAAAATGACGAAAATACCATGAAATAGATCAATTTAATCATATCAATTTAATCACAGAATCATAAGTGACAGAGAAAATAAACAAGAATTAACTTTTATTTAATAGAAACAAGAATCTCATCATTCATAATCGTGATTTCAACATGCAATCGTTCAAAACAAAAGCAAGAAAACGTAAATTTAAAGCAAAATTAAAAAGAGATTCGTTGGCTAACCTTTACCATTTCGCACAATTATACAACAAACTGATGATTATTACCAAAAAAAATTCAAGAGATTTGATTAACAGCTCCAGTTAATGAGTGTGTGTTTTAGTGCGAGAATGAGTGTGTGTTTGTTTGTGAAGAAAAATCTGGAAGTGATGAATGTTAGTTGGTCTGTTACGCGCGCCTTTATTTTCTTTTAATAGATGATGAAGTTTGGTGTTTTTAAGACAACAGCCCCTCAACTATCAGTAATTAACATCTTTTGCCCCAAAGTCTAACGGATACTACATTTTAGTCAACCTTTGACCGCTTTGACCAATTATATTATATTAATTAATTAATACTCCGTATAAAATTTTATGTTGAACTAGTATTCTTTTGAAGTTTTATAAAATGGTCTCAAGTATATTAGATGTGATCCTTGTGATCTTTACTACTTTCAAAACGTTTAATCTACTTATTATACATCTTTATAAATTATTTAACCTTTTTTTTCATTGACTTACATGTTTAAAGAACAACAATAACACAAATACCCTTATGTTCAACGAATCAAACCAAACTACCATTTCCTAAAAGATGGTTGAGTGCAAAAACAATGGGGTGAAGGGATGACAACTCATTACACTCCGATTGACGTATATAACCCTTCGATTGAAATGAGGATTTCAATGAAAGGTGGTAAGAGTTGCCGGAATATGATTGAAGATGATGGTGATGATGATCGGAGAATGGGTTTATGTGTGGATTGATTGTATGAGTTGATTGTGTTCCGTACTGAAACCTTGAGTCTGTTTATATCTTATGTTAAGAGTTAGTTTTCAGAATTGTAGGGGATGTGTTACGTGGGTTAAACACCGAATAAAAAGGAATGTGATTTGACACGGTCAATCCGAACGGTTATATGTCGCTTTCGGGGAACAGATGTTGTGACGGATCTAATTTATACCTCTGGCCATAGTCATGCTAGTTTCGAGGCAGATGATTAAATAAGGAACACAATTAAAAAGTCAAAAGTGTGTTGAGTGCTTCTATGCCTTTGGTCAGATTTGTTTGGTGTATCGGTATAGAGGTATATCAATATCTACAAATAAACAAACCAAGTTACCAAACCTCTATTGATTTTCTTATTTCTTTTACCATCCATTAAAGTCAACTTTATTTAAGTTTTGATTGAAAAAAATGTTGGATAAAATTGAGTTGTGAAAAGGGTTAATGATTTGAATGACCGTATATTTCTCCGTGAATTGTGTATGGAAATCACTTTTCCAAGATAATATTTCGACCCTTAATTTGTCTGGGTTTCACGAAATTCGTCCTGGGATAATTCAAGAGAATATTCAAGTGTTTTGGGCAACCAAAAACTTGAATCCGTATGTTTCTGTGTTTTTAATTTCATGTTTTGATACTTTAAATATTGTCCAGATAAGTTCCTAGAATTTAGGAGCGGTTACGTTGCGGTTAATTTCCCAGGAATAATTTCTGATTTGGTTGCTAAATCTGGTCATGTCTGAACAAAGTTGATAGGATGGTCACGAATAAGCGAAGCTGATAAGTGTCGCTGATCACTGTCACTTATCAGTGTCGCTGATCAGTGTCGCTGATTAATCAGCACATAAAACATCAGTAACGTTCAGCACGCGTTCCATCATTCGTTTCAGCACGCGTTTCAGCACTTAGTCTAAATCGACTCCCCCAAATAATCTGGACCCGAAAATAGTAATTTATCCGGCCATACACTTCGCATCACTTAAATTGTGTCCACTAAATTTACCATTACACTAAAATAAACAACAAAAAATAGATATGTTGAGAGTAATTATAATAGGGCAATGTTGTTAACTGTTATGATGATTGAGAGTTTAATTTTAATTTTAAGTTAAAAAATTGCCTTGTTTTCAAGCTTTATTAAATATAAATAAATAGGAGATCTTGTAATGCTTTTATCAATCAATCACGTATATTTGTTACTGGGACTCAAATACGTATATATACACGGCCCGTTAAATTTGTATTTAACTTTTATAAATATTGAACTAAAGTATATAAATTTTTTTTTTGTTGGTGTGATATTCGTGTTACTTTTTTTAGTTTTGTTAGTTTGTATACAAAAAAGTGTAGAAAGTAAATTTGTAATCGAAATCATTTAGGGTAAATACATTTTGTCGACATTCTACCCTCATACTTTGTTCCATGGTCAGCATCCTACACATAAAACTATCAATGTATACATTGTACCCTACAATTATGTACTAGAATCCTTGAAAATACACATTTGACCGTTTGTTCAGATTTTATGCTGACAAAGTAGCCACGTAGTGTGTCACGTATTAATTTTTTTCCACATGGATTTCTCGGTGACGGTGATAGTTTTATGGGTAGGATGCCGACCATGGAACAAAGTATGAGGGTAGGATGCCGACAAAATGTATTTACCCTTAATATTAATTCCACGTAAAAAAAAATATATAAATATTAATTGACACGTAATTAATTTGACCGGCTCTCCCGGTAACTGGTCACCAAATTACCCATATCGGAACAAATGTAACATGTACAATATATACATTGATAGTTTTATGGGTAGGATGCCGACCATGGAACAAAGTATGAGGGTAGGATGCCGACAAAATGTATTTACCCAATTGTTTAATATGAGTCAAACAATATTGAATTGCAAAAGATTATAATTACTCATAATCAGATCAAAAGTTTGAATAAATTATAAAAAGTATCAATCACAAACGATGAACTTGTAACACGAAACATCAGTTATAATCTTTATACACCACATTTGTCATCTTATTTTTCTGCGGTCATTCTTGTCATCATGTAATTTAATTAAACCACAATATAAATGTCGTTACTAAATTATGGTGTAAAAATTACATTTTTTTAGTACTAAGGGGTCTTTTGTTTTTTCTGATTACTAAAAGATGAAATGTGAAAATCAGTTCTGAATAATAAGAGTTGACATTTGAAGTCTGAGTTGGAATTATTAAGACTGTTTGGTAAATAAAAAATACAAACATCTAAGTACATGTGTTTTTACCATTTATGACGTGAAAAAAACCATATCATTGCTTGAATATCACAATGAGTTACAAACGACTCAAATTAGAATAGAACACTAAACAAGTTTACAAGAGTTCCCGACACAAAGTTCTTTCACCGATATTAATTTCAACAAATAAATCGGAATAAATAAAAAAAATCAAAATTGAAGTGTCCAAAAAGGTAATAAATATTGTTTAATACGTAAATTCATTTATGCAAGATAATCACATAGAATAATGAATTTTTTTATTAATTAGAAGTTTTCAGCTATAAACAATAGTTTATCGAATAAGACATTTTTCAACAAATTGTAGATCTGATCGGAAAAGGAAACTAAAACAGCTTAATGGCTAATGACTTATCGAATATTACAAATAGCTATTTTTTCCTAAATCTTCTAACTGGATTTGAATATCATGTAGGTTAGTAGAATCCAACAAATAAGATAGTGGATGCAATTAAAATTATAATTATAATTAATATATAAACGAATATATTCATATACGTACAAGAATTAAGATAAATATATATTAACATGGCAATTTTTTATTTTAGTGTTGAGCTAGCCTTTTATTTGAATGGAATATGGAATACATTACGATTGTAATATAGAAACAATTGTTTTGTTAGGAATAATTATTATCTATGACATCATCATATTCTAAATTCTAGTTAATTTGACAAAATTAAACAATTTACATATATAGTTCAGATAGATACAACAATAATTAAATTAAATTATGTGTTGTAGATAGACTTGAATTCAATATAATCGTACAATTCAAAAATCTAATCATAAATTACATGTAGATCAATGTTATCAACTAATTAAAATATTATTTAAGTTTGAATTTTCGATCCAATTCCTCCTTCAGGGATGGAATAGATCTATTTAATTCTTATATATATATATATATATATATATATATGAAAACCCATGAAATAATTCCTCCCCCCCATCGTACAATAATCCTACTCTAATCCACCATTAGATCAAAACATGACATACTTTGAGGTATTAATTGTGTAATAAAATACTAAAATGCCCTTTATTAATTTTCACTATCCATTCTCAAAACTCTTTTATTTGTCATAATAAACCCTTATAATTAATTCATTTGTACATGTTTTGACTAATTGGCTAAAAGTATTATATTAAAAAACACATCTAGCTTCTCACATAAACATCTATTCGGCCGTTCTGAGATTTGAACTTGAAAGCTAAAGAATTGAGACTTGGGTTGCTTGGTTCTGACTCACCGGAAAGAGAGGTGGTCAACGGTGGTGGTATCAAGAATCCGGTGGCCGAATAAAAGAGGTGGTTAACGGTGGTGGTATCATGAATCCGGTGTCGGAGCTAAAGGGGTTTCTTCCATACAATTGAACTTGAAAGCTAAAGAATTGAGACTTGGGTTGCATGGTTCTGAGTCACCGGAAAGAGAGGTGGTCAACGGGGGTGGTATCAAGTATTCTGTGGCCGAATAAAATTGGAGGTTAACGGTGGTGAAATCAAGAATCCGGTGGCCGAAAACAATCCGATTTAATCGATCTGGTAACATTACCTTCTAATTTTTGAAAGTTTCATGTATAATTGGTAACTGAATACCAATAATTAAGGGAAGGATTCAAAAACCAATTTCAATTAAATATATGGATATCGTTATTTATAGAAAATTAGTACCCCTAAATTGATGATTTGTTTTGGGTTATGTTATCTCTAATAGGTTCAATGTTCTTTTGTTGGGTCAAAATAAGCTTGAGTGTAATACTGAGAATGTGATAGATTTTCAGGTTCTGAATCAAGATATATATTTAAAGCAAAAACCATTCAAAAAATGGTGTTTCTTTGTTTGTCACATTGAAACGGAGAATGTAATACAAGTTTTATGTGCTTATTAGGGTGTAGTTGTCAAAATGGTTGCACCTGGTGCTGAGCACACAGTGGCTATCACTGATACTGGTGAGCTTTGTGGCTGGTGTTTGCGTCGATATGGCAACTTGGACTAAGGTGGCAGAAAAGATCGCAATCTTCCAGAGAAGCTTCAGTTGTCAATGTATGTAGCCCTCTTTTATACAATTCATCATTAAATTACTATTAGTTACTGTTAAATGGGACATGGATCATTAATACTTCTTCGTTGGAGAAAGACCCATCTCTTTGGCTATCAAATTGAATTTTACATGTGCAAATTAACTAAATCAATCATATGCAATAACATATATACATTTGGTCTTTTTCATTTCAATTATAATGCTTATTAAAAAAATATTTATATCGATTGTTTGCGATTTGAAAATACAAAAAAGTTTTTCATTTCAAGTTTAATTTAATTAAACATCATCTATTATTTGCGATTTGAAAATACAAAAAAGTTATATACATCGATTTTATAAACAGGAACATTAGTGTAGGAGCATTCTTAACCCTTTATTTTTGGGGCGACATAGAAGAAACTTTAAAGTTAATAGAGTTTGGTTATGACATTATGGAGTTTTTGTATTTGTATTTTGACATTTTTAAGTGTTATCTTAAGGTGTAGGTTAGACAAAAAATCATATGCGAGTATACGACATATTGTGTGCGATGAACTTTAAGTTTATTGTTATTGTATGTAACTTGGTGATGTGACAACTTATATGTATGATACATTAGTTAAAGTGTCATGAATTACATATTAGAGGATATATTTTAGAGATATTGTTTAATTATATTTAGTTAATTTATCTAGATTAGTTTGATATTGTTTCCAATTAGTATTAGAATTAGATTACTTGTCTAGCAAAATTGTTAGTCTATAAATATATGTACATGTAATCTCACTTAATGGAATCAATAATTATCAGAGCTTAGGTTATAAAGAAAACCAATCGGAGATAAATCATCCTCCGGTCGCCGGCTAATCGCCAGTAATCCGAAGGAATCTCGTTCTTTTGTTTTGTTTACTTTTTTTTCCGTGTCAAATAAGTGGATTTAATCCCTTTAGCACATGGGGTTTTTGTTTTGATAAAGAATGTAACACTCGGAGGATTGAAAAACCTTGTTTTTTTTGTTTTATTATTATTATTATTATTTTCTTTTAGGTTTTTGTTTTGATAAAGAATGTAACACTCGGAGGATTGAAAAACCTTGTTTTTTTTTGTTTTATTATTATTATTATTATTATTTTTAAACAAGATGTGAAGGAGAGGGGCAGGGATGCAAAGAATTGGAAAGTAGATTAGAGATTTGGAAAGAAGAAAAAGAATTAATATTTTGTAGCATGAAAAGAAAAAAAAAAATCAAAGGGATATTGATATTTTCCGAATCCACGTGAAAAAGGTCATCGGTTGCAACTTTTTTTGTTTTGTTTGGATGAAAGAAAGGAAAAGCAATGACATATCCCTCCGAACCATCGATGTTTAGCCGATGACTGGAGGATGATAATCTTACGAACTTTTTGTTTAAAACTCTAGCTCTGATACCATGTAAAATAATGAAAAGAGTTTATTATTGATTCCATTAAGTGATATTACATGTACATATATTTATAGACTAATAATTTTGCTAGACAAGTAATCTAATCCTAATACTAATTGGAAACAATCTCAAACTAATCTAGATAAATTAACTAAATATAATTAAACAATATCTCTAAAATATATCCTCTAATATTATATTACATACAATAATAATGAATAATAAATCCATTACATGAGAAAAGTTCATTAGAGTACAATAGTTTTTGAAAGAATTGGAGTACCAATGAGAATCCTCCACGTGTACAAAACTCATTAACATCCAAAATCTTAAAAATTAATTATTTCACAAACGGCAAATCGAAAAATTATGAAAATTACACCATAAAATTCAGCGTTTTATCCTATTCGATTAGACATTTCACAAGGTATAATTTCGACGAGTTCTTTTTTTCTTTTTTTGGTGAGTTTTACAAATTATTAACACACCTGTTAGTATTTGATTGTACATTTGATTTAGGATTACTGTTAGGGTTTAGCAGGGTTATACAAATTCACCATAAAATCCGTATTATTTTTATTTGAACGGCAATAAACTTCAATTATTACTCGCATTATTTTTTTTTATTTTTTATTTTTGCATATGAATTGCATTTAAAATTTAAATGTTCAAAAACATAGCCCATATCTTGCAGATCGTGTCTTTTAGCTGGGGTTATAAATGGGCTTGACTATCTTGGGCTATAATTAAAGCTCTTTGTATTTTACTTATTAACCCGTATTTTTCACCGTTCGTCACGGCATTGTCTAAATACACATATATTTTGATTAATGAATAAATAAACAGACTATAGGCATATATTTTGTAAGATTTATATTAAAATGAAACTTTAAGATATACAGAATTGTACAGATAGATACCACCTACCTAGTCTTACTAGAAAAACAATATGCAGACCAAGTGATTTGACATTGCTAATTTTGACAGGTCACATTAAGGAAGGGCGTCCAAATATTCAGTTTATTCACTTTTAAGTTTTGATATTTTTAGCCCCTTGCTTAAAGAAAGACAGTTACAAATATGAACAAAATCATACAACCTAGAAGTTCGTTTACAATGATTATCTCAAATTTTCAATGACCAAGACAAAGTCAAACAACCAATTTACTGAAATGCATATTAAAATAGAAAAAGCATTCCCTTGCAGTCGACATTCATATTGTTCGATAAATAAATATTCAGAATAAATTGCTTTGAAATCCATGAAAGAGTAAATATTATCTAAATAATAAAAGTATCACAAAGAGATGTGAATGATATATGTAACATGAATAGCCTCTTGTAAAAGAAACTGACGAACCTATCAACCTTGTTGACACAATGCAGATCATGTAAATCTAAGACGTCAAAACGGCATGCCTTTTGTTGCCAACGAATGCTTGGCGAAGTTCTTTGTACCCAGACATGTAATGTTCCAGAGAGAATGATAGCTGCCTTATGACTTCCCTTTTCTCCTCTGCTCTATCTGAAATAACTTCCCTTTGCTTATCGACCTCTTTTTCCAAGTCCGCCACTTTCAATCTTAGCTTATTTGTAATTTCTAGTGCATTGTCAAATGAAGAAAGTACCCTCACATGTTCAATTTGTAGTGACTTCAAACGGGTCTCCAGTTCTTGAATTAACAGACCCTGAGAACACCTCTCAGCTTCAAGTGTGTCAAACTGAGCTTTAAGTCCATCTTTCTCTAACATCAATGCGTCCAATTTTTTGTTTAAATCGTCGACTGACTGACACTTTTCTGTTACTTCCATTTTCAACCTACCGAAATCAGCATTCCAACTATCTTCTTTTGCCTCATGTGTGATTTTCAGTAGTGAAATTTCAGACATGAGATGATCAATCTTGGAATGTAATTCTGTAATTTGATCGTTACGTACTGATATTTCAGCAATACATGAATATACTTCCTCTTGTAATCCAAGATTATTGTCTTTCTCAGAATCAAGTTGTTTCTGTAACGAGGCTATTTCTTGCTGAGTTGACCCTAGTTGACCCTGCAACCAATGAGTTTGTTCAAAAATTTTGCTAGACAGCTCATGGTTCAACGTTGTAATTTCATCTTCTGCTGCTAGTAGTTTCTCATTGGATGCCACCAACTCTTTTTCCATTGTTTCAACTTTAAGATTAGAATCAGAGATAAAATGTTCAAGGGCAGCCACTTCCTTCTGAAGCTCAATCACCTTCGCTTTCTCAGTTTCAAGATGGGTATTTTGAGTTTCGATATCAAATTCATGTTTTTGAATCTCGTGCTTCAACTTAGTATTTTCATCTTCCAACTTCTGAACCTTTTTGTTCAGAAAAACAAGCTCTTCCTCCAAATTTGATATTTTTTTATTTAAATCATCAGGAACCTTAGTTTCTTTTACCTTCAACGCATCATCGTTGACTGGTGAAATTAGAAGCTTGTTAATAGACATGAAAGACTCTGAATCAGAATCCGATGATAATGAGAAGGAAGATTCCGAACCTTCAATTTTAGAAGCATAAGAACCACCACCGCCAGAGCTCATTACATCAAAACCAATAGGTGTCCTAAATTTTTGAGTGTTACTCATTTGATCAGGAGTAAACATCTGAGTAACTTGTGGAGAGCTCGAATCATAAGAATCGAGATGCTGGTTTAAATTCGGGGCTGGACCATTCCTACTGACTTCTCCAATCAAATGAACATGTTGATCAGCCAACACCTCGTGCATACGTGATAATTCAGCTACATGTGTCATCAATTTAGTCTTCTTATCATCATTAACTTCTGCAGTCACTTCAGACAAATTTCCACCTTGTTCTATCAACATAAGGATTTCTTTGATACACTTCTGAAACCCTAGTTTCCATGAAATTACCATTACGTACGCAATTAGTGTGGAGATCTTATTATCTGAATATAAAAATAAGAAAAAATCAAGTAATTTATTTAGCAATTGAAACATTCAGAATTGATTATCTTAATTCTAATGTACCATACACAAAAAGTTCATTTTAATGTAAAAATATCCTTCAAATGTATATGTATATAATATAATATGTGACATGTATCTCACCTTCAACATTTTCTGCAACGCATGCAGAAATAGCAGGATTAATCTGACTATCATCCCCTAGCAACCGCGATTTTGTCTCCACACCTTCCATTTCAAAAGACCAGCTGCCCTGCAATTCAAGAATATCATAACATAACATAAAGTACAACTTCCTACACTAATGTTAAAAAACAACATCCAGTAAACAGTAAAATAAAGTATTCCAACGTATTCAATTTCCACTATAAAATTATAGTTTCTGTAAATCAGCAACTTTTATAAGATTGCTTTATCTCACTCATAAATATTGTCAGAACCAGCAGCCGTCGGTTATAATTCCTAATTATCATACGAAAACTAAAATTAAAATAAGAAATACCTTCTAACCATAGCTTATTGTGTTTTCAGGTGCTTGGATACAAGTGCATATTAGTTTTTTGGGTTTTTTTCCGAAAATTGAATCAATAGTTCTCTTTTTCGGGTATCAACTAATTTTGTTTTTTAAAAATGAACCACTCATTTAAAATCGAACATTTTCAGGTATAAGTAACCGTTTAAAACGGTAGTTGGTCCCAACAAAATTACTTGATACCCGAAAATGCAAAAACATGAACTATTGATTCATTTTTCGGCAAAAAACATAATAAGTTGATACTCAAAAATGCAAAAACGGAAACTATTGACTCATTTTTCGACAAAAAATCCTTTATAAAATCATTATCAACGAATGCAAAACTCGGTTACTTATACCCGAAAATGGCTACTGTTTTAAACGGTTACTTATACCCGAAAATGTTAGATTTTAAATTAGTGGTTCATTTTTAAAAAACGAAATTAGTTGATACCTGAAAATGCAAAAACGGGAACTATTGATTCATTTTTCGGCAAAAAAACCCTTAGTTTTTTAACACGAAAACGCGCTTTGTGCGAAGTGATGCATATTTGGAAACACACATTTTAAGTCGTAAGTACTTAATACCAAACGCTCCCCACGAGAAGTTCAGATCTCGATGAACGCAACACGTAAAAGAAACTGCTAACCAAAGTGAATTCAGCTGATCGATCAGATCAATTCAATCATTTATATCACATAATTTGCAAACATAATCATGAATTTAACAGCAATTAACTGGATCACCAGAGATCAGTTATTATCAGTACTAATAGTTATCAACATATAGAAATTTATGACTGAAACATGAATTAAAGCAAAATTAAAGAAAGAATTATAACTAACCTTTTACAAAAACTGAAATTGAATCGAAAGAAATGATTGATAGATTCAGTATAATCACCGAATGATAAGATCAAAGATGATGTCTGAGTGTGTTTTTATTATAGTGTGTGTATGAAGACAATTAGAAACGGGTGAGAAAGGGGCTCCGAACACGAAGAAGAATACGGAATTTAGGGACCGGATGTTACCCGCCTTTTAGCCGTTTAAATATATTGTGACAAAAATACCCTTATGTTTTTGAATTTTGAAAGGGATTGGGGATAAACATTGAGGGGTGTTTATGGTAATTTCAGTGGAAGGGGGTATTTCATGTGAGTGGAGACAGCTAATTGACAGCAATAATTGTAAGGCCCACATGTTATTTGGGCAATGCATTTTTTCAAATTTTGGAAACTGTAAAGCGGGAAAAATAATCATTTATGGTTTAAAAAATTGATTATTTTTCCTATTTTGCAATAGTGATTAAAGAAACTAATTTAATTTTTTGAATTAAAACAATATATGTATGAATTTTTGGAAAATAAAGTAACTACATAATCATTATTAATTTTAATATCATATATTAGTAACGACCATTAGAGGGTAAATCAGTGAAAACTAAATATAAACGATTATTCATATATTACCATCTAGTTGCTCCAAATAAAGTACACAGTAGTAATTTTTCTCCACTCGCATGATATACTACGAAGTAGGATTTATCAAGCTTAAGAAATACATATAGTTAAAAGGTTCTAAGATTTTTAAAAATAGAGGACTCAAAAGTTTTATTTTATTACAATTACAATTACAATATATACGGTGAATAATAATATCTCATTTTAAAAACAAAAAATAAGCAATATACTACATAATATTTCTTGGATCAGACTTTTTTGGGCCGATACTAGACCTTTTTTTACCGAGCCCAAAACAAGCTAGAATCGACCCGCTGCTTTCTTGTTTTTAGTATAATAATAATAATAATTTTATTTTAATAGAAAAAAATATATTGTAGATTTATAGGAGCAAAAAGTGTCAATGATTAGTTTTTTTTCTTCCTTTTGACGACACACTCATGGTAGCGGAACCAATGTTGATAATGGTTATCAGAATACACTAAAATCCACACACAAGTGCACAACCATACAACCACAAGAGGGTAGCCCGGACCCAAATACATGTGGTCGCAATTGGACCATCGTCCTTGGCCCATTCCTTTTAAACCACTCTCTGCCACCTCCCACCATGGATGTAAGGGAAAAGAATCACACTTCAAAATATTACTCAAAATGAACATTAATATCTACACTTATATTTAAATCATGTTTTCATCAACTTCTTAACATCGTCGATCACATATATAGTTAAAATTTTCATTTATTTCTCCTACTACATAAACCAAACGTCATATGCAATAACGCAAAACACGTCAAGTACGCCTTTAA
This sequence comes from Gnaphalium uliginosum, assembly GCA_963930675.1. Classification (NCBI taxonomy): domain Eukaryota; kingdom Viridiplantae; phylum Streptophyta; class Magnoliopsida; order Asterales; family Asteraceae; genus Gnaphalium; species Gnaphalium uliginosum. The sequence goes on along the minus strand of OZ005682.1, from coordinate 1,993,492 downwards.
AAATATGCAAAAATAACGCAAAACATATATATTGAGTTGTTTTTAATTTGAAGTAAAAAAGAAGCCATGTTTGTTGGTGTATAATGATTTTGTGAATGAGAAGGATGAAATATATTTTTGTTTTATAGCGGGAATTTGATGTTGGAATCAAAAGACATTTGTCCCTTTAAAAATATCATGAGAATTTTAATTGTCATAACTTAGTTACAAATTAATTATTTACTCTTGAAAATATCACGAAAAAATGACCACTTTCTTAGTCAATTGTATTAAGGTATAATTTGGTTAACTTTTTTTCATTATTACAAAATAACTACCTAAATCATCATCATCATCATCATTAAAAAAAATACTCTAATTAAAAATTATACAAGTAGGAAAAGTCGGTGATTATAAAAATCTTTTGATAGCAATGCAAATGGTAACATGCATACGACACTTTGGGGACATAAAATAAAATATCTATAAAAACACCCAAACATTTTAAAAACGTTTTCACACAAGTGATGGCAAAAACTGAAGAGAAGCCACACTTTGTGTTCATTCATGGTGTAGGTGGTGGAAGTTGGTGTTGGTACAAGATCAAATGCCTTATGTACAACTTCGGCTACACCGCCACTTGTATAGACCTTAAAGGTGCTGGAATCGATCCCTCTGATCCTAACAAGATTCTCTCGTTCGATGATTACAACAAGCCTCTTATCGACTTCTTGGAATCATTGCCTGACGATGAACAGGTAATATTATTGTAATTATATAAGTACAAATGATAAGTGGTTGAAATGATCAAAATATACGATTAGTGTAATTGTAGGTGATTTTGGTAGGGCATAGTGCTGGAGGGCTAAGTGTAACGGATGCAACTCGTAAGTTTCCAAATAAGATAATCCTCGCGGTTTATATTGCTGCAACTATGCTAAAAGACGGATTTATGACCGAGCAAGATGTCAAAGATGTAAGTTGAATGTCTTCGTATATTTGTAAATTTGTCGTCTTGATATACATGAACCACGTCGATCTTTAATAAGAGGAAATAAATATCTCGTTTATGTAAATGAGATAACTTACATAAACTTAGTTTATTTGGGTGACATAACTTTTTGATCTTAGTTACCATAAGAAAGAAACAAATGTTGTTGGAATTTGGCTTAATTGAAAAAAAAAAAGTGTTGAAGTTATCATGAAAGTCAACCCAAAGTGAAAAACAAGCGACGAAAGTCAAATCGGTGATTGCTGAAAGTCAAATCATAATCATCGATAGTGTAAATACATTGATAGAATTTGTAGCATGAAACCATCAAGAGAGTTTTTCATACGCTTAATAATTGTTATTTTTCTTGCAAATTTGTTAGGGTGTCCCTGATTTATCAGAATTTGGCGACGTTTATGATTTGGAATTTGGGCTAGGCTCCGATCAACCGCCTACAAGTGCAATTATTAAAAAAGAATTACAACAGAAACTTCTCTATCATATGAGCCCTCAAGAGGTAAGTGGTTTCAATAATTTCCGTTTTAAAATGTATATACGTAATTAGAAAATAATATGTAACAATTCGTCACATATTCGAAAAACTAAAAAGATTATAGTTAATCACTTGTTTATGGTTATTAGGATTCTACATTAGCAGCAATGCTACTAAGACCAGGACCAATTTATGCATTACAACGTACTCAATTCGAAGAAGGAAATGAGGGTGTAGAAAAGGTGCCACGAGTATACATTAAGACGATGTATGATAGAGTTATGAGACCCGAGCAACAAGAAAATATGATAGTGAGATGGCCTCCTTCAAATGTCTATGTTCTCGAAAGTGATCATAGCCCAAACTTCTCTAATCCTTTTGTCTTGTGTGGCATATTAGTTAAGGCTTCGCTATCCATCGGTCGTACTTGCACCTAAAAAATATTATTTGGTTACGATTTGATTCCTTGAAAATGCATGTAGTTACTCAATAATTGATATGTCATAGGGAAAGGGTTATTGTAGAATCATTTCTTATTGTAAGAACCGTAAGAACGACCTTTTTCATTTTTAATTTCAACATATCTACACTTTTTAACAAAAAAATAATGCCAAAATTATTAAAATGTTATCCTCTTTTATATTGGATCGATTTAAAAAAAATAAAAAATATATGATACACAAATTAAAGTTGTGTATCACATAGCTTTTATGTGTAATACTTTGATACACACTAAATTTTTTATTATGTGTATCACATGTTTTTAAATTTTTTTATCTCATATTAAAGAGCATAAATTTCTAATAATTTTCATATAATTTTTTAATCAAAAAAGTTAGTTAATTTTAAAGTTAAAAATAAAAATGTTCGTTCTCACCGTTCTCATCATAAAAAGTGTTCCTATTTGAACATTCTCCTATCGCATAAATATCCATTTAATTCTAGTATATGGGTTATTTTGTTTATTTGTTATTATACTCTAAAGTACCGATTCTTGGTTAAGTACTTGAGCAAGATATTGACTATGTAAGTTTATAGTTTCCTTCTTTAACGCACTAAAAGTCTATTTATAAATGTAAAGTCAACAATGTATACTATACAAAGTCAATGCTCTAAGTTTTACTCTGTAAAAGTCAACTGAAGAGAAGTCATACTTCAATAGCTATTCGGCTATTCGGGGTGTTCAAAGTCAGATATCTGAAATTTTGAATATTCAAAATTTTGAGATATTTAATTTCACTATCCGAATCTGAATCCAAAATTTCGAATATTCGAAAATCAAATTAGCAACTTTGAAGCTTTAATATTGAGATTCATAACAGAAACAGTTGATGTGTTTGCAAATCAATCACTGATTCTTCAATTTATGAAGTATTTGAATCATTTATCGATGTGTTTGCAAATAATTTATGTACTAAGCGACAAACTTCACTATTAAAAGAAACAAAAATAAAAAATTTTCAAAAATTTCGGATATCGGATATTATTCGAAATATCTGAAAATCACTATCCGAATCCAAATCTGAAAATTTGAATATCCGAATTTCGGATATCCGAATTTTTTAATATTTTCGGATCAGAAAATGTACAAAATTAAAAAATGTACAAAATCTGAAAAAATGGACGGTGGGCTCTTCCATTTTTAAGGGGAAATTGGAAAATGTACAAAATTAATGAAATCACCATCTCTCCGAAGATTTACAAAGAAAATGGAAGAACAAGATAATTGAAAGCAAGATATATAGACATATAGACATATAGTTTCATAGAACATAAACAATAAGAAATGTCTGGAACATAATGGAAGCGAACAATACATCCAAAAGAAAATCGAAAACGTTTTTTGATAACATCACTGTTAAATTAAAAAATCCATGTAATAGATGGAAGAGAGAAAGAAAAAAAATTAAAAAGAAAGGTGTTTGAATGAGATGAGATGAGATATTGCAGGGAGCATTGTTGATGGGGGTAGGTAGATATGGTGGTGATGAAAATGAAAGAGAGAGTGAAAGAAAGGGGTGAGAAGTTTCCAAAGGGAATGCAATATCGTGTACATGAGAATTTTAGGCGGGATGGTCATCGTAATTCTTTCTATCTCTCGGGTTATAAGCTTAAAACGAGTTGAGTTTTTATCTAACAATTCGAGTTTGGATTGAGTTTGACTCGAATTTGAATTTGATCGGTCAAGCTTTTATTGAGTTCGAGCCCGAACTCAAACTTAAAAATCAAGCTCGAAATATATATCAAGTCGCGCTCAACCTTTTAAAAGCTCGACTCGAATGGTTATCGAGCCTTAACTAATATATATATATATATATACATACAATTTTTATATGTAGATGATATCATTATTATATTTTAAAATTGTTAAGCTATATTATAAAGTTTTTGATTTGTTTTCACAATTTATTTTAATTTTATATATATTAAAAATGATTTTACTATTGATTTTTATTTTTAAATAAATATAAAATCAGTTGAATATTGAAAATTACTTTTATATAAAATTTTAAGGTTTTCGAGTCGAGTTCAAACTTACCTTAAATGAGTCGAGCTAAGCTCGAACCCTTTCGAGCTCGATTTGATTACAACCCCAATTGTGTATAACTTTATTAAAAATATATATGACATAGTGAATTTATTTAAAATATATATCTGACAAAGTTGTAGATGATCGAAATCTAAAGTTAACGTTAATCTACGGTTGAAATTGCACGTTCAACACAAATCAGTTCAATATATAACATACTGGTAAAATGTCCTTAAAACCCTTAAGTTCCTCCCGTCGTATGTAATACACTACAGTCGCCATCACTTTCCCGCCAGCATTTAATCAATCCCTAAGCTGAGAATCAATCACAACTGAACTTTGATTGATCTTATGCCAATGAGGGCAACTAACTGATTTTCAATTGTACTTGTTTCTTTTCTTTTTTTCCCTTTTCAATTTATGCTTATCATTTTGTGTTTTCACTATGGTTTTTATATACTTTTATATTTTATATATTATTATTATTATAGACTAGGTTTCAGATGAGTACAACAATTTTTGTAAGAACAGGGGAATCAATTTCAACCACTCATTTTCATCAGATATTCATTTCCCCATCTTTTTAAAAACTAAATATCTCACAAACGACAAGTCGAAAAATTATAAAAATTGCACCATAAAATTCAGCGTTTTCTCCTCTTCGATTTAAGATCTTACAAGCTATACTTTCGACGAGTTTTTTTTCTTCATTTTTTGGTGGGTTTTACAAATTATTAACACATGCATTACTAATTAGTTGTACATTTGATATGTTACTAATTTGTAAAACCCACCAAAAAATGAAATAAAAAAAACTTTTCGAAAGTATAGCTTGTGAGATCTTAAATCGAAGAGGAGAAAACGCTGAATTTTATGGTGCAATTTTCATAATTTTTTGACTTATCCTTTGTGAGATATTTAGTTTTTAAAAAGATGGGGAACGTGGGTTTTGTGACACGTGGCTCATTCCTATTGATTCTCCTATTCTCAACACTTTTGTCATTCTCATTTGAACCTCACCCTATTATTATATTATGATTATACATTTTGCATCAAGTAGCACATTTTGTATATTAAAATTGTTCACATTTTAATTAAGTGAGAATTTTTATAAATGATAACTAAGTACAAGTTTTTGGTCCTTAACGAAAAACAAAGATACATAGAAAGTCTCTCATCAACAAAGTTGGAAAATAATATTACAAACATAAATGTTAGTAAACCTCAATAAAATTATTTTAACTATCCCGCATTGTGCAAGACAAAAGTCTAAAGAATCTTTTACTTTTAGGTTGACCCATAAAAAAACGTTCAAATTAATTCAGGGATGGTACTCAACGGACGACGTTGTCCCGCAAAAAATACGTTCAAATTAATTTAGGGATGGTACTCACGAATGACGGGTACGTATATGCCATACCTACAACTCGTTCACGCGGGGTTTTTTCAACCCGTGAACCCGCGAGTATGTGCCAATGAGTTTATTTTTGCACCAGTACCTACGATCCGTAAATACCCGTCAGGGTAAACTTACGAGTTTTATATGACTCGAAAAATTATAAAATAATCAAAAATTTTGTCATTAAAATGTTCAAACAAATATTAACCATCTAAAACAATAAGTCGTAACTTTTAAAAACTAATTAAATGTTAAAATTTATAACATACGAACCAATAAGTTAATAATTATTGATTTATTGGATTACTTTCTTCTTACTTTGTTATGCAATCTTAGTAATTGATACATAATTTATATACAATTTATTCACAATATGAATAGTTCCCTTATATATTGTTATATTTACATTTATATATTAGTATATGAGCATATCAATTATGCTATTCACAACACAAAACAATGTTGATGTTGGTCAATTAACATTAATTTTTTTTTGTATATTGTACATTTTTTATCCTCAAACTTTTTATATTTACACAAAATGACCCCTCCATTAACACTGATAGCACCTTTCATTCGCGCAACATCATAGATTATTTTCCCTTAGTATATATATTTAAAAAATCATACGTACATACATGTGGGTAACTTAAATGTGTTTTATGGGTTCGCAGGTCGGATATACTTGCGGGTAATAGTGCATACCCACAACCCACAGACGACCCGCTAACGGGTACGATTTTTTGCCCGTATCCGTAGGTAAGATTTTACGGGTTTACCCCACCTGCAACGGGCGGGTGTCGGGTTTTTTCACCCGTTGTCATCCCTAAATTAATTTATGTATAAAATCGCATATCATAATTTTTCATTTTTGATTCTGTGTGAACCTCGTGTTTGTTTCTATTCATAGGTATAATAGTATCCTCACTGAAACTGAAAATAAATTGGCCTATTAGCTCAGCTGGTTAGAGCGTCGTGCTAATAACGCGAAGGTCGCAGGTTCGAGACCTGCATGGGCCAATAAGGTTTTTATTTATAATTTATTTTTAGCCCATTGTTAATGTGCTCTTAGTTCTTCATAATGGGCACTTGGTTCTTGATCAGATATTCAGATTGGGGCCTATTGGCTTCTCAGACCTTCCTTGTATGGAGATTGTATAAACTATAGACTACATTTTTTTTCCACTTAATTTTATTATATCACATGCCATTCGTATTTGAATGGGTACGTTGGTTACTAGTTACTACACACGAAATGCACGGATATTGAAATATTGTTTTTCAAATGGCCTATTAGCTCAGTTACTACACGCGAAGGTCACAGGTACGGACCTGCATGGGCTATTTTAGTCAGAGGCGGAGTCAGAAAATTCAACTGGTGGGGGCGAAAAAAATTATTCTTTATTTCTTTTACATTTTTGGTGGGGCGAGAAAAAATTATTCTCTGTTTCTTTTATATTTTTGTGGGGGCGAATTATTAAAAAGTCATTAACACCTTAGTATATATATATATTTTTTACGTAATTTGAAATTTTTTGTGTGGGTGGTTGTCTACGCTGCCCCGCTCTGTCCCCGCCCTTGATTTTAGTAGTTTAATCATTATCATTAGATCATACTCGTAAAAAATAGTTTTTTAATCTAATTATTATAATCTGGAAGATAAAAAGGTAGTCAAACGAACCCAGCATAGGAGTAATATTGGAGTATAATGTTAGAAGATAAAAAAGTTCTAAATATCGATCAACAAACTCTAAAAGATTATATTGTTACAAATGTAATATGATTTTTTCTAATTTAAGGACGTGGAAAATGTTATCAGAAATACAATTTATGTATCAGTTAACATGTTAAAATTGTTCGTACCATTTTTAAGTCACTCATTTCACCCGACCAGATAAAAAATTATACAACAATCAAAAGGAAGATCAATATATATAAATAATGATGATGATGATTATGATACAACCACACAAATTTGAAAATACAACCACAAAACTGAAAATCCTAACAGTAACATAACCATACTTTTCAACTCTAGATCAACTATCATGGAGTCTGCACATTAGATCCTTTAGACCTATTATCATCTGAAGAACCCCGATGTTCTGAAGAATCTGAAGACCGTAAATCTACAATCATCTTCACAACATCATCCATAGATGGTCTCATATCAGGTACTCGGGCCACACAGGCAAGCCCAATTTGAAGCATTTGCACCATTTCTTCTTCAACATGTTGGTACCTCATTAACTCCTCATCAAACACCTCTGCAGTCCATTCTTCTCGAACCACTGATCGTACCCATCTCGGTAGGTCAACCACCTCATCATGACCGCCCAATGATGGTAGAGGAGATTTACCCGTTAAAAGCTCGAGAAGCAGGACACCGAAACTGTAAACATCTGATTTTTGAGTGAATTTTCGGGTTTCTATCACTTCTGGTGCATAGTAACCAATGTACCGAGGTTTTGTGGAAGGAAAGTTCATTAATGGAGCTAAACCCAAATCAGATACGCAACCATTAAAGTCTGCTGTTAGAAGGATGTTTGAAGATTTAATGTTGCCATGAGTAAATTTACTACCTCCTTCTGAATGGATATGTAAAATCCCTTTTGCAGTTCCTAGTGATATCTTCACTCGTGTCTCCCAATCTAATGGAGTTCTTCCGACACCTCTATTTCCTGTCCAAAAAAATGGTGTTATATAAAATTGGATTATATATAAAAAAAAACTTAAAGAACAAAGTTTTGGACGATTAGTGTTTTAGGTCAATCCAACCCATTTTAAACCAGAACTAAAAGTACCTATTTTGGGTTAAGTTAGAGCATCTTCAATGAAAGTTTTTTTTAAAGCTTTTTAATGCAAAAAAGCTTTAGAAAAGGTTTTTATCACTGGGGAAAAACTTTTTCAATCAAAGGCTTGAAATTTCTCAAGCTTTTGATGTAAAATTTTTTTCCCTAAATATTTACACTTACACCTCCTAATTTGGTTTTAAAAAGTCATTGGAAAATTTTTCTACGTTGAAGGTAAAACATTTTTATAAAACATTTTTGAAATTAAATGATGCAGCATGTAAAAAAGCTTTGAAAAGGGTGGAATGAGTGTTTAGTGATAGGCCTAAACAAGTATAAAAAAAAGTGTTTATTTGTGTCAACTCAACCCGACCCACACTAAATATTAACCCTTTTGACCCATGACCCGACCCAACAGTTTTGCCACCTGAATTGTTAATTTAATGAATTATAAGATACAACTGATGACCCAGGGATTTTTTCATACCGTGCAAGAGTGCATCTAGGCTGCCGGCTATCATGTACTCGTAAACAAGAAGCTTTTCGTCCTTTGAATAGTAGTAAGCGCATAATGGCACAATGTGCGGGTGTCTTCCTATTCTGCCTACGAACTCCATATGCTGATCAAACTCTTTTTTAGCAACTCCAACTTCGCGTACTCGTTTCACCACAACCGTTGTCCCCTCATCGAGTATAGCTTTATAAGCCGTTCCATAGCTACCTTTACCAAGAACTTCAGCTGATGCTCTCAACAAATCCTCAAGATCAAAGTTATAACTACTCCCTTCGAAAAAGACCAACTTGTTCTTCTCGGCTGCTTGAACCCCGCTCCCGAAATCATCAGACTTTTCGTTTTTCCCAGGTGGGACTGCCTTTATGGTTAACTCACCCACAGAATCTCTATCCTTTTTCTTCTTTTTCAAGAAACAAAACAAGAATATTGCAAGTAGGAGAACAAGTAAAACACCTCCTACAACGATGGCTAAGATCACACCGATGCTGACTTTGTTGTTATGTTTATTCGGGCGTACGGGTAAGGATGGGGAGTAATGAGGGGTCAAAGATGAGCATTGACTCAATGGGGGTCCACATAAGAGAGAATTTCCTGAAAATGAGGAAACTGGAAACTTCTGGAGGGAGGGTGGGATTGGTCCGTTGAGCGTGTTATGGCTAACATTTAAAAGACGGAGTCTTGTGAGGTTAAGTTCGGGGAGAGGTCCTGAAAATGAGTTGAATTGGAGGTTGAGTGAGGTCAAACGGGTCAAATTATTTAGCGTTTGAGTGATGGGTCCCGAAAAGTAGTTGAATGAGAGATCTAAAATGCTTAATTGTGTGGACAGATGAGTTGGAATGTTACCTGAGAGCTTGTTATTTTGAAGATAAAGAAACTGGAGGGATGGAAGGGAGGAAATATCAGAAGGAAGAGTCCCATTAAGGAAATTAGATCTTAGGCTTAAGATTCTGAGAGAATCGATTTTCCCAATACTGTTTGAAGGGATTTGACCAAATAGTCCATGACCCGGGAGATGAATGGCAATGACTCTTGTCCCCTCGTCATTGCAAGTTATGCCAACCCATGAGGTGCAGATGGGTATGGTGGAATTCCAGTTTAGTTTTCTTACGTGTGGGACCGTTGAAGCGAATTGAAGAAGGGCCTCAGCATCAGAACTGAGGTTGGCGGTCGTCACATGAAGATTATGTAATAGGAAGATAATGGTAGAAATTGATATAAGTTGGAGTTTCATTATGTAACTACATAAAGACGTCCCTTTGATGAAAAACAAGAACAGAAATTTGTATTCAGAAGGAACCAACAAATGAAAGAACAAGATTTGGTTTCAACTATAAGGAAAAAGGCATCTAAGGTGAACACAAAAACTAGAGTTACTAATTACAAATCAGATTTGAAGAACAGTGAGGAATAGGTAAACAGGCTAATCTAGCTTATAACTTATAAGATAGAATTTCAATAGTTACCTACAAGATTGATTAGCTACCTGCAAGAACTGGCTATAGAAGCTTCAACTTTGGTAGATGATACTTCCTAGTGTTATCAAGACTTGAAGTTCTAACCTTTTCCATATGGGAAAAAGCAAAGGCAATTATTTAAGCTTTAGCTTTTGCATTAGAAAGTAAAAGCTTTAAATTTATAAGAATAAACAATTTCAAAGAAATAAAGAATCATTTCCATACAAAAATGATAAAGGCAATTGAGATCTTTATCCATTCAGTTATTTAAGTTGATCAAATCTTCTTCAGTGATACAAAGATAAACAAACATGAAATATGCAGAACTAAAACTATAACATCATAACTGCAAATTAAGTGACAATAACAGATACATTATGTATAAAGTAAATCAAACTAGAGAAACAGTCAGTGAACAGATGGAATCTAAAATTTAAAGAGGAATCACTGATAAAAAGAAAAAGCAAAAGTACACTCCTCCTTTGTTCTGCAAAAGGTCAATCAATTCTTAGCTATAAAGATAACAATAGTATAATATTTTCTAGAATCCAATGCAGTATTCAATAAAGGGTAAGCATACTTCAGAAGAGTAACACTAGTGTCTACTACCCACATTGCATGATAATTTCCCTTCATAAATTTAATAATTCAATACCAACACACCAGGACAAAAAAGTGGACTAATCATTCATGCATGTTTCACTTGAACCAAAAATGGAAACAAACCTGCTGACAGATGCAATTACTGGCATTATTATATCATGTCCTATGTTTTGTAAATTTATTACTCAAGTGGTTGGGAAATATATATTATATATAACATATTAATAGAAGAAAAACATCCATTCAGCATACTCATTCTGCTAAGTGCTAGTGATCTAAAAGGTCATTACTGAACTTTTCTTGTTAATTATAGTTATAACAGGTTGAATACTTGATAACTCCTAGAAGCTTGCTAGTCTGCCATCATCAAGGTCACTCCTATTACCGATTCAGCAACTCTATGCTGATGAATAGCTAAAAGTCAAGTAATCTTATAGTCAAGGCAAAACTTGCATAAAATATAAAGTTTCGCATAAAATATAAAATCTCACATTAAATATCAAATGGCATAACACATAAAATTTCACACAATAAAAAATTGTGCACAAAATTTCCGTTTAACGTACATATCATTAGCAAATACACGACCAGCGGGCCCGCCCTTAAAGATGACTCAGCAGCATAGAAATTGTGAGGATACGGCCTGCGCCTTACGTGTCCCAAGTAAGTTTATATGTTTAAGTAAGAGTTATGTAGACCAAACGTCACAATTATAATTCGTAATCACTTATACTGAGCAAAGCAATCAATCTGGATTCAAGCGTTGCTCAAGGGAGAATTTTGCATTTAGTTTTTCATGGTGAGAGCAATAATGATGAATCATATTGCAAATCACAGTGAGAGTGAGGAGCAATATATTTCCATTTGTATCAGTTACTACATTTACAGCTTACTAAAAGTGGGTTAAGTAAGAGCCATATATAAAGTTACTTAACAAAGTGGCAAAAGAATATTAGAAAAATTGTGAAGAAACCTCAAACTCAGAAGAAAACTATTAATATTATTCAACCAGAAGTTCAAACAGAATGTTAAACCAGAAGTTTAGAACATCAAATACAGAAAGCTAGCAGTACTAATTCACACACAATAATAGATTCTAGTTCATTGAATGATGAACTTGATTAATTTGTGTATAATAGATGCAGCAACAATTCAGAACAATCAGGAACGGCTGAAGAATTGATCACAGACTGAAGATTAGGGTTATGAGAAACCCTAATGTCTTTATATAATCCTATAATGTTGTGAAAGAGTCCTTGAAGATTCTGCACTTTTACACATTTAGTTTTAGACTTCAATAACTTGCTACCAGACATCTTGATCTTTTCATTTAAGCACTTTGGACCTCCAATTTAAACACAATTGCAAAACCTGCAATAACTTCTAGAAAACACCACTAGTTAACAAATATTTAACATAAAATGACTTATTTATAAGCTTGAATTATATAATTTTAACACTCCCCCTCAAGCTTACTTTTGAATAAGTCATACAATCCCAATTTAGAACAAAGGAAATTATGTTGAGATACACTCAAACCTTTAGTTAGAACATCTGCAAATTGATTAACAGATTCTACTTTAGTTGTTTTAATAATTCCAGCAGAAATTTTTTCTCTTATGAAGTGTAAATCAATCTCAAAATGTTTTGTTCTTTCATGAAATACTGGGTTAGCAGCAATTTGAATTGTTGAACTGTTATCACAAAACATCTCTACTGGAAGATTAACTTTTATGTTCAAATCATTTAAAAGAGCAACTAACCAAATAATCTCACAAGAAACAGCAGTCATAGCTCTATATTCAGCTTCAGCTGATGACTTGGAGACAGTGGCTTGTTTCTTGCTTTTCCAAGATACAAGGGATCCATTCAAATAAACAAGAAAACCAGTTACTGACCTTTTGGTAAGTGAACACTTACCCCAATCAGCATCCACATAAGTGTTAAGAGAAAATTCATTACCTGTTTTTACAAAATGAATACCTTTTCCAGGTGATCCTTTTAGATATCTTAAGACTCTCAAAGCTAATTTCAAATGAGAATGGAGAGGACAATGCATATATCTACTTAAACAGTTAACAGCAAAAGAGATATCTGGTCTTGTCAAGGTTAAATATATGAGTTTACCAACAAGTTTCTGATATTCAGAATTATTCTCAAGCATAGGATCACTATCAGTTGCATTACTGGATATATTATAATTTGGTTCAATAGGGGTTGAAGCAGGCTTGCAACCAAGTAAACCAAACTCATTAAGAAGTTCAAGACAATATTTCCTTTGAGACATACACAATCCTTGTATTGAATCTAAAATTTCAATACCAAGAAAATATCTCAAAATGCCTAAGTCTTTAATCATAAATTTTGAATTTAAGAAAGATTTAACATTTTCTATTTCAAGAATATTATTACCTGTAAGCACAATATCATCAACATATACAAGTAATGCAACAAATAAACCATTCACAGATTTAGTATACAATGAGTAATCAGATTTACTTTGAACAAATCCATATTCAATTAAAGCCTGAGTTAACTTTTCATTCCATTTTCTAGGGGTCTGTTTTAAACCATACAATGACTTAGACAATTTACAAACTCTTTTATCATTTTTTGAAAAATAACCTTCAGGAAGAGACATATATACTTCTTCATCAAGATCACCATATAAAAAAGCATTGTTAATGTCTAATTGATATAAAGGCCAACTATTCTGAACAGCCACATTTATAAGACATCTAACAGTAACCATTTTAACCACAGGTGAAAAAGTTTCATCATAATCAACACCTTCCTTTTGACTATATCCCTTAGCAACAAGTCTAGCCTTGTACCTTTCTATCTCTCCATTAGCCTTATATTTAATTTTGTAAATCCATTTACACCCAATAGGTTTTCTGTTAGGAGGTAAATCAGTTAAACACCAAGTATTGTTTCTGTTTAAAGCTTCCATTTCCTTGTTCATTGCTTCTATCCAGTTAATATCTTTAGAAGCTTCATAGAAATGTTTTGGTTCTCTACTTTTATTAAGACTAGAAACAAAACAGAAATTATCTCTTGACAAATTAGAATAATTCACAACTCTTTCAACCCCATACTTTACTTTTCCTTCAATGACAAAGTCATCTAACTTTCTGGGTAAAGAAGATTCCCTATTAGACCTTCTTAATGTTTGAGGAACATTAACAGAAGGTTGATCTTGTGTGATTTCAGATTGAGAAGGTTCAGAATTAGAATTGCCCTCAGGGTGTGCATTTTCTGTTATAGATGTTGCTGTAGATTCAGTATGTGAACTACTGCCTTCATCATTAACAGTTGCATCTCTCCCTTCATCATTGGGACTAGAGGTGTTATGAACATCAGGAATTAAAGTATCAAAAAAGTTAAGGTGATTTATTTCATTTGAATCTGCAGAAGAAGGAAATTGTTTTATAAATTCATAAGATTTGTTTTTCATTTTGAATGGAAAAACTGTTTCATAGAATTTAACATCCCTTGAAAAATAGACATTCTTTGAATCAAGACTATACAATTTGTAACCCTTTTTAACATTTGAAAAACCAATTAAAACACACTTATCAGACCTGCTACTAAACTTATCCAATGGATTCAGAATAGTAGCAAAACATAGACATCCAAAACACCTAATATGAGAGAGATTTGGTTCATGACCAAACACAAGATCATAAGGAGACTTTCCAGAAAGAACAGAAGAAGGTAGCCTGTTAATAAGATAAGTAGCAGTTAAAATACACTCACTCCACATATTAAGAGGTAACCCCATTGAAACATAAGAGACCTAGCAACATTTAAGAGGTGTCTATGTTTCCTTTCTGCTATTCCATTCTGCTGTGGAGTGTTGATACATGAAGTTTGGTGAATTATACCTTTATCCTTGAAATAATTCTCAGTTTTACAGTTCACAAATTCAGTTCCATTATCAGATCTGAATATCTTTACATTTTTATTAAACTGATTTGATAAAAGATTTGCAAATGACACAATATTATCAAACACTTCATCTTTTGATTTTATAAGAAACACCCACATAGCTCTAGAAAAATCATCAACCACAGTTAGGAAATATTTAAAACCTTTTTTGCTTTGAATTTTGAAAGGTCCCCAAAGATCCAGATGGACCAGATCACCAATACTTTTAGTTTTGTGATCACTAAGAGGAAATGGTTCTCTGGTCTGCTTTGCTTTGTGACAAATATCACAAGGTAAATCATGAGTATCTTTGTCAGTTTTCAGTCTGTGCTTTAAAACAGTAAGAACATGGTCAGAAGGATGACCAAGTCTGTTGTGCCACAAGTGTTTAGACATATAACAAGTTGAGTAACAATTTTTAGAATTTTTCTTACTTTTATCTTTTTCATCAAATATGTATAAACCACCATCAACTCTACCAGTCCCCATTGTTTCCATTTGATTCAAATCCTGAATATAACAATTATTTTCATCAAAACCAACAAATAATTTACTATCCTTAGACAGTTTGTTCACAGACAATAAACTTACACAGTAATCAGGTACAACCAACACATCAAATAAGGTAATATTATTTGATAATTTAAGATTCCTAATTTTAGAGATATAAGCTTGTGTGCCATTTGGATGACCAACAGTAAAATTTAAATCAGAAATATCTACTAAATCATACAAGTTTTCCACATAAGTAGTCATGTGTTGATTTGCCCCAGAATCAATAATCCACCCTTTAGATTGATTTCCTTTCTGAGTTGAATTGCATGCCTTATAAAATTCATGAAAATTTTCATTAAAAAATATATTTCCATTAAACACATTACCTGCCATATTAGCATGCATTCCTATAGGAGATGGTTTTTCAGAAATGAGACTCATAATCTATAACATTTGTTCCTGAGTAAAAGACATAGGAACAGCAGAAGAAGTAGTGCCAGAATTGGAAGTAGATGGTTGACCAGAATTGAAAGTTTGATCAGCAACAGAATTATTAGAGTAATCCTTGTTTTGATTTAAATTTTTCTTTTTATAATCAGGAGGATAACCCTTTAACTCAAAACACCTTTCAATAGTATGACCAATTTTCTTACAGTATTCACATTTCAAATTTGGATTTGGACCCCTTTTTCTATTATCAAAACCTGGTTTTGTGGTGAAGGATGGAGTTTGAGTTTTTGTAGTTTGAGACACAAAAGATGATGCTTGAATTTTATTTGAAGAATTGTTAGAACTAGTCCCTCTATGAGACTCTTCCCTGGATACAATTGCAAAAGCAGATTGTACACTAGGCAAGGGATCTCTGGTCAAGAGATTTGTTCTAACAGGTTGATATATGTCATCAAGTCCCATAAGAAACTGCATCAATTTAATAAGTTGACAATGATTTTGAAAAACATCTGCAGCATTACAAGTACAAGTTGGTATTCTAATCAAAGCATCATATTGTTTCCACAAAGAATTAAGTTTATGATAATAGTCAGAAACAGATGAGCCATTTTGAGTTAAGGAATTTATCTTATGATGAAGGTTGAAGGTAATAGAACCATCAATCTTATCATAAGTTTCTTTAAGTTCCCTCCATACAACAGAAGCAGTATTAGAAAAAATTTGACCCATGTAAAGCTCCTCAGAAATAGAACTCAGAATCCAAGTAAGAACCACAGAATTGCATCTGTCCCATTGACTACCCAAAACCTCATTAGTAGTACTTCTCAGACAAGTACCATTTATGAATCCAATTTTATTTTTAGTCCCCAAAGCAAGTAGCATAGCACGACTCCATACATTATAGTTTTCAGTTCCAGTTAATTTGTAGCTTATTAAAGGTGTGCCAGTAGTATCACTGGCATGAAGATACAAAGGATCTCCAAAATCTAATTTATTGATTAGTGTAACAGCAACTTCATCATCCATGTTTCCAAATAATAGACTAAGCATAAACAAAAAAATATTACAGCAGATTGAAACAACCACCAAATATCACACAGATGCTAAAAAAAAAAAAAAAAAAACACCTAAAGATAATTGGCTTGATCAGGAATTCGTTAGTCTCTTTTGGACTAAGATCAAGAGTTGGGCCAAATTATCTCTCTTCTACAAAAAAAAAGTTAGTCAACCTTAGATAATATTTCTTTCAAAAAAAAAATGAAAAATAAGAAAAATAGATGCACAAGTAATCAATTAGCAACAATCAGATAATAGCAACAAAGCAATTAATCCACACATATAAGAATTAATAATAGAGAATTAGAAAGATCTCACAGAGTACTCCGTGCGAAAGCAAATAAAATAGTATGATAAGACAGCGGAAGAACACCAGAAGCAACCACTCTGGATCAGCCAAGAGTAGATGAATGAACGATAGATTTCAAGATGAAACCCTAGAAGCCAATCTTTGGAGAATCAGAGTTTTGAAAAAGAAATAGCGAGCCAGAAGAAATCCACCGATGAATCGATGAATTAAATGTCACAGGTCACAATTCGAACCCAAACAGATTCAAGATTTGCTTCGATATACTTTAATCCCAAAATTCCAGAAACTCTAACCCTAACAATCAGGAATTAGAGTCAATAAACAAGATTGACGATGAATCGATCACTGCTCTGATACCATGTGAAGAAACCTCAAACTCAGAAGAAAACTATTAATATTATTCAACCAGAAGTTCAAACAGAATGTTAAACCAGAAGTTTAGAACATCAAATACAGAAAGCTAGCAGTACTAATTCACACACAATAATAGATTCTAGTTCATTGAATGATGAACTTGATTAATTTGTGTATAATAGATGCAGCAACAATTCAGAACAATCAGGAACGGCTGAAGAATTGATCACATACTGAAGATTAGGGTTATGAGAAACCCTAATGTCTTTATATAATCCTAGAATGTTGTGAAAGAGTCCTTGAAGATTCTGCACTTTTACACATTTAGCTTTAGACTTCAATAACTTGCTACCAGCCATCTTGATCTTTTCATTTAAGCACTTTGGACCTCCAATTTAAACACAATTGCAAAACCTGCAATAACTTCTAGAAAACACCACTAGTTAACAAATATTTAACATAAAATGACTTATTTATAAGCTTGAATTATATAATTTTAACAAAAATATATTATGCTAAAACACCGAACTTACAAATCTATGTCTCAATAACCACTATACAAAAAATGCAATACCAAAGAAAATGAAACTAAACGTAAGATTGAAACACAACTACCGGAGCAAACTCTTTATAGAAGAAAAAAACAAAAGTAGGCAATTATCTGAATCAGCCAACGAAAACGTTCCAATATGGTTTTCCCTCAACCGGCCTGTTTCAACCCACATTAAAAACGACCCGTTTCAGCATAACTCTGTTTGACCCGTCACCCACCCATTTTGCCACCTATAAATCCTCGGTTATAAATATAGCAGCAGGAGATCCTGGTGATGGTGGAGCTTGCTTTAACAAAGAAGCATGGCGACCAGCTTTAATAGCAGCATCTGGATCAGTAGCCGACAAAATTTCTACATGTTCAAGGCCCATCTGTCTCTTTATCAACTCTAAATTCTCTTGAAGAACCTCAATCTCACCAAACGGCAATTTTAGATCCAATGCAACGCCAAGTGTCATGACCTCAGCTTTCATAAACTTCAAAAACGGCAAACATTGCTTCTGTATATGCGTAAAGTTTTCTTTCTGGACTACTTCACTCTTCTGCAATGCTTGTATTATCTCCTTGTCAGGTGCAAACTTGAGGTTTTGACTATCGAAATTATCTCGTAAAATGTTCAAGCATTCTTTTCGCCAACCATCATATTGTTTGTTTATATATATGAGACCAATTGTTGGTTTGCTCTGAATGGTTGATTTATTTTTGCTATCCTTCTTTGAGCCACCAGAAGTCTGCTTCTCAATAAGCTTCCTAAAAGAATTAGTTAGAAAATCAATCATTTAAATTAAATAAATTAATCCACATAAGGTGAACCTGAAATTAGATATCGTGTCCACTATCTGTTGGCCATTCGAAGGGTAAGATCAGGGTTTCCAGATTCAGGCCATCCAGCTTTAATAACAAACCCTTGTTTCTTCAAAATCTTCTTCCCCGCATATTCAGAATAATGTGGACAAATAGGAGCAATCA
Source organism: Gnaphalium uliginosum (assembly GCA_963930675.1). Taxonomy (NCBI): domain Eukaryota; kingdom Viridiplantae; phylum Streptophyta; class Magnoliopsida; order Asterales; family Asteraceae; genus Gnaphalium; species Gnaphalium uliginosum. The sequence goes on along the minus strand of OZ005682.1, from coordinate 1,974,620 downwards.
ACCGTGTTTGAACATCCATGAACTGCCATAAAAGATCACGATTCATGCCACTTGAGCCACACGATACCCTATATTTGTCCCTGGCAGCTTGGAGACGTGGAAGCCCAACAATTCGTCTGTCAAAATAAACACCTCGGTTTCATTGATTTCAAATGCACCATACTTCCCATCTGGCAACACCCAACAATTCTTCTGCCCGTACATGGGCTCGGGCCTAAGTGTTGTAGCAGCAAGATACACTTTCTTCTTTCCTTATAAATTCTCAAACTTTTCAGGAAATGGTGGGACCACCTCCATTTTAATTAATGTATATTCCTGAGGAAGAACACCTTCCCCTGATGCCCGATCATGATCCGCACAAGGCTACCCATCTAACGGTGAATAGGTCGTGTATCTCAAGTCTTTAACAATCTTCCCAAATTGTTTCAGCTTTCTCATCTGCCACCTCACAAACTTGTCAAAAAACGGGTTCACATCTGTTGTAATAAACGACCTCCTCCAGTCAGCACCCAATCCAAAAGCTTTAAGAGCTTCAACAGCCTTTAATGGAAAAAACCGAAGCCACTTAACAGGATCTCGAAACGTCGCAATCTCATCGTCTGACAAACCATAACCGCGCATTATCTCCCACTGATAAGTCTCCTTACCAGCTTTTGATGCCGCTTTTGATTTTTTCCCCTTAAACTTCTCCGGATTTTCACTTCGTCCATCATTAGGCTTAACAACTTCAGGTTCACTAACTTCAGGAAACACGGGTGGATTACCAAACTTTTTCATCTCCCTACTAAGTTTATCAGCAGATGCTTTATTGGCATTCCAGTACAATGGAATCCAAACGGTAAAAGCACATTAGGACCCTTAAGTCTGTGATAAGCTGCAGCAAACTCTAGCTTCGAAAGCGAAAATGCATGCCCCAAGTGCAAATATCCGTTCATATACGGAAACGGAAAAGTACCAAAACTTATCAGGAAGTTGTTAATCATTAGCTTCTGCCTCGAAATATCTAAAAGCTGGTCCCTCTTCTTGAAGCAACTCCCACTATCCTTCTTTGTCTCTTCCATCTCGTCACTAATTTTTTAGAATCTGTATATCACATACATACATAAACTTTTAGCAAAAAAAAATGTGGCATACTGTAAACAGGATGTAATCATACGAATTTAAATATACTTAACGTATGAAACAGCATTCAGTTGATTATACATAGGATTAGGCATCCCCATAGATGAGGAAAGCAGCTAGAATTGAAATATCTAGCACAAATTCGAAAATCTCGCACAAAACAGAAACGTATCGCACAAAAATCAAATTTCGCACACAATCACAATTTTCGCACAAAAATCACAATTTTCACACAAAATAAAAAATTTCTCATACTGTATAGTTAATAGGATGTAATCATAGTAAATTAAATAAATTACAATGTACGGAACAGCATTTAGTAATTTAGTAAATATAAGATTAGGCATTCAGCATAGATGAGGATAGCAGCTAAAATCGAAGGCTTGTAGCTAGTTAGTTACCTTTATAGAATGAAAAAACAGGTTAGATGTGTGTTTGAGAGTTGTTTGTTCAATGGCGAGCGTCGAGCGAGTAATAAGCCGGAGGGCCCGCCGGCCCGGCCGTACGGCTGTGTTACTTTATGCCTACGGTTGGTATTCATACACATCGTTATAACTTTGGAATTGATTTACTTGAGTAATTTTGTTAAAGATATTATTTAAATAATTTGAATATTGTGTTGGCTGTTTTTGACCTTTTGTACGGGTAATTATAAAGCCCTTCTAGTTCAATTTTGTTTTAACTATTCTTTCTAAAAACACGTCTGTATTTATTTTATTTTATTTTTATATAAAAAAGGGTTTATTTTAGCGTTTTAGTTATTTACCCTGTACTTTCTTTCACTTGGTTTCCTTCTAAAATAGATTCCGAAATGTACATACGATAAGCATAAGCATTAAAATTTAAGCCTTATAAAACTATTAATGCAAATGTAAAATTGATTGGTTGATGTTAGGAAAGTGAAGTAATAGAACCCACAAGTCCGACAGTGAATGATTAAACATGGATTTAGGTATATCTAATTAGGCCTATGTATCAAAACTAGATATTAGCTTCATAAGAAACAAATCCCGATTTCATCTAATCTTGAAATCAACGAACAATGAAGATATCAATGACAAATCAATTTAGCATACATATACATACACATCTGTATTCGTTATTACCAATTGTCAAACTAAACCTGCCCTTAAATCAACTCTGCTTAAACTAATGGCAACAACTATCAATACATCATTTATCGTAGCAACTACAAAACTATACAATATCAAATCATCATTATTCCGTTACAAATCATCTCTATCGTATAAACGTAACATGGTGGTAGCGATGGTGAGGTTTAAGGGGACGCATGATCGAGAAATGAAGTTGACGGAGATGATAGAGAATAAAGTGACGGAAGCGACAGAAGTGTGTGCCGGAGATGAAGGTTCTGATGAGTGTAAAGTGGCGTGGGATGAAGTTGAAGAAATTAGTCAGGCAAAAGCTCATTTACGAGTGAAGTTGGAGCATGAAGAGGATCCGTTGGAGTCATTTTGTAACGGTAACCCGGATACTGATGAGTGTAGTGTTTACGATGATTGATCATAGATGAGGTTATGAACTTATGGTGTGTTTGTAATTTGAAATTTTTTCTTACGTATAAAATCCATGTTAAATATGTTTATTATAGTTCAATTCATGTCTCGTACTACAACAAACTGACTTGTTTCCAACCACCTGATATACACACATTACCATCAATAGTAGTATACTAGACATTTCTTGTAGTACTACATATATATATATATATATATATATATATATATATATATATATATATATATATATATATATATATATATATCTGTGTGTGTGTGTATTATAAGTTTATACACCATCATTCATGTAGCAGAATATGAAACTTGCTTGTCCAAATAGTTCTTTAAGGCAAAAACTTGGTCAAAATACTTGGCTCACTCTTTCTTGCCAAAAGTTAATGTTCAGATTCAGACAAACAACAATTGTTGTCTCAAATCTGTGATGCAGCCAACTTCAAACTTATTTTCCCGAAAAACTCATTTAAATGTATCCCAACAACATTCTTGACTCCATTTTGATTTGGCCTTTGTCCCAATTACAAGGGTATGAACTATGAACAGCTTGTTGTAAAACTAATAGGAATAAACAACAAGACGTACTTGGGAGGAGAAGGATGACTATGAAGCCTCTTTTTGAATCTTTTCAACTTCTTCACGATGTTTTCTCTCAGCTTCCTCAACTTCTCTTTCGGCATCTTCTTTGTCCTCTTTTATGTCACGAGCTTCAAACTCCTTAGCTGCTGCCATTGCTTTTACAACTGGATCTCTTAGTTCGGATATCAATCCACCACCCACTCTATATTCTTCTTCATCTCCAATCAAGAATAAACGTTGATCTGGTCCCGTTGCCATTGGAATGTCTACCGATAGCAACTTCATATCATACTGCAACGTAACAGTAGACAGTTATTATATCATGAATGGCAAAATTGTATGTGAAAATGTGGGTGTGTTGGACAATAGCTACAAAACAAGTTCACATTTAATTCGTATAAAAAAACTAGCCCATCGACACTATTACTGACCCAACTCAACTCCTCAAGCACATTGGGCTAGAATCTATACCATTTAATCCATTTCTTTTAGATCTAGAAATCAGAGACCCCTTAGATATAACAGGAAAAATAATCGGCTGAAAATACTCCGTCTAATGATGACTATCTTCTGCAATATGGTATCCATATATAAGTTGATGGCAAGTCAACCAAAGATGACCCATTTTAACCCGCCCACTTTGCCATCTAAACAAGCATAAGCATGGACACACTTGCACTCTTTAAGGGTGATCCTGTCATTTCACAAGGCTAAAGCAAACTCGCATGCAGCAGGATTGTCTAGAATCTAGAGTGGACGTTTACATATATTCCTTTTACTTCTAGATCTGAACATAACATAATAACCTGGAACAATTGGGATGATAAAACAAAGGCATTATGGTGTTAAAACCGGAAATTTGAAAAACTAACCTGGCCTTTTTTGTTCTTGACTTCAACACTAACCAAGCCTTTCATCTCGGCACCACGTATTGGGAATATAAGAAAACATCGCTTGCTCCTGAGCCCTGCTTTGAAATTTTTTAGTGTCAAACCACCTCCGGACATGACATATGCTCTTAAATCTGTTCCAGTGAGCGGAGCACCCATGATTTCAAGAATGTCAGCAGAGGTGTTAAGTTTTCTCATTGCCATCCGATAAACCTTGTCAGGATTGATAGTGAATCTTGAACGGAGATATAATCCCTTAACAATACAAAATGAGGTCAATCACATGTCTTCATTAGATAAATAAAAATCGGTGGTATTACTCAAAGGATTATCAATTATACTACTTCAGTTTAAAACAAATCAGAATAAGTGTTTGCAACAATTCTGCTTATAAGCAATGTATCTTTTCTACATATTAAATGAAAATATGAAATAGCAAAACTACTCTATACAAACTAATTCAAGCCTAACAGCCTCCACCAAACCCCAACTTTGTAAGAATAATGATAATGAAAGGGCATTATCACCAAGCAGTTTAACGATATTAAACCTATTCACCAGCAAATTTCGAAACGGATGCTTAAGTGTGAGATTGAACATCCCCCTAGAGGGAGGCTTAGTTGCAATTTGCTTTAAAACATTGAAGGTTTGAGTTCTAATTAAGTATCATATTTACCATAACCAAGATTCCAATAGCTATAAGGTAAATTTTCTTTTGCTTGATCAAAACGTGACATCAAATATACATATGTCCCAAGTTAGAACTGTGAAAGTCTAATAAGTCTTACATAATGTGCTATTAATAGTAATAACTTCTGCCAGAGATGATTTGGATGTTATTGGTCAGCGTGCAACTTTCAACTAGAGGCATTACAAATGGCCTTGCAACAATGACCCCTCTAGGTGTAGTGTAACGGATTCATGCATCTCAAACGGATTTAAGCAGAAGAGATTGTGGCACTTCATCTGGTTAAGAGATTTAAAACCCTATTAAGTACTTAGTCATACTAGTGGCAATCTGCATGATTTTTTGGTTGATTAAGATGTTATCGGGTAAGACTACTATGGACTTCAAGCATTAAAAAGGGTTATAGAACAGATTTCCTCTCAATGTATAGTGGGCGAGACTAATGCATATTGAGTATTAACTCGGGGCCTATTTGGCTTTACTTGTAGGGAGTTTTTAGTTGTTATCACTTCTTAGTAAGAATACTAAGCCAAAGGTCTAAGATTGTGGGATATGGGTAAGAGTAAATTATACCGTTCGTCCCTGTGCTTTGCGCGAATTTACAACAATCATCCTTATCTCTTAAAAATTACACCGATCATCCCTGAACGACAAGAAAATGCACGGCGCTAGTCCCTTCCTCTAATACCCGTTAAAAAAACCGTTAAATCTAAACATTGCACAACATGTGAGGGTAAAAATGTACTTTCACTCCTTTCTCTTCCCAAAACACCATCTCCAACCGCATTTTTCATCGGTAAGCATTTTAACACCAATTGAAATTCCCAAATTGAAACCCACATGTATAATAACAACAAACAAGATTATCATTATCATCATCAACAAACAAAACCAACTACAAAATCAATGAATTTAAAGTTGCTATTCTCCATATAATTGAAACCTACAGATATGTGTTCCTATACATATACAGACATATTGATACACAAATTGATGACCACCAACGATATCTCATCACCAAGCACCACCACTGTGGCTCCACTATCTCTGGTTCAAAACCCAACATCTTGTTCTCCCTCGAACCAAAGCAAATCGGAAAACCCAGATCTTTTGAATGTTGAACTAACACACATTAGAACCATGGTGAAGGATGATGATGGAGCATTTGTTACCACAAATATGTTACAGTAGTTATACTAAAAGTTCGGAACAGGAGCTTTGGTTACAACAAATCCGGCAACAACCCAACTCCAGCGACACACAAACACCCGTCTTGCGGTGCGATTGTAACTGCGATGAGCCGACACATCACCACCGTGTGTTGCTGCTGCAATTTGTAGTTGTTGTGTTGCGGTTGGTGGTGGTATTGCGGTTGATGATGATGATGGATCTTGAAAATGGTTGATTTCGTCACAAATAAAAGTGAGGTTTTATGTATATAAAGATTTGGGGATAAAATGATTGTATATGGTTGATTTATATATTTTTATGAACATAAGATTTAGGAAAGAAAATAAGAAAAAAATAAATGGTGGGTTCGGGAAGGAAGAAGAAAGGGTAGGTGGGTGGGTGGTTTTGGGAAGAAGAAGAAGAAGTTAAAATGACTTTTTTATCCTCATGTGCGTGTCATGTGACTTAACTTAACAAATATTTTTAACGGGCGTTAGAGGGAGGGACGAATGCCGTGCATTTTCTTATCATTCAGGGATGATCGGTGTAATTTTTAAGAGATAAGGACGATCGGTGTAACTTCTTGCAAAGTACAGGGACGGTCGGTATAATTTACTCTACGGGTAATATAACCACCCTGGTTTCTAAGTTGGCTTAGAGGTTATTTGGCCTGCCTCCTACTTAGGCTTGCAGGTTACATAAACTATATGCAAATGTATGTGCTTATTTACAATTGGTAAGAAATTGAAAGATGTCAGCAGTAGGTAATCGTCCTTCATAACTTAAATGAATAACAGTAACCTAGGAATACACATTTTTTAAAACCAACAGGAACTAACTATTGCATAGGCACAAGCTGTTAGAAACTACGGTAAGGTACGTTTAGCACACATATGATCAAAAAAACCATATATAACATAAATGTAAAAAGAACCTTTCGACCTTCCTTCTCAACAGATAAATTCATATGACTTGCCCGATATAGGACTAAAACTTTCTGTTATGTCAACCCTCACTTGTCGCAGGTTCACATCATGAAAGCAATAAATGCGTTGTCTTAGATATAATACTATGTGAAGTGTACTAGTACAAGACTACAAGCCAATATGTAACCCAAAATCATTTATGCTGCCAAAGAAACTTTCAGCCCAATATGTTTACAACTCTAGTACAAGCCTAACATTAACATCAGCAATCCACAATCAACAACAACGAATCAAATTTGAAAAGAGAAACTCACAGCAAACGCAACGATAGCAGACGAAAGAGCAAGAAAACCATACTTAGCCATACCCTCAGAAAACCCAATAAAAGTATTAGCAATCCCAAACATGACCCTCCAAAGCAAAATACACACAAAAACACCACCAGCACCTAACAACACCATACTATTCCTTCTCCAAAACGCTTCCATTTGCAATCCAACCGCCTGTTTATACCTCGAAAACGCTTTCGTAACCGCTGTTGCAGGTTCCTTAATCTTACTCTTCAAAGAATTCACATCCACTTTCTTCCCGCCCAAATTAGTCGAAATGTACCTAAACCCTAGATAACTCCTACTCACATTAGTTTCGGTGAATACATGTTGTTTTTGAGGTGAATGTAGGGGGAATTTGGGTAACGATGGAGTTCTAGGGTTTAGGTTAGGGTGACGAGCAATGAATTGTGAAATTGGAGATGAAATTGGGGGTTTTGAATGATGGTGATGATGAAGAAACCTAAGGAAAATTGATTTAGCAGATGGAGGTAGTTTTGACATTTTAGATTCACGAATTACACAAACTCGAAGAGATCAATTGAAATCGAATCAAAATCTGTTGATCGATTTGTTGATTGATCAATTACTTTTGACTTTTTTAGTCAACGGCGAGATGATGGTTTATATATGATGCAACTGTAGTGCTCTTGATTTCAAGAAATGAAGACCGTCACTGACTTACTGTGTGTGTATTTTTGTGATGTGATTTCTTGGAGGATCCGATGACATGTGATTTTTGGACCGGTACGTAATTTTGGGCTTTGAAGTTGTTAGCTCATTATCGTTCACCACAAAAGGCCCGTTAGATCATCATCATTGGTTAATAGTGATGTGATTTCTTAGAGGATACGATGATACGACTTTTGGACCGATACCTAATTTTGGGATTTAAAGTTCTTAGCCCATTATCCTTCACCACAAGGTCCACAAAGGGCCCATTTTGGACAATAATTTTATTAGATAAGGTTTTATAGTAGGGGTGTTCATGTATGGTTCGGAACCGCCAGAACCAGTAAACCGAATCAGAACCGGACCAGAACCGTACCATACCACGCCAGAACCAGTAAACCGAATCAGAACCGGACCAGAACCGTACCATACCATGCACAATGGTCCGGTTCTTGGTTCTAATTTTTAGCCTTAATGGTTCGTGGTACGGTTCGGTACTAGAACCGTTAAAACCGCTTGGACCATTAGAACCGCAACATTTTTTATTACAAATTTTATTATAAATGAAGTTAGATAGCGAGAGGGGTAATGTGTAACTTGAAAATATGTATGGAAAGGATATGAAGGTTATGATCGGCCGACCTTCAAGAGAATGCGCGACGAATTAAATTATGATGTTGAACATCTGCAGTTTTTTTAATACACTTTTGATTTTGCTTAAGAAAACTTAAACAAGTGGATTATTTGACGTTTTGTTATGAGTTGTCGCAACGTTTTATTTTTAATTATTCGACGAATATACGTGTTTTTTTATTTTCTAAGTCTTGTAATTATTTTGATAACTATCTACTTTTAGATATCTTAATTTTTATGACCTATATGTGCTAATGTGCAAATATTATTTGGTTCACGGTTTTGAACCAGAACCGCAAGAACCGAACCAGTACCAGACCAGACCAGAACCAAATTACATAGTACGGTTCATGATCCTTGATTTTTTAGTTAATGGTTCGCGGTACGGTTCGGTTCTGGTCCGATACGGTACGGTTCTTGGACCACGTACACCCCTAATACAGAGATTTATGATAGAAGTAAAAGAAGCTATCAAAATTCAAAATTAAGTGTCTTTTTAATTTTAGTTTCTCTCTCCCTTTTTCCCTTGCTCCTTCCTCACATCGCTCCTCCCATTCACTTTTAACAAGCTCCATTCTTCGCCAATCACTATCGCTAGTCGCCACTAAAATCTAACAAAGGTAAACTAATGAATATATAAATTAATAATTAATTACAATAATTAATAATAATAATAATAATAATAATAAACTATGTATTATCATGTTCATTTGAAAGTGACCAACGTATATATTTATGATATATATTACTCAAATGTTGATTACGTATAATTACGACTCAAATGACCGGCAAACTTTGTAATACCTTGGTTTGGTGGAAAACTACCTTCTATTATTGCGGAGATAGATAGATTTCAACAATGCTTATAAAAAAGCCCTTAACTAACTTATATTTTACAAGAAAATAAAGAAGTACAATTGTGATATTACTCCTTCATTTGTTCTATACTACACATATCATTTTATAAAAAAATTCATTCTTGATATTACTCCTATTATGTTTAAAAAATAAGTTTGAATTTTAAGATCACTAACAAAAATTTAAAAAATAGTGATACTAAATAGTGGTAATTAATATGCCTGTAAATGGGCTCATGTTCCTTGAGCCCAATAATAAATTATAATGAGCCACGGTATGTAGCCCAAGTTGAACTTTATAAAACACCAAGCCCAATAAACCCACCACGCCGATCGACTTTGGATTGTTCGAGATCAAACCTGTAACAAGCACAATCAATGTATCACACGAAAATGAAGGTGATTCACATCCCGTGTTTGGAAGACAACTACGCTTACTTGTACGTACTTCAATTTTTTATATTCCTTTTTATTTAATTAAGTATTTAGTTTTTGTTTATAGTAATGATATAAATTCGGTTTTATTATAGGGTGATTGATGAGAAAACGAAACAAGCAGCAGTAGTGGATCCAGTTGAACCTGAAAAGGTTATTGCAGTTGCTAAAGAACACGGTGCTGAAATTAAACTTGTTCTCACCACTCATCACCACTGGTTTGTTCACTTTTCGTTTTCATTTAAATTCATATTAATAGTTACTAATAGTTAATAAATTCTAGAAGTGTGTTGAATTTATGTGATTGATGATTAAGCTCAATTAGGTCATTGGTTGATTATATAAGCTATTAGTAAAACATGTTGACTTTAGTAGTGAAATAGTTAACTGCAATTCTATGATTGTTGGTAAATTATAATTTAAGTATTAGTGACTTGTTTGGGTTTTGTAAACGCAATAAGCACTTGTTAAGTGTTTGGATATAGTCATAGAATATTTGATATTGTTAGTTTTCCACGACTGAACAAATTACCGGTGACTTTCATCTAAAGGTTAATTGTTTTGATTAGGTAATTGTACTAATATGAAACCTTTGATGTTGTATCCTACAAAATCAATACTCTCGTTGAAAAGATGAATTTGTATGGGAGTTAAAAAGGATATGTGTACCATCAATTTCTCTTTTTTCATCCGAATATGTCATGTCCAAAGTAGTGAGTTTTTCTTTGTTTAGAACAGTAATATCAACCCTAGAATCTATTATCGTCTCCATTATTTCACAGTGAGAAGCTGTCACTAAATGAGCACGTGAAGTTTCATTGTCATTCTTCTGGTTGATAAGAGTTGTTAAAGATTCATCTTGAAAAATGAATTTAATTATCTCGGGTGTCATCTTTTTACCGAAAACATGAAGAATGTTTCTTCCCGCTATCAATAAACTCTGGCCATCCTCGACACTTTGAGCTCCCCTAACACTGATTTAGAAGAACTTTCGTTGTTTCAGTGAATTTCATTGACCTCACTAACTATAATCTTTATTGTTGAAATACATGTGTCACACGGTCAATCCTTCATCAATTCATTTCCAATGGAGTAGTCTGCCTTAGCAGTTTTCTTGTTGCTAATGAATTGTTATGATGAACGACATTGTGAAACAAGTACTATAGCAGTTCACATCGCAGCTAAAGTCGAGGTCAATGTGAAACAATGAAAGTCCTTGTGAAACAATGAAAGTCCTTGTGAAACATGAAAGTTCTTATGATTTGTGTTGTGGGAGCTCAAAGTGTCGGGGATGCTCACGGTTTAATGATAGCAATGAAGAAACATTTTTCATATTAACGTTAAATGTATGAAACCTGAAGTATTTGAATTAATCTCTCGAGAAGAATCTTTAACGAATCTTCTCAACCAAAAGAATGACATTGAAAACTCACGTGCTCATTTATTAAAGGCTTCTAACTTTAAAATAATGGAAACGATAATAGATTCTAGGGTTGACATTACTGTTCTAAACAAAGAAAAACTCACTACTTTGGACATGACATATCCGGATGAAAAAAAAGAAATTGATCAAGGTACACATATCCTTTTTAACTCTCGTACAAATTCATCTTTTCGATGAATTTATTGCTTATGTAAGATGCGACATCAAAGGTTTCATATTTTACAATTACCTAAATAAAACAACTAACCTTTAGATGAAAGTCACGAGTAATTTTTTTATTCATGGAAAATTAACAAATCAACTATTCTTATAATTTATTTGAGAAATCACTTTTTTTGTCTTTTATAAAAGTAAACAGTTATATTTCTTATTTGAACCCTATTATTAAACCACATATATATTTCATTTTTGAACCTTACTTGAAAACCTAACGAACACTTTATAACAATTTTTACACAATTGCAAGCATTTAAGTTTCAGAAATAGAATTAACTATCAAAAGTCAATATTTGTCTAACTTGAAATATGAGTAAATTACACAAATGGTCCTTTATGTGTGTACGTAAGTTCACATCGTTCTTATCCAAATTGAAATGACATTTCTACACTCATGTGCAAGTCACATGACTTGACTTAAGTAGAAACCTAACAACTTTTAGTTGAAACGACGGTCCATGTAACAAGTTTCTAAAGTAAGGACGATTGGTGTTATTAAATGTTAATAAGGACGCTAGGTGAAATTCCATATGACGATAAGAACTGAAAAATCATATATAACATGAATGTGAAAAGAACCCTTCAACCTTCCTTCTCAAAGATAAATTCATATGACTTGCTCGATATAGGACTAATAATTTATGTTCATTCAACCCCTCACTTGTAGAGGGTTCACATCGTGAAAGCAATAAGTGCATTGTCTTAATATAAGTACTAGTGCATTGTCTTGATACAAGTACTACATGATGTACTAGTGTAGGAAGTGCTTTCTAAATCCAATTCCAAACCAATTTGACAACAATAGTAACCCAAAATCATATATGTTACCAAAAGAAACTTCCAGCCATATGTTTACATCACTAGTTCAAGCCTGATTGTATCTATGAACATCAGCGATCAATAATCAACAACGACGAATCAAATTTGAAAAAAGTAACTCACGGCGAACACAACGGTAGCAAAAGAAAGAGAGAAAAAAACGATACTGAGCCATACCCTCAGAAAACCCAATAAATGTATTAGCAATCCCAAATATCACCCTCCAAAGCAAATTACACACAAAAATACCACCAGCACCTAGCAACACCATACTGTTCCTTCTCCTAAATGCTTCCATTTGCAATCCGACCGCCTTTTTATACCCCGAAAACACTTTTGTAACCATAGCGGGTTGACTGATTGGCTTATTGATCTATAACATTGTTGTTTTACGTTTTAAATTGATGATAGGGATCATGCTGGTGGGAATGAAAAGATAAAAGAGTTGGTGCCAGGGATTAAAGTTTACGGAGGGTCTGTTGATAATGTAAAGGGGTGTACGAATAAGGTCGAAAATGGTGACAAGCTTTCACTTGGGGAAGATATTAACATACTCTCGCTCCATACACCATGGTATGTTTACTTGTTTCCAGTAATTTTCATATCCACCATTTTCCACGACCATAGCATTCGAGATTGATATAAGTATATGACTACTAGTTTTACGAGTAGTGGGTGTGCATGTCATGGGTTGGGTCTTCCTGTCAGGTACATGTTCATTTGATCATGTCCAAGCATGTGTATTCATGGATATTCTACTAATTACATCTTACAGGTCCATTCATCATCTTTTTTATCATATTGTGGTATTGACCATTTAATGTGGTTTGCTTGTTTTTCAGCCACACTAAAGGACACATAAGTTACTATTTGACTGGGAAAGAAGAAGAGGACCCTGCTGTATTCACAGGCGATACACTGGTGGGTGTATTTCGTTCCACAAAGTTCCTACATACCTTATCTATAAAGTTATAAATAACTAAACATTAAGAACCGTGATAGTTATTCTAGTGGTTGAGACAATGGAAATTTTTAGTTCAATGGGTGGTCGATTCTTTCTTGCTTTACCCGATACCTATTTTACCGACATGGGATAATCGAGGTCGGATGATTAAGTCTGTATCATTAAGGAAATGATGCATTTAAGGTTTAGATTTTGCTTGAGGATAGTATGCTTTATCAATTATAGTGTGGAGTATCTTTTATTAAGTTTTTGGTGCTTATTGTGTTGCATTAAGCATCCTGATAACTCTGTTATATTTTGTAGTTTGTTGCTGGTTGTGGCAAGTTTTTCGAGGGCACAGCAGAGCAGATGTATGAGTCATTGTGTGTGACTTTGGCCTCTTTGCCAAAACCTACTCGAGTTTACTGTGGGCATGAGGTATCCTTATATAAGATATAATGTCTTATCTTATTTTTGAGTTGATTCTTCTACTTTTTTTTCATGACCATATTTATATATATATAAATATCTGTTTTGCTTCTCAGTATACAGTGAAGAATTTGCAGTTTGCTCAAACAGTTGAACCAGACAATGCCAAGATATCACAAAAGTTATCATGGGCTCAGCAGCAGAAACAATCAGGGCTTCCAACCATTCCATCCACCATTGAAGAGGAACTGGAAACTAATCCATTCATGCGAGCTGATCTACCTGAAGTTCAGGTCTTGCTTATTTTCTTGGACTAATCATAACTTCCACTCAATCTTGAAAAGTTAAAAGGCACAACATAAAATTGTTGATGATTCTAAATGGCTGCAAACATTTCGAAAAACATACCTAGTTTTCAAATAAAGTTTGAACAAGAAAGGTCTTATATTATCAATCACAATGCAGGATAAAGTTGGATGCAATTCCCCTGTTGAAGCATTGCGGGAGATAAGGCAGCGAAAGGATAACTGGAGAGGGTAGTTACCAACTAAAATCATTTCTAGTTTCCCGTCTGACATATATTTCTTGCGTATTTTCTGTGTACACTGTCTGTAATAATGTATGCCATCTAAAGGCGTCTCTTGTGCATTTATAAACACTGTCATATAAACGTTCAATATGTAAATTGTCAGAAATCTTCCTATAATCCTATTTATGCAAATCGTTTCTAGTTGTCTACAAGATTGTTTGATATTCTTGTCAATAATTGATAGGAGTCATAGGACTTCTGCTACTCGTCTTTAAGTGGGTAAAGCACTTCTATTTCTGGTCTTTTACCCTTGGTTGAGATCTAGTTATGAACCTAAATGAAGTTGGGTGATCAGATGATTCGACCTGTGAAGCGTATGAAGTATTGGTTCTGTAGAGCTTTACTCCCCCATCAATCTCATGTTACTGAATGATTCAAACTGGGAATTAAGGTTTTAAAGTAGTGCCAGCCATAAAGATGGTAGATTCTGTTCAGTTATACTTTGCTTGATGTGAATTTGAAGGGTTTGGGTATGCTTTATATGCTCTTTATATCCTTTTTACTGTTCAGTTAAATAAATTGGACGCTTCATCAACACAATGATATGAACACAAGGATTGTATGGTAATCCATCCAGTGCGCATATTCTTTTGGTCAATTGTTGACTTTTGATAGTCAAGTATTCTATTTTTGAAATTTAGTACTTGCAACTGTGTAGAAATTGTTACTCCGTATCTTTATTTGTTAGACTATGACAATGTAGTAATGTACAATCCATGCCTATAGAAAGAGCCATGGAAATATCTATCTTGTTTCTTTTGTTGGAGACGAGACATAACGATTCATGTAGTTGTGATACGTGAAAATACATGTCTTGTTGTTTGTGTTATTTTATAAATAAATGTATAAACAAGAAAGCAAACGTTTGTACAAACGAAAGTTATACGTCAGTTTCTAGTTACTAGTAAAGGAAATAAATACTTGTTTTCGCTTTCACAATAATGGGTTTACACTTTTTATATCAAAACAAAACTATTTTTTTCCTTCCAAGAAACCAATTAACAACTTTTGAAATCTCTGATACTTTTCACAATATGAATTTCTTATATTATAAGTATTTGTCTATGTCTATTAGCAAAATGTTTAGGAATCAACGTATAAGGAGTTGCATTCAAACGCTTAATTTTAAGTCGGTGGTATGAAAAGAAATCTATGAGGTTATGTTAGTGTAGGATTTGTCTTTGTATAAAAAAATATATCATTTATGACTTACGATGGTATCTTCTATTGGGATTATTGTTTGGTTATGCGTTTAACATTACACTTATTACTATTGTATTAGGTGAATCTTAAAAAAAACTCTATTGTATGCTTACAACTTTCATACTATTTATTGTATGAGGTGAACTTTCTAAAAACTCTAAGTAATATGACATAAATTAGACATTCTAAATACTCTATTAGAAAAGTTTGGATCATACAATTGAGGGTATGAAAGTTAGGAGTATACAATACAGTTTTTAGAAGTTCATCTCATACAACAGAAGGTATAAAAATTGTGAGCATACAGTAATGAGTATAAAATTGAGTGCATAAACAAACAAGAACCTCTTTCTGTTGGACAAAAAAAAAAGTAAACAAATTATATTAGAATTAGAATAAAACCAAAAAGAAAAAGATAAAAAGATTAAGGGTATAATGGTAAATGAAGAACACCAAACGCGTCTGTCTGTATCTCCCGGTGGTTTTCAAGCTGGCGACTTCTCACTATTTATTGAGAGTGATTAAATTTAACTTAATTATTTCCTTAAATAAATATAAATAATAATAATAATTATAAATTTCTTTTCAATAAAAATCTTCTCAAATTTGCAGCGATCACACGTTACTCGAATTTTAATGCAAATTCAATCATTTTTCCAATACAGTATTACTATTTCCATTTCTTTCTATCATCCGTGAATCGAATTGAAACCTTCATTTCGGTTCCAAATGAAACCCTAGAATTCAATAATCTAATTCCATCCCAATATTCCCCATATATCTGTGTATATGATATGCATTAACAATTCACCTGTATATATATTCAATTATTCATGTCAAATTATCTATTTTGACCTTCTATTGTAATTATTTTATAATTTGGGGATTTTGTTGATTGAACGTGTAAAAGTGAAATTAGAAGGGGGATTATATGCGTCGATAATGGAAACAACAGGTGCTAGCGTTGATTCCACGAATTCTGATTATCATGTAAGTAATAATAATTTAAATTCATCAAACCCTAATTCTCTGACGATGAGGAATAATTCTCCGTTTCCGGTAATCAGATTCTTACAAGCACCTGTAACTACTTTAATTGAATACTCAGGTGTATTAAGACCTAGGTTAAATAATGATTATAATGAATCTGAGAGCTTAATTCCTAATAATAATCGTCGTAATCGTGATCATAACAATACTCGTGATAATAGCTCTAGTGGTTCTGGTTCTGGTTCTGGTTCTGCTACAGTTAGTGATAGTAGTAGTAATGGTGATAATAGTAATGGTGAGGTTTCAATTCGGATAATGAGTGGTGGAGATCAAGAAGAGGAACGTGGTGAACCGGTTGCAGTGAATGGTAGAGACAGTGGTGGAGAGAGGGAGACGGCTGATTCTAGTGACTCAAATGGTGGTAATGGTGGAAGTAATAGTAATGTGAACAATACTAATAATAATGTGGATTCGGCGTATCAACAGAGGTACGATTTACAGCAGGTTTCGAGATGGATTGAACAGATTCTTCCGTTTTCCTTGTTGTTGTTGATTGTTTTCATTCGTGAGCACTTGCAAGGTACTTTTGTTAACTTGTATCATGATGATTACTTGCCTAATTTACTTCACTTTTTGTTAAACTTGAATGAGTATATAACTTAAGAAGTTTTGCTTTAATTCTAGTCGGATTATGAATAAGAAATTTAGCACTCTTATATTAACTTTTTTTTATTTTGTATGATTAATTGTAGGGCTCTTTGTTACAGTCTATATAACTGCTTTCATGTATAAATCTAATGATATTCTACGCAAGCAGACTGCTTTAAAGGTATTATGCTACTTTCATTGACTCATTGGGTGTTAAAGACGTATGCTTGACTAAACTTTTGTCTCCTGTTGAGCTGAATAATTGGAGAATTTTTGCAGGGTGAAAGAAAGTTATCTGTTCTTGCTGGCTATTGCTTAGTTTTTATGCTTCATGTGATTGGAGTTTACTGGTGGTACCAAAATGATGATCTTTGCTATCCCTTGTTCATGGTTCCGCCAAAAGCAATACCTCCATTCTGGCATGCTACATTCACCATCATTGTAAATGGTACATATATCCTTTATATTATCTCTTCTCCAGTGATGATTTTTTTTAGTGTGGTGATCGTACTGCGCATGTTTTTGTATTAATATATGGGTATGTATAATTTATTAATGTGGATTGCAGACGTTTTAATATCATAGTGTAGGGCTGTAGCCGAATGCAACTTCAGTGAAGAGAACAAAATATATATGATCCGCTGACCATATCAGGAAAACATGTGAAGTATAGGGGAAATAATCGTTTAAGGTGGAAATGGAAGTAAACAATATGAAAAGAATAATAAAATTAATAATAATAATAAGCAGATATATTTTGTTTCAGTAGCTATGTACGTACGGGATTAATTCATTTTCTTATGAATCGTTAAATTCTATTGCTTGCAGACACGATGGTGCGGCAGGCAGCAATGGCTTTTAAGTTGGTATTACTTATGTACTATAAAAATGGCAAGGGACATAGTTTTCGCAGACAGGTAATGTCATCCAACGTAATAACTGGTACCAGATGCTATAATAATTGAATTCTAAACGTACTGACTGGAGGTTATGGAATATTAGGGTCAAATGTTGACTCTGGTTGAGTACACACTTCTTTTATACCGTGCCTTCTTACCTGCCCCCGTCTGGTACCGATTCTTCTTGAACAAAGAATATGGGAGCCTCTTTTCATCTTTGACAACAGGCTTGTATCTGACCTTAAAGCTCACGTCAGTTGTAGAGAAGGTATAGCTGGCCGTCTTCTGTGTTCCTTTGAGTTCCTTAATTTATTGTGAACAATTTTATATCCTCCTGCCTATTTTTAGATTGGATCCTTCTATACTGCATTAAAGGCATTATCACGAAAGGAGGTCAATTATGGATCGTATGCAACCTCAGAACAGGTACAATGAGCGAATTTTGACTTTTGTAATAATTGTATTTACCACCAGCTTTTAGAACAATCATTACACTTGAGAAAGTAACATTACAAAAACACTAGCAAACAGGCTTTAACTTGTTTTTACACTAGCAGGTGGGTGAGGCAGGAGATTTGTGTGCTATTTGCCAAGAAAAGATGCAGGCTCCAATTTTGTTGCGTTGCAAACATATTTTCTGCGAAGACTGTGTTTCAGAATGGTTAGCAACTTCACAATCATTTAATCTGATACTCGATATTAATAGTTTACTTTACATCTAGAAAAATACCAGTGTTGTAAAAAGTGGCCTGGGCGGCCGATTAATCGGGGATTAATCGGGGTATGGGGTGGTGGCGCCCCGACTAGGCGTTAGGGCGGTCTAAAAAAGCAGTCAAACTTGGGTCAACAGAGAAAAACGGGATTAATCGGTCAAACTTGGTCAAACTCGGATTAATCGGTCAAAGATGGTTAAATTCGGTCAAAGTCAACTTTAGTCAACATTTTAAATATTTTTTAAAATTAGGGTTTTGATTGCATATACCCAAAATTGGACAATTGAACGTGACAATATTTATGTTTGAAGTATTTGAACAATTGAACGATTATGTTTATGTTTTCTAGACAATTATCTTTATGATTATGTTTATGTTTATGCATCTATTTTATATTTTTGCACATATAATTTTGACATATATTATTTAAAGGTAAAAAAAAATCCGAGTACTCCCCGATTAATCCCTGATTCGGCCGAGTACTCCCCATAAGGTCGCGGCCGAGTACTCCCCGCCTAGCGCCTTTTACAACCTTGAAAAATACTAAACTATAACTGGCACGGGCATTTGGTGAAAGCGTGAAACCTCCTTTTAAGATCATACTAAGAGGTCTAATGACAACGTCAATCTACATAGCAGTAGTCCGATATACTTGAAAATGTAAATAATTATGATAAATAGGTGATTCTAGAAAGAATACACATAATTATATACTTCGTTAAGTAGTTGAACCAATTTGAGGGAAAAGAAAGGTAATGCCTACCACTTACCGTAAGGTAGAGATAAACACAAGTCAAACAACACCATGTTGGCCTGTTTCTTATAAATTCACTATGTTAACCCTATGGTTATTTTCGCACTAAAATGTTGAAGTTCCAAATAACATGTTAGGGGTTAATAAAGCTTCCTTTTTTTAAAAAATAAAAATGGTCGGTTCTCTATTTGTCCCTCGTGTAGGGTCTTTTTAGAACATTTCTGATAGAACCCAATGCGATTATAATGACAATAAACAGCACGAAAGTTTAAAAAAAAGAAAAAGTTTCAGTATAATAAAAATGAACCTGTGTCATCCATTTATCATGGTTTGACAAGGCGGCTGACCCCAATCTGCAATTTTGCATGAAGTATCCTCATCTGTCTGTTCAAGATTCTCAATCACCCCTTTCTTTCCCTTGCCCCGTTGTCACCCCTGCCAACTAGGTTTCGATTATAGTTTCCAAGGGCTTCTATAGGAAATGAACAGATCATGAATGTAAACAAAGGTTTCATCTACTTTCTAGAGGCGGTTGTTTCTTCTATTGACTCTCAATAAACCCAACTGAATAATAATGTAAGTATGATAACTAATACCCCTAACTAAGCACTAAGGGTGGCTAGTGGTTGAACACTTGGGATTTGGGATGTGAAGACTCCAAAGGAGTTGCCCCGGGTTCGATTTCCACCGGTTTCAATTCTTGGTGGTCTGCTCAACAATAAGAAATATTCGTAAGAATACGTATATACACTCGTAATTAAGGTAAAAACAAAATTTCCATATTTAAGGCCTAAGAAAATGGCCTCTAATGCTCATGTGAAAGCTGTTGAACGATACTGAATGCATTATCTTTACAGAATCATTTCCATTTGGTTGATTTACGAGACTTTTGGCCATTCTTACTTTCAGGTTTGAGAGAGAACGGACTTGCCCTTTATGCAGAGCTTTGGTGAGACCGGCTGATATACGATCATTTGGGGATGGCTCAACGAGTTTGTTCTTCCAGTTATTCTAGACTTCTCATGCAGACCATGTGCTTTCTTCTTCATATCGTGCACACCTTCTCCCAAAGTTATAACCAGTTACTACAGTAATTTTTTGGCATCCTTTTCCCAACAAATTGTACAGTCGAGCTTTACTTGTGCTTCTACTATTAGTAATATATATTCGTTCATACATATATACATACAAAATATTACACATGAGAGGATTCTGTAATACCATCTTCACACTCTGCAATCTGCATATACAAAGTGTGTGTATGGATAAAACATCATGAGGACTAATTCATCAAGAATTTTAGTTATAATTTAACAGCTGCAATAGGAAACTGAGCCTAGAATATGGCATAATTTTTGGGGAAATTAATCTCTTTTACCCATTTTTTTTTACCACACATCAATTTCTGTCCAAAAAAAGTTGTTAAAAATATACCCAACCCGGATGCAAAAAACAAATTGCGCTTTGTGTTTGCATACTGGTTTTTGCGCCTGCTCTGGAACGCCCATTTACATCCAGTGTACAGACTCGCGTTCCCGAGCAGGCGCAAAAACCAATTTTCTGACACAAAGCGCAATGCATCTGGGTTGGGTATTGTTTATATCTAGCTTTATAGTTTGCTAAGTTACCTTGTTAGAGAAGAGAATGTCACCTACACTTATTGGTAAATGTACACACTTAACATTTCTTGAATTCATAATAGGTAAGATTCGGTTAGCACTAGTTGGATCAACCAAAGAACCATCGGAATCGATCAAAATTTGGTCACGTCCAATTTGAAAGTTGTTTATGTAAGTCACCAACTAATAGTAAGTGGTCCTTATGTTTTGTTAGCACAGTAAAATCATCAACAAGGTCATCCAATCCAACTATATACAATTAAAATAAACTACCTAATCTTTAAGGGAAATCTTTTGTCAAACTTACATATTTTGATGTATGATGTTTTGTTTTAAGTTTTAAAATTTGTGAAGTGATTACTTATACAAAACAACTTCGTTGATGACTTCCCACATAGCAATCGTTGTATTTTTCCGATCTCATTGAATAGATTGAGCTCTCATAGACCCATTGACTGGAAATCACTATAACGATCCACTTTTACCATCGCAAAATTGTTACAGTACAACAAACTAACAAAGATCCATCTACGTTTATCTGACCGTGAAATTACATAGGGTCAAAGGTTGTATACAACTTCTTCAGTAGTTCAACAACTTTTCTAGCCATTTTCTCATTCGCTAATGACGCAGTATCCATTATTTCATTTCATATTCAACCGGTTATCATGTCTTTAATGAATGATATAAAAATGTTAAAACGATAAAAACCATTGAAATCTAGAAACGTGAAAGCTGTCTTCCATGACACACTGGCTCTCTTGTGTCTGCCACCAAACGCCATTAGTGTCGAAGGAAATCAGGATTCCACCAAAACCAAAATTGGTTGATTCTCCTAAGTTGACTTCTATCTTTTACAAATAAAAAAAGTCAGTTGCCAAATCAAAATTCAACAAATGATGCTTCCAAACCATTCATATTTCCACAAGAAGAAAATAATAAAAATGATGATAATAAGTTAGACCATAAATGAAGGAATGAGATATGGTCATGGTGCTCAAATTAAAGTGGCGTATCCCAGTGTGATCAAGAATCACCAACCCATTAGCCATTAGGTGTTGGATTCATCATTCAAGTATGTGGGAAGAATTATAATCAATGATTAGATTTGGATAAATACTTATAATATCGTGTATAAACACTTTCAGATAGTATGTGTACTCTATTAGGCCTTGTATTCTTTTGAACTTCTTCAACATATTAATGAACAAGTTTCTAATTTATATGTTTAATGTTTTTTCCCAAAAAAAGAAAAGAAAAGAAAAGAAAAAACATAATAAGATATATAACTAATGGTTAATAATAGTTTAATTATCAAACTTTCAACTCTCTTTTTTTTCTTCATTTTAACCATTCAACTTTTTTTATAAATGTTTTAACACCTTAACTTATAGTTTGATCAAAATTTAACCATTTTAGTTTGTTTGACTATTTAAAATAACACTTTTAATAACTGGCAACTGGTTGATCATGTTTCATTAATGGATTGAATATGAGTTTAAAATTGATTTATCACCAAACTTTTTCTTCTTCCTTTTTTATTTACCCCCTTAACTTAGTGTTTACTAATTTTTATTTTTTATTCACAAGATTAAAAGATATTTGCTTAAATACAAACATATCATTAAGTTAACGTGTTAAAAGATGATAAAAAAGTTGACGGGCTAAAACGAAAAAAAATTAAAAGTTTGGTTATTAAACCATTATTAACCCTATAATCTAATACCCTTATAAAATGTTTAGCCAATTGTTTCATTGCCTTACAAATTTAAAGAATGCAAATGACAACAATACCCCTAATATTAACGGAATATACCAAAGTACCATTTCCTATATATAGAAACGATCTACACATTTGGAAACTATCATCTTTTATTTGTACATAAACAAGAAATATTTGTCCTTCAATATTTGCACATAAATAACATTTATATATTAAATGTGACGTAACTTACTCCATAACTAACCTACCGTTTGACAAGAACCAATAACCTTGTGCCTTTAATAATAATCGGTAGATGTTAAAATGACTCTATCATAATTTAATCCATAAAGACACAATGTTCACGAACACTTATATTTGATCAATGTTAAAAAATTTACAGTAGCAAAATGCGGGTATTAAACCAGTTAAATTATATCATACTCCTATTTAATTGTATTGGGCTTCCACAATCGATCACTGTTACTCGTTGAGACTTGAGATGGTTGGTTAACGTTTGAAACATTGAAGATCCTCAGCTGGAACAAGAAAACACATTGGTCCACTAACAACCCCACATTTTAAAAACTGCGCGAGTCATGTCTGTCTTGTACACATAGTGCTCACACTACAGAGAAAATCATACACATTTTCTATTTATTAAATAGTCTATAAAACAATAAATATTTTCAACCAAAAGATAAAGAGTAAAGTAAGAATGAAATATCATTTGTCCCAATAATATCACTGCCCAAAAGATTAGAAATTGGAGCTCTAAAAAAATTAATCGAGTTCTAAAGACTCCAATGAAATTAAGATAGTAAATCTCCAAATAACTCTTATTTTGCACCGGATAATATACTTTTCCCATGACTCAAGCCTTATTTGAATCTCTTAACAGTTAACACACAACACACAAGCATTTTAAAGACATGAAATTTTAAATACTATAGGTTCAATCTAAAACAATGTCGAGGATTTAACATGATAAAGAGTAGAAATTCCTTAGATGAAAAGATGAATTAGTTGGTTGGACAGCCATCTGAATAAGCTGATATTTAAGATTGATTTATCTTTCATGTGCTGGGTATGAGAGAGTCTAGTGTCGGCCAATTGAAGTTGTGAATACTTTAACATTTTATTTTATTTTTTCCATTTCTTTCAAAAACGATTAAAATATACCTCAAGTAGACATTTAAAATATATATATATTGAAATCTTAGAAGATACATCTATCTTCAAATGGAAAATGGAGTATATAAATATAAAATAGTATTAAAATAAAAAGACAAATCTAGTTGCGAGTAAACTGGTGGTCAATGAGTGAATTACAAAAGCATATAA
Organism: Gnaphalium uliginosum; assembly: GCA_963930675.1. Lineage (NCBI taxonomy): Eukaryota > Viridiplantae > Streptophyta > Magnoliopsida > Asterales > Asteraceae > Gnaphalium > Gnaphalium uliginosum. Next base: position 1,950,472 of record OZ005682.1, on the reverse strand, counting down.
TATCAGGCAAAGACATGATGATAGTGACGCATTGCTGTTGCCATGAGCTTCATAAATCTATCTATATCTATATATATTTATTAGTACAAGCCATTATTGGAATTACTCACTTCATTACATCTCTTTGAATACTCTCTCTCTCTCTCTCTACACATATATCATGACTTTTTATAGAGTGTTTAAAGAGATATTATATGGAGTACACAATTAATAAAAGAAAAAAAGAAGACTCTGACTCTCATGATAAAAGCGACCCATCAGCTGTTTATTTCCTTTTCCATAATTACAAATTCACACCTGATCATTCAGCTAGTGTAAAACAGTCACTGTTGGCCTGGCATTCATTCGTTCAATCTACTTTGTTTATATATATGGCATATATAGATCGATCGATCGATACACCCAGTTAAGTTCTCTCTCTCTAAAACACACTTCAATACTTCATATTTTAGTTCAGATTTATTGATTTATCACTGATTATAGATCTGTGAGAAGTAAAGTGATATTATAACGTACTATAGATTTATTTATACACCATTTATATTTATAGTTCAAATTAAACAAAAAAAAAAAAAAAAAAAAAAAAGGAAAAAGGCAAAATTTTCAAGGCCTTTTCAGATATACGACATACTACGCAGCATGTGTATTAATTTAGTGTGCTGTTTGCAAGACGGTAGTGATATCACTATACAAGAAAAGTGATCCATCCAGGTTAACCTTTCATGATGTTCGAAACTTGAAGAGCAATATGAGCAGCTTAAAATCGTTAGTTGAACCATGTTTTCATATAGCTAGTGGACCGAGATTGAATGAAGGGAGTTCCCTTCAGCCCACTCATGGATGTGATTGAGGAATTGAATTAGCTGCCGACTCATTCATTTAATCACTAAGTAGAAAAGGATTCATTTTATGCTACTTTGATTGAGTGAATGATGCGGGAGATAGTTTTCATCCCTTGCTAATCTATGCTTGGACTGAAGGGAGCTCCCTCGTTTTTGTTTTAGCGTCACTAATTTTGTTAAATAGATATATACCCAACCATCATCATATATGCATATACGAGATATATGATCCTATATCAAGATAGATATAGCTAGAACACTAATATATTTACATTATCTAGTTGATAACAACTAATTAATTAATTTAGTATATATAAAAAATAATTAATACATGTTAGGTAAATGTACTGTTTATCCACATGATTATGTCATTTTAGATTCCTTTTTGAGCCATTTTCTAATGAATTGATTTAGTAGTTCCTTAAATAGCCATTTATAGATAGATATTTTCTGTATGTTTAGTTGTAAACTATATATATGCAATTTGGTTAAAAGATTCTTGAATAAAGTACACTTCATATTGAAAGAAGCTCAAGGCTTGGGTTGGTTGGTAATTTTTAAATACTAAATTCCATGTGCACAAGTGCCCATAGGACCAAAACTTCAAACAAAACTCGATCCCAGTAACGGGATTAGAGTAATTAATTAACAATCTTTTTACATGTGATACTTAGAATTAAATTACTTCCGTCACAAATTGATTAGTATTATTCAGTTAGTTAATATTTAAAATAAATTAAACAACATTACACAATTTTATAAATGCAAATATATATGTTCTTCATAGTATTTATGCATTTGGGCTATCTCGTATGTTTGAAACACGAATGAATATATGGTATAGTATATATTCTATTCATAGCATATATATGTGGCTTTGTTTTGAACTAATTTGATTAATCTCTTGGGGATTGCAAGGTGGCAAATTTAAATGATTTTGGAGAGCAGGTTTTCAAGTCTGTCAAAGATCAGGAGGCAATTTGCAGAAGATTTCAAGCATCTAATTAACACAAAGAAATATTTCAAGTCTTTAATTAACACGTACAATTGTAGCCAAAGTCGACGGAGGTATCGATAACTATTTAAGTGACTTGAGGATGAAGAGAAAAAGAATTGGTTGTTGAATTGATCTCCTTGTATTTTGCTGTCGTTGTAGTTGTTGTTCATTTTTTTTTTCTTTTCATGCAAGAATTGTAAAATTTAGGTACGTACAATGATCTGGGTGAAAATGATCAGATTCGGCAGTGTTATTACAAGATAAAATAGTGATATAGTATAGTATTTTTAAATCATTGTATTTGGTCTATACCTAGCTACGTGATATGTACATATTATGATGTTAATCAATTACTCCGTATTATACATGTTCGATTTTGTAACGAAATCGAACATGTGTTTAATCTCACCTATCCAAATTGTGATTCCTCAGTTTGTTATTCACCCTCTTCACTTATCGAAATCAAGTCGCTGCATCGACTATTGTTGAAATAATCTTTGTTCATAAAAGGCCACCATCAAGATTAACCAACAAATAAGTACATACAAAAAGAAACCATCGAAGCAGATCCAACCCCCACAGATCAATCGATATGCAGTCAAACACAACAAATTAACCCAAGACGTGATAAATCTTGTAGGCAATACCCCAACTGACTTTAACCCAAGACATAATCGATTGTCGAGATGATTAGATAACGATGATGATGGTTACAAGGAGTTGGCTGAGATGAAGGGGAAGAGATTCGCAAGAATCGTATGAGAATGAGAGAAAAAAGAGAGCCTAGGGTTTTGTTTCAGATGTGTGTGAATGTGCAAACACGTGACTTGTATTTTAGCTAACAAAACACAGGAGAAACTTTAGCTAACAAAACTCGTTTCTTTCTATAACAAAACTCATTTCTTTCTAAAACTGATGGAAATCAAGATACAAGTAAAGGGATTTCTCTGAGAATTAAATTCTCCGCATTCAAATTTCACGGACCTACCAAACAAGGGAAATGAAGCCTATTTCATTTCTCTAGCTTCATTTCTCTGTACCAAACAAGCTCTTACTCCTTTTTATTAACTCCAAAAAAATCAAAAGCCCACCAGCACTTAGGACCGTAAGAAATAAAATTTTGCTTCCACGGACTGAAAATAACAATTTCTAGAAGAACGGGGGGTGTAACTGAAACTTCATCGTTCAAAAATTCACGATTAACGCCAAATGCAATAAAACTGCACAACATTGATTCTCCCCTGTTTGGAAGTTTTGAAATCACCAGAAATGGAATCGAACTATTTGGATGCATAACATATGTATCAATCAATTTTTCTGAAATTAGCGCAAAATGTTTAAGAATTGGCGTAATTTTTTTTTTTAATTTCACTTTCCTGATTTGTTTGATTTGAGCAGTTGAAAAACCCTAAAACCCTAGGGTTTTCAAGTACTTTTTCATTTAAGTGAATGTACGGAATAGAATAAAGGAAAGGAAGTGAATTATATTAACGGTGATGGACGGAAGAAGGATAACGGCGAGTCCACGGCCGTTAGTAGGTCGGCGTGTGGTGGTGAAGAAACGACCGCGTGGTGGCGTTGACAGATATTTTAACAGCGTTAAGAAGATTCATAGGAGGGAAATATGTTCGAATAAAGCACGTGCCTTTAGCACGTGTGATGCTCAAGAGAGATTCAGAAATATTCAACTACAGGTTCTATCATTATTATTCTTATTATAATTTTTTAATATCAATATATTAATAATATCTTGGAACATTAAAACTTTAGGTGCACCCAAATGTACATAAGTGGCTGAAAAATATAAATAAGTTTCAAATTCTATTGTCTTGATGGTATGCAATGTAGGTGCTAGTAGTATCATATATTATTTTGATGGTTGAATTATTGTCTTTAGGAGTATGACACACATGATCGAAAGGGAGATTGCTCTGCAGTACTACCATTTATTAGAAAAAGGTCAGGGGTTATGGAGATTGTAGCAGCTCATGGTGTAGTATTTGTGCTTGCACAATCTGGAGCTTGTGCAGCATTCAGTCGCGGTATATAGTATAGTCACCGACATGTAAATGGAATTTTTGTTATTTAAATAGATATTGAACGAGGCAATTAATGTGTTACCTATTTGATGCAGAAACTAACAAGAGGATATGCTTTTTGAATACAAGTCCTGATGAAGCTATACGAAGCATGTTTTATAATAAGAATAACGATTCACTCATCACGGTTTCCATGTATGCTTCAGAAAGTTATAGTTCCTTAAAATGTAGAACGATAAAGATCGAGTATGTTGTATCATCATATTTATCTCGTATAATATTATAAGTTTACTAGTTCTATTTACTGAAAGTTTTTTTAATGCTCATAATGGTGGTAGATACATAAAGAGAGGTCAACCGGATGCTGGCTTTGCTCTTTTTGAATCAGAATCTTTGAAATGGCCCGGCTTTGTAGAGTTTAATCATGTAAATGGGAAGGTACGCACGTTCTCGGCACAAGATAGGTAAAAGTTAACTATTCTGAATTTGTGATACCCATCTTTTCTTAGTTTCATTGATTCTTGTAGCTGTTGTTAATTCAAGTTTTGTGTAATATTACCTTTGTAGTGTGTACAAGGTCTTTGACTTGACAAACTATACAATGTTGTATTCCATATCAGATAAACATGTGCAAGAGATCAAAATGAGGTAGCCATTTATTTATAATGTTTGTTCATAATTTATTCACATTATATACTTTGAGTTTAAGAACTTTTTTTCTTTCCAAAAACAGTCTGGGAATCATGTTGTTGATATATAATAAATGTAGCTGTCATGTTCCTCTTAAGATTCTATCAATTGAAGACGGAACTGTTCTAAAATCTTTTAATCATCTCCTTCATCGAAATAAGAAGGTGGATTTTATTGAACAGTTCAATGAGAAGCTTCTGGTCAAGCAAGAAAATGAGAATCTCCAGATTTTTGATGTAAGAATCTTTCTCACTTGGTTCTTTTTAATTGTTTTTTATTATTTAGTCGACTGAAAATCTAAACCTATATTCTGCCTAGGTACGCGATTCCGAGCTAATAGAAGTTAGCCGTACAGAATTCATGACTCCATCAGCATTCATCTTTCTGTATGAGAAACAGTTATTCTGACATTTAGAAACAAAAATGTGTCTGTCTGGAACTTTAGAGGTCAACTTGTGACTTCATTTGATGATCATTTATTGCGGTATCCTGATTGCCACAGTAACAATATACACATTACAAGCAATCAGGATCTTATCATTTCTTATTGCAAAGCTGACTCTGATGATCCATTAACAGAAGAACAAGGTTAACTGCTCAATTCGTAATTTTAGTTCTCTACTGATTAATATGTCAATAGGATTTTCAATATGGATCACTTCTATATGTCCCATCTAGCTTTACTAATGTGTCTGCTTTTACTGATATCTTCACATGTGAGTATATCTCTTATATTTTGGCTCCTGCTGATACACAAGATTCCATGAAATGGCCCATCTTTCTGAATCGAACTCGATGTCCAATTTGGGCTTTTGTGCATGTCTGATATTTATGTAATTTTTTTACACCACTTCATTGATGAGAGTGAACAGTCTGGGCCTTGTGATGTCCAATTTGGGCGACCCTGGACCCATTTGACCCGTTTTATGTATGGCCTATCTTTAAGCTTTATCATTAGGGATAAAATAACATGAATTGACCCATGCGTTAGTAATTGGATCTAAATTGTCACCTGTACTTTCTTTATTAGCACGGATTGCATCACTTGAATTAGAAATTACAAACTTTTTATTGGCCGAATCATAAATCAAATGAGAATTTATAAATGTATTAGGTGGTGTTTTGATTTTTAGTAAGAAATTTCTTTGTTTCTGTTTTTGATCAAATCTTATTTTCATGCAGGTGGTTCAATCAATATCAGCAATATCCTGACAGGGAAATGCCTTGCTAAAGTAACGGCAACAAATGATCTCCGAATAGATGAATGCAGCTGCAGTGGTAGTGGAGGATGCAAGTGCAACTCAAGGAGGCAGATTGCAAGCTCTGTCGCAGAAGCCCTGTCGGATATTACTGCTCTTTTTTATGATGAAGACCGAAACGAGATTTATAATGGCAATAGTTTCGGCTTCATTCATGTGTGGTCTAACTGACTAATTAATATGTTATTCTGTACTATTAAAATTTATTTCTTTCCATCTTAAGTTGTCTATAGTCATGCTTCAACGAGTTTGGAAACCACATAAGGCTAACCTCATACTTGTCTTCTATCCAAGAATGTGTTTCATTCAATTGTGAAAAGACAGCTAATTAGATGTGTGATTTTTAAGACAACTGGTGTAACAAAATCACAGTTTGTCTCTTTAGATGTGGTGATTAGATAGTCCATGTGTTGGGGTGTTTGGAGCCCAAAATGCTTAATTTTTGTACATGATCACAGTCTGTTTTATTATGAGGTGGGGGCTCTTACTTTAATCAGAATGTAAATTGAAGGTTAAGATTGACCCACCACCACTCTGCAGATGGTGTTAGGTAATGGTGGTGGTGATAGGCCTTGTAAGTTACGATTGGTAAAACACAATAAAGTTGGGTAGCTTTCTTTACTGTGCTTAAAAAGTGTACTAATAAGGAATTGTCAGATTTACAGCACAGCAGCAACATGGCTTGTGATAAAGTGTGTGGCCTAAGCTGATGCTTGTGGCCCTCCCCCATGACCTTTTGCCAATACTAACACCCAACTACCCATGTTCTTCATTGACATTCAAAATTTGTGTGACCTCATATTCTTGCTAGGAGGGGAAACATGGAAAAGTTGAATGCTGTGTGAACCATTATTGAGAGGACACACTTGATTGGTTGTGTCATTTCAGTGTAATTGGTCTCTTGCATAAGTACTAGGCATTATTCTAGCATTATGCTATGGAATATAAAGTCTTATTATTAGTAGTAAATCCATAACAATGATATGTTTTTTTTTTCTTGTTCTCTGATTCATAAATTATGATGGTGAACCGGTAATGATAGCATACCCGTCTACTTGAGACGTGGAATATGATGGTAGGGAAAGTGAAAGAAGGTAGGAAAGATGATTAAAAAAGTGACATTTACTTTTTTAAGTATATGAGATAGTATTATGCGTGATTAGTCTGGCGTGATTAGTCTGTGTAACAAAATACAAATTAATTAGTCTGTCCTAACAAGATACAAAGTAAATAAATGCTACGAGGATTGAGGAATGATTATGTTTATATGAAAAATGTGAAAGGTAAAATGGGTAGATTTTTAGAGATTTTGATAAATTTACCACAACTGTGCATTGTTTATGTATACATTACAATTCATTAAGACAGAATTATGATAGATTTAAGAAAAAATTATAGTGAAAATATCACCACCCATAGATTATTATCATCATCATCATTGTTATTATTATTAGAAAGATTGATAGGTCTACTTAGGGAGATCTAAAGTAGGCCTAATGAGAATGACATGTGATAGGTCTACTTGGGGAGATCTAAAGTAGGCCTAATGAGAATGACATGTAATGTTCAGCGTATAACATTATGAGATAGAAAGTGTATTAACCCGTTAAAGAGTTAAACCTACTTTTAGGTGTATCCAAGTAGACCTATATATCATATTATTATTATTATTATTATTATTATTATTATTATTATTATTATTATTATTATTATTATTATTATTATTATTGATATGATATTTGTTTTTACTTTACCTAACTTAATATTTATTGATATAGATAGATATGAATAAATACGATGCGAATGAGTGTCCACACAAAGGATAAAAAATAAAAATAAAAACAAGACAAGATTTAATGTTTATATGGTTTTAAATTGTATATTCATGCTTATGCTTAGTAAAGAATATATTTTAGGATTTTGCTGATGTATGCCCCGTAGCATACGTTAGGGTGTATTTAAGAAGTCGAAATTTCTTTAAATATTAATATTTGCATTTAATATACATTAATTTAATCTAATAATTACATTTTTATGCATATATTAATTACAAATTATGATATTTAAAAAAATTACGAATTCATTAATGTATATTAATGTGTGACACGGGACACACGTTAACAAAACACCGCAGCAAGTTTAAGAGAACATAATCACCGTTGGAAGGTTTGTCCTCATAATTGTCTAATCTTATGGTGTTAAAACAAGCACTTAAATATGATGGCCATATCTTTCACTTCATCTCATGATTACCGTTGTATGTTAATTTATTGACTTCTTATTCTTGCTTGTCTTTTTACGGACTATTATAATTGATTTGTGTTATCTGATTCTACACTATTTTTATGCCTTCTTGAGTAATAAGTTGACATTTAAGTCGATGTACGGTTTTTTTTAATCAATCACTCAAAGGATATAGTCTCCGTCCGTCTCATTTTTATTGTTCACGTTATTATTTTTATCAGTCTAAAAAGGATTGTTTACTTATTAAAAACCATTAAATTCCATATTTTACTCTCATTTATTACTTTAATCATTTATTTCACAAAATTTTTCAGTTAAACTCACATTGAATATAAAAGCAAAATTATATTAATACAACATATCTTAAATCTAACAAAAATTCTTATGGAACAATAAAAGTGAGACGGATGGAGTATCCCTTCGTACCATAATTGATTTCCGTGTTACTATATATGTTATGTAGGCCTATCAAATTGGAATAAAGAAACAGGCGCACGCAAAAGAAAAGAAGAAAAAAAAAATAAGAAAAAAAGGTCATATATATATATATATATATATATATATATATATATATATATATATCAAGTTAGTTTAAATAAGTACTGAATAATGAGAAACGAAGTATGCACCTTAAATATATATATATATATATATATATATATATATATATATATATATATATATATATATATAAAAGGAGTATAAATAGTTGCTTCAGGATTTGTCACGTAGACAAAAGAAGTCACGTGACATGCTCTTAAAATTTTTAATTAATTAATAATAAATTAAATATATGATAAGAATATAAATTTAATTGAACACAAAGAAATGGACAAATACGTTAGTGATTATTTATATTTAAAAAAAAAAAAAAAAAAAGAGAAGAAAAAAGCGTAGCAACCTAAGAATCTTATCAATAATTAGTTTAATATATAAGATATAATATCTAATCTAAATATTAATAAAAGAAAACTTTTCTACATTCAATTTTGCTTAAAATCAACACCTATTAACCAATCAAATGGCTAGATTTCAATCATTTTTCAATTAACCAATTAAATGTACTCATTTACCTAAAATATCTCTCTTAAAAATTAACACATTTAAAAATAAAAACTCCTACGGTCAAAATTAATTTAATATTATCGCCTAAAAACTAAAAAATCTATTTGAAAAAACAAATAAACAAATGGGAAAGGACCCTTAATGTAATACACATATTCCTCAAAAAAATACTAGATGATTTCTAATTATTTGATTAATTATTATAATTAACGATATTATCAATTAACTATGAAAAAAATAATTACTCAATCTTTCCAATTGACCAATTAAATATTTTGATTTAATCACACGTTCAATTATCCAATCAAATACATTTATTCCCCTAAGATTTATCTTTTTGAATAAATAAATAAATAAATACTTTATATATAATCTAAATAAACGAGTTATCCCTTTTATATCTATCTAAATAAAATAAATAAGTAAATATGATTTTCAAAAATTTGAATTACCAATCATTGAGGAGGTAACGACGTAGTTTCGAAGATTTCTAATAAAATTACTCTAACTTTTAATTTATTAAATTAATTAATCAATTAATATAATATCATAATAATAATAATCCTTCATTAGATAGAATAATTTAATGTGTAAATGATTTATTCAAACTAATACAACTAAAAGTTACATTTAACGACAAAGTCACATTTAACAATCTGTGTGTATATACGAGTTTTTATGAAAAATACTTTTATTCGATATCCGTATGTATTCACATGTTTCACAATCAAATAAACGAAAGATTGTTTTATGCGAAATGTATGTGTATTCACGGGGGTTTATGAAAAATACTTTTATTCGATATCCGTATGTATTCACGGGTTTAACATTCAAATAAATGAAATATAACTATACGAAATGCACATTTTAATTTAATTATTATAACCGTATGTTTATATATCCATACCAAGAACTATATAATTACACGTTTAATACTTAACATTATTAATGCTTAAGTAACTAATGGCTACATATTACATTACTTATATTCTTAGAAAGCCCGTGTAATCACGGGTTTATAATCTAGTAATACTATATAATATAAAAATATAAATATGTACAGTATGATACACCCCTACATACAGTTTATGGACTACATGTATATCCTTAACGTATGGATCCTGATCATTAATGTTTCTCAAGTTTATAAATTTTGCATATTTATTCTTTTGTGATAATCATATTGATTTGATAGTCTTTTGGATTGTTTTGTAATAGAAACACAACAATATATGTGTTGATTATTCTCACTAGATGCGTATTTGCAAATATCTTTATTTTCCTTTCGTAGGATTATTTTTTTATTATTTATTTTTAATTTTAACATATTTTAGATCAATTGTATGTATTCTATTGTTTATCTTCAACTAATTTGAGATTGAATAAGATATGATTGTTTTATCACAATAAATTTGTTTAATCTATTGTTTTATTTAACGTACGTTTTCAGCGATTTTAGTTGAATTTTTATATGCTTACTTCAGGGTGCAAGGGGTGATGATTTTTTGTTAAGGCAAAACTTACATGAGGTACCTAAGGTAAAATCATAAATCACAATAAGTATATTTAGTTTATCTTATTATGAGTTTATCTTGATCTTGATGTGTGTTTTTAGTTTCTTTATTTAATAAAATTTATGTGCGTAATAGTTTCATAGATTATAATTTTGTTGGTAAGATGTAACAAGGCATTAAGAAGGTAATTTCAATGTTGTTTATTCAATGTTCGATTATACCGTAACTATAGAACTACTATTTTCCAAATATGTTTTTCATATTTGAATTATATTTCGAATTGTCGCACGGATCTGATGTCATTAGTGATCTAAGTTTATTGTTTAAAAATGAATGTTTTTTCGATCTCTAAATTTTTACGCGTTCTCTTAGTTTGGTTGAACTATAATTGTTAAGAATTTTGTTAAATGTATTTATAAATGCTATCTTTAAGAATTAAAATCATTGATAAAGTGGTGGTCATTAAGTTGATTGAGAGAAGTTAATTAAATTCAGAAGGTAAGTGATTATTATCAAAGTACAAAATTATGTCTATCTGAATTTTTTAACTATGACCCTAAATGCTATTTTCTTAGAATTTTTCAATTAATAATTGTATTCTCGTACCAATCCTATCCTATCCTAACATTGATTGATTATATGGAAACCTTTATGAATCGAATAATTCTCCACAACTACCAAAATTTATTAACCATACAGAAAGTAAAAAAAAAAAAAGAAAAAAAAGAAAAAAAAAAGAAGGTTACTCAAAGTACGTTGTATCTATTCTATTTTATTTTTATTTTCATCCTATAATCGGAAGTCCATAATAATAATAATAATAATAATAATAATAATAAATAAATGATTAAAGAAATTATGAATTTTAATTAGCCCAAGAGTAATTACACATTTGATAGCACCACGTCACCAAACTACGTGTCCATTTTCATGCGAAAACTGAAAAGGCCAAAACCCACGCGCTTCAACTAACCGATGTGTATTCTCTGCTTTCAGTTGTCCCTTTCACAAGTCATACAACAAACTGAAAACAAAAAATAAAAAGGCCACAATATTCAATTTCGCAATTAATAGTTCCGATAACAACTTCTACGACCGATTTTATTCGTTTCTACTTCAATACTATACTGCTATACATACATTATTGTAAAATTATAGGCAACTACATACGGACACCTTCACTGTGTGTTTTAGTTACGCGTTTCCTGATTTTGAAAACTACTACTGATTGATTTGAGTTGTTGTAAATTGTGGTAAAATTTCGTTTTTGGTTACCGGTGAATTGTGATTTTTGTCGCTCAAGTGTAGCTACTTTGTTTACCTAGATCTGATCTTCGACTTCAGGTGTGTTTAATGTCTATCGCATTTTTGTTTTGATGAATTTTGTAAAGTTGTGGTGGTTTTAATGAAGATTATTGTCGAAATAGGGTTTTGGTGCATAGTTTCAGGTTGGTAGAGATGGAAGGAGGAACTATTAGTACTGATATAACGCTTGATCATATTGAATTTCACTTATCTCCAAGCCAGAACAGGTTATTATTTTTACTGAAAATTTACTTACAGTATGTAATTATTTCTCTTACTGACAATTTTGATTGTTTCCTGTTGTGTAAGTTCATGTTACCAGCTCTTAATAACAGTGTTTTTGTGTTTGTTGCATATCTGCATGATGAATTTGGTGTAATATACTTTTCGACTAATATAAAAAACTAGTAGCAGTTTTCATAATCTGAAAGGTGTAGTGCAGATCAATGTTGATAGGTAATGAAGTATGATGTGGTTTAGATGTATATCAACTTGCACAAAATCTCTATGAAGCTAATGTATGTGTTCTGAGTATTGTCTTATGAATTAGGTAGAAGGTGCAATTAAAGGAATTTCTCGTAAATGTGTATGAGTGTGAAAATTCTCAAAACTGTAACCCCAGCTAGTTATCATTGCCGATTTCAAGAACCAATTTAGGAAAAACAGTTCATTGTTATCACTTATCATTGTTTAACTAGTATTCCAAATGTAATACCATTTTTTTTGTAGGTATGAGGCAAGTGTATGCAGTAGCAACAGAAAAGTGAATGTAGCATCTGGACAGTTGGAACTACTGATGTTGCATTCACCTGAAATAAAGAATTTGTCCTCTGAAGGTTCCAACACACAGTTCAAGATCTTACCACCTGAGAATGGGAATGATACTGGCTGGTTTACGACAGCCACACTGACAAGGTCCATATAGTTCTCTCATTCTCTTGGTTTAGAATGCTGCCATTCTGTTTTGGCTCACTAAAGTTTGTTGTAATTTGTTAGATTCCTACACATTATTGGTTTGCCAGACATCCTTAGCGTTGGAAAAGAAATTTTTCAACTAGCGGAGACGAAAAAATTTCAACTCTCATTATCTAACAAGGTGTGTAATGAATCATCCCCTGTTCAATGTTTTTGCTTTTGTATTTTAACTCTTTTTATATTGTTTAATGTATATGTATATACACATGGAAGTAAATGACTATTGCAATTTGTGTTTTAACAGGCTGAAGATGAAATAACAACATCAATTGAGTCGAAGTATGCTTCTTTTACTGGTAATTAAAATTCTTACTTGAAGGCTTTTTCTTACCAACATATGTTGTGGTTTCTAATAGGAATGAACTACTGTTAGCAGTTGATTTGAGATTGACAGCATTGAAAGAGGAACTAGCTGCTGCGGTCAACCAGGCAATTGGTTGCAAATGCTCACCTAAGGATTTTTCTGACTTGAGAAACTTCGCTCTTCATTTTGGAGCCAATGATCTAAAGTATGTTTTGGCATTTATTTCTAATTATTCAATCTCGTTGACAAATTTGGGGACACCAAGATACAACTTTGCATTTGTTTCAGGAACTCATTGCACTTGTTAACAGAAGAAGATTTGACATTGTCAAGCGAAGAGGATGAACAGTTTGTTGAAAGAAGTCGGGGTTATGCAAGATCTTTAACACCAAGGAGGTCAGCATCTCCAATGAGAAGAGTCCAAATTGGACGATCTGGTTCTCGAAGAGCAGCTGCACTAAGTATTAAAAGTCTTAACTATTTGCCAGCCAAGGAAAAGTCAATGTCCCAGAGAGATGCGGTTGATATCAGTAGTGAAGAGGAAGATTCACAAAGACTCCCCAAGAACAATGTAATAAAAATGAGCGTGCAAGATAAAATCAGCCTATTTGAAAGCAAAAAGAGAGATGAAAGTGTAGACATTCAGAAGACAAAAACGACCGTTGGTGCGAAAAAATCTGTGCTTAAAAGATGGATTACAGGAATAGATGCCAATGAGGTTATTTCTCCAAGCAGCCCTAATAATGTAGCTCCTATTGCCATAATGGAACCGGATAATAATATATATAAAATTGAAACTTGTGCTGAAACATCTGAAAACATGTCACTCTTACCTGAAAAGGGAGCCTTAGAACATTTAAGGGTGGAAGTCAAGACCCTTGAACATGAAAGCGAATATAGTCAACAAAAGGGAGACGAACTCAACGAGTTGTGCCAGAAACTGATGGAAAGCAAGCCGGTTAGACATCAAGATATGACCAGTGATAATAGCAAAAATAAGAAGCCCAGGGAGCATAGGGGTGGATTTTATGATCTTTATAAGAAAAAGAAGGAAGAAAAGCTCAGAGGGGAAGCTTCTGGAGAGATATTTGAGAAGGAAGCCAAGATGGTTTTCACCAAAGTGAGTGGTGCTAATAGAAGACATACTGCTGTGAATGAACCACAAAAAACTCAACAGAACTCGACTCAGTTGATAAATCCCAAAACCACAAGACCTTCTCCAGTGAAGAAAACTACGTCAAAATCATCACCTTTACATAGTGCACACAAATCATGGCCTTCAACACCATCACCAAAAGCTGCACGAGCGTCACCTGCTTTTTCTCCAACTGGACCCACGTCTACTAATTCTACACCAACAAATCGGAAACCTCATGCTGCTGCAAAACTTGAAAAATCACAACCCCAATTGAAGACTCCGAAGGCAACACAGCCAGATTCTAGCAAGAGAATTAAAGTTATCAATGAGATGAAGCAGCCTGCAGTGACAGAAAACAAAAAGATTACAAGAACCAATATTCAGAGTCCTAAGACAGACACTACTGCTACCACTAACCGCAGATTTTATAACAAGGTCACTAGGAAAAACAGTGTTGTTCCAGTAGAAACTAAGCCTTTTCTTCGTAAGGGCTCTGGGATGGGCACGGCTGTTGGTCCAGTTGTTATCAAGACAAAAGGAGTGTCCTGCAAAACAGAGGATAATAAAGTTGTCACAGCAACTGATATAACCAGTCAAAATCAGGAGAACCATTGTCAACCAACCGAAAACTGTGCTAGCTTAGATTTGGAACCCGAGATGGTTAGCCTTAGTAGCCCTATAAAATATGAGGAATCAGAGAGTGGTGGCCACGGTTTAAAGACCGAAACGTCTGAAATTAACTCTACAACTGAAGAAGAATTAGAAATTTCCTGTTCTGCATGGGTGGTAGATGAAGAGCCTCATCAGGATGAGATTGTTCTGTGCAAGGAAAGCCCCATTAAGCTTTCATCTCCAACCAATGTCACTCCACCAGCTGTATGCTCACGTCCACGTGTTCATCATTCTTTATCTCAAATACTTTTTGAGGAAAGTAACGAAGCTGATATTGGTGTGTGGGGAAATTCTGAGCACCCTCCCACCATGATCTACCAAAAAGATGGACCAAGAGGATTAAAACGACTCTTGAAGTTTGCACAAAAAGCTAAAGCTGAGTCATATCTAACGGGTTGGTCCAGCCCATCAGCATTTTTAGAAGGAGAGGATGATGCTGAAGAATCTAGAGGTGGCAAATAGTATAAAATTTAGTTTATTATCTGAAATCTTAAACTTGCTCGCTGGAAGATTTCAGGAATTCTCGATTATGCCTTTAATGTGTATTGTCTGTGCAGGTCTATCAAATTTTAGTAGACTCAACATTCAGAATCATCAAAGGGTACCAGAGGGCCATGTCTCTGATTCCATAAATACTACAAAAGGTATTCACTTTCTTTTCTAGGTCATATTGAGACTGCAGTACCGGCTGATTCAAAAAAGTTGAATTTATAAGTTCATATAGGATTACCATCTTATGGATGAGAATTCTCACTGTACTAATCCCTCCACCAAATGTTTATAGCTTCGATTTTTCTTTTACTTATTTCCACAATGTCATTCATCTAATGTAGGAACGCAGAAAATTATTTCCATTGATACCCCTATCCTTCTTTATTTTTTGGTTTTCTGTATCTTATTCTAAAAACAAATGAGCATGAGAGCTTTTCTATGATGCTAACGTGTTCCAACTATCCGTCCACCTAATTACAATGTTAAAGACGGAAGCAGAAGACTGGCATTTTGAGACATTGTATCTGTTTATTTTATTTGCCACCAATACAAAATCTTAGTCTTGATACCCCTTGTTGTAAATTCCAATATTCTTTGCGATTTTCTTTTCAGCAACACGGTCATTCTTCTCTCTTTCAGCGTTCAGGGGCAACAAGACGAATGAGACCAAGCTTGTTCATCGTTAAAGCAGAATCAAAGAAAGTATCTGAACTGTAATTATACATTCTACCTCCCCTTTACAGGTAAACATTAGGCCCGTGCTTGTTACTTGTTCCATATTTCGTTTCGTCGAGACTCGATATTAGGAAATGAAGCCATGAGATGTAAATTCCTTGCCACATGGTTTTACAAGTATTATAACCAGTGGAATTTTTACCAGAATGGCGATGGCAAAAACCTATTTCACCTCACTTGGGATGGAAGATGACTGTTTCCAGTAGTATATAGAGATGCACAACTTTACAGTATAATTTTTGTGTTGGTGTTGATGTTTCAATTTTGGTTTCATGAGTAGGTTGGGAAGATCTGAGACTTCTTGTTGTGTGTGTTGTAATATACAATGTAGGCCAGAATGTTTGGTATAAGTTGTTTGTAATTGGCTCTGCATATTTTGATTTCAGTGGTTAATTTGTGAAATCTTGATATTGATCTTTACATACCTTTTGTTGATTTGATATGTGGTTTCTGGTTGACGAGTTTTTGGATACAAATATCATTCTTGATATTGATTTTTTTTTTTTTTTTTTTTTTTAATTTAAGAAACGAAGAAGCACACAATATGATTTCGTTTAGTTTTTCTACAATCCTTTGATTAAAAAAAAAAACACCGTAGTTGTATGATTCTCATTATAACCTCATGACACAATCATCTTGCCTTATGATAAGGAACCTTTGAAATTAAGATGTCAATATATCCGTTTACATTAAAGAAGCCTTTTAACCCTAACGACTCTAACCGATCGAATCAAGTGTGTAAAATTTTAAAACGCTTAGGTTAATAAAAAAATTTAATTGACCATTTGTAAAATATTAAAAGTTAGATAAAATAATTGATTATTTTGACACATTAATCAAACAATGACACTCATCCGTTTTATCACGACTAATACATCCCCGTGAATCTTTTTCTTTTCTTTTCTTTTTTTTTTTTTTTTTTTTTTCACTTTTCACAGTGGCGGTATATAGAAGCAATACAGTGACACTTCTTCCGTCGAGACACTCGGTTTACAAAACCGTATTTGGCGCCAATTTCATGAACAAAAAACAACATCTTTTCTTCTTTGATCTTAGTCATAAATAATAATCCGAATGCACTCAACATATTAAGAAGATGGAATTGGAATTAAGTTCAGACCCATTAAGGGGCTGGAAATTGCAATCAGATTGGTACTCTCCAACTCGTCTCCACAACAATCCGGTAGAATATGATTTTCCGGTGACCCATCCCATCCCACCCCACGCAACTACCAAATTGATTTTTTATTTTTCTTGTCAATCTAATTGTTTATTTGTTTCTTGGGTTTCTGATAATTTAGGGCGATCGTTTCATACCCAACAGGAGTTTGATGGATCTTGATCAAGCTTATACCCTGTTGAACAACAGAACCCATTATCCCACCAGATGCAATTTCAGTGTTAGTTTAATTCTTCCCCTTCATTATAAAATATATCATTTTTGTGTCTTTCTTGTTATTTTTTGCTTCTAGATTCTGCAATTTATGTTCAGCTTTGTTAATGGGTTTTCAGGTTTGGAATGTTCATGATAGATAATTGCGAAATTTTTGGGTTTTGAGTGTTTGTGGGGTTAGGGTAACACAATCTTGAAATTCTTGATGGGTTTTTGTTATTGTTTTCCTATAAAGATTTCATATTTCTGTTGCTTCCTACATGTATTCTTGGTTTTTGCTTCAAATTGATAATGGGTATTTCAGATTTGGGGTGTAGATGGTGTTAGGGTTATGTAACTCTTGAAATTCGTCAAAGGGATTTTTTATCATCAATCTCCTTAAAGATTATAACTTTTGTTTCTTCTTACATGTATTCTTGGTTTTTGCTTCATTGATAATGGGTATTTCAGATTTTGAGTGGACATGGTATTAATCATATATACGTAATTTGATATTAGGGTGATGTAAATCTTGAAATTCGTGGATGGTTTGAGTTCTTGATCTCCTAAAAGTTTTCATCTTTTTGTTTCTTCGATCATACATGTATTATTGGTTTTTGCTTCAAATTTGATGATGGGTATTTCAGATTCAGTGTACAGGATATTAGGGGGTGTAATTATCAAAATTCCTCAAAGGGTTTGCTAGCTAACTCACGATTAGTCTTCTCTGTAACAGGCAGAATACCGAAGACTAATGGAAGGGAATCTGACTTTGGATAGTGAAGGAAGACCCTTTAGAATGCTTGTTTTTAGAGGAAGTCCCAAAACGGGTCGAAAATCAATTCGATATATTGACGAACTTCGTCGCAGCGATGAAGAAAATTTTAACAATAATAGCCACCCATACCAACCAAGAAAAATTCCAAAGGTAATCTTCATCTTATGAAACTTCTTCAAAGATCTTTTCGTGTTCTTTTTAAGCACCGAATTTCTTGTTTTTTCCTTAGAAAGAATTCAAAATACTCGACGCACCACTTCTCCAAGATGATTTCTACATGAATGTAATGGATTGGGGGAAGAACAACATTCTTGCGATTGGGTTGGGAAGAGATTTGTATCTTTGGGATGCTGCAAATGAAAGAACACATCATATATATACATCCAACAGCGTACATGACCATCCTTCCAGTGTTTCATGGTCTCAAGACAGCAAAATGCTGGCAGTTGGTCATTCACGCTGCGAGATCGACCTCTGGGATGCACACACATTTAAACTTGTACGAATTATCTCTCCCATCTCAATCTCCATCTTCATCTCCATCATTTTATATCTATTGGTTTCTGAATCTTATGTTATATTGCACAGATCAAAAGAATAGAAGGTCATGATGCAACGGTAGGAGCAACTTCCTGGAATGGCCACATTTTAACATCGGGCAGTCACAAAGCCATTTTGAATCATGATGGTAATATTTATTTCTCCATTTTCCTGGTTTTCACGGTGAAAACTTTAAAATAACTGAAACGATTCTCTCTCTTTTTTTTTCTGGTTGGCAGTGAGGGTAAGAAATAGTTTGGTGTCGTGTGTAAAGGGGCACAGGAGTCAAGTATGTGGCTTGAAATGGTCAATGACAGGCAACTTACTGGCTAGTGGTGGTGATGATAATGTTGTGTACATATGGGAAGCGTCTAGGATGAACTCAGCCCGGTTTGTGCACCGGTTTACAAACCATGTGGCTGCAGTCAAGGCTCTAGCTTGGTGCCCTTATAACTTTGAAGTGTTGGCCTCTGGTGGTGGAACAAATGATGGGTGCATTAAGTTATGGAACACTCAACAAGGGACTTGTATTACTAGTGTCAAAACAGAAGCACAGGTAAGTATGACTAATGTCAATGTTTCGATTAGTTGTAACTTGTGCATTAGTATTCGTACCATATGGAAATGAAAAGTTATAATTTGTGCAGATTTGTGGGCTAGAATGGAACAGACACTATAAGGAGATAGTAAGTGGGCATGGATATAGCTCAAATGATGAAATTAAGAACACGCTGTCTCTGTGGAGGTACCCTTCAATGGTTAAAGCGTGTGACTTAACGAGCCACTCAGCACGGGTCTTGCAGCTGGCTCAGAACCCAGATGGATTGACATTGGTGTCGGCTGGTGCTGATGAAACACTTCGGTTTTGGGATATTTTTGGACCACCACCACAGGCTAACAGACCAGATAGTGTTTTGTCTTCAAAGGCATTCCCTATAAGATGATGAAAGGAACGTCACTTCACTTTCTGAAATAACCCAAATGCACTGGTTTGTTATTTATGTTCTATATGAAATGAGAGGTGACAACAAAGTTGCACAGTTATACACATCTGAGTACACTATATATATTTTATCATATGCTTGAAATATTGTTTAGATGGACACCTTTTTTTATTAAATTAAAAAGCCTTATTCCAACTGAGCTAAATAAGTGATGATGGAATTCGAGATTGACTTGCAAATGAAACTCAATCAGCTAGCAACCAACAGTTCTTAACCAAAAATCGGAATCACTTTGTCAATTGCTTTTGTGGCATTGACAATACAGATTGAAGTCGATCAAGACCTGATACACTCAAGAATCCACACTTCATTGACTATTCTGAAGTTCGATCTCATCAAGATCATCGCAGATAATGTTGATTGATTTAATGTGTTTTCTCATCTAGATTATTTCGCATTTCCTTAGGTACGTTGAAGCGATTAATATGTGAAAGTTTTCACTACTAAAGTAAATATACAACTTTCTCACATCCGTTCTACAGAGGAATGTATATAAATTTCTCATTATGCAATTCCAGTACATTTACCATCAAGACTATGTGCATGATAAAAATGTATTTAACTATAACATCCATATTCAGTTATATATCATTATTATTAGAAGTAAAAAACATTAATTAAATAACTTTTTTAGTACAGATATATAAAATGAATCAAGTCTTATAACTTTATTAAGAACACTACACAATAAGTCAGTTGTGCTTTTCGAATACAGAACGTATATATACACACATGAAACAACCTGTCTTGATGATCAGTTAAACGGCAGATTGATCTTGAGACTCTCAGTTTTCTTCACGTTGCAAATGGGACAATTCTTAACCCTCCTTTCACAAACCATACACACACACAAATGCCTACACGGTAACCACAACATAGCGGCCGGCCTATTCCGACAATGCTTACACATCATATCCATTCTTTGTGTGGTATTCAAATCAACAAAACACGATTGCACTTCTTCTTCTGGAGCCATAACAGCAGCAGCATTACTACATCCCTCACCGTTCACCCTCTTATGCAACGCTTCTTCCAAATGAAACGCTCGTTCTTCATAATAATGATACATTTTTCTAAACAAATCCACTTGCTGTTCCTTCTCTTTTAACTTCCTTTCCATTTCCTTAACTTTTTTCAATTCTCCACCGACGTTTCTTCGCCAAAATTCCTCCATAGTTAATTGCAATTGGTTCATCTACATGATCAGACATGAAAGCACTAATATAAGTATCATAAAATTTAATCATTTAATACATATTGAAACGATATATATATATATATATATATATATATATATATATATATATATATACATATATACACACACACATAATGTGCTTGTATACAGTACGTGGTTCGAGATGTGTGAATATTTGTCTTTCTAAATAAGTTTAAAAAATTGTACGTGTATCCCATAAAATAGAAGAAGAGGTGTTTACATGATAGCCAAGGATGAAGTTTTGTTGCGGTATTAAAGACGATATAAGACCATCATCTTCAGCACGCTGTTGTTGATGTGTCGGTGATGGTGGAGATAGTTGCAAATCGGTGCCGATGATGGTGGTGTTTCGTGGCGGAGTGCGTTGTTGTTGTTGAAGGATATGAAATGACGGAAATTGTGTAATCGGGTTCGTAAAAGGGACACCATGTGTTGTGTTCAATATTTCAACCCTTCTTCTTTTGTTTGCAGCAGCAGAACATTCAACTTCATCGGTGATTTTGTTTTTGTTCTTCCTGTTCGCCATTTTTGGAGGGAATTTGAAGAAAATGAACGAATTGGAGATTGTTGTGTGTGAAGTAAAGAGGGGTGGCAGTTGGTGGTTATTATATATTAAAGTGAGTCAAACGGTGGCAAACGGGGGACACGTCGGATTGTAAAGTTACGACGGTAACTGAATATTTGCGTCGGTTCTGTAAGAGTGTGTATATATCGAACATTTTGTGTGTGTTTTTTTTCTGCTTATCCGGCGGGTGTTAATGGTAAAACAGTTAAACACCTGAAGTGGTTTTGTGGGTGGTTTTGGCGGGAGATGAAAAGGTGAAAGGTGGTTATGACTTTGACTTTGACTTTTCACGCGACTAACTATTGACATTTTTTAAAGTAATATAAAAAAATTCATCTTTTTTGAACAAATATAAACATTCATTGAACTGTTTGTTTATTATAATAATAATTTGAATTTTATTTTATATTAAAAATAAAACTAAAATATTAACAATTAAGATCATCGTGGACCCTGATCTGGATGTTTTTCCCCGACTAGAAGTACGTTCGTATTGAGCTATGGCAGCTAATATCTTTTTTAGTTTATATTTAGTGTATAGTGCTTTTATGTGGCTATAATGCTTTGTACTTATATAATTATGATGATGATGCTTATTTATATCATGTAAATACCAAAGAAAAGTTTGTATGAATTTTGAACACCCCTAAAGGAAACCGTAGGATTTACTATATTTATCTTGAAAGTATGCATTTAGTTTATATTGAAAGTACAGTACGTGCTTTTGATGTTATTTATCTTGAAAGCAATCAAATTTTTTCACCGGGAGACAAGTTGAATGTCGTCAAGTTGAATCTGCATGCGTAAGTATGTCTTGGAGATTGTTGATGTCGTCAAGATTTAAATTCCACCATTTGGCAACAAAACTCCAAACTTGTTTAGCAACATAACAATCCACAAAAATATGAGCTTCTGTCTCTTGGTCTTGGTCGCAAACAGGGCATCTAGTCGAACGCCCCTTTTATCGAGATTGAGTCGAGTAGCTCCAAGAGTTGATATTAACCTTAATTGGCATCATGGAATTCCAACGAAAATTACATGAGTGGATACCAAGGTTTTTTTTTCAATAAACTTTCGCATCGCTTCGACCTCGTAAATCCTTGTCGCTGTTAAAACACAATCTCACGAGTCATTATTTTCCACGTTTGAGAGGAGGTATTGAAGCTCCAAAGGTTGATCAGTTTCAAGGCCCACTCTTGAAGCCCTCCACCAAGCCCAATTGAAGGAATTGATCCATCTATGACACATCCGTAATATGGCACGTGGGATGAGATTCAAGAATAAATAGCCTATTGAAATATTATTCTTTAATAGGTTGTCCACCGCCCCAAGTTTCTAACCAAAAAAGAATATTATTTACTTGGCCCTTCCTTTCAAAGCCTGAATGAATGTCAATTTCATATTTTTTCGGAGTGTCTTTCAACATGGTAATATGCTTCCAACGCAACGAAGAAGTGTTCAAAAATATCCAACGCAATTTCATATTTGTAACTGGTTTTAAAAATCTGATATTAAAATATCTGAAAATTCGATCTCGGATATCCGAGATTTCAGATTTAGATTCGGATATTGTTTTTCATAAATTCCGAATAGTTCGGATATCCGATATCTGAAAAAACAAAAAAATATCTTTTTTTTTTAGTTTTATGAAAAGTACATAAGGTTAATAGATCATAGTTATTGAATATTGATTAATAATGACATTATGTGCTCTAATATATCATATTTTCAATATATAAACTCAATAACTTCGAATATTCAAAAGAAATTTCGGATATCCGACTTTGAACACCCCTACTTCCACAGTCCACTCGAGTTACAAAATTTCGAGCATTTTGCTAGAGCCCATAATCACCGTTGATTAATTTTATTACCATCCGATCCGCCGTAATGAATTTGTTTGGGTTCGAAATCTCCATTTAGTTCCTATATGGTTGATATAAAAAAGAATTATTATCGCGTGATGAAGAACTTCAAACCAAGCTCATCTTTTTGTCAATTGTTGCGTTGTGAGAAACCATGTTTAGATGGTGAAAATCAGTGTTTTGAAAACCAGTTCCACCGGTCCGGTCCGACCAGTTGAACCAAAAAAATCAGCATTACCGGCTCATTTAAAACCGGTTATGGGTCACTTTTGAAAAATGGTCGAACCGCCCGGTTCACCGGTTCAGCCCGGTTCAACCGAGAACCAGACCGGTTTGAACCAGTTCACACATTTTTTTACTATTTTGTTTTGTTTTTTATTTTTATTTTTTAGTTTTTTTCCTTTGTTATTGTTTAGTTTTTATTTATTATAATAATCTAGCAATAATACATACCATAAATCAAATATGTGATCAAAAAAGTTAAAATCAAACCGATTTTTTTTTGTATTGAATACACTAAACCGGTTGAACCGACGGTACAACCGGTTCGATCGGAACCGAACTTCCTTCCCGTTCAACTATAAAACCGGTTAAAAAACATTGGTGAAAATTAAAGAATCCTCCATCTATTGAGAGAAAAAAAACCTTGGTATCCACTATAAACATTGGTTAGTATGTATAATTTACTCTGTACATCCGAACGACGATTGACCTTTAATTAATTTTCTGAATGATTATTACCTACGCTACATTAGCATGTGCACGGAGGTTTTCTAGTGAAAATATAATATATATATATATATATATATATATATATATATATATATATATATATATATATATATATATAAATGAATATAAATTATGCATCAAGTAACAACATGTCTTCAATTTAATTTTGTATCCAAAACAAAACACATTACTCCAAAGTAAATCATATTCCAGATAAAAAAGAAAGTTAACACTACCTGAAAATACATAATCTAATTAACCTTATTTTTAGTGATTCAATCATTTTTTTATTGAACATTGTTTTACAAGTGTTAAATTATAAGAATCCCGAATATAACACAACTCAATAAAAACAGGTAATTTGCACGTGTGCGTGCAAATATAATGTTATTTGCAAATATAATGTTATAAATTAACTTGATGAGTTTTAACGCGATGGTATATGCAAATATAATGTTATAAATTAACTTCATTACTCGTAAGTTAGATATAAAAATACTAAAGCTACGACGTTCAAATTAAATTTTACACAGATACGACTTTTAAAACCACTAAATTAAATTCATTCAAATTGTAAAGATAAGGATTGACTGAGAGAGTGTTAATAATATCCAAGTTTAGGAACGTCTACTGGTAGCTAGGTAAGCTTCTACTTGCGTTTTACAAAGAACGCACTCCTTCACGCCTTTGTTATTGCAGTCCTTGCAAATACAAAGATGTCGGCAGGGAAACCATATTATGGCAGCAGTTTGCATCTTGCACATCAAGCAATATATGTTCATGCAAAAATCGAGATCCACGAAAGGTGGGGTGGAATTGACTGTGGTAGTTGTTGGTGTTGGTGGTGAGAGGTTGGTGGATAAGGGGGTAGGTCGGGATAGGTTGACGATTGTCGCATAAGGGTGTGGTTGGGATGGGTGACGTTGGCGAGAGGTTGTTGGATAAGGGAATGGTGGGAGATAGCCGTAGGTGACATTGGGTTTTGTTGTTGTTAGAAACGGAATGGGGTGGTGATACTTGGCTGAAATGAGGGACCGCGTTGGTGTCGGGGTCGGAGTTGGGGATTGATGGTGTCCGGAGAAGTTAAACAACGAAGTTGGGCGATTGGTTCTGAAACATCGGTGGTTTCAGTAGTGGTTCCCGACGACGACAACATTCTAAAACTGGTATATTAAGAGAGAGAGGGAAAAGGTGATCTGGATACAGTGTTTTGAAAACCGGTTGAACCAGAAAAATCAACATTATCGTTTAAACCGGTTATGGGTCACTTTTGAAAAATGGTCGAACCGCCCGGTTCACTGGTTTAACCGGGAACCGGACCGGTTTTGAACCGGTTCACACCTTTTTTTTCTTTTTTGTTTTTTGGTTCTTTTTCTTTCTTGTTGTTTATTTTTTATTTTTTATAATAATCTAGCAAAACATAAAGTTAAAATATGTTACCAAAAAAGTTAAAATTGAACTGATTTTTTTTCTTTTTTTTGTATTTAATACACTAAATCAGTTGAACCGACGGTCCAACCGGAATCGAACTCCCTTCTGGTTCAACTAAAAAATCGGTTTTCAAAACATTGTCTGGATATATGGCTACTGTGGAATATAGCGTGTGTTGATGTGTCACACTCCAAAACGGTCAACGTTGGTCAGCGGAAGCAATTGTGTACGGAGGTGGGGGCGTGACGTAAGCATTGGACAATATATTCACAGAGCATATGATTATCGCAGAACAAAGTGATTAAGATGCCATAAATATAGTTGTTATAAAAGCTACGACTTTACAAGTCGTAGTAGTAGTGTTGTTGAAATACATCAGTTTAAGTGAATACAATATTCAAATCCAGGATTTCGTAAATATGATCAAAAAGTTTTAGTTATACAAAGGAAATATGTCACACCCCGTCTAAAACAGAAACAACAGGGTACAACAATGATAGGATCACAACACATCAATATATAGAATTCTAAATGAAATTTATAATTCAATGCGTTGTGATGTCTTTAATACAAATGACGGTTCGTGCTATAACATACGCATCAACCAAGAAACCAAACAGTACACTCAATAAATGAATCCCATATCACTAAGACAAAATATGCCTATCCAAAATCAACAATTAATAATTCAAAACCACTTGTTTCAATTGTCTTGTAATAGTACTTAATGCAACCTAGAAAGTGCACTAAGCTTTCTTGTCCTCAGCCTTAGTACCACTAGTGCTACCTGAAAAGATATGCTCAAAAACGTCAACACGTATGTTGGTGAGTTTCGCAGGTTTATAAATGACTCAAGTTAAAGAGATTTGCTGTGATAATATGTGAGTTAGGATAATGAAATGAAAAGGCACACACAAAGGTAAACAATGTAAATGCTAATATCCATGTAACCATTGTCACTACCCGTACAGAGTATGACCAACAGAATATGATTCCCCACATGATAAGTAGTCACTACTCACGCAGAGTATGACCAAATGATAATATGATTCCCCATTGTGATACGTAGTCACTACTCACGCAAAGTATGACCAAATGATAATATGATTCCCCATTGTGATACGTAGTCATTACTCACGCAGAGTATGACCAAATGATAATGTGATTCCCCATATATGATGATCAGCACCAAGTTTCATATAGTGTCACACAAATCATTCATATGTTCACAAGAAATGAAAACATATTCACAACATGAAAAACAGTTAAAAATATGTGAGCATACTTTTCCCCCAAAGAAAAAATAAGTGATAAAAGTGGGGCCACGCAAACTCACCTTGAATAACTAAGCAAGCTATTTCCCCAAATAAGTCCGCACGTTAGTCCACAACACCTATACACATATTTGTTGGTTACTAATTTTATATAAGGCGAATAGCCCTTCCATTTAATCACACTCGATGTACCATTCTAAAACTCCTAAGTCTCCCAGAGACCGTATTTCGTATGTTAAATCTAATATAAGTCCTTTCGTATAAATTGAGTATGGTTTACACCAATAATTTAAAATTATGTTTTTTGTCCAGATTCTTAGTGTAACTTTACCGACCTTAAATCATGACCAACGAATTTATTAGACCTTCAAAATTTAACCATAGACTCTTTGATGTATCTAGAACTTAAAATTTTTTTATCAAAATTTATATCAGTGTCTAACTATTTTTAAAATTCCCCAAATTGAACTGTGCACAACAAATGCGTTTTCTAACACCTCAAATCTTTTATAAAACTTAAAATAATTAAAACCTTCAAAAATTATAATATTTTTACACAACTCATCTAACTCCCTTTAGTTGTTCCAGTAAAATTCTCAAAAATTAATTCAATGTTTAAAGTATGTTTTCATAACCCACAACTTTACCAAAAATTATAAACCGAAAGCTCACAATATACCACATTAACTTAACTAATACACCCCTTTTAAATGAAACAAATAAATTCAACTTAAGATTTTTAAAAAATATTTTTTTACAGAAAAATAATCTAATCTTTAACATACTTTAAAATTTTCAAAATGTTTAGAAAATAGTTTGTCAATCCAATATAAGTTTATCAAAGTTTTTCTGAAAATTCGTAACCCACAGTAGCAGTTTACTAAACAATTTTACTAAAATAATTTGGTGCGTTTTAGAGGCCGAAACCTCGCGAGTTAATATAAAACATCGACATCTACAACTTTCTAGTTTTGACCGAAACCTGAAAACGAACGTAAGTCGGTCAAATCGGCCTCTGAAGTCGACTGCGAAATCTGGACAGTTTCTGCAATTATCAGTTGTAAAATTTCGAGTTCAAAAACGTATTATCCCCAACATATAAACTCTATAAACTTAATTTATAACATATTTACACACCTATAATCATTCTAGGGCTTAAAAATCTTAGAAAATATTAGAAAACTTATTGGAAAAAGGGCTTATGATATTAGCTACGCGAATACGTAACACACGAAAGCAAAATACGAGCTCGATTCTTGTTTTCTTCTTGGTTTTCGGTCGACGCAGCCCCCAAACAGCCCAGGGACGAATTTTGGTGATTAGAAAGTGTTAGGGTTAGGTTTTAGGTTTGTATTTATAAGTAGGGGATTGCTTGGAGCCCAAGTCAAAGTTGTTTGGGTTGGGCCGGCCGAATAGGCCCACCAAGGGGGTTTTTGGGTCGGTTGCCACAAAATCCCATAAGTTCCAAAAGTGGCATCCTAATTCGTCTCGGGAGGTCGTTGTTCCAAGATGCATGCAAGTCTTACGTGAGTTCTAATTCCCTGAAAAACATAGTAGAAATCGTCAACAACAATGTTGAGTGAATTCACAGGTTTATTATCGTTGTTAAACCAAGTTGTTTGTAAACTGTTGACGTACAAGTCAGAAAGTGATTAAACCAATGATCAAATATGGTTTTTGTTTTCATTGACATACAAGTCAAATAAGTTTCATATTCGTTGAAATTTATTCAAAAGTTTGTTGGAAACGCATTTCCAAAATATGTTTCGTTTCGAAGACTTTAAAAGTATTCTAATAATATTGTTTGTTAGAAAACTCGCAGGTGATCTAAAGTAAGGTTTCGTTTTCGTGATGTAAACACAACAATTCATATACGTTTGGAAAACATTCCAGTGTATAAATCGTAGGAACACATTTCTATATAGTTGTTTGTAAGAAGACATAGACGTTGATCCCCCGAAATGTGAGCTAAACCTTACGAGTTAAAGTAACGCAACCCAACCCCATAACCAAACCACAACACAATTCGTTGTTTGCCTCATAGGACATGTAAATATATGCTCCGTTCTTAATTGAAGGGACGTCACCCAGATAGTACTATCCGTATATTCAGTGGTTAGAGTCACCTAGTTAATGGTTATAGTCTGTAGCTATGAGGTCTTTTATGCACTACATTGTAAGTCATGGTTCGTACTAGGATTCGTTGTCATGTTCCCAAAATAGTATGAAAATCATTTCATGAACAAATAGTGTTGTGTAATCGTATGAAAACATTCATAAGAAACTAAGTTTTCGCATATAGTATCAAAACAGTTGCTATGTTTTCCATCCCTAGTTTAAAAGCAGTAAAATCAGTAAAAGTAGGGGTTGTGAACTCACCTCGTGAGCCTAAGTATGAGAGCTAGCAAGTGATTGCCCAAATAAAATCTCCTAACGCCCTAAACGCAAGAGATAGTTTATATAAGTAGTTGGCTAACTGCTAAACTATGTTAATTGTTCACTCGTCTCGAAAGATCGTTGTGCTTTAAAATGTGTACGATACGTTGGTGACGTTTTCGATATAATAATCCTTGACGATATTATTATTATTCATTCTTCGTTGTGTACCTTGTAAAAGTATAAGTCGTATGTTCTCGAGTTGTATATATATATATATATATATATATATATATATATATATATATATATATAGTTATCCGTTGTTGAAGTTGAATCGAATACGTTGTGACACTTTGTTTTCATCAGACTGTAAGTGGCGACACTTGATTTGTGTCGCATGAGGATAGTGCGACACTCGAGTCAGTGTCGCAGGATTTGTATTTCGTAAAAGTTGCGGCACTTAGGTTAGTGTCGCTAGGTGTGAATTTTGAATAAGTTGCGACATTTGATGCTAGTGCCGCTAGTTGTGATAAGTGGCGACACTTAGTTGAGTGTCGCAGGCCGCGACACTGGGGTCCCTTAGCGACACTTGGTGTTTGTAACAATTTTTAGTTTTCGTTTAAGTGTTGACTTGGTCAAACGATCTAGGTTTGACCTGAAACTTTTACACAACTTTTATCAATGTTTTAGAACTCGTATAAAATTAGTTTCGTCAATTTTAGCAAACCCGAAAGTGTCGATATTTAAATCGTTACTAAACAGTCCCCGGGACAGATTTTAATGAAATTATACGTTTTTGGTCGCTCGTGTTGACTAGCCAAACGACTGAGAAAAATTTCTAAATTTTTATCAAGTCATCTCACATGTGTTAGGTTTCTGAAAATAATTTTCTCATAATTATTAGGTGAGTGTAAGTATTTTAAAATAAATCAAACACCAACATAGGTCCAGCAGCTCAAAACTTAGATATAGGTTCAAAGATTTATTTATATCTCAATCTACACTTAACTTCAGAAAACGTGATCATACAATAATTAAAGCTAACGAAATTTGTAGTCTTTAGGAAAAGATCTCATGTTATTTAGATCTTTGTGCACGAAGTTATGGCTTCGTGAAGTTGATACAAAAATCTGTCATCCGAGACAAATTGGTTATGTGTTTTTGTAAATTCGTTTTCGGGTATCAAACGGTGTCAAAAAATTTCAAAACCACTTGGATCTTTTAGCTAACATCTTGAACTTGATTTTTGACTTTTGATTTGACATTTTTGATTGAGTTTTGAGTTCTAAACTTTCTGGAGAAAAATGTACAAGTTTCTGGTCAGTAATGAATGTTGTACTTTTGCCTTGTTTAGTTGTACAAAAACGTTTTTGGTGTATATTTTTGCATGATCTTTAGAGAGTGAACTCTTAACATGTTTGTTTACTAAATCTATGAAAGAAAATGAGAAGAAATGGTTTCCTTACAAGGCTTGAGAGCAGATCCTAGAGAGAGATGAGCTTGGTGATGCTTTGTTTGCTTGTTTTCTTGTTGTTTCCTTGCTAGAACTTGAAAGAAATTGAGGTGGTGATATGGTGCTTGTGTGGTGGAGATATGGTGGAGTTGTGATGGGGGTTGGTGGCTGAATATCTTAGCAAATTAGAGAGAGAATGTGGATGAAAGGGAGAAGTGTTGAATGAGGTGAAATGAGTGAAGGTTTGAGTGTAATACACTCAAACAAGTGAGGGAGAGGGCATGCATGGCCTTGGGCAGATTTTTGGGGACCCACATGGGTGGTGGCTGATTAAATTTTTGTTGCCCAACTTCGCGTTTATTGTCGTAGTCGTCTACCCGTTAATCGTGTGTACGTTTTAACGCGTTCGTTCGTTTAATTTGTTATCGGTTTTTACACGTTAATTTCTTTCGAAGTATTATTTCAAATACTTTATTTTGAGTTTTCAACACATAAATTTTGTTTCGTTTGGTTGTCGGGTTTGATTCGTGTGTTTTTTCTTCGCGTACGTTACGTTTATTACAAAACGCATAATCGTTTTCGTTTAATCGTTTTGCTTTATCTTTATAGCATAATGTTTTCAAGTAAATAACTACTATTAAAATAGTTTTACGTTATTTATAAAATTCGTATCACCAACGATTGTGTAGTTGTTGGGTTACACTCGATTGTTTTCGCGTAATTATACATAATTACAAAATTCTAATACTTCGCGTATTAATTAGTGGGCTTTGCTACACTTATCTCATAAAAATAGTTTAGTTTTCATTACGTAGGGAATTAGCATAAGACATGCATAAATAAAATGTACGGTTTCGTACCGTAAATGAAGGGTTATCACATGATGTGCAAGTTGCCAGCTATGAAGTTTTTATATGTGTATCACACTACAAATACAGTATAATAATAATAATATGTATATGTATATACACTACCAATTTTAGCTTTAATTTCTTACATCGTTATATATTTACATTTACAGCAAATAGAGTAACAAGAAAAGGAATCATGGGGGCAACGGTATGGTTGTTAGCTAACCCCTAAAATTCCGACAACCTACAAACAACCTCTACGGCCCTTCCACTATCTCTACTCCAATCACTTTCATTCTATTTTTCAATTCGTATTTTCATTTTCAATTATTATTATTATTATCAAAACAATATTACTTTACAGTAATTAACGATGGTAAGAATTTTTTGCTCATTTAGATATGAATTTGTTGCATCGATCTTTAATCTCAGTTTTAATCCACGTGGTAAATTGTACATATCATCTTATATTAGGTGCCTCTAAAAGAGGTCGATTTGATAATTATAATACTGCATTAAGTTGTGTAATTTATTACTAATAGACACCAAAAAGAAATAAATTATATATTGTACATATATAATAATTACATATCATATACCAGAAAGTAGTTGCATACTATATACTATTTTCACCGTAAGTTTTGATAGATACATCAAAAAGTATAATTAGTTATAAATAATGTACAACTGTTTATTGCATAATTTTTAATATATTATATAATTTTAATCATATTAAAAATATCATTCCCCATATACTATTAAAAAATTAATGACTGTGCAAATGCACGGTCCGGGAATGTAAGTTAATTATACATAGATTTCCAACAAAGATTGTTACTGAATTTTATCATCATGATCATTGTATATAATTTGTTTATTTATTGCATTTTTCATGATAATATATATAATAATAATATTCTTTTATTAAAGGTATAATCGCCTTGTGCGGATACAAAATTTGTCACATAATATTTGTGATGTGATTTCCAGGTCACATCTACAATACAGAAAATTTTGAATTCTTAGTGTAATTATGAATAATTAACCATTGTATTGAATGAAGGTTAAAAGGTAAAATACATTGATTAAGATGGTAAAAATGGTAACCATATCATGATTAACTAATTTTTGAGTTCTTTTCAATAAATAATATTAATATAATGTTGTGTATATATTTTTTTAGTTTGGCAATTACTATATAGATTCTATCATAATTTTTGCCATACATATCCATAATAACTAAAATTAAGTTGTGCCATAAATAACAAATAATAGCAATAGTTTCAATCTTTTCATTTTCTTTATATTAAGTAGCACAATTAAGTTAAAAGTAATTACAATCTATAAATACTCATTTTTCATTACCACATGGGCCATACTTTGCATATGAAATGACTCAAAGAGTTATTATTAGTAATTAGTAGTATACAAGTTGTTACAAGACAAAGTAAAATAATAAAATAATCGAATAAGTTATAATTATAAGTTGGTTATAAACATTTCATTTGTATGTTTTTGGTATTTACTTTTTAGATTGAAAATTATTTGTATCATGTTCGTCAATAATATATATTATTCCCCAATTTGAAAACAAACAATCGACCTCTCCGACTTAATTGAGAAATCTTACAATTTTGATATCTACCACAACAATAAATATAAGCTCTACTAAATTAATTTGAAAATATGGATGTTCAATCAAAAAAAGCGTGCTGAAATCTTATTCTACTATTTAAATTCAATTACGGTCAAATTTACTTATTCTCCTACTTGAACTAAAACGGCAACATATCTAACTTTCTCATTTCAAGCGGTTAAACCCATTTAAAATAATTTCAAATTGACCCATAATAAACGAAATAAAATAATAACAAAATTGTAGAACGGCTTAAGTAAACAAAGAAACACATATTTGATCGGGTTTACTACACCAAGTAAAGGAAAAATCATGACTTGAATTCATTGTGTTAAATTTAGGTAACCCCTATCTTAAATGGACTCAAGATATCAATAAAAAGATTAGTATGTCTCTATGTTTTCTTTTATTTATCTTCTAGAGTACTAAGGTATGTTCTTTGAGACTTGCTATGTCTTATTCCCTTTTCTCAGGGAAAAAACTGATATAAACATAGATTATGAATATATAGGTAAGTTAAGTAACACTCAAATTATAACCCAAAAAAACAGTTTCGGGCCTAAATCCCTAGTGTATTGTAACTTTTGAGTATTGAAGGCTTAATTAAATTGACTTCCCATTTAATACAGTAATTACTGTTTGGATTAATTACGAGGTATATGTCACTTTTTGAAAAATATAATGAGTTTGCCATTTATACCAGAAAAAAATAAATATAAAATCTGTTGGTCAATGGATAATCACTAATTAATTAACAAGAACTTGTAATAATATATTCCTGTCTGGGAAACCTTGTCGTACTCTAAAAAAGTATTTATGTTGGTCATAAATTATTTATATAATCTGATATAAAGTATTACAATCCTTGTAATCAACATTAAATGACTTGTGTATATAAACCCTTCTGATGGACTCAACGTCTCAACCCAACACAACAACAATCCTTAATCATTCCTTTTGCAGGTTAACGAAAATGCTGCCGACCAGGAGAAGGATCGCTAACAACCCAGGACGTGCTCCAGCAATGACTCCTAACGTTGTTGTCCCTCATGAGGCGAATGTGCAAGAAATGGCAAACACCACCCTTGATGTAGATTACAATTAAACAAACACGGATTAATTCCGTTGATTCCCTGAATGCCAGGAACAATCCCTTCTAACGCACGTCGATTCCAAAAAATACCACAATTATGATAGAATTCAACTCAATTGTTGATTACAAATTGAGAGAAAACTCAAATTTCATAAAAACCAAAAAACTCCATGTTCATCCACACCAACAAACCCTAAAAGGAAACCGGAAATTCGAAATGGGCCAAAAAACATAACGGGCCAAACAAAAAGCCCAAAACAAAAGCCCAAAA
Source organism: Gnaphalium uliginosum (assembly GCA_963930675.1). Classification (NCBI taxonomy): domain Eukaryota; kingdom Viridiplantae; phylum Streptophyta; class Magnoliopsida; order Asterales; family Asteraceae; genus Gnaphalium; species Gnaphalium uliginosum. The sequence goes on along the minus strand of OZ005682.1, from coordinate 1,915,738 downwards.
ATAACTAAAAAAACATAAAATGGACCGTAAGTTATTCTAGAAGGCGTTTTTGGGCCTCGACGGCAGTTTACCAAGAGATGGGTCTCGTTCCAAACTTCGATTTGACAGTTCGTGGCCTGAAACGGAGCCCCGTAGCCCAAGTTATGGCCATTTTCGTGAAGCCCTTTTGCTAACACGATCATGGGCCTCCATAAACATCAAGGTCCGATCTTCAACACTTAGGCCCGCATAAGCGTTTTACTCTCACATGGTAACATGTTTAATTAATATCTTTCAAGTTAGATCCAATCTATTATTTTGTGACAAATAAAAGGCAGTCTGAATCCTTCTTATAAATTTACTGTTTTGATTGAATTTCATGTTGATGCAGATGCAACAATTTCACGTGAATGTGGTGGACATGTTTATGAAACACATGGGAGAATGAATCAAGGAAGAGAAAGGCGGCTGAAGCCAGACTGGAGCAGCAAAATAGGATGCTAAATTGTGTTGTTGAACAATGCAACTTTTACTATAACTGTAATATGAATATGCAGGAGTTGATCGGGTCTATGAGGGGTAGGGGAGGACGCGACAACAATAATGGTATGGAGGAAGAAGTGGTGTCAAACTTTAAGCCGGATGTGATGCCGTGTGATAGATTTTGTAGGCACTGTCGGAGGGCGCTGGCTAACGTTGTGTGGCAAACATGTCGCCATCTAAGCGTGTGTCCTGGTTGTGATGTGATGTTGTGGTTCTGCCCAATCTGTGGTTGTGCTAAGCTAGATAGCTATAAGGTTGATGTCTCCAGGTTTCAAGTGTTTTTAAGACTTTTGATACCTCCCTAGCTATTAATGGATGAATAATTGAAATATTAATTTTGTTGTAAACTTTTGTTTTTTAATTTGGTTTGTTTGTTTTTTAATGACAAAATGATATATGATAAATAGTATTGCAATTCAGATGTTATTGCAATGGGACAATATATAAATACAATATGATTTGTATAGATAAAGTTCCAAAAGGGTAGAAATAATACCAAGAAAAATAAAGAATACAAATGAAAATTCTATATTTTCTGGGAAATTTCTGCAAATTATGCCCAAGCTCTTTTCCTGGGAACAAGATCTGAAGTTCTAATTTCATCAATTTTTGCAGCTACTATGAAATCATTCATGCTCAATCCTCCTGCAAAGTAATAAATAAAACTTTCAGATGATTGATGAGCTAGCTAGAAGCCGATTCATAAAAGATTTTAATTCACATTTTGGGACAAACTCGGCAAGAAAATGAATAAAAAAGAACGGTGGTTACCAATGGAAGAAGTCCAAAGCTCGGCTCTGACTTGATTGGGCTGTTCCAGGTGAATATTAGGAAAATGGCCCGTAGATCTCACGGCATTAAAGATTCGGTTAATGAGTTCCACGCCACATTCAAAGTCTCTAAGCTTCCACAAACATTGTAGCTTTTGTTTGCCGTCTTCGTTTACTAGTCTCCAACCAATAACCTATTATAGGATACACAGGAAGATTTTTTTGAGTTCAGATACATAGACCAGATACCCTGCTCCGGATAAAGCATGACATTTTTTCCACAATGTTAAAAAATTTGGTATTTCTTTCTCAAGCTGTCTAAAAGTTAAATAGTATATTTATATTGGATCTAAAAGTTGAAATCTCGCTGACCTTCATGGTTAGTGAGGGTAGATTAGACATAACATCCTGCAGCTATTTACAGTCAATAATGATGCAGTTGACAAATAACTAAACAACATTGCATACTGAAATCCAAGGGAAAAAGGCGCCAAGTCATGAAAGGTAACCCTTTCTCAAGAGCTGATAAAAAAGAGGAATAAATACAAATACGATGAAGTGTGTAAATGATTTCTAAAAAAGATTACTAATCCTTAACTTTTCGAGGAATCCTATGTTACAAGTCACTACCTGCCTTTAGTACGATTCGGCAAAGATATGAAATGACATATCTTATTGCTTTCCTACTAGTTTTTCCATTAAAGAAATAATATAAACGTTGATCGTTTTAGTTCAGGTGACATTAACACTTTCCATGAAAACTAGGTTTTGTTAAGTTGGTTAACATTCATAACCATAAAAGGGATGATCAATCTGTCCAGTCTAACTGAGTTTTAAAGGAAGATTCTGGCTGCCCATGAAGCACTGCCATTCAAGATTGGTAAGGGAAACACAAGAAGCACAACAATCCTCGATCTTTCATGGTGGCAAATTGTATGGTTTTGGACCATTTGCTAGTTGTTAGGCAGCTTGACAACTGACAATGCTTCTAAGGGATTTAAGATAGAGGCAGCCCTAAACATTTCATATATGATGGAACGTGTTACACAAGTCAACTGCAATAGTGTGCAAGAGTAACTACAATGAGCCTTAATAGTTGACATCATTGTATGCCACTAGCAGGAAAGTCAACTTGATCTGTCTAAGGAGCCTACAATTAGTATAATCATTCATGCAGCTCAATACAAATTTGTTAAACCATTAGCCGTAATGTTTATTTTTTAGTCTTAAATTTGGTAAAGTGATTTACAGATTTCTCAACATCAGTAGAGAACTTATGTCAGGTTTATAGTTGACCAACTTCACCTCTTGTAACGTTCTGCAATTAATTACATTCACAATAACAGCAACACTGACGTACAAGTAAGCAAGTGACTACATTACTATAATAAGGGCATAAGGCATCTATACATTCAAACCGTCCTTGTTTTAAGTGCAAACTAAGGAACAAAACTTGGAGAACATTTAGTGGAGGTACTATAGAAGATATAAAACTAAAGATTTTATTGCCATGCTACAATTTTTTGCGAAATCAAATTAGATATAAATGTCCTTGTTTTAGTTCAGTTGACACTAACTCTTCATTTATTAAATATCGAGTCCTCAATTCGAGACATGTTCACGTACATTTCATCTTATGTTCTAATCATTTTAACATCAACAAAGCCTACACCCCCAATCCCACAAGTAGATACAGATCAAATTACCAGCAGCCTATATCTGACTTAACATTACTACTTATCTCCACTTCATACAAGTTGCAACTGCAACAAACTATCAAACCAAACTGAAGATAATACACCTTTGACTTTCGAAGTCCAACTATGACCATACAAAGTCAACATTACTTTATAATTCACAAACACCTCAACACCACATGTTTTTTACTTGTTATAGTTACATAACATTGCATCCAAAAAAAAAAGGAACTCCATCCAATTCAACCATACTTAACAGTTACAACCCATATCATTAAATTGTAAGCAATTATATAACTAACTAAAATCCTTAAAAACAAAACACGGGGTATTACTAGTTACACAACTAACCTTTCTCAACACACTTTTGGCATCATCCTCAGTCATCGGAGACTGCAAGTGTGTAATCGGAGCACATTCTTGCTGAGCAAGTGACATAGCAGCAACATTAGGGATTAAAATCTTGTGTTCAGTGTCAAAAATACCAACTTTATCACAAAAATTGGTCTCAATCTCCGCTGGAAAAGGGTCTCTAGCACCGAAATCACCGAGTGATTCGTTGCCTAAAGCAAAGTTTTTTGTTCTTGTTCTTGCAGACCCATGATTGATAAAACGATTGTTAGTGAAAATAACAGAAGTATGGGTTTGATTTGTAGAGAAATGAAATTGGGTAAGGTAAGATAATGTGGGTAAAACCGCCATTGGAGATAACACTTGTTGTGGGTGTTATCTTTTTGTTGAAGACGGAGAAAAGGAGTGAGCTTTGTTTGGTTTTCGGTATCTTATCCTAGTGGTTGAAAAGAATTCGCAAATTGTGCAACGGGAAATATTATATTTTTTAAAAAAGTTAAAAAGTTCGGAAATAGCTTATGTTTGTGACACTTAATTACTACAGTAATTAAAGCTTCGTTAATTACTTCTCTTCTTTTGTACAACTATTATTAAAAAAATATAACCGAAAATTTAATTTTTAACTAATAATAATTAATTAATTAATTAATAATAATATATAACAGTAGAGATGTTATGTAATAAATGCATCTTAAAATACATGTTTTACAATTCCCAATTCCTCTTGAAACTTATGCAAATCCCTCACAATACATTCAATTCAATAACCAACAAAAGCAGAAAATGCATCAATCAAACAAGGCTGGAATTCTTAGTCTTGCACTTTCCACTTTATTGCTTACATCTTTACCATTTATCTATCTTTTATCAGCAAAAAGCTCATCATGCATAACCTCCATAACCCAAAAGTTTTATCCTTCCAAGTCTACTACACTGATGTATAAAGATGAGTTAGAAGTAGCATTGGAGGGACCTTCAATGGCAAACAAAACGGTGATCATAGCTATTGCAAACAAAGCTTACACTGAGGGTGACAAACCAATGCTCGATATATTCTTAGACGGATTTTGGCTAGGAGAAGATACACGACAATTGAAGAACCATCTTTTGATCGTGGCAGTTGATCAAACTGCGTTTGAACGGTGTATGTTTCTTAGATTACATTGTTATAGACTGAAAACAGATGGCAGGAATTTTGTTGATGAGAAGATTTACATGTCGAAGGACTTCATAAAGATGATGTGGCAAAGGACCCGCTTTCTTAGGGATGTTCTACAACTTGGATACAACTTTGTTTTTACGGTAATTCATCATATTTCAATTCATAAAAGCTCGTTTTAAAAATTAATGGTAAAGGTAAACTAGATATGACTATAGCACGCAAATAGTGAAATGATGAAATATTTCTTGAACTTTTTGTTTTTTGTCTAGTAAACATTTATCTTTCATAGGAAAGAAGCATATATCAATGAAAAAAGGTAACTCATAAAGAAGCTTTCAAATATTAAATAATGGTTCTTTGTTGAATCTAATTGTAGGATATGGATGTGCTATGGCTAAGAAATCCATTTCCAATGTTAAGCATAAACAAAGTAGTTGACCTCCAAATCAGCGTAGACAGGTTCAATGGCAACCAATGGTCTGAAAGACACATGATAAATACCGGTTTTTATATGATCAAATCAAATAACAAAACAGTTGCTTTATTTGATGAATGGTATGGAAAAAGAAAAAGCTCAAGTGGAAAAAAAGAACAAGACGTTCTTCTTGAGTTGATGAGGAAACGAGCGTTTAAAAGATTGGGGCTTAAAGTTAGATTTTTGGACACAAATTATTTCAGTGGATTTTGTCAAGATAGTAGAGATGTTAGTGTTGTTACAACTGTTCATGCGAATTGTTGTCGCAGTATTAAGGCTAAACTTGTTGATTTATCTACAGTTATTTATGATTGGAAGAGATTTAATGATTCTCCCGATCATAAAACAATGGATTTTAGATGGTCGGAGCATTTAGGTTGTCAAAGTTCATGGTTTTCATGAATCTTTTTTCATGTACCATTGATCGATTTGGTGTGTGGTAGAGTTGCTGGGTCTTGAGATTGAAAATCACACAATTGATTGTCGATTGTGTGACAAGTGAGTTGCATACAAGGTCTTCAAATTTCTAAGTACTTAAATATTGTAATTTAATTGTTCTAAGTGTAAGTGGTGTCAAAAGAAACTATTGTTGATCACTTTTGTAATGGTTTTTCTTATTTATATACAGATTGTTGTATCAGTTGGTAAATTATTTTGAGACATATATATAAGAATAATGTAAACTTATGAACTAAGATATCGAATTCATTTTTACGTACTTATTGTTGCCTTATGTTTTAATTTCACTCGCTTTATTCTATATAAAATCCATTCTTTATCAATAGGTAATGTTGCACCAATACCCAACCAAAGGGCCACTGCTGTACCAATCATTCTTATTAGATTATTGGGTTCTTGTCTTTTTCTCATATCTACACTCAACATTAACAAAAAAGTTTAATGACTAAAGACTCAATTTTTCCAAAACCTTTCCAATAACATTTGTTGCACAAAGGATCTTTAAAAGACTTATGTCGAAGATGCCCTAAATATAATATAATTTATTTTTTAAAGAGAAATATATATCAATCATCTAAATTTACCGTTTTAACGAATATAGAATCATATATGTAAGTACAAATGATAACCACATGCCCATCATCCCGTGAAACAAACACACATGACATACCACGTACCCCTAATAAAAAGTCAATTACAAGAGAAATACACATAGAAACTAGAAACAATTTTAGTAATAAAATAATTAAACTGTTGAACATATATTTCCTTTAATAATTTCCAAATAAGAGACGTAACGCTATATACCAAATTCAACCAATCACCCTCTCCCCAAAGACTAGTATAAAGTAAAGTCCAACATGTACTCCCATCACAAATCACAATTTGTCTTCAAACTTATGCAAATTCCGGGTACTACGATATTCATTCACCAGTAAACTAGTCTCCGACAACCACCGCACACCGGCCAACCACAAGATCATCATAATCTAAGTTAACCAACGAAACAGCAATGGATCAATCAAAGAAAGCTGGAGTTCCAACTCTTGCCTTTACCACTTTAATGCTTACATCCTTAATTTTAATCCATCTTTTATTAGGAAAAAGCCCATCAATATCCATAACCTCCACAACTTCCATAACCCAAAAGCTATATCCTTCCAAACCCTCATTCTCCATGGTGAGCTTCATCATATTCAATTCATGTTATGGAATTATATGAACACAAAGCTAAAGGCCAGAATAAATAAGTGTGTTTCAAGAACATGAATGTGGGCCCACAACCTCTTGGTTGGTGGATTACCGTGATACTGCTAAGCCAATTTTCAGCTAATTGCTAATTTAAAGAACCTATAGATTACGTTATTGATATTATATTGTAATTGCAGATCACTAGCATGTCAATGTATAGAGATGAGTTAGAGGCAGCATTGGAGGGAGCTTCAATGCCGAACAAAACTGTGATCATAGCCATGGTGAACAAAGCTTACACCGAAGGCGATAAACCAATGCTTGATATATTCTTAGATGGATTTTGGTTAGGAGAAGATACACGACGATTAAAGAACCATCTTTTAATTGTGGCAGTTGATCAAACTGCGTTTGAACGATGTATGTTTCTTGGGTTGCGTTGTTATAGATTGAAAACGGATGACGGGGACTATGTTGGCGAGAAGATTTACATGTCAGAGGACTTCATAAAGATGATGTGGCAAAGAACCCGTTTTCTTAGGGATGTTCTCCGGCGGGGATACAACTTTGTTTTTACGGTAAGTCGGTGTTAATACGATCGCCCTTAATGCTAATGTCTTGGTCTTTTTTTTTACTTTTCTTTTTCTAAAGATTTGACTTTCTTAAAATGCATTTGATTGGTGGTATTTTTACTCATCAAGAATGAGAACCATGTGAGGTAACAGTTTTAATTAAGAAAATATTTATATTTACAAATCTTTACAGAATAATCATTTATATTTATATATTACAGTAAAAGGTCAGAATAATAAATTTCTTCCAAAATAATTGAGAAAAGAGATGTCTCAGATTATGCCATAATTGCCTAATAGATATATTTTTTAAGTAGCTGATTGATCGAGATTTCCTTTTTTATACAATATTTTTGTAAACATTGTATTCTCCTTCCGTATAAAAAGTCAAAGGAATATTAATAGATTGGACCCAATAATGATATAACGCTTCTCTTTCTCTTCGTAATTAAGAATGTAATTAAGATGTCTCTTTCTCTTTCTCTTTCTCTTTCTCTTCGTATATATAATTTAGAGGGTGTTTGAAATTGCTAAAAAAGTGTTTATTTGCTTATTTATTTATTTTGACACTAAATAAGTATATTTAAATACTTTTTTAAAAACCGATTATCTACTTATTTATTAAAAAATAAACATTTAAAAAATAATAAGTGGTCACCTACTTATTTTTTAAACTTATAAGTATCTTAAATATAATATATAAAAACACTTTTACGATGTCATTTAAGTTGAAATTTTTTAATTTAATCAATTAACTCCTTTAATTTCACTTAATTTATAAATATAACCTCTAAAATTTTTCAATTTAATTTATATCTTATCTTAAATAAATATAATATAAAAAATATATTTATAATGTCATCAATTGAAAAGTTCAATTTAATCAATTAAGTCCTTTAATTTCACATAATTTATATATATAACCTCTAATTTTTTTTAATTTTACTATATAATGATAATAATATAATTTCAATTATTACTTATCTTTATATGGAGTAATTATAACAATCTATAATTACGGAGTTACAATTTGAATCGAAAGCACCCTTTGTGGACCAATCTCAGTAGTCTCGAGTTATTTGAATTGTAATTGAATACAACTTATTTACTAATGTTATTTAATCAATTGGCTCTTACAGTTAAATAAATCATAATGTAACATACTTTACACTTAATTTATCTATGGATCTCCAACCCTCAACAAGTATTAGTCTTTAGAATTATGGGTGAGACTTAATTTTGATTGTTTCAAACTATTAATATGTTTTTATTTGAGGGTCAAGTCTAATTTCTTTTTGTTTAATGAAATCCTTTAATGGTTCAAAAAATAAATTTGTATCTAAAAAAGGAATTTTGTAAACTATGTAATTTGAGTAATCATAATAAACAAGATACAATCAATTATAATCATAAGTATAATATGCTACTAAAATATTATGTATCATGCTAACATCAAACAACTCGTATGTATACATGGGTTTAAAGGCTAGTTTAAATATAATTAAGGCAAAACACCCCCTCATTTATAACTAACGGATCGAATTTAATTTTAAGATATTTGATCTCTAAGTTTTTTTTATGTTTAACATCTTTTATAATGAACAATTGAACAAATAATATATAAAGTTGATCTGAGTTAAAATATATCCTCAAAGATTTTTATTATTAGTATTATTAGTATTATTATTATTATTTAACATAGTACTAGTAGCAATGATTTAATATTTTACATTTTTTATGATTATACAAAAAATGTGTTACGATATCTTAGTAATAATTATTTTTAAATAGATATGATATTCAAAGTTTCTTATATGTTGTCTAATCAATTGTCACTCTCTCCCCTTCTCTCTCATCAATTACTAATGTAATGTTAATAAATACTAATATATATAAATAAAAATAAAAAATATAATTTATTCTAAACATATAATAATATTATTAAATTAAAATGATGAAAAGTATCAAGTAGTAATAAAGCTGATTTATTAGTTTTTTGATCAATCAATATGCAGGATACGGATGTGCTATGGCTAAGAAATCCATTTACAAGTCTAACCCCAAATGAAACCGTTGACTTTCAAATCAGCGTTGACAAGTTTAACGGCAATCAGTGGTCGGAAAGGCACTTGATAAACACTGGTTTCTATATGATTAGATCCAACAACAAGACGATTGCATTATTCGATGAATGGTACGAAAAAAGGAACAACTCAACTGGAAAAAAAGAACAAGATGTTCTTATTGAGTTGATGACGAAACGAGCTTTTAGAAGGTTGGGACTTCGGGTTAGGTTTTTGGACACCAAATATTTCAGTGGATTTTGTGAAGATAGTAAGGATGGTACCGTTGTTTCAACCGTTCATGCTAATTGTTGTCGTAGTATTAAAGCTAAAGTCATTGATTTAACTATGGTTATTCATGATTGGAAGAGAATTAATGACCCCTTGATCAACAACAAAACAATGGAATTTAGATGGTCGGAACACTTGGGTTGTCAAAATTCATGGATCTCGTGATCCACTGAAATATACTTTGGATCATATATATGCAAGTGTTGCTGTGTAAATTTATCAATATTTCACTTGTAAAATTTTCTATAGAAAAAATGACAAAAATATGTAAAAATGTATGTGTAATTCATATAATATATATATTTATGTTTCACTATAATTATTGTATCATGTGTTGATCAATTATTTTTAAACAACACATTTTTAGGCTTATCATTTTAAATACATGAAGCATTTTTACGGAAATCTATACAGTTAGCATTATTGTCGTGTTCTCAACATCCGTCGGTAACTATTTAATCCCTCGTCTTATTATATAAGAAGTCAAAGAATACTAATCAATTCAACACAGCGATAAAGTGACGTTTTTTGTTCTAATAATATATTTATTATTATTATTATTATATTTAATTTAATATTAATTAATTATTTAGTATCTATATTTATTTATTTTTATTTGTACTATAGCTATCCGTTTCAAATGTCCGTGTTACTGATGAGTGGCACAATTTTAAAGTTTGATATTTTTTAGACACGGACTTTTGGTGAAAAAAAATGTTACTGTTGAGTTAAAAAAGGCAAAGTTGATTTCTCAAGTGAGTATTTTTTTTTGTAAAACCAAAATAAAAATGCGAACATTCTTTTGTATCAGATGAAGTAAGTATTTAATACTCTTTAGAAATTTTATCAACTTCACCAATTCTTTCAATTGAATATTGGTAAGACGTATGTAATGTTTAAATATATCTACTTTTATATACATTCCGTCTTACCGCAATCATAATATTATTTTATTTGCTCGCAAACACACAACTTAATTTTGGCGACTACCTGGATACTTATAAAGAGGTCACTAGTAACAAAATGTGATTTCATAGTTTTTTAAAGATAAACATTAATTTATCATTTCTAAATTAAATAATCTTATTAATCATGTATAAAATATAAACATTACAAACACCATAATGAACTCCAAAACGTTACGGTTCATTGTTGGTTCCATGAATCGTGACATGCTGTATGATCAGACCATTGAAATTCTGAGGTATCATTGTCAGTAGAAGCCTTAAACTTCTTCCAATCATGAAGAACCTTCATCAGATCGATAACTTTTGCTTTAATACTCCGGCAACAATTCGCATGAACAGTTGAAACTTCCTTAACATTTTTACTATTTTCACAAAATCCACTGAAAAAGATTGTGTCTAAAAACCTAACTTGCATTCCTAACGTTTTAAATGTCCCTTCTCGCATAAGTTCATATAGAACATCTTGTTCTTTCTTCCCTGTCGAGTTGTCTTTTTGTGCATACCATTCGTCGTACAATGCAATTGTTTTGTTGTTTGATATGATCATGTAGAAGCCCGTGTTGATTGGGTTGTTGTCTGACCTATGATCGCCATTAAACTTATCAACGCTAATTTGTAGGTCAATACTTTCATCTGTCATTAGCTTTGGAAACGGATCTCTTAGCCACAATATGTCCATATCCTGTAAATTTGAAGAACACAAAGCTTGAATATCACTTTATCTATGGTTTAAATTAAAACAGACAGAGGAATATGTAAATAAACACCACAAGTGGGTAGTTAGTTATAGTTATCGGCGGGGTCTAAATTATACGAGTATTAATTTAACATTGTCTGATTGGCGAACATGACCTCTCATGTCAGTTTGAACGTTAGAGGATTCTAATCATTTTTAAAAATAGAAGATCATATATGTTACTTGACCAGCTTACCGTGAAAATAAAGTTGTAACCATGTTTAAGAACATCTCCAAGAAGCAGTGTTCTTCGCCACATCATCTTTATAAAATCCTCGGACATGAACATTTTCTCACCACCATCAAATTCAACACCTTCAGTTTCTAGCTTGTAGCAGTGCAGTTTTAAAAATTTGCACCTATCATACGCAGTTTGATCAACTGCAACAATCAAAAGGTGTTCTTTGAGCGGACGAGTGTCTTCTCCTAGCCAAAACGCGTCTAGGAATATGTCAAGCATGGGTTTATCGCCTTCTGTGTAGGCTTTGTTAGCAACTGCTATGATCACGGTGTTATTTTCATTTGAAGCTCCTGCCAATGCCTCTTCTAACTTGTCTCGATACGTCTTTTCTTTTGTGTCAGGCTGAAAAATGTTGGTATGAACACAAACCCTTAAGTTGCTAATGACCATTATCAATCAACGAAAATAGGCACAAGAATTATTCTTTTGAGATTTCAGGAATTCTAACATATATGTTTATGTATAAAAAAAATTAGATACATGCATGTACATGTTTAGTATAAAATTGACGATGAAAGGGGCAACCACATTTGCTAGTCGCCCCCTTTCTTGGTCGTACGTACATCGACACTTTTTGAACTATTATTATACATGTAATACACTAGTAATTGTAAGATTTAGTCTAGATTATAAGGGATATACACAAGGAATTGTACCTACATTAAGAAATGAGAGTAATATACTACCAATTAAGTTAAATGATTAATGGTTAACATATTTAATTAGTCGTTTAGGGTTGAGTGAAGATCAAAAGGAGGCTCACCATGGATGAAGGAGAAGGGGATGGTGATGGTGGTTGTGGTAGTGACATTGGTAATAGTTTCGGACTGTAAAACTTGTGGGTTATGTTGGTTATTGATACGGATCCATCTTTGTTCGATCCAAGATAGATACTTACTAGAGAAACAAGAGAAAAAATCCATAGGCCAAAAAGAATTTTAGACTTGGAATATTGATCTCCTGCTATTTCTTCTTCTAGGGCTTTCATGACGTCGAAGATTGTGTTTTCCGGCTAGTTTTTTCAGGACGATGTGACAGGAGAGATGTATTATTATGAGATTTTTGTTTGCAAACAAACATCACGTGCTATTAGGTGATGTTAGATGGGTAGAATATCATGTTGATGAAATTAAGGAACCGAAAAGCTTGAAGAATTTTGATTGATAAAAGAAAGAAGGAAGAAGAAGAAAAAAGAAATTTGATACAAACCATTCAACATACAACTAACATAACTAACTTAGTCGAATATGATGAAGCTCAATGGACAAGCGACTTGTGTGTCTAAAATTAAGAGGACAATTTTCATTTTTTTTTTTGTTTCAATATGACATTTAGAAACCAAGTATTGTGGAAATACATTATAAACCCTCGTGTTAATATTAAATACAAAACGGTCCTTGTACATATCACATTACTGTTTTAGAAACAGAGAAAGAAATAGAGAGGACTCGGACAAAAGACAGAATCCCTTAATACTGGGCTGACCCATTTGATGGCCAATGGTGGCCCATGAGGCCATGATACCTATCATTCATTCATTTGGGCCTTTAGTGTAAAAGGTTTGGGCCTACCATTGATTTAGTTGTGTCTGAGCTCATTATCTGAGAAATTGAGCAGCCCAAACCGTCAAATCAATTTCGCAGGAGTGGAAGCGACTTGGAAGAACTGCAATTCAATCTCTGACTCTTTTGAATCCTTGAGTTTCTTGATCACTCCCCAAAAAAATAAGATATAATCAGGTAGATACATTTTTATTTTTGCTTATCGCTTATAAGCAAATAAGCTACAAATTTCTAGCTTATTTTCCTCGCAAATAAGAAAATAAGCTAATCAAATAAACATATCCGAACACCGAAATAAGCAAATAAGTCAAGAAAATAAGTCCCCAAACACCCACTTAGTATTATATTAGATTCTAGGGTTCATTAATTCTAGGTTTTATACTTCATAATCTCTTTTATGGCAATAGTTATAGGAATATATGGAATTCTGATTCAAGTTAATTTCTTATATGCATTTATGATTAGTCTAGTTATTTAATTTCATACATTATAACGTACGCAGTAGGTTCATAGTTTAAATTGATTTGCGTGTTAGTGTGTTTCATTGTTTTAATATATTCATGCTTATTTGTAAACATCTATTACGATTAATTTATGCTTAGTTTATGTAGGGTTCTATAGTAAGCTTAGTTCTGATTTGAACAAATTTTATTGGTAAAATAAAGCAAGCTTATGTTCTTGGTTACTAAATAACCAAAGGTAGGTTATAGTCTGAACACTTCAACTACTAATCATTTGAGTATTTGATGCCAGGTATTTTAGTGAAGGTCATCACATAGTCAAAAAACAATGTTATCGAAATAAAAATAACTCATTACAGATCGAAGTGTAGATTACATTACAGAAATCAATTCACTATTCTTAACTCACTGATATAGATGATTAAAAGGTCTAAGACAGCATCTTTCACAGAAAAAAACAAAAAGACTAGACTTTGACATTTTGACTTGGCAATAGCATAAAAATCCACTTCTTTCATATTAAACTGATATAATTATTGAACAAGGAATAATATACCATATACAATCTGGATCAAGAGTTCACTGACTTGGTACCTACTGAATGTCTGATGCATTTCAATTATAAAATGTATAGTTCAACCCAAAGGTAACTATATGCAACTAAGTTGAGATACAGATACTTCATCATCTGCCAACTTGCTATTTCCTTCAAAGAAAAATCAATGCAACCCCTTCAATCCTAGAGTCAATGTTAGTTTTAAATTAAAATCGACATTTCCCAATAACTTAAAACACGAGTGACTATTCATCATAAATCAACATGAGAGCTGGTTTCCACTTCTCTTATATTCCTTCCTTTTACTTTTGGGTACTTATTTTGGCCTTATTTCGTTCATGTTTATCTAATACAAACTCCAATACCACGTTATGCATTGATGATGTGAGACAGGCGCTTCTCGAGTTCAAGCATAGCCTCATAGATGATGCAGACCAGCTTGCTTCATGGGTCAGTGTGGACAAAGACTGCTGTAGATGGGCTGGGATCGTTTGTGATAACACTACTGGTCATATTCATGGGATTCATCTTCCCGGAGTTGGTGGTCATTGTCATGCTGATTACAACACTCGCCAAGAATATAATGAACTCTCTAAGCAGAGGCTGAGAGGGGTATTAAGTTCATCCTTGTTGCATCTGAAGCAACTCAGGCATCTAGACTTAAGCTGCAATGATTTTGGAGGAATCCAAGTTCCTAGCTTTATTGGTTCTCTTGGAAATTTGAGATATCTCAATCTCTCATGTTCCAAATTTGGAGGAATGATCCCAACCCAAGTGGGGAATCTGACAGAAATGCGCATCCTCAGTCTTGGAAGTTCTTACAGTGCTACAGATGAGTCTGAATTAACCACTATTAGGAATATGCGGTGGTTGTCAAGTCTCAGTTTGTTACGTCATCTGGATATGAGTGGAGTGGATCTTAGCAAAGCAATCGATTGGTTTCAGGTGATTAACACACTCCCTTATCTGGTCCAACTACATGTTTCTAATAGTCTACTCTTGCATATACATCCCCATGTTGGTAGTGTTAATCGCACATCCCTTTCAGTGCTTGATCTTTCTAGAAACCAGTTTAATGACGGTTTCATGCCGCAGTGGATTTTCACCACTAGACTTAACTTCATGTGGTTTTAACGATCTTATTCCTAATAGTATTAAAAATTTCCGCAACTTAACTTCTCTCAAGTTTCTTCAAGTCTCTGGGAATATGTTCATGAGTTCTTCATTTGTATTAGAAAGGTTGTCTAGTGTAGGTAGTAATCTCATTTTGTTAGATATTAGTTCTTGTGGTGTTTCAAGTTCAGTTATCGGTTCCCTTCACAATTTGACATCTCTTCTTAGTCTTGACCTATCAGATAATCAGATCACCAAGACAATACCTAAATCACTCGGTAAGCTCTGCAATCTAAATCATCTTGATCTGGCAGACAGTGATTTTTCTAATATTAGTTTAAAATCCATTCTCGAAAGTTTCTTTGAGTGCAATTCACCTAGCTTGGAGTCATTATCTCTCGAGTCTGCTAGACTATCTAGCGATCTCCCAGATCAACTTGGACAACTGACAAATCTGGTGCATGTCCAATTTGGGAACAACCGTATTGTTGGAACAATACCAGAGTCCATAGGACGACTATACTTTCTGAAGTCACTTGATCTTGATGAAAATCTTATCTCTGGCCCAATCCCATACTCGATTGGAGCATTAGTATCATTGGAGTTGTTAGATCTATCAAGTAACCAACTGAACGGTAGCCTTCCTGCTAGTCTCGGTCAACTTTCAAAGTTGGTTACACTAGATATTTCTAACAATTTATTACAAGGTGTCGTGACAGAAGCTCATTTTTCCAAACTAACCAACCTGAAAATCCTAAAGGGAATAGGGAACAACTTAACCTTTAGACCACACCTTGCAAATTGGATTCCTTCTTTCCACCTGCAACAGTTGTATATAAGTTCTTGGGATTTAGGACCACAATTTCCAAAGTGGTTGCTATCGCAGAGAGATTTAATTCTTTTGGAGATAAAAAACACAAGAATTTTACATCAACCATGCCACTTTCATTTTGGACATCATTACCCAATCTAGAATACCTAGACATGTCACAAAATCAAATTCAAGGAAGGTTGTATGATATCCCTGCAACACTTGTTGTAGCTGACTTGAGTTCTAATCAGTTTAGCGGGAAATTACCTAACCTCTTCAATAGTTCATGGTTAGATATCCTCAATCTATCAAATAATTCTTTCACAGGATCATTACATCATTTGTTATGTCCATATGGTGGGAACTTGTTAGAAGCTCTTAATCTAGCAAATAATCATCTTTCGGGTCTCATTCCCGATTGTTGGGCGAATTGGCCAAATTTGTCATTCTTAAACTTGCAGAACAACAATCTGTCTGGTGGGATTCCAAAGACTTTGGGATCTCTATCTTCTTTAGGGTCGTTGAATATGTGCAACAACAAGTTGTCTGGAAGATTACCTCCTCTTAAGAACTTGACAAAATTAGAGATCCTTCAATTGGCTAGAAATGAACTTGTTGGAAACATTCCAACATGGGTTGGGACAGAATTGTCAATTTTGAGAATTCTCAACCTTCGATCAAACAATTTTGATGGAAATATAACGCACAAGCTCTGTTACCTCACCAATATTCAAATCTTCAACCTTGCTTATAATCAGCTATCAGGAGATATTCCAAGATGCTTTAACAACTTTAGTCTCCTGTCTCAGAAAGAGACTAAAACAAATGGTCAACTTGTGTTCTTAGACTTTGACAATATACAGATCATGGGTAGTGCTTCGTTGGTGACGAAGGGACAAGAGTATACATATAGCACTATACTTGGATTTGTAATGATTTTGGACCTTTCAAGTAACAATCTTTCTGGGAGCATTCCAAGTGAGCTAATGGATCTTCACGCGTTACAATCATTGAACTTATCAGGAAATCAGTTAACAGGAAGGATCCCAGAAAATATTGGAGACTTGAGATTACTCGAATCATTTGATGTATCTTCGAACCATCTTTATGGGGAGCTTCCTCTGAGCTTGTCAAGACCAAGTTTCTTAAGCAACTTCAATGTGTCGGTCAACAGTTTGACCGGAAGAATTCCATCAAGCACACAACTTCAGGGCTTCAACGAGTCCAGCTTCTTCGGCAACAAACTCTGTGGAGTTCCGTTCACTCAAAGTTGTGGAGAAGTAGCACCTAGTGGAGACCAAGAAGACAATGACGAATCACACGTAACAGATTGGGGATTTATTATTGGCATCTTGTCTGGATTTGTTATTGGCTTTTGGATCGTTGTAACACCTTTGATGGTTGGCAGGATGAGGAGTGCTCATTT
This sequence comes from Gnaphalium uliginosum, assembly GCA_963930675.1. Taxonomy (NCBI): domain Eukaryota; kingdom Viridiplantae; phylum Streptophyta; class Magnoliopsida; order Asterales; family Asteraceae; genus Gnaphalium; species Gnaphalium uliginosum. The sequence goes on along the minus strand of OZ005682.1, from coordinate 1,898,311 downwards.
TCGTTTCTTGAGATATATCTCATGTGATACTATACCATTGTAATTTGATTTTACTTTCAAAAGTAGCAACTGCTTTAATGGTTTATTTATTTATCTAGTTTATCTAATTATTATAGTAAAACTTAAATATTAGAGTTGTTATCTATATTGTCATGTATCCATGGATTAGTGATCCATCAAAAGGTGACATCATGAGTTAAAAAATATAAAATTATTAAAAAATAATTATAAGAAGAAAAAATGTTTACATGGTTATGAAAAGAAAAAAATGTGGGCCTTTTTTTATTGGTTATTAAAATTAGGGCCGCCAACTTCAAATTCAATTGTGGTTAAGGTCAATTGGGGCGCGGGTATTCGGATGAACTTTTTCATAGCTTATTTGGGCTTATTCATCCGATTTTAAAAACCTATTTCAAGATTCATAGGCCCAATAAAACTGAAAAAATACATTAACAACACTTTAAATCGAAACCAGATTATTGTACCAATTCCTTAATCAATTTAACCATATATTTTGTTCCAAACATAAATAAATAGAAATGAACCATATATTACTGTAAGTTTATTATTAGTATGTTTAATTTATCACATGTAACAAATAAACTTATTGGGATATTTAAACTACTACAATCACCCTGTTGGAACTCAGTATCTATAGCAAACATTGTGGTATTGCATGAGTATCTCAGAAATAATAAAAACATATATAGATATTCTATTGGTTTGTGGTCTTTGGAGTTAAACATATATAGATATTCTATAATAAAAACATATATATGTAGATCTAAAGTTAAGTATAAAAATTTAATTGGCGGACATGTTAAAGTGATTGATGAATATAATGAGAGAGTGATTATAGATGTGTTCATTCTAAATTGTGTGCTTTAAAATCCTGTCGCAACGCGCGGGTAGAAAAATCTCGTGAAATACAAAAGGCTTTATTGTTTTAAAATGTATTGTACTTGTTTTAAAATGTATTATATTTTATCTATTTAACTATTGTATGAATGTCAATTCCGTGTATTGTACACATACAATAACTTTTTTAAAAGTGCACCTCGTATAATAGTAAAATAGCTAAAATATAATACAATTTGAAATAATGAAATGAAAAACCGTGTTCGATTTATATGCGCTCTCTTATATTTAGTACGATCTATTTTCGTACGTATGATATTTAGTTATCACTCAACGTCGACTAATCATAACGTTTCCGGCAAACAAATTAAACTCCTGCATGTTATAGGTTCATGAGTTTTATTCCTTTTAAATACACACTAGCTATCATATATATGCCAGCCGGCATCAAACATATAAGACCTCCATGGCTTCATCCTAATTAAATATATATATATATATATATATATATATATATATATATATATATATATATATATATATATATATATTAACATGATCAAAAGAGAAAGAAATTTTAGAGAGAGAAGAGGGAGAAATATTTTTTATTACTATGATTCAATACTTTATTGATATGATTCAATTTTTTATTAACAGAATTATATATTTTATTTCTTTAGTTCAATAATTTATTAATAAGATTTAGTCTTTTGTTGCTATGATTCAAAAGTTTATAGTAATAAAAAGTTGAATCATAGAATAAAAATACTAAATCATAGTAACAAAAAATCATTCCCTCTTTTCTCTCCATAAAAAACATTCTCCCTTTATCCCACTATATACATATATATATATATATATATATATATATATATATATATATATATATATATATATATATATATTACATCTAATCTAATCTAATAGTACATAACTTTGTGAGAGTTGTTCTTTTTTAGTCACGACACTGACCTCGTGTTATTTTGTTGATATTTCACAACTTAGGGTACAAATTAGTTCAGCTCCAACACAAGTGTCCATGATTATCTTCATCATCAATCAATGACTGCCGGTTTCTCGTTTTCCAGCATCTCTTCCTGCTATGTTTGCTTACTTGTTATTGCGACCATATTTCATTTTACTTGTTCTGATCAAAACTTGGGATGATGTATTATGTTTGAATGATGAGAGACAAGCACTAATCGAGTTCAAGCAGGGCTTCATTGATGAAACATATCGACTTACTTTTCTTGGGATAGCGTGGAGAAAGATTGTTGTAAATGGGCTGGAGTATACCCTCGAAGCGTTACATTTCTTGAACTTATCAAGAAATCAATTAACAGGGAGTATACCTGAGAAGATTGGAGATTTGAAGTCACTTGTATCGTTTGATGTATCTCTTAATCAGCTTTCTGGGAAACTTCCACATTTAACGTGTCTTACAACAGTTTGACAGGAAGAATCCCATCAAGGACACAACTTCAGAGTTTCAAGGAGTCTAGCTTCATGGGCAATAATCTTTGTGGAGATCCACTCACCAAAAGTTGTGCAGTTGAAGTACCAGATGATGATGATGATGACTCAAATGGTGTAGATTGGGGCTTGATTATTAGCATAGTGTTTGGAGATCCACTGTGGGACTGCGGTTCCGTTGATAGTTAGCTAGTGTGGGATTGCATATTTTTCTGTTTGATCTCTTGATTGAGTAGAGGTAGATATATGGTTAATATGTAATGTTATTCATAATTTAGTAGTGGTGCAGTGACTAAGAATGTTGTAAAGTTAAAATATTTATGTTTTGTTTCAATCTGAAAAGATATAACTGTATTTTTTTTATTTTCATCATTGTCATTGCATTCTCCTCAACATTTTAATTTCAGATTCTCTTTCATTTTGTGTTTCTCCTTGGGTTTTTTTTAGAAATGTTACACACTCGAAATTTACCGAATGATATGAAATCGTGAACAACTAAGTGGAACAATCAAAATTGTTACTTTTTTTTTTTTTTTTTTTTTGCGTTTCTCTCATCAAATGATTTGTACATATTATTTTGTAAGAATTATGTGAACTAATCATTTCTTTCTTTTTTTTACTCCGCGTGCATTTTACATTCTTAATGTAGTCAATGGAGAATCAAGAATGTCATTTTTAGGTGGGAACTAATCAGTTGGGCCGAGGCCCGAGACTACCAAAATCTGAATCAACTTTTCTATTTCTTATTTCAGTCCATGTAAAATAGACAGAGTCACAGACCCAAAAATATGAAAAGATAGAGCCCTTCACTTCCTTAATAGTAACTACTAACTAGTAAGTGAGTGAACTTCTAATATTTATATTATATTATAATCTTTTTTATAAGAAAAGATTAATCATTATAACGAACAAAAGTAAATGGGATGTATTGTAAAGAAGGAAAATCATTGGAAGCACTTAAAAATAAAAGAGTATTGTATGTAACAAATAAATTCTTTTTGAGAAATAAAATACAACATAATAAATGAAAATTCAATGTTAATTTCTCTTAATACTTTCGTATCATATAATAAAATAATTTAAAATAAAAGCTAAAAAGAGATTAAAACGTAAAGTATTACGAGTTATAAAAATGGCCTTTTATCACCTAAATAGAAGTACATGACAAAAACCTCCCATAACATGAAGAGATAAGCTTTTATTTTCCTGTTTCCTATTTCAAGTTATGGGCTCCAATACATGTTTTTCTTTATAATGTCAAGACTAGTTATGAAGCTATTCAAATAAACAGAACATAACACCATAAAAGATATATTTTTTTTTCTTTTACCAATTAATACAGCAGCTATGGCCACTATTGGCATCAATGCTGCAATGCACAGAGCTTGCAGCTCTCCTCACCTAGCCACCAAAGAACCATCTCAACTCGGAACCACACGCTCTTTAGGAACCAAACAGGCCTCCACTTTTGTAGCTCTGAATGTTGAAGGCCAAAACCGTCTAGTCACACCTCAAGAACAAAATCACAACAACAATGCAGTTGAAAATGGCGTTGAAACAGAAACTTCTGGTGTCAAATTTGTTGATGAACGATGGAAACAAGGGACGTGGGATCTGAATATGTTTGTAAAATCAGGGAAAATGGATTGGGATTCTCTTATCGTTGCTGGTACATAACAGAAATATTTCCTTTATTTCATTGCTAACATATTCCAACTTCCCCAAAGCCTCCGGTAGCACAGCCGAGACAGCGACGTTATACAGAACACTCGTTTTTCATGCTAAAAGTAAAATGTGGACTTTTTTCGGTTTTGCAGAAGCAAAGAGGAGAAAGTTTCTTGAATTGTATCCAGAAGGAGCAACAAATGAAGATCCTGTGGTATTTAGAAGCTCCATTATACCTTGGTGGGCTTGGATTACACATTCTCACCTTCCTGAGGCTGAATTACTCAATGGTCAGTAACATAATTAGTCCTCATTATTTATATCGTCTAAATGGTACTAGTACCTCTTGCATACATAGTTGTACATTTATTAATCCCGGTTTTCTACACGGGGACAACTAGTAACTCATAATGTACAAAAACAATTGATTTGCTCCCTGTTTCAAGTATTAGATCAGTCCATTTGACCTTTTTGTCATGATGTAGGTCGAGCGGCAATGATTGGGTTCTTTATGGGTTATCTTGTGGATGTTTTGACTGGGCTTGATGTAGTGGGTCAAAGTGGTAATTTTGTATGTAAGATTGGTCTGTTCGCTACAGTTCTTGGTGTAATCCTGTTTAGGCAAACAAAGTCTCTAAATGATCTCAAGAATTTAGCAGATGAAGCTACATTCTATGATAAACAGTGGCAAGCATCATGGCAAGATCAAGATTTGGGTGGTGCTGCAAAAAAATGAAACCAATGTATATAATATATCACAGATCATATAACTGCTTATCTTGTGATCTACCTAGTTAGCTCTTTGGACCATTAATATGAATTTTAAGAATGGATGTCTGTATGCTTTAGTACATTATAACTGCATAGTTTTATATTCTGTGTCTTACTGTATAGAACAAAGTTTTGTCTTGTGCTTTGGACCATGCATGGGCCCGCATGACTTCAACATGCCAAAAACAGACAAATATATGAATTTGTTATTTAAGTAAAGTCCAAATCATATGTTCAAAAAGACCACCTAGCCCAAGGTATAGTTTATCCTCTTTCTTGGTTAGACACAAAATTGGTTATGTAAAATTTACTCCTCCTAAGAAAACAGACACATCGATAATTATTAGAAAAATCTAGTTATTAACTTTAGGGTTATAATACACATGATTACAAAAAAAAAAAAAAGGAAAATAAATGGATGTGCTGTTGGTTAAATGTAGGAATTGAATTTGTACATTTTTAAAAAGTTAAAGAATAAAAGCTGTAATATAAAATATTGTAATATCTGACTACATATTTGAACGGTACAACATAAATTATATTAAAAAATATATAATTGTAAGGCGGCTGCCAATGGCATTCATCGGTTTGAACCGATGAAGCCATGGCTTTCTTCCCTCATTGGCACGGCTTTCTTCCCCCCTTCATCACTTCACACTTCTTCGGTAAACCGAAGAAGTGAGATGAGTTTTTCGCGGGTCCCAGTTTATATTTAATGTATTATTATTTATTGTTTAGTGTATGTAAATGTAGGTATATTGATAAATGTGGGGCTCAATAATTGAAGTGATGAAATGATTGTTGGTAGTGTTTAATCGGTCTTTCATCAGTTTTGTATGTGCTAACGTGGCAAAACTGAAGAAGCAACGGTTGAGAGTGGTCTAAATGACACATAACTAACTTCTATAGATATAAGAAATCCACAGTATTTGGTGTTTTTTCAACATATATACTATATATTTCGTCATCATTGTTAATTTGTTATTATAATAATTTTATTATTAATAATATTATATTATTAATATTATTATTAGTAGTATTAGTATTACATTATACTATTTTATGTAAAAGAGTACCATCGCCAAAAATCCCATGTCGGCTGAGCCCATGATATACCGTAATGGGAAGGAAAGGCAACTTGGTTCTTGATACTTTGTTCACTATCGGAAAAAAGAAAAATTCAGTTGACTTCTTAATAAAGTCAAAGATGGTATCCCAATCTTTAGAAAATCTGAACACAATATTCCAGTTACAGATTATTGGTTATCCCAATATCAAAAAATGAGTTCCCACAATCTTTAGAATACTTTATATCGAAATTTTGTGTAACCGATCCCAAAATATCCAGTATTGGGAACCTGGTTCTTATTTTGTTGACTAATAAAGTCATTCAGTTGACTTAAAGTCAAAGTTGATGTCTCAGCAATCACTTTTTAGAAATACTGATACTAACAATACCCCATCTTTTTTGGGTCAGATTACAAATTCTTGATAATCAAACAATGAGTTCCCACACATCTTTCTCATACTTTTGGGTTCTACTCACAATCATTACATTGTTTCATTGTTCTTTGTCTACTGAAGCCACCACCAATATTCAGTGTATTGAATATGAGAGAAACACGCTTTTGGAGTTCAAAAACGACCTCGTTGATGGTACAAACCGGCTCAATTCATGGAACAGTAGCAACGCCGAATGCTGCAAATGGTACGGAATCACCTGCAACAATCAAACCGGCCATGTCAACGAGATCCACCTTCGTGGGCCAGATGTCATGGCTAACTTTGACACCCAAGAAACATCAATACAGAGATTTGGAGGGAAACTCAACCCCTCTTTGTGTAATTTGACTTCACTCGAGTATTTAGACTTGAGCTGCAACGATTTTGGAGGGAACCCGATTCCTACCTTCATCGGGTCTCTCCGAAACTTGACTTATCTAAATCTTTCCGAGTCAAGATTCTCGGGGGATATACCGATTCAACTTGGGAATCTTTCCAAGTTAAGGGTTCTCAGTGTTAGGAATCGTTATAGCGGTGATCAATACGTGCAACGAGTGAAGAGTTTGCAGTGGCTATCGGGCCTTTCTTTTTTGCGCCATCTTGATATGAGTGGGGTTGAACTTGGTGAAGTGTTTGATTGGTCACAGGTGACTCGAACAATCCTACCTTCTTCTCTTGTAGAACTGCATTTATCGTATTGTGGACTTCCTCCAATAACACCTAGTTTAAGTATGGTTAAATTTTCATCACTTTCAATTCTTGATCTTTCCCATAATAATTTCAATATTAGCTCAATACCTAGTTGGATTATTAGTTTAAAGAGTCTGGTTTCCTTAAATCTTGCATACTGTGATTTCAACGGTCCAGTTCCTGCTGGTCTTATGAGCATGGTTTCGCTTACGACCCTTGATTTGTCAAATAATCAACTCACAGGTATTCAAACTATGCGTAATTCATCTGCAGAAAGTATATGTAACTTGAGGGAAATCAATCTTAATTGGAACAAATTTGATGGGAAAAGTCTATTAGACGTCCTCACAAGTTTGTTCGAATGTGAATCATCTAAACTTGAGTCCTTACGGTTTGCATCAAGTGGACTTTCTGGTAATTTACCAACCCAACTAGGTAATCTAAAGAACTTGGTTCTTATTGATCTTAACAGCAATTCAATTTCTGGGTTAATCCCAGATTCATTAGGGAATCTATCATCCTTACAGACTCTAGAACTTGGGGCTAATTTACTATCGGGCCCGATTCCTGACTCTATAGGAAGATTATCATCGTTGATATCAATGTATCTTCCTTCCAATTCGATCTCTGGACCACTCCCATATTCTTTAGGAAGACTATCGTCTTTGCAGGAGTTAGATCTTTCGTATAATGAAATTAATGGAACTCTTCCTCGAAGTATTGGTCAACTTACGAACCTGGTGAACCTAAACATTGAGCACAATTTATTAACAGGTGTCGTGACTGAAGATCATTTTGCTAATCTCACAAGTTTAATCACTTTGCTAGCAGACGCAAACATGTTAAGACTCGAGCTATCAGCTAGTAACTGGGAACCACCTTTCCAACTCAACAGTTTGAACTTAAATTCTTGGAGTTTAGGTCCAAAGTTCCCTTCTTGGCTTCAAAATCAGAAATATATGTCCGTCTTGTATCTAGCCAGCACAGGGATTTCAGATAACATTCCAAGTTGGTTTTGGACTACATTCTCGGGTCTGCACTATCTAAATATTTCAGATAATAATCTGTCTTCATTATCACTGAAACATTTCCTCTGTTCTGAAACGGACACAGAGAAAAAACAGGTTATATATATGAATCTTGGGAATACTAATCTTTCAGGTGTTCTTCCTGATTGCTGGACAAACTGGGAATTCTTGAATATCTTAAATTTTCAAAACAATAATCTCACTGGTGAGCTCCCACGATCTTTGGCAAATTTATCCTCGTTAGAGTCATTAAACATGCGAAATAACAAGCTCTCAGGAGAACTACCTGTGCATCTAATGAACTCCAATAGGTTACAGATCATTGACCTTGCTGAAAACGAACTCACCGGAAGGATACCAAAATCAATAGGAGGAGAAGCAACAACGTTGAAGCTTCTCAGCCTTCGATCAAACAAACTAAATGGTGAAATTCCAAATGAAATCTGCAGACTTGATTCTATTCAGATTCTAGATCTTGCTGATAACAATCTTTCAGGGAAAGTACCAAATTGCTTCCAGAATTTTAGTGTCATGACCGGAGAAGTAGTTCCAAATCAGAATGTAGATTTGGCAGGAGATGAATTTATGGGCAGTGCTTGGTTGGTGATAAAGGGGAGAGTGAATGGATATAGCAGCATTCTTGGTCTAGTTACATCTTTGGATCTTTCAAGAAACAACTTATCTGGAGTTATTCCTAGTGAGATTACGCAGCTGGTGGAGTTACGGTGGTTGAATTTTTCTAGTAACCGGTTAACAGGAAGAATCCCTGATAATATCGGTAACATGAAGTTATTAGAATCTCTTGATTTTTCAATGAATCGCCTTGACGGAATCATTCCTCCAAGTATGTCAAGATTAAGTTTCTTGAATTGGTTAAACTTGTCATACAACAATTTAACTGGAAGAATTCCATCAAGCACTCAACTTCAAAGCTTTCAAGAGTCGAGCTTTATAGGAAACGGGCTTTGTGGAGCTCCGGTTAAATCAAGTTGTCAAAGGCAGGGCAATGGAGCGGTGGGTGATGGCGGTGAAGGAGACGGGCACAGTGGCTCCGGTGAACCAGATTGGGGACTTGTTACAAGTGTAGTGATTGGGTTCTTGGTTGGGTTTTGGGTTGTAGTAGCTCCATTGATTAGAAACAAGTCATGGAGGACTAAATATTATCAATTCATGTATGACATTTGGTGCAAAAATTTTAAATCCAACAAGAGTTCATGAATAATAAAAATGTTTTACAAAGTTGACTGTAATTGTAATGTGGCTTACACAAACTTAAACGTATACTAGTGTTTGTGAATTTACTATATTTGTGCAAAACGGGAAACTCGATGAAAAAAAGGAAAAAAAAAATGAAAGTTCCGATTTTTCTTTATTTATCCAAATTACCTTTTTTTTTCTTTAGAAAACTTATAGCTTAAACATACAGTTTTGCTGCATATTTGTATGTCAAAATTAACTTAATTATTACATAGTTGTATTTTTGGTATTTCTTTATATATGTTATTATGGGAATCAAATTTTGATAGGTTATATTTTACTGGACTCTAGTAAAGACACGAACGTGGATAAACGGGCATGTTTATGTGTTTGCATACCGGATGGGCCCGAGTCCGATGTTTCTGGGCCAGCTAAGAGCTAACTGGGCTCCCTGCTGATACTGTTTTTTTTTAAGAAACTATCGAATTAAAAATAGACTTCTTGTAATCTGATACCGTTTTCTTTAATCAAAACTATCTTAACTTTAGTACTTTGAGGTAGAGTTGCCCCAAAAAAAAAAACTAAATAGATAAAGATATCGTGGAAATATATTGTCCATAAACATTTTAAAATAAAGAGAAAGAGAAGGCAAATCTTTATAACTTGGGCCACTAGGATCGATATTTAACTTCTTAATTGTCCAGTGGAATGATATAAAACTTGGGCCATTTGGCCCACTAGGATCGATATATGGCCCACTAGGATCAATGTATAACTTGGCCCACTAGGATCGATATTTAACTTGGTGGCCAAACTAATCGACATTTTAAAATAAAGAGAAAAGAAAAGGAAAATATTTTTATTTTCTAGAAGTCAAATTTCCACCAAGCATTTTATTTTGGGTCTTAATTGGCTGATATTTATCTTCTAGAAAATAGAAAAGCTTTTTTTGAACTTAGTGATGAGTGGTTGGTGGAAATAAATGAAAAGTCTGCACCTTCTTTGAAATTTAGTGTGTGTGAATCCACCAAAATGTGTTTCACTGGTGATAGGTGGAAGGAAGTTTCTTTTCAAGTGGGAGTGATGCTTTTAGCAACTTGTTTTAAGTCACACCATATGATTCACATTATACATTTTGGCAGAAGTTTGAAATTTTATGTTAATAAACACACGAGTCGTAGTCGTATTTCGGACTCTCGGTATCGGTGACCTATGAAGTATGAACTATACATTTACAGGTTCAATTCTCAGTTTTGACATGTATTATAAAGGTTTAATACATGTAACGAGTGTTCTGACTTCTGAGTTCTACTGTTAAAATAAAATAAAATTTAACACATGAATCTAAATTTTGAAAAAGTACATGGTAATGGTGGGTCTTTTTTTTGTTAGTCCATAACTCCATATAATTGGATATTGAGTATAGAGCCAAATGAGTTGACACAAATGACCCAAGATAGGTACTGAAGTGAAGAAGTTTCAAAAAATAGTCAACATTGAGGGACTTCTTTGCACCATCATACTAGTACAGTACATGTGGATAAACACATATGTGTGTATCTATATATCTTAAAGACATTTGATACCTGCAAACATCCTTAAAAATCCATTTTTTACAATTTCTCAGCACTTGATATGAAAATTTTCATTCTGTTTTTCCTGCTAATCATTTCGGCATTGTGTACTAATTGTCTGTCTAACACCAGCCGGAAACGGGTTATGTGTATTGAAAACGAGAGACTGGCACTTCTGCAGTTTAAGAAGGATCTGATAGATGATGCGAACCGCTTATCTTCTTGGAGCAGTTCGAACATTGACTGTTGTATATGGGCTGGAATTGTTTGTGATAATTTTACGGGTCACGTTCAAGAGCTTCACCTTCGTGGACCCGATCCTGCAATTGAAGAATCATCGGCTCAGATGCTAGTAGGAAACATAAATCCTTCCCTATTGTCATTGAAGCAACTTAAGTACTTAGACTTGAGTTGCAATGATTTTCATGCTACTGAAATTCCTAGTTTCTTAGGCTCTTGTAGAAACTTGAGATATCTGAATCTCTCAATGTCACAATTCAACGGTCCAGTCCCTCATCAGCTCGGGAATTTGTCCTTGTTGACTGTTCTTGATCTTGGGAATAGGCCATGGCTAAGTAATGTTCCTGTGAATAGTCTGCATTGGTTGTCGGGTCTTCGTTTGTTGCAGCATCTTGATATGTCTGGCTATGATCTTAACAGTGCTTCTGACTGGCTTCAAGTGATCAGCAACCTGCCTTCATTGGTGGAATTGCACTTTTCTTCATGTAATCTGACTCAAATTCCTAATCTTTTAACTGAATTTAATTTGACTTCACTAACTGTTCTTGATCTTTCTTACAACATTTTTGACAGTTTGATGCCTTTGTGGATTTTTCATCTAAATAAACTAGTTTCCTTGGATTTGACCAGATGCCTTTTTCATGGTCCAGTTCCTAGCAGGGTTGGCGGTTTTCATAACATGACTAATCTAAAAATTCTTCATGTTCCTGAAAATGATTTTATGAACTCATCATCTGTTTTAAGTGGATTGTTGAGTTTAACTAATCTTGTTTCCATAGATATTAGTACCTGCAATCTTTCAACTTCAATTCTTGGTAGTTTTCAGAACATGACTTCCCTTGTTAGTATCGACTTGGCACAAAATCAAATAACAGAGGTCCTGCCAAACTCAATTGGCAACCTTTGCAATTTGCGTTATGTTGATCTCCGATCTAATCATTTTGGCGGGAGTGTATCAGCGCTTCTGAACAACTTCTGTGATTGTGATTCGCCCAAGTTGGAGTATTTGGCTTTCAGTGCAAACCGACTTTCTGGCCATCTACCAGATAGGCTAGGACAACTTCAAAATCTAAGCACTTTCGATCTTGCATTCAATTACATTTCTGGTACTATTCCAAATTCTTTAGAAAGATTGTCATCCTTAAAAGAGTTAATGCTCAATGTTAACCTCCTCTCTGGCCCGCTCCCTGATACGATCGGGAACCTGTCATCATTAAAATGGTTAGAGATCTCTTTTAACCAATTTAATGGAAGTCTACCTGTAAGTATAGGAAAGCTACAGAAATTAGAATATTTGAGTGTGCATCACAATTTGTTAACGGGCGATGTAACTGAAGATCACTTTGCCAATCTCACAGCATTGACCACTTTATGGGGAGAGACAAACATGTTAACGCTAAAACTAAGTGTTGATAATTGGGTCCCAACGTTTAATCTAAAAGTCTTAAGAATAGGTTCTTGGAATTTAGGCCCTCGATTTCCGTCATGGCTTCGGTCACAAGGAAACTTGACAGATTTGGACATAGCCAATTCAGGAATTTCTGACATCATGCCTAGTTGGTTTTGGAACTTGTTTTCAGATATCGTTTTCTTGAATATATCTCACAATAGTATCGGAGGGACGTTGGTAGGAAATCTTAGTATCCTTGAATCGAATGCAGTAGTAGATCTAAGCAACAATCAATTTGAAGGTCCAATACCTGGACAATATAATGAAGCTGACTTTGTTCTTCTAGATGTATCAAACAATAATCTTTCGGGGTCCCTTGAGAGATTTTTGTGTCCTAAGTTAGTACAAGATAGATGGCTGCAAGTTCTCGATCTAGCCAATAACAACCTGTCAGGTGTTATTCCAGATTGTTGGATGAATTGGCAGGCGTTATCAGTAGTAAACTTTGAAAATAATAATCTTTCTGGGGAAATTCCACAATCTGTAGGGAACTTATCTTCCCTCCAATCATTCAACATCCGCAATAACAAGCTCTCTGGAAAACTACCAGCATCTCTTTTAAACTCGAAAAGCTTACAAATTATCGAGCTTTCTGAGAATGAATTCACTGGACGCATACCATTGTTAATAGAGGGAGAAGATACAAAGTTAAAACTACTCAGCCTCAGGTCAAATAAGTTGGAAGGTGAACTCCCAGATGAGCTCTGCCATCTTACTTCAATCCAGATTTTAGATCTTGCTCATAACAATCTTTCAGGAACCCTTCCAACATGCTTCTATAATTTCAGTATCATGTCTGGAAAGCAACAGTCGAGTGCAATTGTACTATATGATGTGCCGTTTCAGGTCCAAGTTATTGGCAGTGCATTGTTAGTGACTAAAGGAAGAGAATTTGAATATAGTACCATTTTGTATTTGGTTACAACCTTGGATCTTTCAGGAAACAAATTCTCTGGCCCCATTCCTAAAGAACTTACGGACCTCTTGGGCTTACGTTGGTTGAATCTATCAGGCAATCATCTTACAGGTAAAATTCCAGATGAGATCGGTAAAATGACATTACTTGAATCTCTTGATTTGTCTGCGAACCAACTTGATGGGAGGATTCCTTGGAGCATGTCGAGGTTGACAACTTTAAATTGGTTGAATTTGTCTTTCAACAAATTGACAGGACAAATCCCAACGAGTACTCAGCTCCAAAGCTTCAACGAGTCCAGCTTCATGGCAAACAAACTCTGTGGGCCACCACTTGCAGAGCTATGCATCAAGAAAACGGTGTCACCTGATGAAGGAGAAGAAAATGATGATGAATCTGATCAACGGAAATGGGGATTTATCATCAGCATTGTACTTGGATTTGTATTTGGCTTCTGGGTTGTGGTTGCTCCTTTGATTGCCAGCAAAGTTTGGAGAAGTGCTTACTTCCATTTTCTCTACACTATGTGGCTCAAGATCCGTATTGCGTGTCATACATTTCCTTAAAATACCAACCAGTTGAGAAGGATTGTATATTATTGTTTTTGATTTTCCGGAAAAGCTGTGTAGTATTGTTATCACTTCTTTGAATTTGTAGCCATCGCCTTGGTTAACATAATATGATTTTCAGTTCTAACTATCTAACTAATCTTCCTCTGTTTCAATAATAACTTTTATGCACCCCAGGGCTGATTATTAATAAGTTGGAATAATATAGAAATTCAGAAGGTATACAAGCTATTTCCAGAGTTCAACATAGACATGGAAATTATGAGTATGCATTTAGATGAATCCTATAAGGAGAAAAAACCGCTAATTTCTCAACTACTTTCCCCTGCTTCCCCTGTTTTGTGATACTCTATTTCAGGTGTGATAATAAGTTTCATAGTTCCCACATCTTATTGAATTTGAAAAGTTCATCGTTTGACCTCAAGATCTATGTACGATAATATGGATATGGACTGCTATGATAAATTTAGCAATTGTTATAAATCGCGTTATATTTATTTTTATTGGTTTTATCATTGAGATTTGTATTACTTGTATGATAATTTTTGTATACATAGCTAGTTGTTGAAACTACACACACACACACACGATTTCGCACTCTACAGGTCAATTCATCTGTTAATTAATACATGAAAATTTGAAATTTGCCTATATATTTCTTTAAAAGAAGTAAACACCCTATCACACTTCAAAAGGCTTTAACCTAAAATTTGATCAAAATATATTTAAGGATCAATAAAGTAAAATAAAATGCAAAATAGCTTTTACCGTATGAGTCTTCTTATTTGGCTCAGTCAACTTTAACATGGACTGCTCCTATTCATGAAACCTTGTTTTCTGCAAAATTAATATAGTATAACATCACTGATAATGACATAAAGGATCTCCTTCAATATTATATACTTATAAAGAAGACATTAAGGAAAACATTTGTCTATCCAACTGCTTCTAAGAAATTTACTAAACAAGAATATTTAGCCGGATGATAATTTTGTATGCAGAATTGACCTTGACTTTAAATCCAAATACTTAGAGACTCTGTTTTATTTATTTTCTTAAAATTTACCCTTAAAGTTGAAACTTAGAATGTCTAGGCTTTAAAGTTCAGCTAAAAATCAACTGATGTTATGTTCCCTTTGTAATAAACAAACCAATATGAGTGCTCAATTTACATTTTCTTACTTTTGCATACTTGTTGCAGCCTTGTTTCATATATGCTTATCCAATCAAAACTTGGATGATAATGATGTATTGTGCATAGACATTGAGAGAGAAGCACTATTCGAGTTCAAGGATGGCCTCATAGATGAAACAGATCGCCTTGCTTCTTGGGGTGGTGAGGTGAGCGACTGCTGCAGATGGGCTGGCATTACTTGTAATAGTTCTACTGGTTATGTTCATCGAATTCATATTCCTGCACTTGATGGTCATTGCCGTTTTCATGACTACAGTGGTGACAAAGAATACAAAAAAGTCTCGAAGCAGAGGTTTAGAGGAAACATAAGTTCATCCTTGTTGCATCTGAAACAGCTTAGATATCTAGACATCAGCTGCAATGATTTTGAGGGAATCCAAGTTCCAAGCTTCTTAAGCTCCCTTAAAAACTTGACGTATCTTAACCTCACAAATTCCAAATTTGGTGGAAATATCCCTCCTCAATTGGGGCATCTTTCACAATTGCACGTCCTTTCTCTTGGAAGTTCTTATGAAGTTTACAACGTCGAATTGACTAGCATGTCGAGCATGCAGTGGTTGTCAAGTCTTCGTATGTTGCATCACCTGGATTTGAGCAGTGTTGACCTTAGCAAAGCAACTTATTGGTTTCAAGTGATTAATACCCTCCCTTCTTTGGCTGAATTACATCTTTAGTTGTGGACTCTCAGATATACATCCAGATGTTACTAGTCTTAATATCACATCCCTTTCCTTGCTTGATCTTCTTTTAACGATTTTAATAGTATTGTGCCACCCTGGATATTCAGCATAACTAGTCTAGTTTCGATGGATTTAAGTATGTATTACTTTCAAGGCTTTACTCAGAGTAGTATATATAGTTTCCGTAACTTGACTTCTCTAAAGTCTCTTCATGTCTCTGGAAACTATTTCATGAATTCTTCATTAGTATTACAGGAGTTGTCAAGCAGTATAGGTAGTAATCGCGTTTCATTAGATATTAGCTCTTGTGGTATATCGAGTCCAGTTCTTGATTCCCTTCACAACTTGACCTCTCTGCTTAGCCTTGATCTCTCATGATATCAACTTACCAAGACATTACCCAACACATTGGTTAACTTCTGTAACTTAAGAGATCTTGATCTGTCATTTATTAAATCTTTTGAAATCAGCTTACTTTATATTCTCCAAAGTTTTTTCGATTGCAAATCACCTGCCTTGAAGTCATTATTCTTGATGTCGATGGGACTTTCTGGTCATCTACCGGATAAACTTGGACAATTCGTGCATCTAGAGCACCTGGATCTTGAATATAACCATATTGATGGTACAATTCCAGATTCCATAGGACAACTATCTTCACTGAGGACATTTTCTCTTGTTTGGAATCAGATTTCTGGGCCTATCCCATACTCGATTGGACAATTATCATTGTTGGAGGTGTTGGATCTTATAGGTAATCCACTGAATGGAAACCTTCCCGATAGCTTTGATCAACTTTCAAAGTTGGAACGTTTAATTATTTCTTATAATTGCTGACTGGTCCAATCCCAAATTCAGTAGGAAAACTCTCATCATTGAAGTGGTTAGACCTTTCAAACAACGAATTCACAGGAAGCCTTCCTAGCTCGATTGATCAATTATCAGCATTGGAGATGTTTGATCTTTCGAAAAACAGTCTGAATGGCAGCATTGGTGACTGGATTGGCCGGTTATCTTTCTTGGAGTTGTTGGATCTTTCGAATAACCAACTGAATGACAGCCTTCCTGATAGCTTTGGTCAACTTTCAAAGTTGGAACGTTTAGATTTTTCTCACAATTCGCTGACTGGTGAAATTCCAAATTCAATAGGAAGACTCTCATCATTGGAATACTCGGATCTTTCAAACAACAGATTCAGTGGAACTCTTCCTGACAGCTTTGGAGACCTTGGAAAGTTGACGTCTTTCAATGTAGAGAACAATCCGATGAATGGTTCGATCACAGTACACCACTTCAAAAATCTTACAGCTTTGAAAACTTTGTTGGCTGAAAACAACAAGTTAACACTGAATCAAAGTGTTGAAAAGTGGGTTCCACTTTTCCAGCTTGAGGTGTTGCAAATAAGTTCTTGGATTTTAGGCCCTCAGTTTCCTTCATGGCTTCGGTCACAAAGAGACTTGAGGCATTTGGACATAGCCCACACAGGAATTTCAGATATCGTACCTAGTTGGTTTTGGAGTGCATTTTCTATTATTGGTTTCTTGAATATATCCCACAATAATATCCAAGGGCAGTTGATAGGGAATCTTAGTAACTTTGGAAAATACCCAGTGGTAGATCTAAGCAATAACAATTATGAAGGTCCATTACCTGCAAAATTCAACGAAGTTGACTTTGTTCTTCTAGATGTATCAAACAACCATCTTTCAGGATCTCTTGAGCAGTATTTATGCCCTATTTCGGCAAGACCTAGACCACTTTGGGTACTTGATGTAGCCAATAACAACCTATCAGGTATCGTTCCAGATTGTTGGCTGACATGGTAGGCTTTAATGGTCCTAAACTTTGAATACAATGGTCTTTCTGGTGGAATCCCACAATCTTTGGGAAACCTATCTTCCCTCCAAGTTTTGAAGATGCACAACAATAAGCTCTCTGGAAGACTACCTGCATTTCTTTTTAATTTAGAAAGGATTCAAATTATTGAGCTTGCTGAGAATGAATTCACCGGAAGCATACCATTATTGATAGGTCAACAAGAATCAAAGTTGAAATTACTCAGCCTCAGGTCAAACAAGCTTGATGGTAAAATCCCAGATGAACTCTGTCGTTTTGCCTCTATACGGGTACTGGATCTTGCTCATAACAATCTTTCAGGAATCCTCCCAATATGCTTTTACAACTTTAGCAGCATGTCTGAAAAACAGAACTTGAGTGCATTTTTGGAAGTTCAAGCGGGTTCACTTTTTGGCAAATCTTACTACGTTGTGGTTGATTTAAAGGTGCAAGTTGTATTGTTGATGACTAAAGGAAACGAGCATAATTACAGCACGACTTTATTTTTGGTTACTGCAATGGATCTTTCAGGTAACCAATTATCCGGGCCTATTCCCAAAGAATATATGCGCCTCATAGGCTTGCGATAAATGAATTTGTCAAGAAACTGCTTAACCGAGAAAATACCCGAAGAGATTGGTAAAATGACATCACTCGAATCTCTTGATTTGTCTGTTAACCATCTCAATGGGACTATTCCACGGAGCATTTCAAGTTTGACTTTCTTAAGCGCTTTGAACTTGTCTTTGAACAAATTGACAGGCGAAATCCCAAAAAGTACTCAGCTTCAGAGCTTAAGTGAGTCCAGTTTCATGGGGAACTCGCTCTGTGGGCCGCCACTTGCAGAGCGATGCAACAAGAAAGCGATCACACCTGATGCAAATACAGAAGATTTATCATCTGATGAGAAAGATTGGGGATTTATCATCAGCATTGCGCTTGGATTTATAATCGGATTTTGGACTGTGATTGCTCCTCTGATTGCCAGTAAAGTGTGGAGAAGTGCTTACTTTTATTTTCTTAACAAAATCTGGTTAAAGAATCGAATTTCTTGTTGTAAATATTTCTGAAACATGGTACTCAATTGAGCATGTTAATTTTCATATTTCTACTTTGAACTTAGTCAACTTGTAGCCATCATCTATTTTACTTAACTAATTGAGAATTGAATTGAAGTTTAGCTTAAATCTTCGTTTTATGTGAGTTAATTGACTAATTGGGGACGGAAGGCCAACAATTTGTAGAATCGTCGTTAGGGCATTGAACAGTGACTAGATTAGGTTTAAATTATGGAGGAAAAATCACAGGTTACAATACGAATTCTAAATGTAGATATATGTGTTATTGCAAAAAAGAATTACCGTAAACGGCCACAATTCCGAAATTCCGGCGATGTGCTGCCATGACTGCTGCCGCTGCCGTTGATGCTGCGGTGTTCTCAACGGTTACTCGTTTAGGGCCTTACGCCGTGGTTTTTAGGCAATTTACGCACTGGACTTCTGTAGCCCATTATTATAGTTTCAGATATTGGGCCCAAGTTTGGGCTTCTTTAAAGCTAATTTTAAACCCGGAGTTTTGATACCAAAAGTAAAACTATTAGTTTATTTATAATTTATAAATTATTGGTATAAAAAAATGAAAATGGAAATGAAAATTGCATCAAGAAGTTTTTAAAATCATATTTATGTCAAATATGATTTTATAATTTCGGAAATTACTATTTTGCTTTGGGACATCCATAATTATGAACAATTTTAAATTATGTAAACGTTTTACTAACATTCTTATGTTTGCTAATACGTCTAATTTCAATATGTTGTAATTAAAAATATCTAAATAACATATTTCAAAAGATACTAATTATGGATGGATGATTGAAAATAACAGGGCATTCAATTTGGTTGTTGAATTTGTCCAATTCACATTTTACATCCACATAAATAACAAGGTGGTGTGAACTATAGACCTTGACTTATGTCATTTTCAAAGTTAGCATAATTATCAATGTAAAGGACCATTTTGCACCAAATACTAATTATATATAGTTGAATTTCACAATGTGAAGGACCGTTTTGCACCAAAAATACTTATAAGACGTAGTCACATATAGTGAATTTTATTTTATTCTTCTCATAATCATCTAAAATGAGGGCTCGTTTTTCATCGTCTTACATATCTTCTTGTTACTTGTACTTACTAGTTGTCCTCACCTTGTTACACATTTGCTTATGTAATCAAAACCTTGATGATGGATTATGCATCGATGGCGAGAGGCAAACGCTTCTCCGATTTAAACACGGCCTCGTAGATGAGTCTGATCGGCTTGTTTCTTGGGTTGGTGACGGTAGCAACTGCTGCAAATGGGCTGGAATTGTTTGTGATAACATTACTGGTCATGTTCATCGGATACATCTTCCAGGACTTGATGGTCATTGTGACTATTCAGGTTTTGGCGCGTACGAAGTATACGAAATAAGTACAAAGTTTCATCGATTGAGAGGGAATTTAAGTTCGTCTTTGTTGAACCTGAAGCAACTCGAGCATCTAGACTTGAGTTGCAATGATTTTGAAGGGATCCAAGTTCCAAGCTTCATAGGTTCTCTTGTAAACTTGAGGTATCTTAACCTCTCAAATTCCAAATTTAGTGGAATTATCCCTCCTCAACTAGGGAATCTTTCGGAACTAAACGTCCTATCCCTTGGCAGTTTTGATTATGACGAAGGACGAAGTAGTGTTATGAGTATGAACTGGTTGTCAAGTCTTCGGTTGTTGCGTCACTTGGATATGAACAGTGTTGACCTTAGAGAAGCAACCGATTGGTTTCAGGTAATCAACACACTTCCTTCTTTGATCGAACTCCATTTGTCTTTTTGTGAACTCTCAGACATACATCCCCTTGTTCCTAGTCTTAATCTCACATCCCTTAACTTGCTTGATCTCTCTTATAACAATTTCAATAGTTCTGTGCCACAGTGGTTATTTAGTATAACCAGTCTTGTTTCTTTGGATTTAAGTCGATGTAATTTTCACGGCCCTATTCCTAGTAGTTCTTACGGCTTCCGTAACTTGACGTATCTTAAGTTACTTCATATTTCTCAGAACGATTTCATGAATTCTTCGTTAATATTAGAAGAGTTGTCTAGTACTATAGCTAGTAATCTTGTTTCATTAGATATTAGTTCTTGTGGTCTTTCAAGTCCAGTTCTTGGATCGCTTTCCAACTTGAGCTCTCTTCTTAGCCTTGACCTGTCACAAAACCAACTCACTGAAACAATACCCAAATCGTTAGGTGACCTTTGTAATTTGAGAGAGATCAGTTTTTCAGACAACGATCTTCGTAACATTAGTTTAACTAATTTCCTTGAAAGTTTTACCAATTGCAAAATGCCTCGTTTGGAGTCCTTATTACTCGGGTCCTCAAATATCAATGGTCATCTACCGAATCAACTTGGTCAACTGATACATTTGAAGTATTTACGACTTGATGATAACCTTATTGTTGGAACAATACCAGATTCCATAGGACAATTATCTTCAATGAGAGTGTTAACACTTTCTCGAAATCAAATTTCTGGTCCTATTCCATTCTCGATTGGACGATTATCCTCATTGGAGGCATTAGATCTTTCATATAACCAATCGAATGGAAGTATTCCTGATAGCGTCGGTCAACTTTCCAATTTGATTCGTTTTGAATTTTCTTACAATTTGCTAACGGGTGTCGTGACAGAAGCTCACTTTGCAAAACTAGTGAGCTTCAAATATCTAAATGGAAAAGGCAACAACTTAACCCTAAGACCGCGACTTGCCAACTGGATTCCCCCTTTCCAAATGGAAAACTTGTATTTGAACTCTTGGGTTTTAGGGCCTCAATTTCCATAGTGGCTTCAATTGCAGACGAATTTAATAGAACTAGATATAAGGAACACACAAATTTCAGAAAGCATGCCAGAGTCATTTTGGAGATCATTCACCAATCTAAACTGTTTAGATATGTCGAAAAATCAAATCCAAGGGACATTGTCAACTATCCCTGAAACACTTCGTTTACTCGATTTAAGTTCTAACGAGTTTAGTGGGAACTTAACTTATCTCTCAAACGGTTCGTTTCCAACTTCTTTAGATCTCTCAAATAATTTCTTTGCAGGATCGCTGTATCAATTGTTGTGTTCCAATGGTGTAAAAGAGACACACGCTCTTAGTTTAGGAAATAATAATTTCTCCGGAGTCATTCCGATGTGCTGGGAGAATTGGCCGTGGTTGCAGTTCTTAAACTTGGAGAACAACACTTTGTATGGTACGATTCCGAGAACTTTGGGTTCTTTATCTTACCTACGATCATTGAACATACGTGGCAACAAGATCTCGGGAAGATTGCCTGATTCTCTAATGAACTTGACAAACTTGGTGATCCTTCAACTTGGTAGAAATGGACTTGTTGGAACGATTCCAACGTGGATTGGAAGAGAACTCACTTCTTTGAAACTTCTCAACCTTAGATCCAACAATTTCAATGGAAACATTCCTCAAGAGCTTTGTTATGTTACATCTATTCAGATCTTGGACCTTGCTGATAACAATCTTTCCGGAAACATTCCAAGATGCTACAACAACTTCAGTGTCCTTTCCGGGAAAGAAAATGTCTCAACCGATCAATTTTCCTTCTATGTTGTATACGGTGGAGCAACTATCGCTAGTGATTTATTAGTGATGAAGGGGCGAGAAGACACATATAGCACTATTCTTGAATTGGTGATGTTATTAGACTTATCGAGTAACAATCTTGTTGGGCACATTCCAAGTGAGCTAACGTCCCTTACGAAGCTGAAATCGTTGAATTTGTCAAGGAATCAATTGACAGGAATAATACCTGAGAAGATTGGAGAAATGAAATCACTTGAAACGTTTGATGTGTCGCTTAACAAGCTTTCTGGAGAGCTTCCATTAAGCTTGTCAAGCTTAAGTTTCTTGAGCAGCTTCAATGTTTCCTACAACAACTTGATGGGAAGAGTCCCAATAAATACTCAGCTTCAGAGTTTCAACGAGTCGTGCTTTTTGGGAAACAATCTTTGTGGAGCTCCTCTCATGGAGCGTTGTGTGGTTAGAGTACGTGATACAGAAGACGAAACCAAAGAACATGGATCACAAGGAACAGATTGGGGCCTGATTATTAGCACACTGAGTGGATTGGTTGTCGGTTTTTGGATTGTTGTGACTCCATTATTAGTCAGCAGATCATGGAATGTTGCTTATTTTCGGTTCTTCAGTGAACTGAGAAATAAATTTCGTTAACCAAACAAGCGTCAAGAAGTAACACCAAGTTCAGCAGCTCCTAATTTGCTTTCTTGAGTGCTTGATTACTATTTGGGTTTTTTTTTCGAAAAATGAATCTAACGATTACCGTTTTTGCATTTTCGGGTATCAACTAATTTCGTTTTTTAAAAATGGACTACTAATTTAAAATCGAACATTTTCGGGTATAAATAACCGTTTAAAACGGTAGCCATTTTCGGGATTCGTTGATAATGATTTTGTAAAGGGTTTTTTCACCGAAAAATGAATCAATAGTTTCAGTTTTTGTATTTTCGGGTATTAACTAATTTTGTTTTTTGCCGAAAAATGAATCAATAGTTCCCTTTTCTGCATTTTCGGGTATCAACTAATTTTGTTGGGACATGCTACCGTTTTAAACGGTTACTTATACTCGAAAATGTTCGATTTTAAATTAGTGGTTCAGTTTTAAAAAACAAAATTAGTTGATACCCGAAAATGCGAAAAAGAAAATTATTGATTTATTTTTTCGGAAAAAAACCCTTGCTATTTATGTAAGTCAAATAGAAAATGGACAGGGAAAAAAACGAAACAAAAAGGAAACAGAGGAAACAAAAACAGGGGAGTTAAAAATTAGGAGACCCTATTTGTATATTTTTTGTTCTAAAAAGGTTAAACAAATAGTGTGTGTACAATAAAATAATACAAATCATAGTGAATCGTTCTCGAATTGTATAGTCAATAAATATTGTTGAACCCATATTAACTAACTGTAGATAAATAAATTAATAAAAAAAGAATTACTGTAAACGGTGAAATCATAAGCAAAATTTTGAACTTCCGGCGATGTTCCGCCGAGAGCCCATGACGGCTGGCTGCTGTGCATGTGTGCTGACCGGTTGGGGCCTTCATTTTTTATGGGTCATTTAAGTACTGGGCTTCCTTTAACGCTGCTATTACTACTTTAAATGTTGGGCCCAAGTTTGGGTTTCATTTAAAGTTTAATTTTAAACTCGGAGTTTTGAAACCAAAAATCGAAATTTTATTTTAGATTATTATTATTATTATTATTATTATTATTATTATTATTATTATTATTATTAATATCAGAAAAAATAATCATTTAAAGTTTTTAAAATTACATTTATGTCGTAGTGTTTTATATAATTTTGGAAATTATTATTATTATTATGTTGCGTTGAACATTTATCATCGTATAAATAATAATTTGAATTTATTTGTCTTTTCAAAACTACCATAATACACATGAGGAGTTAAAATGAATGGATTGCCACATTTTAAAATGATATAATGATTGATAAATCCAAAATATATGTCTAAAAATTCACCTAGTTAAAAAATTGAAACATGTAGCATGATCAAAGATGAATATATGAATAGAAAAAAATATAATCCATTTGTCACACGTTGTATGGCTAGACTTGTTATTAGATATACATTTCTAGACATATTTAACATCACACTTTTACTGCTCAACAGGCTACAAATATATAAAGTTTATATTTTTATCGTTTGCACCTTTAATTTTGGCAAATTTCTGAATAGATTTTTTAAACGTATCTGTTAATTTCCAAATGCAAACACGGATTAGTGGACTCATATTTTCCTTCTTTATTTTCGATTTGAGTTGGGTGGTACCGAATTACAAGTATAACATAACTAATGATGACAGTTGACCTTTGACTTGTCTTAAATTTGGTAGAAATAGTCCTGCAACAAGTTCATTTATGAGTCTTTCTTAGTTCACTTGGACTTGGGTCAATTTTTTCAATCGTAATAGAATGATATATCTCATTTTTGTCCACATAAATTGGTCGTCTAACACTCTAACTTGTCATGAAGGATTGAGTTAGGGACCCAATGCTACTTATTTTCCTATCGTTTACTTGACGCAATTAAAATTTCAATCCAGTGGTTACCGAAAGCTACCCATGAAACTTTAAAGACTTGAGTAGTCTAAAATTAAAATCTCACGATCCGTTGCAAGCTAAAAAAAAACTAAACAACAAGTATGAGTAGTGCTCAATCTTCATTTCCTTATTTCTCTTGTTACTACTTGTGCTTACTTCTTTTGTTGTTCCCTTTATGCTTATGTGATCAAAACTTTGATGATGTATTATGCACAGATGGCGAAAAACAAGCACTTCTTCAATTTAAATATGGCCTTGTTGATGAAGCGAATAAACTTGCTTCTTGGGTTGATGACGCGAGTGATTGCTGCAGATGGGCTGGGATTGTTTGTAATAACGTTACTGGTCATATTCGACGAATTCATCTTCCAAACCAGATGTTGAGTAGGATTTTAAGTTCATCCATTTTGTCTCTCAAGCAACTCATGCATCTTGATTTGAGTTGCAATCATTTTGGAGGGATCCAAGTTCCGAGCTTCATAGGTTCTTTTCATAACTTGAGGTATCTTAATCTCTCGCTATCCAAATTTGGTGGGATTATTCCACCTCAATTAGGAAATCTTTCACAATTAAACGCCCTTTCTCTTGGAAGCTTTGATCAGTATGGCGTTAACAATGTTGAAGAATCGACCACCGTGATGAATATGCAATGGTTGTCAAGTCTTCATCAATTGCATTACCTTGATATGAGTGGTGTAGATCTTAGCAAAGCAAACGACTGGCTTCAGGTGATTAACGTCCTTCCTTCTTTGGACCAACTACATTTGTCTGGTAGTCAAGTCGCTATATATCCACTTGCTCCTAGTCGTAATAATATTACATCCCTTTCATTGCTTGATCTTTCTTCTAGCAATATTGATAGTTCTATGGGACAATGGATATTTAGTATACATAGTCTAGTTTTGTTGGACTTAAGTTCCTGTATTTATCTTGATGGCCCTATTCCGAGTACTATTCATAGCTATCGCAACTTGACTTCTCTCGAGTACCTTTATGTAGGTTGGAGCGATTTGAGGGTTCTAAATTAGTGTTTGAAGGTTTGTCTAGAACTATAGGTAGTAATCTCATTGCGTTAGATATTAGTTTATGTGGTGTTACAAGTTCAAATCTTGATTCTCTTCACAACTTGACCTCTATTCATAGTCTTGACCTGTCAAATAATCAACTCAACAAGACAATACTTAAATCTTTGGGTAACTTTTGTAATCTGAGGGAGATTAATTTGTCAGATAAAGACTTTTCGGACGTTAATTTAACAAGTCTTCTTCAAACCTTTTTCGACTGCAAGTCCCCTCTTTTGGAATCAATTTCATTGCACTTTTCGGGAGTTTATGGTCATCAACCGAATCAACTTGAACAACTGATACATCTAGTGCACCTGATACTACCCGAGAACAATCTTGCTGGTGTAATTCCTGATTCCATAGGACGCCTATCTTTTCTTAAGTCATTAGATCTTCGTATGAATCTAATATCCGGTTCCATTCCCTACTCGATTGGACGATGATCATCATTGGAAATGTTAGATCTTTCTTCTAACCGAGTGTATGGTAGCCTTCCTGATAGTCTTGGTCAACTTACGAAGAATCTACTGACAGGTGTCGTGACAGAAACTCACTTTTCCAAATTAGCAAACTTGAAAATTTTAAATGGAAATGGTAACAACTTAACCTTAAGACCGAGACTTGCAAACTGATTCCTCCTTTTAAAATACAGTACTTGTATCTGAGCTCTTGGGTTTTAGGGCCTCAATTTCCTTAATGGCTTCAAATGCAGACCGATTTAATAAAACTAGACGTAAGCAATACATGCCTTTCATCACCCATGCCTCACTCATTTTTGACATCGTTCCCCAATCTAAATTTTTTTAGATATGTCGAAAAATCATAACCAAGGAGCGTTAACGTTGTTAGATATCCTGGAAACACTTCTTTCACTCGATTTAAGTTCTAACGAGTTTAGAGGGAAATTACCTAATCTCACAAACGGTTCAGTTCCATTGCTTTTGGATCTATCGAATAACTTCTTTGAGGGATCATTACATCATTTGCTGTGTTAGAATGGTGTGAAAGGGACAGTAGCTCTTATTTTGGGAAATAATAATTTGTCAGGTGTCATTCCTGAATGTTGGGAGAAATGGCCACGATTGTTATTGTTGAACTTGGAGAACAACAATCTTTCTGGTAATATTTCAAGAACTCTAGAGTTTTTGGTTGGATTAGAAGCATTAAACATGCATGGAAACAAGCTGTCAGGAACATTACCTGATTCTCTAATGAACTTGACAAGCTTAGTGATCCTCCAACTCGGTAAAAATGAACTTGTTGGAAGCATTCCATCAGGGTTCGGAAAATTTCCTAATTTGAGGCTTCTTAACCTAAGATCCAACAAATTTGATGGGAATATTTCTCGCGAGCTTTGTTATCTTACATCTGTTCAGATCTTGGACCTTGCTAATAACAATTTGTCAGGAAATATTCCAAGATGCTTCAACAAATTTAGTGTCCTAACCGGGGAAGAATATTCAGGTGAAACATTTACGTTCTCTCCATTTAACGTGTCAAAAGATATTATCACTACTGAGTCATTAGTGATGAAGGGACGAGAGGACACGTATAGTACTATTCTTCGATTAGTGATGCTGTTGGACTTGTCAAATAACAGTTTAACTTAAGCATCCCAAGTGAGTTAACGAGTCTCGTGAAGTTAAAACCGTTGAATTTATCAAGAAATCAATTGACGGGAAGGATCCCAGAGAAGATTGGAGACATGAAAGCACTTGAAACTTTTGATTTATCACTCAACAAGCTTTCTGGAGAACTTCCCATGAGCTTGTCAAGTATGAATTTCTTGATTAGCTTCAATTAATATGTCCTACAACAGCTTAACGGGAAAAGTTCCTTCAAGTACTCAGATTCAGAGCTTCAATGAGTCCAGTTTCATTGGCAACAAACTTTGTGGAGCTCCACTCAGTGATAGTTGTGTGGGAGTTGAAGTACCTAAGACTGTTAATTATACAGACCAACAACATGATGATGATGGATCGCATGAAGTCGATTGGGGCTTCATTGTTAGCTTGATTTCTGGATTTATTGCCGGTTTTTGGATGTTTTTGGCTTCGTTGATAGTCAGCAAAGCATGGAAGATTGCATATTATGGTTTCTTGATTAAACTCTGGTATATTGTTTGTGATGCTATGTATAAGTATTGTATTAACATGTTTTCAAAGTAATCAAAAAATGTTGTTATGTAGTATAATGTTTGAAGTTTCATACTAGTTTGTAATTGAGATGACTGTGTACTTATATCAGTAGATAATATTTTATTTGTTAAGAAGTTGAAATATGTATTTTTAGTAATTAATGATTTTAGTACAAGAATACGATTGAAACTCAAATCCCTTTGAAAACAGCTGCTGACATTTTCCCTTCTTTCGGATGTACGTATAACATAATTTTAAAAACTTCCATATTAAAGAAGAGCATAAGAATTCATCAACATGGTGGCTTGATGCAGCTGCCATACAACAGAATAGATTATCGTATATATAAACTCATGAAACGATGTATTCAGGGAGTTGTGAAAAGGGTGTACAGTACAAACTGACCAGTAGGATTGACTTGCTATATTGGAAGGTGTGGTAGTGGAAAAAGGACTGGATTTCTATGTTACAAGTACAAAGTGAGGTTCAATCTACAAGCTTAATTAATCAAAAGGGTCGATGCGTGGATCATGCTCACTTGCCATAGCCATTCCTGTACAAAGACAAGTAGGGCACATAACCTGCAAAATCAAATTCAAACATGCACAAGATTCAACATCTTAACCAGTCTTGATAGAACAGTCTAGGGGTATCTATAAGACAACAAGTATAGTTGCATTCGATTTGGCATTTTGTAAACGCCCATCGACCAATTGAATATTAAAAATAAGAAACACTTACTTTTCCTGCACCCGAGCAGTTGGAACATCTTTCAGTTTTGGGTGGTGATAGAGGTTGATTTCCACCATTAGCAGATGCAACCGGGTCAACAAGAACGATTGACCCTGTGCTAGCACATCGAGCACAAGCTAGATAGCCTGCATCAGATAACATTACCAATAACTTTAACTTCTCTTCTCTTTTTAACTTTAAATTACACTCCAAAGGAAATTCCACGATTAGATTCAAACATAGTTACCTGTTCCTAGACAATACTTGCATCTTTTATGTTCCTGCTGTTTTACATTGTTTATTTCAACCACCATCAAGGCTGAAATCACACCAACTGCTCCTCCAGAGAAGGATGCCACAATGGGATCAACCTCACTAAATTTGTGCATTGAAAAAGAAACCTCGTTTAGCCAAACCAGAAGCAATCAATGTAGTATCATTAGTGAAAGAGTTTGATCATTTGGCCTGAATGTGTTTATTGTATTAGTACCATGTCACAGATTTCTCAATTCACATGTAAATCTTTAACCACCCACAATAAAGATTGGCTTTAGCTACTTGTAAATGTTAATGTCAGAACTGGAAATGACATTATGAGAGGATAATTAGCCAAGACCTAACTGGTTATACATAATATGACAATATTCGAGCACTCTCTGGGTAGAGCAGCGAGGCAGATGAACATGATTTACCGTTTCAAAGGAAAATCTTTTTTCATTCCTATCTGATATACGTCTTATAATATTATTATCTTTATTATAAAAAATAAAAAAATAAAAAAATAAAAAAATTTGGAAGTCAACGAAAGTGAAATGTATACCTCAACTGCATTGGAAGATGCATGCTAGAAATAAAATCTGCATATGATGTCCCTCCTATTCCCAATTTCAGCTCCAACTGAGATGAGAAGTAAAAGATATATATTATGGTAAAGAGCTACATAGATTACATATCTTTTTAAATATAAGCACAATGTGTTCAAGTCACCATTTTAATAAAAATGTTGATACTTTAGCTCAAAGAAATACGGTACAAACTGGTGAAAGTTTAATGGGTGAAACTAAAATTCATTTCTCAACACACAAACCGGTCACGTTCAATAGTTGATGAATACCTCCTATGATAATACATTATCACTTTTTAGTATTACAAATGCGAGAGAACTTACAGTAGGTGCAAGGAGGCCTCCGAAAATTATAATTCCAGAAATAAGAGAAAAACATGTGGCATAGTATTGTTTGAGATTTGTTGATGACTGCAAACAAAAAGAAGAAGAACAATCTTAGCGATGCATGAAAATTGAAATTAAGGTAGAAGAAATGAATAGCAGAACTTCTTATACATCTAATTGCATATGGATATAAAACAACACTACCACTACTATCAAAAGTCAATTAAATTGTGCTATAGACATCAACGCAATAAACGAGAGTTATATACCAGAGGAGGCAAGAAGGGGATGAACGACGGAAAATTTGGAAGTTCACTATCTTGTTCATCCTCTGAGATTCCAAGTTCGGCACTTTTTATTCTCTGCTGTATCCTTAGGCGACGAACCTGACAAAAGTATAACATTACAGAGCAAGTTATAAACACTAACTCTGCAGCTAGCAACGTGTAAATATGTAATTACCAGGCAGCTACAATATAACTAAAAGTACCTTTTCTTGTCTACCTTATGTTTTATTGTTTAAATTTGCTATCTCGATTTTAAAAGCAAGTTATAAATGTGCAACAAAAATTGAAAACACTAACTCAATCGTCTTCATAAACCGGTGCATAACGAACTCAAAAACTCACAGAATACAACAAATATACAAATTCTAAGTAGCTTGTTGAACCTCACCTCTTCCATATGCAAAAATATTTTATTTCGACGACTGCGTATATTATCCTGTATCTCCTGTACATCCATTTTATCAAAATCCTGCACTGTTTCAGGTCCTTCAATTATACAAAACCTGTACACAATCAATTCAAATATCACCATATAATCACATCAATTTCATCTATAAACTACTAAATAAGCAATTAATATGCATAATAACAGTCGATTACCCTGCGGCGTTTTTATCAGCTAAATCAGCATCAATTGCAGCAGCAGCAGAAAACATAGAAGCATCTGGATCAGATGATGATGACATCGATCGCCATCTGACGGAAGATTTTAGGTTTTGAAATTGATACCTTGAGTTATAGGAAAACGACGTCGTTACGGGATACGATACATTTAGTATCCGAGCCGAACATATCATCGCTTCTGATTAGTCGAGTTCCTCAGGTTTAACTTCTGTATCTATATGTGTAAGTATGTGTTGAATTATTATTGTTGACTGTGGTTACACACAGTAAGTGTGTGTATTGGAGTAAAGGACAAAAAGAGAATCGTGAGGGTGGAACAAATTATGAAGTATTGGCCGGACACCGGATCTTGTTCAATGGAAGAACGGAAGAAAGGTAGGTTGCTTATTGTTATTGCCACGTGTGTGGGCATTAGTTCTTTTCTTTTATTGTTTTCTTGGTATAAATTGTACAAACTACCTTATACTTTTATCAAAATGACAAAATGCACCCTGATCTTTAATGCTGTGTAATTAGTTCCCTATAAATATTTTTTTATTTATCCGAGTCTACGTCATACATTTAGGGTGTGTGTTTGTCAAAAATTAGCCATAACCTGGAGCTGGTAGCCTATAACCGTAGCTTATTGTTGAAGTTGTAATGTAGAGTTTATAATTTTACAAAAGTGTTTGACAAAATAGTTGTAATTTGAACTTGAAAATATTTACATAATAAGACATTAAAGACATAATTGCTTATAAATCAACAGATATTTAGGTAATTAAATTTTCATAATCTTTAATAATCTCTCAAAAGTTAACTCTACTAGCTTATTTTTAAAGCTTATTTTTTCAATAAACTCTTACAATTATAAAAAAAAAAAAAAAAAGTTGTAACTTGAATTTTTAAAAACATAATTTTAAACTCATATAAACTTTCATAAGCTAGTTTTCAAACTCTAGGTGGTGGTATATAATTTTATATGTGATATGTGATGTGATAAAATAAATGAGTCAATTGAGTTGGGATAAGAGCATCCACAATGATTAAATTACAAACTTTTTTCTAAAGCTTTTTCTTATAAAACTTTTTATAAAAAAGCTTTTACTCCATCCATAAAAGCTTTACAAAGCATTTTCACAATTTTATATAATATAATTATAAGGAAAGAGATTGCAATAATTTGATAAATCTCAAGTCATTAGACTCTCTTTCATTTAAATTATATTATATTTAATTGTGGAAAAGCTTTTTAAAGCTTTTTATTGATGGAACAAAAGAATTTTTGTAAAAAAATTTATAAAAAAAAGTTTTAGAAAAACTTTATAATTTGGTCATTGTGAATGCTCTAATAAATGAAAGAGTTTAAAATTTGAATTGGCATAATTTTTATGGCTGAATGGCAGCATGATAGGACATTAGGGGATCAAAAGCCACAATTTTAAAGAATTAAATCCGATAAATTTTTATTTTTTTTAGCGATATCCATATTTTATTGGATATTTGATACATACGTTTAACTGGGGGACCCGCATTTGAAATATCTGTCTATGATGGAAAATTTATGCGGACTCCAATACAAAATCCAACAATAGAAAAGTCAAAATTTGATTAATGTATTAATGTCATGTTAATTAATAGTAAAATATTTGTGATTTGGGTTTTTCACTTTTTCGTGAAGTCATGGCGGCTTGGTGGGGAATTTTCAGGTGTGAATGACTGATTTTGGTTGTGACTAATTGTTTGTAGGTGTATCTTTTTACAAATTATTGTTGAGATGGTATTCGGGTGTAAGTTGTTTTGCGAGAGTGTTCTTTCTTAATGGTGTTGTTTGTAGGATTGTTCTTTTATATTTGATGTTTGTTTCACCTAACTTCTTGCTACTTTTTTAATCTATATAATCAATGACGTTAAAAAAAATAATAGTAAAATTGTTAAATGGATATTCGTATTTTTACATAGAATATGTCGCTTATTTCATCATACAAGTGCAATAGATAGTTTTAAGTGGTAAGTACTTTCTAGCTTGGTAGCTTAGAGCACATGGTGGTGGCAATGTTCCCAACAAAATTCTGACTCGAGAACACTGTTCGACGACGTTCTTTCACAATGCGATGGCGTTCTGGAGCACCGTCCGAAACAGAACATTTTTTCTTCTTCTTTTTCTTTATTTTTTTCGTTTTACACACACATTAAATTAAAAAAAAGCAAAAATAAATTTTAAGAACACTGTAAAATCAACATCTTCCACACCCCCACTTTTGCAACAACATTTATGCATGAACACTGTTAAAAACAGTGTCACCACACCCTTTACTCTTAAAAGATTTATTTCAAAAAAGTTATAACTGTTTTTTTTATTACTTTGTTTATGGTTGAGGATGGTCGTGTGTAAACCAATAACAAACTAATTTGGTAATGTACTTATTTGAAAAACCAAAATAAACTAGAGGGTAAACTACATTTTTTCCGTCTTTGTATGAATGAAATTTATTAAAGATTGGTATTTTTGACGTGTAAAGTGTAGTATTCCATAAAATACCTTTCAAAAAAGAATTTCCGAATTTTCTAATTAAAATGGTCATTTTTTAAGGGTATTATAGTCATTCAAACACCACATAGATGGTTACCGTATTTAAAATTTTACAAGAACAGTAAATCTAAAAAGAGAGAGCCATGAAAATTACCATGCGGTGTTATATATGCCTTTTGCAAGGCAAAATATGTGTGGCCCAGAAACAAAACCCTAATTTAAACCCTATAAAGTACCCCCTATTTCCCTTCCAACAACAAACCGCCACCCTCTCTTTATCAACTCAGATTCATCCATCTCAACTCTTTAATCTCTCCGATTTCATTTTACTTTTGCAAGTCTTAATTATTGATTTTTGTGTAATTTTTTATGATTAGAAAAGAAAAGAAAAGAAAAAGATCGCAATGACGACTTGCAAAATTCAAGCTCAACAGACCGGAATGCAGTCTTATCTCTTTTTTCAGAGATCTGTTTGCGTGTCGATATTCCCGCTGAACTGAGCGATCTTATCCATCTTCTGTTTCTTTATATATTTCTTGTTTTTTGATTTTGATACATGATTTAATTGGGGAATTTAAAGAGGGATTACGATGAGGATAAAAAGCTCCCTCTTCTGAATTAAATCTGAAGAAAACCCTGCTGGCAGAATCGAACCTAATTTACATTTCATGCCATCTGAGTTCATTCTTCTTATTTCCCCACTTTTTAATTTGATTAAAAGTCAAACCTTTTTCCTTTATTTTTGTAATTAAACTGTTACTGTATAAATAAATGTTAACGAGATGATGATGAAGCAAAAGATGAATATTATTCCAACACTTGGACTGAGAAATTTGTTTTCAAGAGATGTATATATGTGCTTCTGAGTCTTGTGGTTTAAACATGTTTTTTTTGTTCTTGTTAAAGTTATTTTTAACAACAAAAATCGTGTACAATTTGACACTAATATGTTTTTGGTATGGAATTATATATGTTGTGTTAGTTGTGTTGTCAAATGATGATACATTAAATTAATCTTAGGACACCTTTGGACACAGCTTTTTGTTGTGGATGAAAAATACCATTAATCTGATGATGACACACTACAACTTATTAAACGTGTGTTTTTTTTCACTTCAAGGGAAGTTTTAATTGTATATTTAATCAACTTATACATATAAACGGAATGAGATTGGTCATGTTATTACTGTTTGCGAAATGAAAATCAAAATTCCGATCCTCAATCTTAAATTCAGTTGGTTGTAGGTTTAAACTGAATATTATTCATGTAACGACTTTTCTAATGATTTGAACATGAAAAATCCGAATCGTTTTAGCCTTTAGCTGTTCGATAATAAAAAACTATAAAAAATTGCTTGTATTTAGCATCAGCTACGCACTTCAAATGCTCAACTATATTGCGCAAGTAAAAATAGGAGTTTGGGCCTTGGGGTGCAAACACAGAAACATGAATTGGAAGTTTTGTAGTTTACGAATATGATGAAAGTTGACTTGTTTTTTTGCGTTAAGAGTTTGTATTGTAATGTAGATTAAAGATTACAACGCATCTTAATTACTTCTTAATTTTTAACTTAAAAATATAATTAGAAAATCGAATGAAATATTAAAAATCAGATTGACTGATGCTATGACCGTCCCGAACTTCTATTGGTTTCACGATAAATGATGAACAGGGGCAAATGTCACACTGATGGGAACATGTTGATTTGTAATCAAATCAAATGGCTCAACAACTATACGGTTACATAAGTGAAGACATTGAAATGTTAATAGTAGAATAGTCTGTCTCTTATTGTAAGTCTTTACATTTACATTTGTATTTCAATCAATTTAGAGAGAGTTAAGTGGATATGAATGATATTTGGTTGGTGGATATCGTATTTCATAAAACTTTGTCGGTTGTTATGAAAATGAGGGAGTATTAAAGTAGAATTCTGACTTAATTTAAATCAAATATGATAAATATATGATATGTAATAGATGAATCGTTGTTGGTTTCATCAAATTTAATTTTAATATAGATGAATATGACACTATTGAGAAGAAAAACAAGCATCCACGAAACATACTGAAAATATTATTATTCCATTTTTTTATTGAGAAGATGTTCCGCCATCACTAGGAGTCCGATCCAAATCCAGCTTCAAAATTTTGTCCAACATGGGAAAAATATAACTTTTCTTTAACAATTAAAAATGAATAATTAGAGTTCTTCATTTTTGTTTTATAAAGAAAAGTCCTCACATATACCATCTTTTTACATATTTACAATAGTTCAAATTCAAAACTTGAAACCACAACTTCAAGATTATCAGGTTAAATTGATATCTCGAGGCCAATAACCCTTTAATTTGACCCTTAAATTTGTTCCTCGTCTTAGAGATGTCTTTCACAACTCACAAGTAGATGTATGAGTTTGATAGTCAGAAAAAAGGACTCGCAAAACAAAAGATTTTCATGTTGAATTAATAAAATTAGGAGTAATAGTTTATAACAATAATCATTTTTTTTTATATATAGCAAAGCATATCATTCTAAAATGACACCGGTAGACGTACAAAACGTACATAAAAAATGTTGTTACACTTAAAGCTGTTATAAATATCTCAAAAATATATCAAACAAACCGGATATATTATTAAGAAAATAATAGATTTCAACGACCGTGATTGTTGGAGTAATCAGATATGTATATACATTTTTTTCCTTATCTTATATACTTAAAAAAATATTATAATATAATAATAAGATAAATAAAGAGTAGAAAGCAAGCTAAGTCTTACCTGTTGCTTAAGACATGCATGTCATGAATTTTTCCAAAAATAAGAAAAGTCACAGCTCACACACAACACATATCTAATCTCACATTCATTCATATTCATAGTGTATATAACCACACACACTTCCATGGTGTTGTGTGTGTTTTTTCAAAACCTTTTTCATCAATGGCAGATCAACTCATGCCCAAGCTCATTAACTTGTTATCATCTCTTCTTCAACGAGTTGCGGAAACAAATGACCTCAACAATCAGTTAAACACTTAAAAGTTAACGATCTTTTATGGTTTGATACGTCCCAATATAAGCATTCAGAGTTACCTAGAGCGAATCTTTAGATACGCAAATTGTAGTCCTTCGTGTTATGTGGTAGCGTATGTTTATCTAGATCGATTCGTGATGAAGCAGCCTTATTTGCTGATTAACTCTTTCAATATACATCGGTTGCTTGTTACCAGTGTCCTTACTTCGATCAAGTTCATGGATGATATGTAAGTACTTTTTTATATTCTTTTCTCAGTTCGTTTACGTTTATAATATTAACTATCAACTTCATTGAAGGCTTGAATTTTCTATCTTTAATATATGTAGGAATTCTGTAGATCAATAAGTCGTTAACTCCCTTTCATATATTGTCGTTAAGGTTGAATGTGTTAATTGTTCGATGTTGCCGGTCATTAATGTTTTGTTACTGATAATCAGTCACTCAGATCATACATTTTGTTTGCATTTGATTTTATACACTTTTTACATACACCATATATACTAAAAAATGTCAATATAATTCGATATATTTCATTGCAACAAATCAACAATGTACAATTGTACATGCTAGATTGTATGGAAATAATTGGAAGATTCTGCTTTTGTTCAACATATCAGTTAGAGGTTTATTTTTGTTTGCCTATTAACATTCAACAATTTAAGATATGTAAACATTGGCATAAAATCAATAATGAAAAAAGTGGGATATGGCATATTTATTAAACTTCTCCAATAAAATAAATAAATTCTGTTAGTTTAACAGGATATACATGCATTAATGTGGGCGACTATTATTTTAAGAGTTTGTACGTTTTCTTATTAAAAGTGTAATTAAAATCGTTTTCTTCTGTTTGAAAAATCTCAGATGCTACGATAATGCTTTGTACGCTAAAGTTGAAGGAATATCAACGGCTGAGATCAACCTACTTGAAGTTGACTTCTTATTCGGATTGGGATTTCATTTAAACGTGACAACAGATACATTCCATGATTACTGTACTTATCTTCAAACAGAGATGATGATGAGTTTTCCTCCTCTGTATGCGACCCCATCGGTTCATACGATAGGTGCAGATCATTATTCTATTAACGAAGAAGATTGCCAATCTCAATCTCAACATCATCATCAACAACAGCTGGCTGTTTAATGCTCGAATCCAGCTAAGGGATTCTGGAGATGAGATATACGTATGGGGTTGACTTTCAAAGCAAAAGAAGTCAAGATTTTACATTGTTTGACTTGTTGTGCTTATTGAAAACAATTACATTACGTATGATTGAAAGTTTTGCTCATGAAACGGATCATACTTGGTTAGATATGCATTTGCTGGAATTAATATATATACCATTTTGAGCCATTTACAAGTACACGCACTAGTTTATAATATTATTAGTACAATACAAAAAAGCATTATATGATAAGTTGTCAACAATTTCTCAAATATCAAAACTGTGAGGAGAAATATGTTTTTGATAAAATGTAGTATATAGCGGGTGGTCATGTTGAATACACATCAAGACTTCATTTAGTCACCTTTTTTACAACGAACATAAAGTTTTACTTTCATATGGACAAAAAAGTTGTTTGGGTGAAAGTGTCTGAAACGATACCACTTGCATCACATTGGGTACTTAGAACCCACCAGTCCATTACTAGATATCGTTCCCAGATAGATAATTCGTTCGACAGATCTTTCATGTTTCGGCAAACATCACATATGTAAACAACCAACCAACTATTTACTTAGATAACATATTAAACTAATCGAACATCTATATAATAAAATGAGATTCTGGTCTCCTGGTCGTTGGCACAACCCACGCTCCCCACTTACTTTTGCTATTGTAACAATTTAAAAATATAAATCATTTAATTGTTATTATTCAAATATCTTAAAATATCATTAGTTTTAAATTAAATTTAAAAATCGAACAAAGACGTTAAGTAGGTTTCGCAATGTACGTTTAGTCATCATCTTACTTTTCTTAATAAGTCCGGAAGGTTATCGTTGAATCATTCTTTATGGTAGAAATCGTAAGAAGGCTCTTTTTTGTTTTTAGTTTTAACATATGTACACTTTTTGTAAAAAGAAAAAAAATACCAACATTATTATAATTTCATCTCTTTAATATGAGATTGATTTATATTAAAAAAAATATATTTTTGACACACAACTTAAAGTTGTGTATCACAACTTTTATGTGTGATACTGTGATACACACTAAATATTTTATAATGCGTATCACATATTTGTAAAATTTTTTATCTCATATAGAAAAGTATTAAATTCCAATAATTTTAATATAATTGTTTTAATAAAAAAATGGTTAATCTAAAATTTTAATATAAAAATAATCGTTCCTACCGTTCACACCATAAACAATATTTCTATTTGAATCTTCTCCAGTTCTACGTAATCTTACTGCTAAATTTCTTTGGATTAGGTTTATATTCAAAACTAATAATAATCTATTAAAAATGTTAAAATTTAAACGAAATTAAATTTTTAAGAAATTAGAGACTTAATTTTTAATTTTTTTATACACACAATTAATTACTTACAAGGTTATTACAGTAACATTTTTATACGCAACTCATTATAAAGATACACAAAATTATTTTTGTGATGATACACACACTTAATTAGGACAACGTTATTAAATATATTATCGCACAACTTAGTAATAAGATACACACACTTATTTTTGTGATATACACACTTAATAAGTTACAATATACACATAACTCATTAACAAGATACACAAACTTATTTTTGCGATACTCAGACTTAATT
This sequence comes from Gnaphalium uliginosum, assembly GCA_963930675.1. NCBI lineage: Eukaryota > Viridiplantae > Streptophyta > Magnoliopsida > Asterales > Asteraceae > Gnaphalium > Gnaphalium uliginosum. The sequence continues at coordinate 1,859,100 of OZ005682.1, read as the reverse complement.
AGTACAAGGTTATTAAACATATTAATGCACAAATTGGTGATAAGATACATACACTTATTTTTGTGATACACACACTTAAATAGTAAAAAGTTAGTAAACATACTATCGCACAACTTAGTAATAAGATACACATACGTAATAAGTTACAAAGTTATTAACATATTAATGCACAAAAATTAGTAACAAGATACCCAACTTATTTCAAGATAAAATTATTAATGCATAACATTTGTGATACATACACTTAATAACTTAGTTAAAAGGTAAATTATATTTAGTTTTTTTTTATGTAATAAAGAAACTTTAAAAACAAAACAAGCCCACTTGGCTCACCCATCTCACCTTTCAAATGTGATACATACACTTAATAACTTAGTTAAAAGGTAAATTATATTTAGTTATTTTTTATGTAATAAAGAAATTTTAAAAACAAAACAAGCCCACTTGGCTCACCCATCCCACCTTTCAAACGTGAAGTGGTTTTCGGCCGTTTTCAGGGGCGAAGTGGTGGTGTTTTAATGCGCGTGAAGCTGTGAGAGAGATTGAGTGAGTTTTGAAATTGAAAGAAATAAAAGTAGGATAGATGTTTTAATTTGGTTAGTTCCTACCATAATAACTAAGCCTATTTGAAACTATCCCTATTATTATAATATTAATAAAGTGTTTATCCGTTCTAAAGACATGATACAATATATAAGTTCCCTATTAAACTCGTTCATGAAACAGTTGAAAGAACTCTGCTCCCTTGTACCTCGTTCCATAATTTCGTATGCCTCCAAAAGTAGGTGAGGACACTGACTACTGTAATACCACTCAATCTCTATAATATGCTTCCTAATCTTGTTTCGGGTTGTCTCGACAATATCCCAGAGGTGAGCTGACGTGTTTCTTATGACACGCAAGGTGCCAAATGGATCATAATCATCGAGTTTTGCTAAATTTTGGATATTTGCGTGATGTTGACCTCCAATCATACCCAAAATTGGAACCCTTAATTTTAATGTTGTAACGCTGTAAAAAAACTTTAACATGTTGGTAGAATGATAGACGTTTGTGAGGCTTCCAAAGTAGGGGACAGTGACATCTATCATTTAACTCTTTAAGTTAACGTTGTCCAAATGTCAGCACCCATACTTTGGAAGCCTCACAAACGTCTATCATTCTACCAATATGTTAGCGATTTTTTACAGCGTTACAACATTAAAATTAAGGGTTCCAATTTGGGGTATGGTTGGAGGTTAACATTAGATAAAGAGGCCTACGCAAATATCCAGAATGTAGCAAAACTCGATGATTATGATCCATTTGGCATCTTACGTGTCATAAGAAACACATTAGCTCATCTCTGGGATATTGACAAGACAATAAGGTTGGGAAGCATATTATAGAGATTGAGTGGTATTACAATGGTCAGTGTCCTCACCTACTTTTGGAGGCATACAAAATTTTGGAACGGGGATATAAGGGAGCAGAGTTCTTTCAACTGTTTCATGAACGAGTTTAATAGGGAACTTATATATTGTATTCTATCCTTATAACGGATAAACACTTTATTAATATTATAATAATAGGGATATTTACAAATAGGATTAGTTATTATGGTGGTAATGGTTGGAACCAACCAAATTAAAACACCTGTCCTCCTTTTATTTCTTTCAATTTTCAAAACTCACTCAATTTCTCTCACCTTCACGCGCATCAAAACCACCACCACTTCACGCCTGAAAACCGCCGACAACAATCTCACTGGAAACCGCCGATTGACATCTCGCCCTAAACCATCGACGTAGATCTCGCCCGAAACCGTCGACGTAGACCAAACCCCCTTTCACCAACACTATCTTTCATATCTGAAATCGACCATGATCGGAAAATCAACGGTGAGACTACGGCGGTCCGCTTTAGCGTTCATCGAACACGATCTGCTCTGACGTTTTTGATTTCCGAACAACCCGTCTCCGTTTGTGTTTTCTGAAAGCATAACTGATCGTCATTTTCCGATATGAATGGTGGTGATGTTCTGATTTACGAGTTGGTGGTGGTGGTGCCTAGCAAGGTGATTACATTGCAATGGTCGAACGATTTGAGTATCGGGTTTTACCTGCTGTTAAAAACTACTGAGTTTTGGAATGCTCCAATATCCAAAACTTAGTAGAAGCCTGACATGACATATTTATAAAATGAATTAAAGATAATGTTAGTTTTAAATGTACCTTTTCTTTCTAAAATTGTTATAAAATTATCTTCTTGTGTTTGGAAATTTCAGATAATACAATAATGCTTTCTATGCTAAAGTTGGAGGAGTATCACATACTTTTTTTTCACCAAAGGAAAAATGTGTTATAAGTAGGTAGTGAGTCAAAATAAGATGCCAAAAACATTATTTCAATAGTAATATACATATATGGATAAATGATTTGGGAGGCTTTATGCATATAAAATATAATCTGGGCGACTTTTGACCATTTTGAAATGTTCCCTATGAAACTAATTTTCTTATATATTACTCATCAAAAATTAAACTTAACCCCGACAAGATCATTTAATAAATGGGTCAAAATTGCCTAAAAAAGAACCATGTGAATAGGATTATGTGGAAAAAGAAGAGTTCTCCTGGTGGCTGGTGGAATAGTGGCTAGAAAGGAAACAAGTGAAATAGCTTGCAAAAAGAACAAACAATAGCAAAAAGAAATCAATTTTTGAGTGTGTCAAAACATATAAATACGAAAGATATGTAAGCAAACTTATCTCATGAAGAAGACCAAGACCGACAAACTTATTTGAAAAAGACCGAGGCCCGTGTTTGACACGGTTCCCTTAAAACATATTCGTCGTCTGTTTCCCAGGGTACAACGGCCGAAGCAGCTTGTACTGCCGGACTTGACTAACACTGTCCGAGATTTGATCGAAGGATACTTGTATCTCCTTTAATGAAAAGGTTGTGTTTTTGTGTATCTTTAAATGGAGGCTAGATGTCTCTATTTATAACTAGCTTAGTGTCTTCAAGATTCTTCACCCACCGATGTGGGACAAACTCAAAAGCACAAAAGTTACAAATCAAATGCCTACTTTGTTAATCGATGTCTCATTCACATTAGCTCCGATTTGGATACATACTATCTCGTTTCGAAGCTCTCATCGAGGAGGACACAAATACGTAAGCAAATATTTATATGTAGTACACATACATATAAAATATGTGTCCAAAGTTAGTAAAAACTCACATGGTTTCACTGAATTTTCCAACAATCCCCCACATGAATGAATATCGATTAAAAACACATTAAAATTTCGATGAAATCCCAATGGTTGAGTCTTGCATAGGATAGGTGGGTGTTACCCTTTGAACCGTCCCTTGTGAAATGCACTTAGTCTCCTAACTGTCAGTAGATGGCGATGTCTTTGAACTGATCTGCCATTTGTGTAGACTAGGTCAAGTCCTCATAGTCGTGTTCATTATGGTCCTGAAACACTAGCCTAGTTCTGCAAGAGCACTTAGGAATTGCGCCCCCACAATTCCCTTCGAAGCGACCCCACTTCTCTCTCACATAAGTGATTCTTTTTAATAACTTAAACCGTTGTAGTTATTCAAGAATCATTAAAAGCCTTATGCTTAACCTCGTATCAATGTCACCATTAGTCATTGGAATGGACTAGGAAGTTAAATAACTCCCTCAAATGGTTGTTTGGAGTTTTACGAACTCCCCTACAGTGACCTCCCTTAGTTTATACAATTAGGTTTTCCTATTGAACTTAGATCTTGAGATCTCCAGTCAACTAGGTTAGGTTTCCTATAAACTATCATTTTAAAGGCTTTAGTCTCATTCCACAACTTCATCTCTTCTCAACCCTATGATTTTCGGATCCGAAATGTTATCATTATACTTTAATAAGTCATCAATGTGACACCCGACGAATTAGGCCATCATTAGTGATTAATCATAGATTATTATTACTTGTATTCAGTATGAAATAGGACTAAGTGCAGTAACAGTTTGTATGTATGTAAATATATATACACGTACGTAATTAAATTTTAATTACGCAATTTCAATCGGATGGAATCCGACACGGTAAATACGGACGTTGGTGAAATACTTTTCTTAAGTAACGTAACTATATTAATTAGTCGTTATTTAATTTATATTATAATAACATCTCGTACGCGTCGTGCGTAACGCAAACACGCGGATCGCGCCCGACAAATAAAAGGAGAACTCAAATGGCAACATAAGAACTTTCTTAAATCAAACAAACAATTAATTAAATTGGGTAGGGGGGAAATCGGGTGGAGCCCACCTGGGATAAAAGTGCTGCAAGCCCAAGACTATCTAGGCCGGCCCCCACACTTCCCAATGGAATATCATCATTTTGGTTACTTACACACACAACCTAACCCTTCATTGGTCAAAACTTTCAGAACTTTAACCAAAACTCTCTCATTTTCTCTCCTCACGGCAACCACAACCAGAAATCCTCCCATCTTCACTTTTACTCTCAATTCTCACCAAAAATCACAAGAGAACTTACTGGTAACAAGGAGTCAAGCTTCACCATTTTCCTACACATCTCGTTCGTCACACATATTTCGGGTAAGAACACACTTTCCTCAACTTATGTTGTTATTTGTAAGATTTTGTTGATCTAACATGCTAGTAAGTTCACTCACAAAGTCTAAACTGGAAACCCACTCGAAGTTACCCTAAAACGAACATTTTAAATCTACCAGAGAATCGTTGGCATGTCTGTCCCCAAAAATCGAACACTTTCGGGCTTACCAAAATATATGAAAACTTACTTTTAAGAGTGCAAAAATATTGATAATTGTCTTATAATAGTTTCGGGACCAAAGTAAACTCATTTAATCGAAACCCTTGAACTAAAACGAATTCCAGAAACGAACAGTGGAAACTAATAACGAGCAGTGGAAACGAGGATAACAATGGTAACTAAGAAACGAACTAGCAGTAGAAACTAGGAAATGCACTAGCAGTAGAAGCTAGGTAAAATGCACTAACAGTAGAAACTACGTAAAGTACACCACCAGTAGAAACTACGTAAAGTACACCACCAGTAGAAACTATGTAAAATGCACTAGCAGTAGAAACTATGTGAAACGTACTAGCAGTGGAAACCATGTAAAACGTGCTAACAGTGGAAACCAAGTGAGCAGTAGAAACTCGACGCGACACAACCCGAGTGTCGCAACACTTACAACTAGCAGTACTAACTAGCGACGCAAAGACCAACATTATTAACTAGCGACACTCGCCTTCGTGTCGCATTAACCTTAGTGTGTCGCACTAGCCAAACAGTATAAACCCTTGTGTCGCTACCTTTAAAGTTAACAGTATTAACTAGCGACACTAACTTTCGTGTCGCACTAACCTTAGTGTCGCACTAGCCAAACAGTATAAACCCTAGTGTCGCATTAATCAACAGTATTAACTATTGAACACTAAACCAACAATAGTAACTTAAAACTTGAATAACCAACCGGCAGTACTAACGGGCGAATATATTCATTAGCAAACATGTCACAAGTCACTACTCCATTCTATGTTCGTAACCCTAGTGATAAATATATACGGAGACAACTTGGAAACACCGAAGGTATGTTTACCTTATCAGATTAAAATACAAAAACAAACATAATAATATTAATTTGAGAATTAATATCACTTCGAACTCTTCACCAACGGGCCGTACATGTTTTTCCAAACATAATCATAGAACAGACAACATTTAACATAACTAGTTGAGTGGACAACTAGCATGAATGATCTTTTGAGACATTCACTCACACGTAACCTTGTGCGTTTAGGGCGCCAGAAGGTTACACTTTGGATAAACGTTTATTAACTTAAACGCTCGCTTTCAAGACTCAGGTGAGTCTCATAGCCCTTTTTTACTGTTTTAACTATTGGGGTGAGAATACATGCACTATTTTCATGAACACGAGTACAGATTTACACATATACGGATTGCATGAGTTTCACTTTCATAATCCACACAAAAGTGCTCTACACATCATAGTTTCGTTAGTATGGATCTTAGCGCGAGTATTAAAGAATAGTACTATTTGGGATTGACCATCCCCGTCCAGGTTAGTAACTCTAACTGGTCAAACGGGCGCTTTATTATTTGTTCATACGGATGTTCTTGATTAGGCATCTGCAGGAGGCAAACTCATATTGGTTAAGCTTCGGACTATGAGCTCAAGGCAGTAGTATACATTTATTTATCGTAGTTTTGCGATACAAATAAATATGAAATCTCGTGGTTCACATTTATATTTTGATATCTAAACCTATAAACTCACCAACATTATTGTTGACCGTTTTAGTATGTATTCTCAGGTTTACAACAGGAGTAGGATTACTCCAGGACACATTAGCTCGAGTCGCATGATTTACAAACATTAGAGATTTTCCTTGCATTACTATTTTGTAATATTAGTTATGTATTAGAATCTCTAGAACTATACGCGAACTCAAGAATTGATGTAAACAATTTGATTATCAATGTAATATTTTTTGTACGGTTTTCAAAACGACGCATATAGTGGTCGTTCGATGTGACTTTGTGTAATGATTTCTGATTAGTCGCGCCCCGACCCGATTTCCGCTGCATCATAATTTGGGGGTGCGATAATCAAAGATAACCTACAAAGAGATAAGTTTTTTTTAGTGCTATTATGTTAATTATGTTAATCGATCAATTAGTCATTACAATTCTCACTTGATTGTAAAATCTAATAAATCCAGCTTTAACAAAAGAGGTTATCTCAACATATCTCCAATTTAACTTTCAATATCTTGTATATTAAATATCAAGATAACTTTTGAGTATATTTATACTATATTAGGATTTCTCTCTCAAGTGCATCATATATGTAGTAGTACGCGTATGATAACTTCTAATTTATTCTTATTCATGACTCTATAATGTCAAGTATAAGAACACTTTCACATGGTACCATACTTGATTAACATTGGCTACAAAGAAATAGAATTCTAGCATCAACTAAGTTCTTAACTTTAGCCTTTCAAAAATTCATTGTATCATGAATTGTGCACTTAATATCAAAAGAATATCAAAAGGTAAGACACCCCCACATTTTCATGCTATTGTGCAAAAGTTCTCCTTATTCACAATCAATTAGGATTACTACTTTAGTTAATAAAGCTTCCCCCACATGTCTTGCAACTTGATATAAGTTTTAATCATAATTATATACATATAATATGATTTTAATCCATGATGCGGTCAAATGTCCCACTTATGATTTACATCTTTTATGTTTTAGACTTTATTACAATTTGAGTAATTCTTAGTCATAATCTAGGTATGACCTAGAGACGTCGAATTTAGTCAACTTAACAATGTTTTTGCACTCAAATTGTAGCTCACGTATTTGAATTCTAATAAAAACCCCAAGATAATATAACAAAACATACACATCTTTATACTTATAATTATCTTCATATTCAGATTCGTTCCAACTGATTTCTAAATCACAAATGAAAACAATCTCACATCATTGTTGTCATTGATTTGGTTTCCGAATATACCAAATCTTTATATTACCAAATGAAATTTTGATTTTGTCTTTACATAAATTCCATACATTGGAATGTTCGCTATTAATTGATCTCTGCAGATGATCATAATTAACAAGTCCAAGTCTAGCATGCCATAAACTTCAAGACCTAATAATATGCATCATTCTGATTCTTAATAGCTTTCTTATTACAAGGAATCTCACATCGTGTTACTTGTTAATACTCATTCTTATTCTTAGACAAAATCCACTAATGAGACTTAAACACCATCATAAATAATGACATTTAGGAGTGTCTCATCTCAATATCCATGATCAATCATTCAGTTTTATTTTCTTCATAATCATAATGCGTATGTCTTTGATCTATGAAGTTTCGCTAATGCCCTTAAAGAGATTTATCTTGGATTTAACCAATCCATACCACAAAATTCGATTTATCATCATACTTGTGATAAATAGAATTACTTTCAACATCATAACCTTATGATGTATTTCTCAAGAGATATATACAATTCTCTTGTTAAAATCTTGACTCCGTATTGTCAAGTCATTTTGGATGTAATCTCACAACTTATTCAACCTCCTCCATGTATCAACAACAATGAGGTCGACATAAATCAATAAATAAGTCTTGCTAGACTCGATATCTTAGTGTTGTATGTTAAATTCAAACTTTGAATTTTTACATATTATGACATATCTGCAAGTCATGTTGTTATCATTAACATGCTTTTCAATTTCATAATTTTGAGACCACATTCTAGCCCGATGTGTTCAAATTTAACTCTTCTCAATGAATTAACCGATTTAGCTTTCAATATTGTCATGACCAACAACTAGAGAATGTTACAATCCTCATATATACAATTCACCTTTTGTAGAATTTTATTAAATTATTATTATAAAATCGATTACATAAGTCAATTTATAATATTCTTTCTTTCGTGAAATGTACTAGGTTTATACCCATAAAACGTTTTAGCTAGCTATTAACAACCATACATCATGTGATAATGTAATTCAACTAGAACATTTTTATCACAAATTTTATTCAAACATAATAATTTTAACATGTACATAATAGTTGTCATGACAAAGTTTTAAGAGGAATTTATACATAATTAACGCTCTTATCAAAACCAACTTCAAATATGTCAATTATATCAATCACGATTATCATCAACCCTTTAGAGTGACAATCGACACAATCCTCCTATAAGCGTCCCAACAACAAGGAACGAAAGGAGCCATTTCTTGTTCTCAAGCACGAGCTTATCACTAAGATATATAGTACATTCATCCATAGTCAACTTGCTATCGTATGTTATCCTTTTATAGATGTCGAGAACATGTGAAACATCTCTCATGAGCAGGGTTTAAGTTGTGGATAACTTCAGTTCTACAATTTCAATTCCCGTTACCAATGTCCAATGACATAAATTAGTGGCAACCGTCTCTCGAGTGTCTCATAAGTATTAAATCAGTTTCCACAAGCATGTGGTATCTCCGACATCAAAGACCATCTATAACACTCAATTATATAGCGGGACTATACATCCATGATATATAAATGACTACATCCATGATATAGTTCTAGTAACGGGCACTTGTGATTTACAACCCCGATTGGTGCTCTCGGCATCCACCAGCTAATATCCACGTGTCATTACAAAACTCAGAACAATCAACAAACTCTTTCTAAAATCTTATTAGAGTAAATTATTTAAATCGTCCATGTGGTTTCACGATTTCTCCACCGTTCGTCCCTGACTTCTAAAAGCTATTTTAATAGTCCATTTCTATGCAACTTTGGATTTTCAGTAGTCTAAAAATGAACTATTAAAATAACTTTTTTTTTTTTTGTCAAAATGGACTATCGGTGAACCAAAGTTTCATAAAAATGAAATATTAAAATAGCTTTTAGAAGTCAGGGACGAACGGTGGAGAAAGTGTGAAATCACAGGGACGATTTAAATAATTTACTCATCTTATTAAATAGTTAACAAAACCATTTATATTTTGTGTAGTAGGTTATTTACAATACGTGTTAACTATTTTCCAAACATTCAAGAAGGTATGAAACCTTAGAACTTGAATAAATAATTAAAAAGGTTTATCAATATGTTTGAATTCTATTCTCAAACAACACAAGTTCATGAGACTTGTACATTTCTTTTTCTTTCAGAAATTGTACAACCACTCCCTCCAAGTGTCACCATTTTTTCTTAAGGGCTTGATAGTTAATAAAACTAGATCCAAAACTATACGAAAGAGTAGTTTCCCTCAAACATCACAAACCATCATCGAGCATCGATAATCCTACTAGGATTATACAAACCTAAGATGGTTCTCACAGTAGCTTCATCACTTTGCGGTATTAACTTCGGTACTCCCGAGTTCTCGACACCCACAAACTTATAATCACGTTTCATATAAAGGTATATCTAACCTTTCATAGAAAAAATGATGAAAAACTACTTCTTCTAGAGTAGTAAGCTACTAACAAAATTTTAAAGCTCATTGCAATAACAAACAACTATTTCTTATATAAAAGTATCGTGTTTGTTGAATAATTAACCATTTCTTTTGAAATTGAATAAGGATTTAAATCAATATAATACCGTTATAATTAAAAAGGTTTTAACCTAAACTTTATTACCTAATTAATATGAACCGGTCTTAATAAACTCACGTAACAAAATCATTCAAGCATATAATAATTTTGTTAATCAACCTTGTTCACACTTCTGTATACTCCAGCCACAAATAATAGTAATTCTCGCTTAAGACATACGTAATAAATGGTTTTATAACATTAAACAAACATCCTTTATGAATACGTTTCAACATTTATATAAATTGAAAATAATGTTTCAAATTCTCTAAATTTCTGACTACTCGTCAAAACACACCGTATTCCATTTGACTACTAGCTCATCTGAAACCAATAGCAGAATAAGTAAATCACTTGTATCATAATAATATCTTGGTTGTAAGGTATAAAATTATAACCACACAAGTTGACATTACGTGCCAAACAAATTAACCATCAAACCAATATTTACAAAAGACTGTAACCAACTAGCCATTAAGTAACCATTCGTTTTAAACTCAGGTCCCTGCTTACCCTTTCAAAAGATGTTGTCTTTCAATTAAGAAAAAACCTTTTTTTTTCTTTTTTAATAATTTATTAAAATCACTTTATAGCATGTTTCATATATTAACCCATAATATCATAAGTTCATAAAAAAAATATATGAACTTTCGTTTTTATCAAAGTCGTAGTCCAAATCAAATTTCGTATTTTGATCCATACAAAGTTATGAATCTATTTTGTGTGAAACCAAACATTACACAAATAAGCATTTTCTCTAAATAATAATCATATAAAGTGCTTTCTCAAAACGAAAACTAAATCTTGTGTACAGAAACAAGCTCTAAACAAATCATTATTTGTTTTAGAAAAATCTTTCATAAACAAATATTTATTTTGTTTCATTTATTTTTTAAACACATACTTTTACCTAAAAGTTTTACATGGTATCGTCTCCATCCATGTGGACCGCCAAAATCAATATAGATCGACGACTTTCAAATCACAATACATGTACATAACTTCTTTTAGTTTTGTAAATATTTTTCAATTATGTTTCCACATAAGTTACTATTAAAGTTTTTAATAAACTTACACACTGAAAGAAAAATATGGGAACATTACATACATATATACCAACACTAATAACAATATGATTAAAATATTAAACAATCTTTAGAAACTCAATAGTTTCAATGCGATGATTTCTTTGAAGAAGTTTCTTTTGGAAACTAAATAGTTTCAATCTTTAAATTGTTTCGGAAAAAAACGTTTTCATAACGGAACTCAGCCGTCATGAAACCATTTTTTATTTATATTTTAAGAAAAATATCTCGTACCCAAATATAATCTATGATTATAATTTGTTTACTAGATGTAATTCAATAGAATTATATATTGAATTACATGTGTAGCAATATAATGAATTACTACAACTAAACATATAACTAAGTATGAACAAAACTATATCAACAATTATAGAAAAGGAATATGAAACAATTAAAACATATAAATACGAAAGATATGTAAGAAAACTTATCTCATGAAGAAGACCGAGATCCGACAAACTTATTTGAAGAAGACCGAGGCCCGTGTTTGATACGGTTCCCTTAAAACAGAATCGCTGTCTATTTTTTCAAGGTAAAACGGCCGAAGCAGCCTATACTGCCGGACTTGACTAACACTGCCTGAGATTTCATCGAAGAATACTTGTATCTCCTTTAATGAAAAGGTTGTGTTTTTGTGTATCTTTAAATGGAGGCTAAATGTCTCTATTTATAACTAGCTTGGTGCCTTCAAGTTTCTTCACCCACCGATGTGTGACAAACTCAAAAGCACAAAAGTTACAAATCAAATGTCTACTTTGTTAATCGATGTATCATTCATATTAGCTCCGATTTGGACACATACTATCTCGTTTCGAAGCTCTCATCGAGGAGGACACAAATACGTAAGCAAATATTTATATGTAATATACATACATATAAAATATGTGTCCAAAGTTAGTAAAAACTCACATGGTTTCACTGAATTTTCCAACAAATTTGAGTTATATATTATTAAGTACATACAACTAGTAATACTAAATATACAGAATAAACTACTTGAAAGCCACCACCAAATGTTTACGATTGTTTAGAACCTCCTAATCAGCTTTATAAAGATAAGAATGGATCATGGTTCACTTGTTCCAACAATAGTTATTATAATTATATTATATCAACATATTAGTTATATTATGAAATTCAAAAACTATGTGGACATTTCAACCAAACCCAGCCCATATCAACCCACGTTGTAATTTTTACCCACGTCGAGCCATCGCCCGTTTTGTCGCCTACGATAGTTATATATTATAAATATATATACCCACACATATGCAGATATATAAAAGGTGGAAAAAACGTAATTCGTGCTCAATAGTTAACAAATTCATGTAATGGATACCATTTACATGTTGTGAGAAGACATGATGCAAAGATAGTGAGTCCTATGTTTGGTTGATTCAGCTAGATAGATGTGACCCAACATAATATAAACCCAAACACAAACCAAAACACACAAATAAATCTTTAAAAACCTAACTACAAACAAATCTTAAAAATAACAAATCTTGATAAAACAAGTTCAGATCTGAAGAAAAAAAAAAAAAAAAAGCTAGACTAGTAATAAAATATTCTCATAGAAACAAAAGAATAGAGAAGAAGAAAATGGAGATGATAGAGAAAGATCCAATTCCGGCACGACGGTGGATGGTTCGCGACAAGCGGTGGATGAAACAACCCACTTCATCAGAGTGTGTATCTATAATTTAACATCAATTCAGCGGAAGCGTCTATATTATAACCTTCTCCAAAAATATTACTCAATTCTAGTCTCTTATACTTCATTCCCTTACCTAAGTTGCACAATTATTAAAAAAATTTGGATCAGCTATAAAGCCTTGTGAGAATTACGGTTTTAACATATAAACATTTATAAAACTTTTTAAATAAATCATTTAACCAAAAAATTTCAAATACCAATTTGTCACCTAAGCAATATAGATCAATCCATTTTAATTTCAATTTTTCACTTTTTTCCTTTTATCCACAATTTGATGGCAAACTTTAGTTTTACACATCTACCACTTTTCCTCTTGTCAACTTTTTGATGGCAAACCGTAATTTGCTCTTACACATAGCCCACTATTCGTTTTTTCGTCCACTGTATAGCCCACCTTTTATGCGATTTCATTATTATATATATATTGAATAATCAATACGCTTAGTGACGATTTTTGTTTTCACATTATCAAGACATTTATTAAGCAATAAACGATTTATAAACACATTGTAGCATAAATAATATTGAATAAACAATTTACAGAATAAGTGCAACCCAGTAAAAAATCATGTAAAACTCACCTGATGATTCACCTCTCATACGATGAACCGACCAAACGGATAACAAATCAATTTATTTCACCATTTATTCGTTGGTTTATGGCTTATATTCTTCTCTGCTCACCATTCTCTATGCCCTCTATTGAGTTTATTTTTCTTCACTCACGTTTAATACACATTATCCTTTATATTCAATTGGTGAAGTAACTTTTTTCCCTCGTAATATTATAAAGGGCATTTTTAACTTTTCCGTAACTTATTATGATTATTAAAGTCTACCAATATCTCATGATAAATAGGCTATTTGTATAAGAACATAATCTCTCATATTTATAACAAGCATCTTGACCAATTTTTCACTCCACCATGCAAATGTGGGATAAATATCAAATACCAAAACACAAAAACTTATTAAAACTGTCAAATTGAAAAAACTAATTTTGTATTGATCAAGATTTATTTAAACATAGTTTAAAACATATTATTAAGAAGCTAATCAATAAAAGTTTCAAAAAAAATGAGAGTTTATCTAAATTTATGCACACAAGATGTAATCATGTAAATGTTTTTTTAACAACATTACAAATTTACAATAAATAAACTTAATCTTATAATTATGTGTTACATAGAAGAATTACAAACTATTTTGATAACCAACATAATATAGGTAAAAAAAATAAGTTATTGTAAATTTATACTAAATATATGATCTTTAAGTGTTGATGCTATGATCTACAAGAATAGTTTTGTTGATGATAAATTAATCCCATCCCAAAAGCGATGGGACGTAAAAGCTAGTTATTATAAGTTATTAATAGTTATTATAAGTTATTAAATCATTAAGCATCTATATATAAAACTCAATCACTTAGACTCCAACAATTCAACTACAATCTTTATCCCAATAAAATCGTGTGATTGACCAATTCGTACGTGTGTATCTATATATTTTATATCCTTTAATTTATACCTTGAATTCTTTAATATTAATCAATCATAATTACATTTTAAACCCTTATAATATTCTTTATCATCAAAGGCAACCTCATTATACGTTTAACACAAATTTAAAGTTTTCTAGAAGTTTAATTTTTAATTTAAAAGTTTAGGTGGTACAATTTTACCTCTTTTATAAATATTTTGTACTCAAAATTTAATTCAATTTAGCAATTACGGTATTTAATTCCTTTTTATAAAATTTGGGGTGTTACAACTCTACCCTACTTATGAAGTTTTATTCTCAAAATTTTATAAACGCTAAATAAGGTTGAAGCTTATATTCTCATACAAGTCTATGTATTGGCAAACTAGAAGTTTATTAACTTATAATTATATTCCTTTTAATATCAGTATAACCACTCCCACTCAAATAACTCATAGCACAAAATTTATTGTTTTATTATTTTATCTAATGTAATTAAGTATTAATAGCAACCTATTAACAAAGATCACAGTTTATAGATATTTAACTATCAAAATTTTGTTGGAATCGAGCCCTGATTATAACTTATCTATTCAACTGTTTTAGCTTTATGCTTTCATTATTGTACACTTTACCTTATTGAACATTTTATTCTCTCTAATGGCTACTAATACTTCACTGATTATTTTTTTCGTTACTACACTTACAAATATATTCTAAAATATATGACAATAAACATAAAACAATAACTTACACTTTTATTTCATGCCATAGAGTACTTTCTGATTATTACATTTTTCTATTAATGTACAATCTATCTATATTATATATTAAATTTATATTATATATTAAAGGGGGATTAAGTTGACGTCGTGTCGCTGCTTTCCTCCAATCATGCGCTGGAATGATGATGACGTGGGTGAATGTGATGAAAGAAATTTTTTCATTTTTTGAATTTTGTTATTTAGCATGAACTAAAAAGATTATTTATTGGGTTGAAGTGTAGATTACTTACTAGACATGCATGGTAGTTGTAAATGTAACAATGAAAATTGCATGTAATCATCCTAATTTTAGTTGCCCACACACATAGCTAAAAAAAGCAGGCCCACTTTATTGAAAATGTAAAATTTATTTTGCACACTTGCTATTATCAAGATCACGCCCCACCTACCATTGGTTTCTTTTACCAACAAATTTAACGTGTTTAATACATTTATCTCATTTTTATTCTCAATACGCTTTCTTCACTTTCATTTTCTTTCTGAAATTTCACCTTCTTCTTTCTATCACATGGATGTCATTTCAATCTTTGAACCATCTTTACAGGTATCCCACTTATTTATTTGTTCTTTCAGTTTTGATAGATTTATGTATGTCTGGTATTCATCTTCTTTGTTCCACTCTAAAGATTAAAGTAACTTATATTTGATTTTCTATACAAAGCTTTGAAAGATTCAAATAAAAGTTGTTATTATGGCTTTCAATCGATTCATTGTATCCTTCTTAATTCTATTGTCCGTCCAATATAAAATTAAACCCATGTCTCAAGAAGAAGATGAATCAAAGCAAGATATGTATGTGTTTTCTTCCACCGATCTTCCCTAGCAGGTATGTTTTCTAATCATTTATAGTTTTGTTCATGCTTTAATTTTTGCGAAAAAACTGTTATTTATGAAACGCGAACAAACTGGTTTGATGAAATGCATAAGAGAAAAACATATTGTAGGTTTGATTCGTTTGATTTGGTGCTCTTGAATTATGTTAACAGGGTGTAAACAAGAAGACTTTTAATTAGAAAAATATTTTGTCTATCCCATGTAGTAACATTTTTCGGATTTAAATACGGCGGTTGCTTCTTCAAATTTGTAGTTGATTTGGTTGCTTCTGTAAGTAAAGACTGGCGGAATCTGAATGAGAGACTTGGTTAGTAATTAATAAATGTTATTTTGATCATAATTATACTGATTAATTACACTTGATTTTAGGTAATTTATGCTATTTATATCAAGTTGACAAGTTGATCTCATTTGAAGTATGATATTGTGATTGTGTAGGGTACTTTTATGAAGAATGAAGAAGGTCAGGTTTGCTAGATCTGTGGTGATAGAGTTGGCACCACAACAAAAGGAGAACATTTTGTGCATTTCCTGTTTATTTGTTTACTTCTACAAAATTAACGTTATTGTTGGCAGTGCAACATTTGTGTGCAGGTGTTGAAGCAGTTTGTAAAGCTCAAAAAGTGGAAGTATGCTACTGATAGAGTGCTAGAGATGATTATAAAGGCTAATGGTGCTGATGTTAGGGGCATGACAAAGATGTGACGGAAATGTGGGTTCAAACGTTGCTGAGATGATCAAGTAAAGGTCATGTGTGCTCATGTGTAAGTATGCTAGTGCTAGAGACGATTATAACCTATAAGGTATTTGCTAGAGTAGATTTTCAAATCAATTGCAAGTGTAACCTTAGTTCTTAAAAAAAGTCACCTTGCATAAATTGATTTTTACAGGTGTGATTTGAAGGATTTAGTTTTGCAGTTCAGTTCATTACAATGACATGGTAATTGTATTTAGTTTCATCAAGTCCCTCGCATCAATCTTTTCTCTGTCATCTTCTACACCCGATTAGTTTTCTGAATTTCTGCCGATTTTTTAAAGTTTCATTTTTGTTTAAGATTCAAAAAGAAGGTGAGATAAAACGATGTGTATCAAATGGTTGTTTGCTTCTGCTTATTGTATGACTCTTTGTGTTTGTTAAGTTAATTTAATGTACAATATATTTGAATTGAGCTCAATAGTCTAATTTAGCTATTGTTAGGGTTTTGACTTCCATTTATATGATTGTCTTCTACAACTGGAAATTACTTTTTTCAAGGGTATATATGTAGTTTATTTTTGTAGGCATTAACTTGAAAGGGCCATGATCAAATGTTGTGGGAACGAAAATTACTGTTATGGAGCTTCCCATGGAACTTCATTATGGCCCCAGAATATGATATCTACATGTTATTGTTCTTGACAGGATCGACTTGATCAAAATCAAGATTAAATGTAACTATGCTTGAACTTCTTAACAAGAAATTTGCGGAATAATACTTGTTAAGTTTGGAAGTTGTATGTATGTTTTGTATAGATGTTTGTATTTTAATAGACAAAGAACACACAAATTGTATAACAAAAGCTCCAATATTATTAAGATTAATAATACGAATACACTTGATTGTATTAGGGTTACAATAACCTTGAAGCTAACTAATGTCTATGTTCTATATATCTTTCACTGTCTAAGCTTGCTCTCTTATATATACTACTAGGATTTACACAAGTTACAATGTTAAGCATGCCACAAAAGTAAACTAGACACTCTGTTACACGTTATAGCAATTAATGCACATAAGTCAACTCTTCAAGCGTGCTTTGTGTCCATAAAGTAAAATATGCTTTACTGCTTCACTTTTGGGAAGTCTGACAGCTCCACTAAGCAGTAGAAACAAGTAGCAGTAGAAACTCTGTAAATCGAACCAACAGTGGAAACAATGGAAAATGGTCCAGCAGTACTAACTCCAGATATCATGCCAGCAGTACTAATCTTGAAATCCTACCAGCAGTACTAACTCTGAGATCCTTCTGGCAGTACTAATCTTGTTCATGTTCCAGCAGTAGAAACTTTGAAATGAACCGGCAGTAGAAACTTTGGATAGCAGTACTAACCTATATTAAGCTTGGCAGTACTAATCTATATGTCCCAACAATCTCCCCCTAAACTTATGCTTTCTATCCAACAGCACTAAGTTTCTCCAGATTTACCTTTTGACTACATTGGGGTTTATTTCTTCTGCTTACTCATTCTTTTAACTCCTTTATCAAAACTGCTGCAACCTCCAGATTTGTGCATTTGACTTTTTGCTTCAGCATGCTCTCTATCACAGTAGGTTTCCATGGATAATCTTTTCCAATCAGAAAATATCCTACACCTCCATCTAACTGGCTATACATATGCACTCCACAGCTATCAAAACAATACCAATAGTTGATAGCTGAGTATTCCTTCATGAACATCCTCATCTCTGCTTCAGGGGTGTACATTTGCTTCAGGTACTCAAAGAGTTGATGATCATCATTGTATCCTCTTTCTCCTCCAAACCTCTTGAGCCCTGCTTCATACATCTCATTTAAATCTTTTCTTCTGAAAACTTTAAGCATAGAGAAGAAGTTTCTGTACAACTCAACTGACCCCCCTGCTCTAATCATTTTAAATAACCTTCTGTTTGCACTATCCAGTGTCTGATACCAATCTATGATTGGATAATCCACCTTCAAGGGCTCACAGTAAGCTGTATCAATTATTTCCAGTCCTCTGCTATCTTTATCCTCCTTTTCCTTATCATCTGTAGATGGCACCTCAGTATGCACATCCTTTTCAACTTTCTGCCTTTTCTGCACTTTTTCAAAGTAACCCTCACTTTGTGTGCCCTCTGCAGCTTTCTTCTTCCTTTCAAACATTTTGATACCCTTTTGAACAGGTGTATCATGCATACCTTTCAGCTTTTTTTCTTTTTCCCACCTTATATCTTCTGTTCCCTTCTTCATTCTTTCAAGCTCCCTCTCATACATCCTCTTTAGATAATTGGAGGGTTGCTAGGATTTTTACATGAAATCCAGCTCCCTTGAGGAATGTAATGTATTCTTTTTTTAATTGAGCCTTAGTCTTTGGCTTTGTCTTCTGTTTTTTGTACCTAGCCTCTGACTCTCTCCTTTTCTTCTCATTTAATAATCTTTCTAGCTCTGCCTCCCTCTCTTCTTCAGTGTACCTCTGCCTCTCCTCTTCTTGCAATCTCCTTGCCAATTCTTCATCTGCCTCTATTTGATGTTTTCTTTTTAAAGGTCTATCTTCTTCAATCATTATTCCCTTTCCCTTGTCCTTAGCCCCAATCTGCTTTACTTTCTTTGTAGGAGTGTGTTCTAATGGTTCTTTGATGCTCACACCTTTCTCCTTTTGTTTTTCTTTCTCTTTAGGGCTCTCAGACACCCTCAACAAAACTTCAGCAGCAACAACCTCTTCATTTGCTTCAGCAGTACTAACTGGCTCATCTATCCCAGCAGTATTAACTCTATCTTCATCAGCAGTACTAACTCCAATACTAGCAGTAGTAACTGAAGCAGTATTCATCTTTTCCAATAGCTACTTGACCACCCCATTCAACCTTACAATCTCATCTCCTTGAGATGCTAGCATTTCCTTCTGCCTAGCCACTTCTTCTGACAAATTGGTACATATTACCATCAATTCCTTAAGTAATAAGTTATCCTCACCACTGCCAGAAGTGTTACCCTCTTTTAGTGGATCATTCGAAGATTTAGCTAGTGTCTCAGACCTAGTCTGAGCATCACTAGCCCCCATTGTGGTTTCTTGGCACCTGGGACCACTGGATACATTGATATCCACTGGATCTTCTGCAATAGGAGAATCCAATGGAATCTCTGTATCCTGTGTTGCCATGGATTGGGTCCTAATTCCATTACCACTGTCTTGTTCTCCCAATGGGGCAGAATCAGTAGTGGCAGCCCTTTCCATATGGTCACCTTCCTCTTCATTGACCACCTCATTTAGATCAATTGGCTGATGCATCTGAGGAAGAGGAGCCTCAGATGCATGTTTCTTAGCCCTTGTGGCTTTCTTGGAGGTTGGCTTGGGGTTCCTTGTGTTCTTGGTTTTAACAGCAGGTGTGGGTTGAGAAGTAGAGGGTGTGGCTACTTCTTCACCTGCTGTGGAGGGTGCACTTAGCATATGTGCAGTCAAATTTGTGACCCTCCCAGAAAATGTGTTGCCTTTAACTAACCCTGTTCTCCTCATGTTTGAAAAAAGTTTTTGTGTATGTGAGAGGAGAACAATTTTACCACCCACTCTTGGTAGGTTAGTTAATTCATTTTCAAAAATGTGTTGTAGAAACCTTGGATACATCAAAAATTTTGAGTCGGGATGTTCCAGGTTGTATATCATTCCAGTAAAAATCATTTTTGAAAAATTGAACTTCATGTTATTAGCTAAGCAGATCAAAGCCGAAGCTATGTTACTGCTAAACTGATCCCATGCCGTTCTCTTCTGAGATATGCATTGTTGCAGGGTATGGATTAAAAATTTCCACTGGGGAGAGAACATGGATTTCCAAAAAGTAAGTTTATTCAACTCCCCCTCATACCCTAGCAACAATAAGTTTTCATAAATTTGAGGTACAGATAAGCATTCAATACCTTCTTCATCATGAAGTTGAAGATGAGCACGAACAGATGCCTCTGTAACTCTGACGGTCTGCCCTGCAACTTGACCAATAATGGTAGCCACCCCATCGACTTCTGTCTTTTCGGCAGAAGTCCAAAAATCGTTTATATGTGAAATAAAAATGATGGGGTTGACAGAAAGTGCTACCTTTAAGTTGCTATTTTTAAGAAAATTTACCATTTCATAAAAATCTTCTGCTCCTTTGGGTTTTAGATTGTGCTTATCGGCAGTTGGTAAAACAGCGTTAGAAGACGGAGAAGAAGTCATTTTAGTTCTGAAGGTTGAAAAATTTTCTTGTGAAAAGATGAGTTTTGAAATCGCTTTTGGTTGTTTGAGATTAACAGTAGGTGAAAAGCGAACAGTGAAAAAGGTTTGCTATTTATACTATTTGAAAAGGGGCAGCATTAAATGCCCTAATTTTTTAAATAGAGTAAATTGTGCCAGCAGTACTAAATTGAGAATTTTGTACTGACAGTATTAAAACATGCCCAGTACTAAGATTTGTGCTAGCAGCAGAAACCATTTATTACAAATCAGCAGTACTAATATAACTAACAGTACTAATTGAGGGAAAGCAGTACTATTATATATTAGATAAAGACAGCAGTATTAACAATGACTAACAGTCCCTTTTCCCGTAATCCTTCCACCTTTAGGATTACTTCCAAAAGCTACATATCCACCATCAATTTCTTTGAAGTTCTGTAGCTTGCTTCTATTCCCCGTCATGTGCCTTGAGCATCCACTATCAACATGCCACAAACTTCTTGGCTTGCTCTGCACAGATAAAACAATAAAGATTATCAGTTTTCTTTGGGAACTTTGGGTCTCCCTTGTACATCCACAAAGTCAACTCTTTCAAGAATCACTGCTTGTGGTGTACTGTTGGTTTTGGAAACTTTTGATTTTATTGTAGGCACAGGTTTCCAAATCCAACGAATGTTAGACTCATTAACAGCATTAAAATGACTAACAGTATTAGCATGTCTGGTAGTATTAATTTTGTTAGCAGTATTAATATGCCTGGCAGTATTAACTTTGTTAATATACCTGGCAGTATTAATTCTGTTTGCAACCTGCCTAGCAGTATTAATTACCTTAGCAGTTTTAACTGTTCTACCAGTATTAACTGGTGCAACAGTTTTAACTGAAGCAGTAGTATTCTGCTTACCAGTATTAACATTGATAGCAGTGTTAATACGCTTGACAGTATTAATTTAGTATTAATATGCCTGGCAGTATTAACTTTGTTAATATACCTGGCAGTATTAATTCTGTTTGCAACCTGCCTAGCAGTATTAATTACCTTAGCAGTTTTAACTGTTCTACCAGTATTAACTGGTGCAACAGTTTTAACTGAAGCAGTAGTATTCTGCTTACCAGTATTAACATTGATAGCAGTGTTAATACGCTTGACAGTATTAATTTTTAATGCTGCTTGAGTCTTAGTACTGTTAGCTCTATTTCTGATTAATGCTACACAGCAGTATTAACTGATTGAGCCTTTTTCCTCACAGTATTAACATAATTAATTTTAGTTTTAAAGTTGTGATGATTAATTCTGTCAGTAACTGTCCATGGTGATCTCATAACCCTTTTATTTCTTGGATTATGATGACACTCATTCTGAAGATGGTTTGTTTTACCACAGATGTAACAAGCCTTTTCTTTAATCATGACAAAACCCTTTCCTAGTTTATGTGAAACCATTTGGTTCCAATTTCTTTGATTTCCTCTAGGAACAGATTTTGTATAATTGTATGGTATTTGAATACCTGCTTTACAATTACATTTCTCACATGCTTGATTCTTTTCATTCTTGTTAGTGGTGTTCTTCTTTTGAGTAGATATAAACTTAGCCTTTTCTTTGAATAATCTTTTACCCTCTGCTAGTTTATTACCAGTTAAGATAGTATCTGATGCACTACTTACTTTCTTAATATCTTTCTTAGTTGATTCAACTAGCTCAGTAAGTTCTCCTTCTATGTCATCATCATCAGATACCCAACTAGTGATTTCTACTTTATCTAAATCTATCTCAGGTTCAGCTAAACTTTTGATTGGATCAGCCTTTATAACTTCAATTTCTACATTCTCCTTTAAAGTTTCAATCTCAATATCACTTTTAGGAGGAAAGTAATTGTTGTTATAAGGTGGAGGAACATTGTTGTATCCCAATCCAGTTTTGAGTTTATCATGAATCTGAGATTTAATTAGATTTTGAACGTTTTGAGAAGCATTTTCTAGATTATCTATTTTCAGTTTAATGCTATCTCTTTCAGTTCTCACATTCTCTAAATCTTTGCTCAATTCATCAAACTTGTCCTTTTGACAATCTCTTTCCCACCTAGCATATTCAATATCATACACATATTGTGATTCATTCTTCTGATATGCTTTTATTTGTTGTTCTAGGTTTTCAATTGATGCAATTGTGCTTCTATTCCTAACTTCCCATTTTTCAAGTTCAGCACAGATAAATAGATTATGATCTCTATAGTGTTTAACAGTTTTCATGCAGATAGATGAACATAATTTATTTTGTACCTCTTGAGGCACTTCAGGAGAATTCGCTTCTGCTTCTGTAATGGCCATTAGAGCTTGATTTGTAACAGCATGCTCTTCTTGATCACTCCAATCAAATTCAAACTCATTTTGTGACATCAGTGCTGTTGAGTTTGAATTGTTTTGAATTGGAATGTTTCTTCTTTGCATTCCATTATAGCTCCCTGTCCTTTGGCCACTATCATTGGTTCTTCCAGGACTTCTGCATTCTCTTTTAAAGTGTCCCATCTTGTGACAATTAAAGCACTCAACTTTGCTCTTATCAAATCCTGCTCCATCTTCTCTTTTATATGCAAAGTTGTTTCTCCCAGTTTTTTGCATAAATCTCTTTGCCCTTACAGTCAACATGGCCATCTGCCATTTAATATCCATCTCTTCAAGATCATCTGGATTGACTTGCTCAAGTTCTTCATTTGTCAGAGATGAATTCACATGACTGACAAAGAATGCTTCTAGAACTTGATCACCAGTTTTGTCTTTTGATGATGACCCAGATGCAAAACCTGTAACAACAGAGGTAGATACATATGCTGAGTTTGGATCTACCTGTACTCCTTCTGATGACATAAATGCAGCATTCTGCATATTTGGAGTGTATCCAGTGGCTTGCTTCTTGTTCTCTACTTCTAGCTCAAATGATCTTAGATCATTGTATAGATCATCAAGCTCCTTATCATCCAAATTACTGCCCTGCCTCAAAGCAACAGTATACATGGTCCATTCATCTCCAAGTGATCTTAGAAACTTTCTGTTAAGATTATCTTTGTCAATCTTAACATTGTGGTTTTCAAGATCACCCACAAGTTTAGAAAATCTGTCAAAAACTTGTGTTAATGTTTCAGTCCTTACAGATTTAAAGTTTTCAAATTGTTGTTTTAAAAGGGATCTTTTATTTTTCTTGGTGCTTTCATTGCCACCAAATCTTTTCTCTATTGACTCTAAAAGAACCTTTGCATCCTCACAATTTTCAAACTTTCTTTGATATTCATTAGGAATGGATATCAATAGAATGCTAAGAGCTTTAAATTCTGTAGCTCTTTCCTTTCTTTCAGCATCTGTACTTGGTGGTGCCCTTGGAATCCTGACACCATCACCATTAACAGAATACTTAGGACCATTTACACAAATATCCCATAGTTGATAGTCTGTAAGCAACATGTACTGCTTCATCCTATTTTTCCACATATCATACTCATCTGGCCTGAGTATGGGGATTTTGTTTGCCTGAGTTTCTTCAGAAGACATTTTTAAAAGTTTTTAAAATAGCTTTTAAACAAACCAAATTTTGACTTCCAAAAGTTCAAAGCAACCTTATGCTCTGATACCACTTGACAGGATCGACTTGATCAAAATCAAGATTAAATGTAACTATGCTTGAACTTCTTAACAAGAAATTTGCGGAATAATACTTGTTAAGTTTGGAAGTTGTATGTATGTTTTGTATAGATGTTTGTATTTTAATAGACAAAGAACACACAAATTGTATAACAAAAGCTCCAATATTATTAAGATTAATAATACGAATACACTTGATTGTATTAGGGTTACAATAACCTTGAAGCTAACTAATGTCTATGTTCTATATATCTTTCACTGTCTAAGCTTGCTCTCTTATATATACTACTAGGATTTACACAAGTTACAATGTTAAGCATGCCACAAAAGTAAACTAGACACTCTGTTACACGTTATAGCAATTAATGCACATAAGTCAACTCTTCAAGCGTGCTTTGTGTCCATAAAGTAAAATATGCTTTACTGTTTTACTTTTGGAAAGTCTGACAGCTCCACTAAGCAGTAGAAACAAGTAGCAGTAGAAACTCTGTAAATCGAACCAACAGTGGAAACAATGGAAAATGGTCCAGCAGTACTAACTCCAGATATCATGCCAGCAGTACTAATCTTGAAATCCTACCAGCAGTACTAACTCTGAGATCCTTCTGGCAGTACTAATCTTGTTCATGTTCCAGCAGTAGAAACTTTGAAATGAACCTGCAGTAGAAACTTTGGATAGCAGTACTAACCTATATTAAGCTTGGCAGTACTAATCTATATGTCCCAACAGTTCTTGATAGTGAGCATTATGTATTGCAAGTCGAGTACACTTTTTATGAAGTAACTGATTTTTCTCTCAAATGCATATATATCAAAGAGAAAGTTATTCTCAATTATATAATGTATTGAATTCTTGAACACTTCTTATTCATTCATTTGATCTCAGTGTTTATATTTTGCAGTACAATCAGTATTCATGATTCACTTCTGGTCTCTAGATGTCAGAGATATACTACACCTTAAGTTCATATAAGTATGATACTACTTTCAGTTAATTTAGTTATTTTATTTACTTTTGTATGCTAATGGTAATCATGTAAATTTTGTCATAGTTTTTGCAATGTTATAGTATGTTTTGTAAATTTTGTCATAGTTTTTGCAATGTTATAGTATGTTTTGTCTGTTCATAGTTATAATTTTGTTGACGAAGTGGTTTGTAATTATAGGGGATGCCTCTTTTTGGGGTTTCGCCCCCATTTGATGCGATATGACTACTGTTACGTGAGAGTGCATTTGATATTGACAAATCTAATTTAGTTCAACATTTGTGGATGTTTTTTTAATTGTTTAAAATATCAAATGTAATGCATTGTCTGTCATTTTAGAGAGACGATTTATTTGTGTTTATTGTGTCATGCTTTTCATCATAATATATCTCGTGTTTCGTATACTATTGGGCTGCAAGTTTATAATGTAATCCTTCCCTTTTAACTATGACAATGTCATTAAACATGATTTCAATCAATGATATTAAAATGAAAATATAAAGAGTTTCTTCACGATTGATCGAGTCGTTAAAGTATCAGGTAGTATGCAACTATGTTATCTGTACCTTATTTTCAAATCCTTCATTATGCATTTTTTATTTTGTTGTTTTCATAAATTTTTAAGTACTATATATATTGTGTTCGAGTCTTAATATAATATGAGGGTTTGTGTTGGGTCTAAAGATGGCTAGAGAACTTGATCGAAGATTAACACTGCTGGTTAGACTACAACTGCTAGTTACTACCGGTGAAGAGGAGTTTCTACTGTTGGATCAAAAGTTACTACTGCTACCGGGTTTTACACTACCAGTAGAAACAGTTACTACTGGTAGAAAAGATTGAGTTAGTACTGGTAGAACAAAGTTAATGCTGCCGGATGAAGTTTCTACTGCCAGTACAAAGTTTCTACGGGTGGGTAAGTTAATGCTGTTTATAACTTACTACTGTTTTAGTTAGTACTGTTACTTGGAGTTACTACTGTTCTTCAAGAGTTAGTACTGCCCGTGTATTCTCAAGAAGTTTCTACTGTTTATGATTAGAGCATCTTTTTAGCCAAGTGGCCAATCAAAAGTCTTCTCTGCAAAAGCAAAAGCGCTCAGTAAAACAGAGCATGGCTCAAGACGATAGGAGGATTAGATAGAAAGATTCTTTTCATTAATTACTGTAGCGTGTAATTGGAGCTCTATAATTCTATAATAGAGCTCCTTACCTTCAATAGAAAGAGATCTCAGAATCTTAGCATCTCAATATCTAGCCTGTATAATTGTCATTTGTAAGCTTCAAGGTTAATTGTAACTCTGATACTTAAGTGTATTCGTATTATTCAAAGAAATAATATTGAAGCTTTTGATAATTACTTCACTTTTACTTGTTATTAATTTATGCTTTAAAACAGATTTAATCTTACTTCTAAAATTATAGATTACTATTCCGCGGTATTTCTATAAATATTCAATTGCTATAATTATTGACCCGAAAGGTTCAATTCGATCCTGTCAGTTTGGTACCAAGTTGTTTGTTGTTATTGTTAACTATTATTATATCTATTGTGTACGGGTGTTAATATGATGTTTGCCGTTATTGTTGCGTAATAGTCTCAAATAATATTACACCTTGATTTTTTTGTTAAACCCGTGTAATCACGGATCACTAAACTAAGTCTAATATATTTCATGACAGTTTATTATCTCCAGTGTTACCTCGTACACTAATATATATACATGTATTTTCAAGTCTTCTATCAACTATCACAAATTATAAGGCGCACTATATTTTCCAACTGTTAAGCATATATAAAACACCTATAGACCAGTTTCAATAATCTGTGGTAATCTATGGTTTAAAGTTAGCTAATTTAGAATCTAGTTGAGAAGTTCTTTTGACCCTCCACTCTACTCCTCAAAGTATTGACCAGATTAACTTCTTTGTCATCTATTAACTTTACTAATAATCTAAAGGTTTAAGACTAGGTTCTCTAAACTAATTCACTTAAATTTGGCTCTTATACCATTTGTAACGCCTTTCAAAACTAAAGCAATGACTAACCGGATATCGTTTCAATTAAAAACTATGGTGGAAGGTATCTGTTAGTCACAACTTTAGACTTATAAGGGACTCCAAATTTTTATCTCTTTTCGATGTGGGACAGGTTGTTACAGTGGATGTCTTCCGGTGACCTTAGTATTTGCTTGAAAGGAGAGAAAGTTTTGTTAGAGAGCAAATATTTTGAGAGATGAATAGATTTTTGAGATAATGAGAGAGTAGATCTAAGAAGAAGATGGGGAAGAGAGTTGGTGAAGTTTGAGTACCATTATGCGACCTATTTGGTGATGGCCGCTTGGTTCAGTTAGAATACCGGGACCGGCAGGGTCTGTAGCTGTGCATCTAACGTATAGAATATATACAATGGACCGTTGATTGGTTTCTTCCATGTTGATTCAAAGGTAGAAATTTGATCCTAAAGTTTCAAGAGTTTGGCAAAATCAATCATATATCTTACATAATACTTCTTTATTGTTCTGTATTATTTAACATTTTATAATTTCACGTAAATCACAACTAAACCCTATATTTAACATGTTATAAAATGTTAAATATAATTTCAATCATATATTTAACATTTTATAACACAAACCAACAAATGGTTGACACTTATTTTGTGGTGGACAACTTTGTTTTATTCATATTATTACATTTTATGATTTCAAGTAAATTACAAATAAACCCTTTTAGTTTAATTAATATTTTTCACCATCCATATATATCATTTTAAAATAATCGGTAAAAAAGATGTTGTAAGTATAAACATAAAAATATTTAGAATATTGTAAATACTACTAATAAAAGTCAATTTTGCTTAAATGCCATGAGTTTCTCATATTGCCTCGAACTATATGAATCTTACGTTTTTATAATGTTTCGTTCGACGTGTCTTAGTCCACATATTAGACCAACTTTCTACAATAACACAGGTCACACAGCGACATAAATATATTGTCAATAACACAAATTAACAAATGGTTGACAGACATAAATATATTGCCAATAACACAAACTAACAAATGGTTGATACTTATTCTGTGATGGACAACATTGTTTTATTCATATTATCACATTTTAAAATTTCAAATAAATTATAATTAAACTCTTTCAATTTAATTAATATTTTTCACCACCCATATATATCATTTAACATAATCGGTAAAAAGGATGTTAGAAGTATAAACATAATATTATTTAGGAGAGTACTTCCAGCGTCCTCTCTTGCGTAAAAGAAAACAGACCCTAAAGTTACGAAACAATGATTGATCTACTTAATGCATGTTGACCTGTTGAAGTAAAAGATTTTGTTTCAAAGTTTGATTGATACGAATTGAACCACGGTTATTCAGTAACGTTACGTTGTTTATAGAACTAAAAAAACATAATAAAAACTATTTACACCAATCATGATAATTGGAGATTACCACACAAATTGTTTTTTGTATTCGATTGTATAATTATTTTATTGCGGTATTTTGTTAACTGTTGTTAAGTATTTTTTTATTATGATTATATGATTTAAATCGGTTAATTAGCATGACTATTTTAATTTATTATATTATTGTTTGACCTATTTATCGTGATGGATATTGGAACATTTGCATTGCAATGTTCAATGTTTCAATTATACAATCGATACAAAAAAATCACATATACTTAACATTATGTGGAGAATTATATTAAATTTAGTTAATATTTATATACAAAATGGGGAACTAACTACATGTTTTTATGATATTTTCAACCCTTCAATTAGACCAAGGATAGAATTAGAGTAGAACTAAAATCAAAAGAAATTGAAGTGTAGCTAAAAATTGAAAAAATAACGTGAGAATTATAATTAGATTAACGACAATAATAATTAGATGTGATACACGCGTTCATTAATTAAGTAAAAAAAATTACTTGATCAATTAACGCAAATATAATAAAATTACAATCTGAAATATAGAATATCTAAATATCATAACTTATTAAATACCTTTAGGTTCGAAATTAAATGTCAACACATCACATGGATTCAAAATCCAAAAAACTTTTATTCTGGGTTTTCGGCCCATTAGCAGCCCGAAGACCACTTAGACCCACTTATTATTATATCTCAAGTGTATATATGACCGCAAATACATATCGCAACGTTAAAACCCTTAAACAAAAACAACCGAATAAATTCAATTGCAAATAAATCAAATTTGTTTGTAACTAACCGGTGCGGTTAACATTCAAGGAGTACTCGTCCCTAATTCATCTCCAGATCTAAAGGTACTCTTTCAAACCCTAGTTTTCCGTTAGCTCTCTGCATTAATTTATCAATCTTTTATTTATTTAGAAATTCTTATGAATCATTAACATGTACAATTGATTATTGATATTTGCATATTTTACGTACAATTTTTGATTTTATCAATTAAAACCCTACAATACAATTGGTTTCGGTTAGATTTGTGTGTGTGTCGTTCATCAATCAAAGGTAAATATATTGTTATTATTATTCGTTATTGATGATTTTTACCCTACTTGCCTTGGAATTGAATTAGGGTTTTTAATTTTCGTTCGATTTATTTGTTTAATTACGTTTGAATTAGGGTTTTAATTTGCATATCTGTATGAGATTAATTATGATATGAATCGAAATAGGGTTATGATTTTCGTTTCGATAGAAGATGATTTGTTTAGCATAAAAAAAGCTTTATTACTATTATTATTATTATTATTATTATTATTATTATTATTATTATTATTATTATTATTATTACATTTACATAAAACAATCTGATAGATTTTCGTCCAGATGAATGGTTTATATAACATTAATCTTTTTTTTGTCTCATTACAGCTAATAATAATGACTACCACTACTTCCAAATCCGAACTTCCTCCACTTTCCGAATCTGAATGGGCTGAAGTCCAAGAATCAATCCAAGTACTCCAAGATTTTCAAACTATAGACGTGGGAGATTGGACAAAATTGCTAGATAAAGTGGTCATCGATGAGTTTATTAGGAATCCAGTTCTGCATGATGGATTCCTTGCCCCTCCTTTGTCAGTGAGGATCGAGGAATTGAACAAGCGCAGACCTGTCTCATTATCCAACACGAATCGACCTGACTCATCAGCAGATGGATCCCAAGTCGTTGGGAAGAGACCAAAAAATTGCACACCCGACTCATCGAATGCAGCAGCAGATGGATCCCAAGTCGTCGGGAAGAGAGCAAAAAAGCGCACAACTGACTCATCGAATGCAGCAGATGGATCCCAAGTCGTCAGGGAGACGAAGAGAGCAAGAAAACGCGAGTAACCAACGATTCCCCAACACCATCGATTGTTTTTTTAATTTTTCAGATGTTTTTTTTTTCATGAATATTGCACTCTGTGGTGTATCCTATCCTTGTAATGGGTAAACACTTTATTATAATAATATTGCACTTTTGTGAGGTTTATGCCTGTGAAATGTTGTTGCTAGTTAGATATGGATATATTGAGTTAGTTAAAGCATATGTATGAAGTTCGGGCTCTTTACGATTTGTCCTGCATAGCTCGGTTATTAGACCTGTACCCGTTGAGTAGTCCCCATTAGCATGAACATGAATTTTAACAAGTTTGGGAGCCGTGAATTCGAGTTTTCAATTTGAATTGTGTGGCATGGAGTGGCAGTTGGAGGTCCCAAACATTGTATTACTGTTTTCGGGCTTCTTCCTTTTAGACTGATTGTATCACACATTGCAAGACTGCAAGTTATAACCTCTTATGCATAATAACCGTGCCTGCTGAGTAGTCCCCAGTAGCATGAACTTTAATGTAAGAAGTTTCAAAGCTGTGAATTCGAGTTTTCAGTTCAAATTCTATGGCATGGAGTTGAAGTTGTAGTTCTGAAACATTGCAAGACTGCAAGTTATGCCTCTTATGCAGCCTTAGTCTGTCATTATCACTTATTATTCGTTTCTGGATTCTGATGTTTTTTACTAAATTTCCCAATACAAGTATAGCTCTCTTCCCGACGACTTGGAGACACATTTTTTTTTAATATTTCCCTTCTTCTCCGTATAATCGCAGGAATTTTATGCTATCCCCAAGAAGACCTATCCCGTAATTCTGTTTACGGTTGCTGTAAAATAATTTTCTCAAAGAATGTGGTACTATTCTATTTAAGTTGGTTTGCAAACTTATATGATGGCTACGAATGCAGTCGTTGGACTAAGAGCAGGAAAAACGTTATTGGGTTCATCATCTTATTACTCTGAAGTTAGTGAAAAGCTGTCCTGCAGTAGCAATCTAGGATTTATATTTGTCCTACGAATTCGATTACTTCAAAGAAAGCAACCAATTATAGCCATAGTCTTATAAACAGTCGAGATAATACTCATCCCACGAGAGCTGTGAAGGAACATGTAGATACTACTCTTGATCATCCTCCAAGTACAGATAACCAATGGGGTCAAAGGTTTGACAATTTCGAAGAGGAGGTCTCAGAGCACGAGCTTCCAGTTGACGCTTTACTCTTATTACACAAGTCTTTGCTGGAAAAGCAGTGGACGCTTTCAACTGATGAAACAATGATTACAGAAAAAAGCAGTAGAAAGGTACATGTCACTGGTTCAGGGATATCTGCTAGAAGGCGTTTAATAGATGCTCAGAAAAAAACACCAACTATAAATAGTTCAGTAACTCAAGATGGTGGATATAAGCAGTTGAGATCCTTAATCAGTCCAGAACTCCTTCAAAATTGTCAAAAAGGCTATCTTAAAGGTGTAAAAAATGACGCATTACTTACTCATGCAGAGGTGGTTGCTCTATCTGAAAAGATCAAAATTGGCTTACTAGTAGAAGAGGAAAAGTCAAGGTAATGGTCTTTTTGTACTCTCAAAATATTTGACCTTTTATTGTGCCGAAAAGTCTCATTAGAATACAAAATCTGTAAATGGTTTTCAGACTTGAGGAAAGGGGTGCTTTGTATTCGTCACATGTTGGACAGAATTGGTGACTGAAGATAACAAAAAGTCTGCCCTAGTTTAGATTTGCGTTTTAGCAATTTTTGTATGCATCTAGTACCGCGTTGCATTTGTCGATCGTCTTGGTGTCAAGAATACCCAGATTATACAACTTTAGCAAGAAGAGACTCCAACACCTGCCAAATCATAAGTTTTGAAGGCAAATTAGACAGTATCCGGCACAATTGCAGTTTGATATAAATGGTAACCCAGTATTGATGTGCAGAAAAATGAAGAGGTACCAGAGTAACTGTTGAGTCTTGGCAAGTTCTTTTCCATGCTTGACCGAAAACGCCTCGCATGCCCAAGGAATATGTGCATCCACTAGCACTCTGGTATCACCATCACAAACAAGTTTGATGTTAAAACATAATATGACACAAAACATCTACACATATATTACATACCGTTGTCTTCTCACAAATGAGTTCCAGAGATGCATCACTCGCTTTTCATCTCGGGCGACGTCCACGAAGTCATCCAGCAGCTGAAGAATTATGAGAAGTAAATGCTGAAAATTCTCACTTGATCAGGGATAATGGTATAAAACTACAGAAAACAAAACAAACCTTTTCATCTTCAAGGTCTGCGATATCGTCATCCACTTCATCTTCACTGTCTTGCTCGGCATACACTTGAGCTAATGCCATTAGCTAAAAATAAAGAGTTCATAAAACAGATTCAGATGGATGGTGGTTTTTAAGTCACTTTTTGACGATAAAGAAATACAAGCTTCATTCCTAAAGTGGTAACTTCACAAACAAGAAACTTGAAACATATGTAATACAGGAAAGAGACGTAACCTGAGATATATGCGAGTGGTAGAACTGTCGATTCTGCATTTGGCTGCAGTAAAGAAGAGACTGGTAAGTAAGTTGAATTTATGAACTTCTAACAAGCAACAGTTTTAGCTGTCACTGGAAGAGCAAGTAAAGAAACAAAAAAAACATACTTCCTATGATCGGATCGTTTATTTGATAGCTTTCTAGTCTTTGCAGATTCTGACAGCAAGGGAGGTGAAAGGTTGCTTCCAGCTACTTGTAGAGCACCAGATTGTGGCCCACAAAATGTAATAACGGCATGACCAGATAAATCACACTCCACACGCTCAGACACGCCTGTAATTCCAAAAATAATAAAAATAGATAATAATTAAAATTCACATTTTTTGAAAGTTAAGCGTGTTGCATTAGGAACTATATATGTGGATATATTGTTCGTCTAATCCATCTTGCCTCTTGAGTAATTGACAGTTGCAGGCATATCTGAAGTTAACACAAGTTGACCTTCTTGATTTGCATTCTGACTTTCACTAGCTGGATTCCTGTGTTTCTTGGGCATACGACTGTCGGAAGTGCGTTACACCCATTTAAGTTAGCATTCAGTTGTGTTGAAAAGCGAAAAAAAAGAAAGAAAAAGAAAAGCTTGTGTCAAAACTTACCAAAAGAAATAACTCTCTTTTTTAAGGAGGCTGTTACCATAATTCTGAAGAGCATTTATTCAAGGAGAAAAAAGTGTTATACAAGTGATATTGATAACCATTTTATGCAATACGTATACTGAAAATCTCTGTAAGCTACTTTAGAAGCGTAGAAAGAGTTTACAACCTCATCAAAGTATGCATCGGTGACATTAGATACAACCACAACTTGATAATCTTCATTCATCTATAATAATTAATAAAAGTTATAAGAGTAAATACACAGTTGAATACAGAAGCCATAAACTGTAGCAAATTCTTGGGAAATTTACACACCAAAAAGTCAAAATGGAGTAGATCATGTGATGCCAGCAAGTGACATTTCAGACCCTGAAAGACAGTAAGATAACCATATCATATCATGATCATGTACCCTATGAGAAATAACTATAAGCATATAAATACAATATGAGATACATAAAAACAGGGTCTGAAAAGAATGGTATGTACCTTATAACTTCCGCATTTCATCAAGCAGAATGGACATCCATAATCTTCCGTAACTGCAGCATTCATATTTCACGAACTACAAGTCAGTCAAGAAAAGTGGGAACACTAAGGTCTAAATGCAGAGGAGCCAATGACGTTGTATTTAGCAAATACAGGCAGCAAATAGTGACATGTCATCACAGCCATGTCGACGAGAAAAGAATAGAATAACAAACACTAGCAAATAGCAATGCAGATCACACAACTCATGAAACTATTATAATGGCAAAAGTGAAATCTTGAAACATGCAGTACCTTCACTCTTCTGCATCATATTGTTATAGTATTTGTAATTGAAAATAACATTCCCAGCTCTTAGCCTGGCAACAAAAGCATGTCTAAACTTAGTCACACTTCCAAAAGCTACGTTGAGTACGTCCACAGAAATATGCATGACGTTATTAACAAAAGAAACGAAGACAATAAAACTAACAGGATAAGCAAACTCAGTCTGAAACTTCACCAAAGAGTATGATATGTTGCACAGTAAGATATCGAATTAGCAAATTTTAAGGTTTCATAATTCCACTACAAAACATGAACAAAGTTTTGAAGTTGACTACCTTAAAATTTGGGGCATTACATTACTACTAATATAGTTGCATTCATTCAAGTCGTAAGGTGTTATATCTTTTGCTCCAAGCTCTTCTGCTGAACAAATAACTGGTACTTGTGGCAATCTACTCTGTGGTAACCATAAAATGACATCATGACAGTAGGATCACAATCAGTAAATAAGTTCACAATTTTCAACTAACAAAGTATATGTTAAGATGAGACATACCACGGCTGACTTATGTGGTAAATGAAAAGATATGTGTCTCTCCTCGCCAGAACAACTCAACTGAAAATTCAATTGATCACTCATCAAATAATACGAAGAACATAAATATAGAAGATAAAGTGCTATCATTTTTTGTAATACTAATAATTCCATCAGAATTTCATCTTAGGTATGATGGGGACTTCATAGAACTGTATACAAGTTCTTAAATAACTTTTTTTAAACCCTGCCTGAGTATGATTTTCAAACTCACAATTTGTTGAAATGGCGCACCAAGAAAATCTGAAAACAGTATGTACGATTACTTTTTTATAAACATAAAATGATTTTTTAAGGGTCATGGTTAATTTAATAGCAGAGCAATAAATAATAGATCAAAAAACCCTCCATACGTGGAACACAATTTCGATTTAACAAAATGATATGGCCTTACTACATCAAACTACTATGACCTAATAATTATTAAGTGGATCCTAGGTCGCACTCTAATATGATGAAAATTTTGATTAAATCATCATGTCAGAAAGCAGAGATGTGCATAAGTGAACATGTGGACTGAAAAAAAACACATTTTAATGCAACAACATTACCTGGAGCATGCAGCTTACGAATAAAAAGCAATAAAGACTCGCTAGCATTTAACTTTAATGACCCATCACCATAAAGTATACTCGAAAGCTTACCATCATGTAGCAAGACATGCTAACTTCTGACGTTGTCCTAACTCTCTCTCCTCTACTAAAATTTCGAGATTTCTCCATTGACAGATGAAGAAAATCAAGATTGATCTCCCCCATTAGGCAGCCACCCATGAATACTGTCAAGCATAAAATAAATTTTGAAGTGAGGAACAAGAAACTGAACATTTAATATTAATAATGTCCATGAAATCAATTATATGAACTGTATCTTACAGGGAGAAAGCATACCGTCATTGACCAGCCACTTTCCATTTGAAAAGGTAAGGTCAGCTGCAAATTTTTCATAGGTATTAACTGAAAAAAACCAATATATTCCTCTGAACAAATTTAAACTGGAAAAAACATGTCATACCGCAGCTCACCAACAACATAGCAACGGATCCAGATACTATTTGTGTCGATAGTATATTCAACTCTGGAAGAACAAATTTTGCTTCAACTGAACTCACTGTCTGAGCTCCATTAACAACAGTCAACCTCGAAGCTCTTTTGAATCGATAAAAGCTAGAACACAGTGTCTAGAAATCAGGAAGAAATAAAAAAGTTGCACACATGGGATTAGAGATATCAGTGGAGCATAATATATAAAAAATAGAGTGCAACAGAATTAATCGATATTTATTTTTAAACAAGCACCTCCCCGTTTGAAGTAGGAATTGGTTTGGCCAACAATATGTAAAAGGGAAACGGACTCCAAGCTTCGAATCCATTCGGAATAGATATCGATAGTTGTATCCTGGAATCAACAGAAGCAAGACAGGTGTCAACCATATTACTCACATATATCTACTTAAAATAAAATCTTATTATAAGCTCAAACAGTAAATAACCCAAATATCCTTTATTGAGATACTATGCATTTGATTTCACAACCAAATGATAAGAGTGAACATTAGATTAATTTTCAATGGCTATGAAGCATTGCCTCCTTCTCACATCCTGTATTCACATCACTTTTTCAATAAGATGCAACATGTGGTCGCCTCTCGCCTCAGGCGCACTTTTTTGAACACAGACCGCTTCCGTACAAATTGTATGTATGCAATAATCACGATGGAAACTTGATTGCTAAGCTTCATCATGGGACTAGGTAAACAATACACCGATTTGAAGTATCAACAGCATTGGGATGTCAAAAGCTTTATGTAAAAGAAACATCATAATGCATAGTAACAATGAAAGTAAATATCAGTCATTCAGTACACATAGCTGCGAGATTATGTGATATCTCTCACCTTCTTTTGTGCTTCTCTTGTATTTTGTAGCGCAAAGATCTTTTTAGAAATCGTGGCTGCAAGACAATCATACCATCAGTCAGGTAGAAACTGAGCATAGAGATACCATCGAAAGGACTAGCCTTGTCACGTGCATGATTACACAATACAGATATAACTATAAATTGAGAGCCAGCAAAGATTTAGGTTTATTATAAAACATTAATACATCAATCATACCCTAAAAGCTAAATATACGATACAAATGTAGAAGCATACAAAATAAGTAACTAACTTTCTTATCAGCACGACCTGCTAGAAGGTTGTACAATTCGACAGGGTTACAATAAGCCGTCAAGCTTTCCTCGGCTGCCGCTTTTTCTTCCTCCGACAAAGAGACCCCAAGTTCTAGGTCTCTGGAGTAACTACAAACAAAAACAGAATTGCAATTCCATGAGTCCATCCATTCACCGAGCAATATCACACAATAATTACAGTCTTAAAAGGCTGGTAAGAAGCATGCAACTCTCATTGCTTGCAATAAGTTATACCATATCCATCTCAAAGAAAACAACTTGGTTTGATATTCGTATGTCAAATGAGTGATTTGTAACTTCAAATTAAAGAAAGGAAAAGAATTTATGTTGACCTAAGTTTTTGGTAACTACATGAAGTAAAAAAATACAAATGGTATTGGAATAAGAATAATTGGGAGATACAAAACTAATATAAAGTCTTATCACAGTGGTATGAAAGCAAACAATCAAACATATATTTTTTTTTTCAAATAAAAGTTCAAATACTTCCAAAATCTTATTTGGCCGTCAAAAGTTTCAATAACAAAGTTTGATTGATGAAAACAAACATTCTGAAACAACCATATTTATATATTTCCAACTATTGATCCCAAATAGTCAAAAGGAGTGAATCGTACAGAGCTCCTACAAACAAAATGAGAT
This sequence comes from Gnaphalium uliginosum, assembly GCA_963930675.1. Classification (NCBI taxonomy): domain Eukaryota; kingdom Viridiplantae; phylum Streptophyta; class Magnoliopsida; order Asterales; family Asteraceae; genus Gnaphalium; species Gnaphalium uliginosum. The sequence goes on along the minus strand of OZ005682.1, from coordinate 1,820,809 downwards.
ATTTGCATATTATTACACAAACATATAAGACAAGGCCAGACACATCACATGCATATCGTCACCGCACCCCCAATGAAGTGCTATGGTACACCATGCAAATCACATAAATGTTGTTGCAACACATGCAACCACATAATAATATAAAACTTATGTCAAAATATCAAAACCACCCGTAAAGATTTTACAATAATCCCAAACTCAATATGTTCCACAAGTTCAAAGAGTTCAAAGGTCCAAACTTACTCTCATTTCTTAAACATATTCGATCATTTAACCAAAAGGGCTCGTTAGACTAAAACAAATTTAAACATCATTCACCTACACTAATGAAATTCAAGTAGAACAATTTTTCTAAGAAAGAACTAATTCTTAATTTGATGAATGAATCGAAGATCTAGTATAAACCCAAAATGATAAGACCTCGAAGGCATTATAAGAGTGAAATTGATACCGCTATAACGACTCAAAATAAACATAAAGAGCATAATGAATAAAAAACAACAAACTGCAACTTGTATAGAGTAACACTGAACGAATCAAAGAGGTGCATATAAAAATGCAACTATTTCCACAAAGGTTGTGTTTAAAAACTATGTCAACTTATATGAATCTAAATTGCATGGAGTAACACTGAAAGAACCATGGAGGTGCGTATAAAATTGCAACAAACAAATAAAATATATAGTTCATATATCCATAACATTTGATAAGACCTAATCAAATAGAAAGTTTAGACAGTTTCTTCACGGGTCCATACATCAAGAATCAACACAACTAGATTTACAGTAGATATTGCATTAATTTCCCAAATGCGGTTTTTACTTCACGTGTGAAAAATGATACGGTTGTAAACACATTATCTTTTACCTCCTCAAAGGATAGACTTTTTATTACAATCGTAACACGAAAGTTTTATTTAATACTTTATGGATTTCAAAAGTTTAAATTGTATGCTATTTTGATAAACTAACAATTAATTACAAATTTAACAATCCCAAGTTTACTAAACAAAGATATAACTATCACCACTTAAGCGTTAAAAAATCCAAGACTTTCATATCCTTGAAGAAACTTTTGGTAAACTATTTCTAAACAACAGTTGTAGATAATAATATTATAATTCCAACAAACTATGAGTAGACTAAATCAGAAATAAAATCGACATCACAAGAAAATTTTGAAAAACTGTTTCCATACATTCAATCAATTACAAATGTTCAAGCTCATTACCAATTTAGAATGAATATTAGGGTTCGCTGGATAAAAGAACATCTCAAGTATTTAAGAGACGAAACTAATGTGATCCCCATTACTGATCTATTAAGTATGTTCAGAAACTGGCTCTTCCATCATACAAATAGAATTGCTATGAATCTTGCGGAATTTTAAGGAATGTATATAATAGATATTGTGCTAGAATTTATAAACCTACCATATTATAAATCGAAGTATATAACTACGAACTAGATCAACCATATAACTAATGAAATGAGAAACAAATCAGTGAAACATAAGAGTGTATATCAGTCGAACAGTACTTATCAAAGGAATAAACGCAATCTATACCTTGATTCGCTCATTGACATCACCGTTGGAGACATATCCACAATTGATACGCCGTCAGCCCTAATTCCTTCCCAATTGTATGATTTAAGGTTACAGTGTTTAATGCCTAACACATCATGTTTATAGCCGTACAAGTTTCAACTTAACCCCTTACATCTTACGTACTTATAACCCAAACCTCGAACTAATATATTATGCAACTATAACCCCAAAACAGTAAATAATAACAACTTAATCCCCTAGAGTATAATTTACACTAAAATAAGGGGATTACAGGATGCATCTAGATACCGAGGATTCATGTAGGACCAAAAACATCAACTATCAACACTCAACAAACTGACACGATCCTATGATATACAAGTCCCTCAACCTCCCATGGCAGTAACACGTTCTTACAACTGGTAATCCTAAAATTTGGCATTATAAATTCAAGTACTACAAAACGTCATTCATTCAACTCTAGTTGCAAAATTACTGTTCAACGTGGATGAGGACCTATCTGTTGCAAAATGGAAGACCGTCTAAGAGGTATGTAGGGACAGACCAAAAGAAGACGGATTTGAATTATAAAAGGTGAAGGCGCAACATAAAAAATTGAGATTCAAGGAACCAAATAGTCAACCAGTGAATGGAAGTGAAGTAAATGTAGAAACAATTATGATGACAGCAAAACTGGCAGATTAAATGGTTTGAGAACATCGTATAAAGAAAATAGACAAAACACTTGAGTCCAACAAATAAAGTAATCAACTTGTTAAAGTTTCAGGATGTCATAAGTGGACGGTAACAAGAACATGTAGAATATGATTGATGTAAAAACAAAAACATAGACTATGTAATGAAATAACTAGCAATGGACTCGATAGAAGAATTAGAAGACACTTAACGACTTAAGTCATTGTTTCAGAGTGAACGGTCTATTAGGTATAATCAAAAGGTAATGAGTCGAGAACTAATTCGGAGGTCTTATACGATTCAAGAGAAATCAATCATGAACTTTCGTTAGGGAAACACTTTTACTAAGGTGAATGGTTTGATGACTCATGTAATGCATACTTGCATATGTGGATGATAATTATAATTGGTTGGCAGATTTAGCTTCAATTTATGGTTGTCTGCAAGCTCATAAGACATTTAGTATATTCTTATTTACTTTTCGGTTTAGTTCGGATCAAGTGTATTGTTCTCTTCTCCGTTAATTTAATTCATATTAAAACTTATAAAAAATAAACTAACCACTGATGTTACAATACTTATCAACACAAGATGTAAAACATTCGACATGAATAATTAAATAATTTACCATAATCAGTTGAACATAGTGATTACCTGGAATCGAACTACCACATTCTTTTTGCCAATTTAGAAAATCAAACCTAACAGAAAAAACGTTATGCGCAAAATTAGGGCAAATAAGTGGTTAAACAATATCAATAACGACACTAATTAAAAAAATGAAAAGAGCAATAGATATACATAGGTGAACAAATTATAAACCCCAGATTACATATACAACAAAGATATACTATAATAATAATTAATAATTATAATTATTACCAGATGTAATGAGATGTTGATGATAGAAATTATGTGTGTGTGTTTTTTTCCCGGTGAGACAGCAGAGTTTGACGACTTTCAGTGACGGTGATGACGTCACACATCTTCGCATTTTGCACTCACTCTACTGATCTACTCTGGGAATTTTGATTTTGATTTCATTTTAGGTCAAATTCAATTCGGGTGGGTTTATATAGACTGGTAGGTTTTGTCCCGCCCAAATTTTAATAACTTTTTAACACAACTTTTTTTGATCGAATATAAAGAGTGAAAAATAAATAAAGAAAAAATTACTTAGATATACAAAATAAGTATGCAATGTCACAGTTGTCAATTTGACAACTTATTTGCACAAAATATAACAAACTTTCGTAAAGATGGGAAAATTTGCAATGTCGATTTCACAAGATGGTTTTGCTCATAAGATTACATACTTTGCCAACCATGGGAAAATTCGCAATATCAATTTCACAATATCGATTTTGCAAATATCGATTTCGCAGTATATGATGATTCTATATGCAATTACGCAATATATGATGTTTGGGATGAAAATTTTAAAAATCCATACCTAATCAATGATATGATGAAAATTAACTAACGGGAGACGATACTTACTTGATTTTGAGATTACTTTGCCATTAAAACATTATAGGGTTTGAAAAACGATCCAAAATTCTACACGATAGTTGTATGAGTGGATTGGTTTGGGGATTAAGATTCTGCAAAGGGATAAACATGGTGGGTGAGAATTGCAAGGGTGCCTTGAGGAATTCGCAAAGCCATTGTGTAAAAGTGTGTTACTTTGTAAAATATTCGTTGAGCTTGCTATTTTATAAAAATGTAGGGCTCAAATTTTTTAAATTCAGGTAATTAGCCTATAAATAAATAATGGTTATGGTTATCAATATAAAATAAAAAGATTAACATTCATAAATAATCCATTTAGTCTACACCGATTTATGAATATCGTCCATATACCTTTTTTCTTCACCTTTTCAATCTAATAGATTTACGTTTGCTCGGATATGGTCTATTCTTCACCTAAAATTACTAAAGTCCCCTTTTCGTTTGTCATTCTCGATTAGTCAGGATCTAAACGTCTCAATGGTACTTTAGTCATTTAGGTGGATAAGAGATCATTCAAAATAAACTTATTATACTGAAAAAGTGAAAAAAGAAATATAGTTTTGTAAATCGGTGTAAACCAAAAGACCATTTATAAAATTTACTCAAATAAAAATTACCAAAGCTTTAGTCAATTAATTATTAGTCAATAATCTTAATCTATGATATTTTGATTTCAAGTTGAATCGGCTTGGATTGACTTGAGTTTGTAACTCTAACAATTCAGTTATGTACAAAGCTACAAAAATATTAATTTTGTATTGATGGATCTATTGGAGATAAATCTCAGCCATAATTAGTTTATTTGTTATTTAAGATAGTTATCGATATACCTTGTATAGTGCCTATAATTGTGCCTATAATTGTTTTATACTCTTGTATATATAGTGGTTAATTTATCAATAATAAACACAGAGAACATTTATCTCATTCTCACATGGTATCAGCCTAAACACAGATCCCTAAAACAAAACCCTTTTTCTCTTCTCATCTTTTTTCATCTCACGATGTCTTCTTCATCTGAGAATTCCTTCTCCTTACACACTCTTGTCCATATGCTCACCATTAAATTAACCTCTTCAAACTACCTCCTCTGGCGAAATCAAATTATCCCACTTCTTCTTCATCAAAAGTGGATGAGTCATGTTGATGGTTCTTCTACAGCCCCGCCATCCACAATCCAAGTCGATGGAAAAGAAACCCCTAACCCAGCCCATGCTGTTTGGGTCGAACTTGATCAGAAGGTTCTTTTAATTCTTCAATCCTCTCTATCTGAAGAATCGATGTCTGAAGTCTTGGGTCTCTCTTCCCCTCGTGAAGTCTGGCTGGCTTTGGAGTCAGCTTATAGTCATGATTCTCAGGAGCGATCTCAGAACCTCAAAGACTCTTTGCGCCAACTAAAAAAGGGTACCCTCTCTGTCTCTGAATATTCTAAGAAATTTAAATCTATTTGTGACCAACTTCAGGCAATTGGTAAATCGGTTTCTGATGATGACAAGAGCCACTGGTTCTTGTGTGGTTTGGGACCAACTTTTGAAACTTTCTCTACTGCTCATCGAGCTCAGCCCACAAGACCTTCTTTCCGTACTCTTGTTGCTCAGGCTGAAGGACATGAATTATTTATTTCATCTTTACATGAATCTGCTCCTTCTCCTGTTGCTTTCACTGCTGCTACTTCTCGTGGGAGAGGGAGGTCCGGTCGATCAAATTTTCATGGAAATTCTTCCTCTCGTGGTCGTGGTCGTCGATCACCTCACTGTCAATTATGCCGAACTATGGTCACTATGCAAGCTCATGTCCAGATTTGAGTAATTATGCTCAAAAATCCTCATATTCTGCTGCAAATCTTGTCCAGGCATTCAATGCAAATTGCAACCTTAATGAACCAACTCCCAATTGGTATGTGGATTCGGGTGCAACAGCCCACATGGCTCCATCTTCGACTGATCTAGACTTCTCCACACCTTATCATGGCAAAGATAAGGTTGCCTTCGGAAATGGTAATGTGCTCCCTATCTCTCGTATTGGTACTTTATCGGTTGCTCCACATTTGAAATTACGAGATATTCTTATCGTTCCACACATCACAAAGAAGCTTCTCTCTGTCAGCAAATTAACTAATGATTACCCTGTTGATTTTTTGTTTTCTCGGTCCTTTTTTGCTATTCAGGACACAACCACAAAAAAGATTCTAGCAACAGGAACACATAAGGATGGGCTCTACGTTTTGAACTCAGCCTCTCAAGCTTTGGCGGCATCCGTGATCTCTCCTAATAAAGCTTCTTTTGATTTATGGCATAAAAGACTTGGTCATGTTAATTATGATGTTATTTCCCTTTTGAATAAATATGGATATTTGAATGTTACATCTATTTTACCAAGTCCGAATATTTGTTCATCTTGTCAACTTTCAAAGCAACATCGTCTACCTTTTAAATTAAATGATAAAAGGGCTTTACATGTTCTTGACAAGATTCACTGTGATTTATGGGGACCGGCCCCAGTTACGGCTGTTGGCGGCTACCGTTATTATGCCTTGTTTGTTGATGACTATTCTAGATTTTCCTGGTTTTATCCTCTCACACGGAAATCTGAGTTTTATGAAGTCCTGGTCAATTTTTTAAAGTTTGTCCAAACTCAGTTTTCTTGCAAACTCAAAACTTTCCAAAGTGACGGTGGAACCGAATTCTTAAATAATCGGGTTCGCAAATTGTTTCTCGATAATGGTACTCATCATCAAGTTTCATGCCCTTATATTCCCCAACAAAACGGTCGTGTAGAAAGAAAACATCGCCACTTAACCGAAACCGGTCTAGCCATGTTGTTTGGTGCAAATGCTCCTGCCAACCTTTGGGTAGATGCTTTCTCCTCTGCCACTTACGTTATCAACCGTCTACCCACCAAACTCTTACACCATAAATCTCCCTTTGAAATTCTTTACAATGCAATACCAAATTATAACAATTTCAAAGCTTTTGGATGTCGAGTTTTTCCTTACTTACGACCCTATGCGGAGCACAAACTCGCACCACGTAGTCTTGAGTGTATTTTTCTTGGCTATTGCACTCATTACAAGGGCTATAAATGTTTGGATCCAATTACTTCTCGGGTGTTTATTACTCGACATGCCACATTTGATGAAACATTCTTTCCATATGCCAGCAACACTGCAAACACCAGCACCCTTGCGCTATTTTTAAGTTCCTATTCTGATGATCTACCATCCCCATCATCTGTTCAAGCAGCCCCTTTGTCCACTGCAGTTCCAATATTGCAACCCTCTCAACAGCAACAACAGCCTTGTACTATATGTTTACATGACGATCCTTCACCTGCTGCTACTTCTGATCATCATATGGAACCCCCATCTCCACCAGAAACTCTGCCCCAGTCACCACAACCGTCTCCACCACCGGTTTCACAGTCATCTCCGACGTCTTCACCACCTCCTGTTCCGGTGACATCCTCGGTGCATCCCATGACCACTCGAGGTAGAGTTGGCATTGTCAAACCACGGCATATACTTGACCTTCTAGCTACTTCTACAACCAATTTGCATGATGCGCTGTTTGCTGCCAAAGAGCCCAAGGGATTCAAATCTGCTTCTAAAATTGAACATTGGTGTCATGCCATGACCGAAGAAATTGTTAGGTCACAAGGTTCCCAAAACTTAGATACAGATTAAATAACAGTTATCTTAACGTGTTAGTTTATATCCAAGTTTATATCAAACAAGTTTAAATTAATCTAGGCGGAAAACAAGATTAATTTTGACACAGAGTTTATTATGAATCAAAGTATTATTCACAATAAAATGTTTGTCGCACACAGAAGACAATGTATTCAAACCCACACAGATGGTTTGAATACGATCCAAGTAGTATACAAAGATACAATTATCACTACAAACTTAACAGTAAGTGTGGTAATGCTTTAGCCTAAGCTTAAAGGTCTAGTATACTAATTCTATTGAATTTCTTGGATGTTTTGAAGAGTTCTTTTGAGCTGCTATTTATAGAGTTGAGTATCAACTTCTATTAACCAGCTCAGACAGTTGTCCAAGGGATAACACATTCATCTTGGGCAACTTTGCACTCTTCCCTTTTTGCTTTTCTTGGAAATAGAAAAAGCAAAAGGTAAAAGGTTTCTTTGCTGAGAAGAAAACCTTTGATCGATGTTTGACCTTTCTCAAACATCTTATCAGTTGTATCTAGCCTAAGGAAAGAAGAATATCTTCTGTACATTTGTACTTTCATTCTTCAATCTGTGCTCTTCAGTCTGTGTACTTCAGTCTGTGTTCATCAGTCTGTGATCTTCAGTCTGTGAACTTCAGTCTGTGAAGCCTTCTGTATTCAATCTTCATTCTTCAGATGATGAATTCATAAGTCTTCAGGAAGAGCATGGCTTTCAGTCTGTGAGGATCTTCAGTCTGTGCAGCACAGACTCAGAAGCAATTCTTCAGTCTCTGTAGCACAGACTCAGAAACACAGACTCAGGAATTTTTCACTAAGTTTCCTGAATACAACTAAGTTAGATTTTGACTCTTCAGATTTATAATTTAGGTTTGATCATTGTTTTTCCCAACAATCTCCCCCTATCTGATGATGTCAAAATCTATTTACAAAAGATAAAGGAGAAATAATAAATACTAAAGTACAACATAACTTATGAATCTTTAGACTTATATATAAAGTCAAAGTCATAGTTAGTATACAAAAATATTACAATTATTACATAAGATTGTAAAAGGTATAAATTTAACAATCTTCAGTCCTTTCTCCGAGCCTTGATCTCTTTCATCTTTTCCACTTTCCTCTTCAACAGCACTTCCATTTCCTTATCAGATTTTTCTTCAAATTCTTGATACTCCAGGATGATTTTCCTGCAGATGTCTTCAATTCCAATCATCATCCTGATCTTGGAAAGGTTGTTGAATAACCAGCTGATTAACCTTCTTCTAAATGGCTTGGCTTGAGAATGTTTGCATTCCTTCAGCAGGGCAATGCAATGCAGCAGAGACTCTCCATATAGTCTGTTTTGATCCTGGAAGCACTCTATTCCATTGATATCTCTGTAGCACAGACCTTCAACTGTGTCAGTCTGGACATAGGATCTATCGATAAAAATGATACCTTTGGGTAGAGGATGCTCCCTTCTCTGCTCATTCTCTGTGGATAACCCAGCTGATTTCTTCTTGATTACAAAGTTGTTTGCTATGCAAAACAACTTGTACTCTTCTTCTGAGATGAGCCCCAGACTGAGAACTAGCTCAATCAGGTAAGATAGCTCATCCAGAACTTCTTTCTTCAGATCTTTGTCAGCTACACTCTTCAAAAGGTTAGCAATGGATTGCCATTCTTTAAGTCCTAGAGTGTACAGGTCATCCACCCACACCATTTTTGAGCTCTTGGTCAAAGTCAACTCTAGCCTCAATCTCTGTCCAATCTTATTCAGATGACAGTCTTTAATCTTTTGCTTGAGCTTTGACTTTTGGAAAGTGGATTGTAGCTTCGCTTTTAGACTCTCTATCTTCTGTAATCTTGTTGACAACTCCTCATCTTCTTTGATTTGTTGCTCAACTTGACTCCTTCTGATTTGGGTCTGTGAACAACTTTCATCTTCCAATTCTTTGGAGAGCATGTCAACAAATCTTGCTTCCTTCAGCTTCTGCTCTTCTTCAGTTAGTACATTTAAGTACTCAGTTAAAGACATACCTTGAGCAGTAGCTTCTTGTTGCAAGAGTTCATCCTGTAGATTTGACAGTTCAGGATTTCTTGTTCCAGCAGCATGATCATCCACCATCTTCTTGATCTTGCTTAACCTTTCCTGCTTGGATAAGGCAACCTCCTTGCCCTTACCCTTATCCATAACTTCTTCCATGGTAGAGCTTGACCCAGGATAAGTGCTTATCAGATGGGCACTTCTCCATTGCAATCTGTCTTCAATCTCACTTCTACCTGGAGGCAGTGTTCTGGTTGTTGTGGTTAGTCTAGCAGGATTGGCTTCAGCTTGAATGGCTTCAGCACTGATAATTAGAACATCAGTGCTTGCTGTTGGTTGCTCTGAGCTCTGAGTCTGTGATTGATGCTGTGTCTCAGTCTGTGCAGGTTCAGAAGGCATAGACTGAGACTCTCCAGTCTTGACTTTTGAGGCTCCTTCACGTACACCTCCAAAAGTAGCATCATCTTCATCATCATCTGATCTTCTGAAAACTTCAGACTCAGAACTGCAGTCAGGATTGATGGCATCATCATCATCACCATCATTGTCCTGTTCTTCTGCCAGCTTTAAGAACTGGTCCCAGGTTTTGATCCCCTTCATTTTTGGTTGGGAGTCAAAGATATCCCTTTCAGGAATCCTCCTGGCCATTCTTTTCATCTTTCTGGCTCTCTTGATTTGCAGAGGTTGAACATCTTCTTCTTCTTCTTCTTCCCTTGGTCTCTTCAACTCCATTTGACCTTGGGTTGAGATAGTTGCAATTGGGTCTATGTGTAAGACAATGGATGACTCCCCCTGAGTCTGTGCAACCATCTCAGTATGTTCACCTAACTGCAAACTCTCTTGCTCCCCCTCAGTCTGTGCACTCATATCTTCAGTCTGTGGCACAGACTGAGCTTCAGTCTGAGACTTCACCCTAGCACCTTCGGGTCCATCATCTCCATCATCTCCCTCACTGCTATCTCCCCCTAAATCTAAGGATTTATTATTTAAATCTTTATCTTTTGAGGTTTTAGCTTCTGCAGACCCATACTTCATCTTCTCCCCCTTTTTGACATCATCTACTAAGTTTGAGAGGGTGGTCTGCATTTCATCTAACCTACTGGATACCTTCTCCTCCAGCATATCCACTTTATCCACCATAGTAGAGACTAGATGCTTCATCTTCTCTAGCTCTTTCTTATTATTATTGAACTCAGTCTGTACCCATTCAGACAACTTGTTGATGGCAGAAAGCACATCATTAAGTGTACTAGAAGGCACAGACTGGGTCTGGTTGGAGGGGTTAGAATTGGGTGATGGTATGTGTTCCTCACTTGACTCATGTTGAAACTGAGCAAGATCACTGGAATCTTTTGGGGTTGCACTCTTTGCCTCACTCTGTGTCCTGTGCATGGAAAAGCGATCATAGGCATTGAGTGGTGTAGTGGTTCCCTCAGATCTAATCCGGTGATAGGATAAGATATCACTGGGAAATGATTGTGTTGCACCTGTTGCCTCAAACAGTCCCTGGTGTAAAGGAACAGTATCACGGGCAACTGATGTTGAAGTTTGTATGCCCTCACTAACCATCTGGTGATAAGATGGTAGATCATGGGGCAAAGAAGTTGAGATCTGTACCTCAGCCTGTGACATGACTGGGGCATTGGCGATCTGTGCAGAGGGGTGTAAGGAAAGACTCACTGGAATGTGAACTAGTACAGGACTAGTGGTCATTATGGGCTTAGCCATTGTGAGTGGGGTAAAGAGGGGGTTGATAGTGCTCAGGATTGGAGCGTCTTCTTCAATGCATACTACAGGGGTCAATGTAGTAGCAGTAATGTGGGTATCCAAGCTGACTAAACTAGGTGTAGGTTGGGTCAGTTGGGTAGCCATTGGCACCACAGACTCTAGCAGAGCTGCAGTGGAATGGACTACAGCACTGGAAGGTGTTCTATTGACATCCAGTTCCATGGATGATGATTCCACTTGTGCTATACTTGTTGGGGTTGAGTCTGGTGATTCCTCCAGAGTGAGTGGTGACTCATCTGGGTTGGTTTGTTTGTGACTCTCTTTTGTGGGTGAGGATGGGCTAGGATAAGAAGGTTGATCTATATCCATGTCCTCAGAGGAAGAAGATTTACTACCTGCATCTTCTGTTGAAGATGGAACAGACTCAGGAATGTTTGAGTCTGACTCCAAGTGCACAGACTGAGTTGAGTCTGTGTCCCTGGAGTCTGTGTGCTCTGCTTCAGCCACACGTTCTTCAACAGTCTGGGCCTCAGTACCCTCACTATCACCTGAAGTATCACCCTCCATAAATGCAGAAGCAACATATGGGTGATCAATCCATTGCTGCATAGCAGCAGTGATAGGTGCTCCAGAAAGTGGAACCGGATGGTTGAACACTTTATATGTGAGCACAGGTACGGGTATATCTGCAGTTTTGTTGTTAAAAGACATATACACAGACCCAGTTAATCTGGATTGGATGCACAGGGAGAGTAACCTTATAAAAGGTACATTAAAAATTCGCTGTGATTCATTCACTAGTTTTAAAAATTCTTTAAAATACAACTCTGCAAAGTTGATGTTTAAACCTGTAATGAATGAGCTCAACAGTTGAGTTTCAAACTCATTTAACTCCCCTGTGCTACCAGATTTTCCTCCTAGACTTCTAATGATGCCAGAGATTAAAAATTTTCATCTGGGGGTGAATCCTGACATCAAGATGGTGCCTTTTTCTTTGGTATATCCAACCAAAGTAAGAGAAGCCCTTGCTGCTTCTTTGGTTGGAATGGGTTCAAAATCATTTCCCAAAGGCAAGTCTAAGACATTCCTTATTAGCTCCTGATCAATGGTAACTGCCCGTTTACCATGATCAATAGTACCAGTAATTGCAGTATTGGTACTATTTGAGGAGCAAGTATACCACCATTCCATTAAAAATTGTGGGTTATTTGAGGAACTGTGTTAAAGAATGCTCCCCTTAATGGATGAGCAGACATAAAAGCAGTTAGTTCCTCAAACCCTTTATTCTTTTTAGAGTCGGGAATGGAAATGGTAGCTACTTGATTATTTATACAGAGTTTTACCTGTTTCCCTTGTTTGAAGGGTTTAGCCGCAGCGATGTTGGCAGGTGCCGTGTAAGCCCATTGATCAGCCATTTTATAAAGATGAGTTTTTGAAATTTATTTTGAAAATGGTTGATCGATTTAGGGTTTACAAACTCTGTTTATTTTTTGGTGTGCAAGTACGAATGAAGAAAAAGGAAGAAGACGGAAGTGGGTATTTGAAGAAGTTAAATTTTCGTTAAATGGGACCCACTTGACGGTTTATCTCCTTTTCTGTAACAGTAGATAGGAGGCACGTGCACCTTTTTGTATTGAGCAGATAAATAGACAACAAGCGCCAAAACTTTTAATGATTATTACCATAAAGATGGTATTAGCATTAAATGCAAAGATATTGTTGTTTATTTATATTTAATAAAAAAAAATAAAAATAAAAATAAAAATAAAAATAAAATAATAAAAAAAAATGAGCTCAGTCTGAGTGTATATGGTCAGTCTGTGTAGTGAGTCTGGATGACGTCACACAGACTGAACCTTATAAATAACAGACTGAGAGAAAATAACAGAATTTTAAAATTTGTGCCAGCAGTGGTAACGGATTGATATAGCTAACAGTACTAACTGGAGAAAGCAGTACTAAAATTAACTAACAGTAGTAACTTGCAAGAGCAGTACTAAAATTAACTAACAGTAGTAACTTGCAAGAGCAGTACTAAAATCAACTAACAGTGGTAACTTGCGAAAGCAGTACTAAAATTAACTAACAGTAGTAACTTGCAAGAGCGGTACTAAAATTAACTAACAGTGGTAACTTGCGAAAGCAGTACTAAAATTAACTAACAGTGTTAATTGTATCAATCTATACCAGCAGTGTTAAAAAAAAAGCCGTCAGTATTAACCTAGCAGTACTAAAAGTAACTAGCAGTGTTAATACTAACAGTATCAAAACACTAACCTTACGAATTAACAAAGCAAAAAAAATTTGAGGGTCTAGTCTGATTGAATATGATTAGTCTGTGTAGCTATTTTGCAAGAAGTCACACAGACTGAGACATAAACTTAGTCAGACTGAGATAAAATAACATAAATTGTAAAATCTTTTAGGTATTTTCTCATAAAGTATGTACAAAGATATCTCTTAGTCTGTGCTTTTTGATTGTATGTAGCTGAGAATACAGTTATACAGATTGAAAAGCAGGCACAGACTGAGAGTTGAATCATACAGATTCAAGGTTTTACTAGGGGTTGAGCATTCCTAGTTGACCAAGCAGATATAGAAATCTATCTTCATTAAGAGGTTTAGTAAAGATATCTGCTAGTTGGTCATTTGTGGGCACATATTTGAGAATCACTTTACCTTTCTCAGCACAATCTCTGATAAAGTGATGTCTGATCTCAATATGCTTTGTCCTAGAGTGAAATACAAGATTCTCAGTGATGGCAATGGCACTTTGGTTATCACACATGATTGGAGTTTTTGAAAACACCAAATCATAGTCTGCTAGTTGATGTTGCATCCATAGCAATTGAGCACAGCAACTACCAGCAGCCACATATTCTGCTTCTGCAGTGGATGTAGCAACAGAATTCTGTTTCTTGCTTGACCAACTGACTAGTTTGCCACCTAGCAGTTGACATCCACCAGAAGTGCTTTTCCTGTCTAATTTACAACCTGCATAATCTGCATCTGTATAACCAATTAGATCAAAACCAGAGTCTTTGGGATACCAAAGACCCAGGTTAGGAGTACCTTTTAGGTACCTAAAAATCCTTTTTACAGCTTTTAGATGCGATTCTTTAGGTTCAGATTGATACCTAGCACACAAACATGTTGAGAACATGATATCTGGTCTACTTGCAGTGAGGTATAGTAGAGATCCTATCATACCTCTATAAGTGGTTTGACAGACTGACTTGCCAGACTGATCTTTATCCAACTTATCTGCAGTGCTCATTGGTGTTTTCATAATTGAACAGTCCTTTAAAGAATATTTAGTAAGTAGGTCATTGACATATTTACCTTGGTTGATGAAGATACCATCAGATTTCCGATGTACTTGTAGACCAAGAAAGTATGTTAATTCACCTAATCATACTCATTTGATACTGTTTTGACATTAAGTTTGAAAACCATTTACACAATTTTTCATCAGTAGACCCAAATATAATATCATCAACATAGATTTGGACTAGTATGACATCTGCCTTGTTCCTTTTGAAGAACAAAGTTTTATCAATTGATCCTCTAGTAAAGTTATTACTAAGAAGATAGGATGATAAGGTGTCATACCAAGCTCTTGGAGCTTGTTTTAGTCCATATAGTGCTTTCTGCAATTTATAGACATGATTTGGAAAAGTGGAACTTACAAAACCTGGAGGTTGTTTCACATAGACTTCCTCCTGTAAGTTGCCATTCAGAAATGCACTCTTGACATCCATTTGATAGACTTTGAAGTCCTTGAATGCAGCATATGCCAAGAATAACCGTATTGCTTCAATTCTGGCTACAGGGGCAAAGGTTTCATCATAATCAATGCCTTCCTCCTGCTTGTAGCCTTGAGCAACTAGCCTTGCCTTGTTCCTTATTATTACTCCATCCTTGTCCATCTTGTTTCTGAAAACCCATTTAGTTCCAATAATGGTTTTCCCTTTTGGAGCAGGAACTAGGGTCCAAACTTTGTTTCTGTCAAATTCTGTTAACTCTTCCTGCATTGCTTCAACCCAATCATCATCTTTCAAGGCTTCTTCAGCTTTCTTTGGTTCAATGATTGACAGGAAGTTTGTGTAGTGACAGAAATTTGCAGTAGGTGAGCTTGATACTTGAGCTCTTGTTTGTACACCAGAAACATAATCTCCAATTATTTCTGTAATTGGATGATACTTGTGTTCTTTGACTTCTAGAAATGATTCATCATTGGATGGTAAATCATTCTCATTTGGTGGAAAAATAGCAGGACTGAGTTCTGCATCATCTTCTACATAGGGCAAGTTTGAGTCTGTAGAGTTCACAGACTGAAAACTACCAGACTGAACACATGTATCAGAAGAATTTGAATCTCTGGACACAGATTCATCTTCTGTTGATGAAGGTACTGACATTAAATGAGCAGGTTGAGCTTCTTCATTATCACTATCAGAGTTCTGTTGTTGGTTAGCAATAACTGGGATTTGAGATTCAGATCCCACAACAGATAAATCTTCTAATAAATGAACATCAGACTGAGAGATGTGTTCATCATTAGCAGAGGAAGCATCAAAGGTGACATTGATGGTTTCTTCAATTTTGTTCCTTCTGTTGTTGTAGACTCTGTAGGCCTTTGAAATGGATGAATAGCCAACAAAAATTCCTTCATCAGACTTAGGTTCCATCTTTGCTAATTGATCCCTTTGATTTAGGATATAGCATTTACTTCCAAAGGTCTGGAAGTAATGGATGGTTGGAACCTTCTTGTGATACAGCTCATATGCAGTTTTGCCATGCCTTTTGACCAAAATAGATCTATTTTGGGTATAGCAGGCAGTGTTAACTGCTTCTGCCCAAAAGTAAATCTTCATTTGACCATGGCATAACATGGTTCTTGCAGCTTCTATGAGTGTACGATTTCTTCTCTCAGCAACACCATTTTGTTGAGGAGTTCAGACAGAGGCAAAGTTTTGAATAATGCCTTTGTCAGTACAGAATTCAATGAGAGTAGAATTCTTAAATTCTGTACCATGGTCACTCCTGAGTTGCTTGACAGGTGTATCTTTCTGCAATTCTTCCCTCTTGATTAGATTAATAATCTCTTCAGGAGCATCACTTTTTGCCTTAAGAAAGATGACCCAAGTATACCTTGTGTATTCATCCACAACCACAAGTGTATACTTCTTTCCACCCAAACTGCTAATGCTCATGGGTCCAAACAGATCCATATGGAGCATATGCAGTGGTTGATCAATTGTAGCTAACAATTTGGATGGAAAATGGTTTTTGGTCTGTTTCCCTAATGTACATGCAGGACAAAGTTTGTCTTTAGCAAATGTAACATCAGGCAGACCTCTAACCAGTTTCTTCTTTGACAGGAAGTTAATATTTTTGAAGTTCAGGTGGGATAACCTCCTATGCCATAGCCAGCTTAGTTCTGGCACAGACTGAGTATAGAGACAAGTCTCTACATTGTTGTCTGCAGAAGAAAGATCCAAGAGATAGATATCTCTTTCTCTTTTGGCAACTAATATAGGTTTGCCTTTGGAATTATAGATAACAGCAGCCTTCTTTCTGATTCTGATCTCACCATCATCATCACAAATCTGGCTAGCACTAAGCAGGTTATGCTTTAATCCCTCAACATAGGCCACCTTTGTTATTCTGATGTTGCCAGCCTTCACCACACCATAACCTTTTATCTTGGCAACAGAGTTGTCACCATATTTGACAGAAGGTCCTTCTTCTTCTACAAACTCTGACAGATTCTCCAAAGAGCCTGTCATGTGTCTTGAGCATCCACTGTCTAGGTACCATTTGCTGTTACCCTGCACAAGACAAACAAAATCAATTAGTTACTTTTGGGAACCCATCTTTTGATGGGTTCTTTAGAGTTGGTTGGAGTCATTTCTTTAGCAGTTTTAGTGCTAAGTCTGTGAAGTTGACTTTTAACCTCTCTAGATTTGACTTTGTTGTTTGTAGTTGACATTTGTTTAGTCAAAGCAACCTTTGGTTGTTTGAAAATGGACTTTGTGCATTTAATACCCTCATTTCCCAGATCTCCATAGTTGTAACAATTTTTGTTCAACATAATGGTCCTTTTGGATTTTGGGTTATTATTTGCACTAGATCCTCTTTTAAAATCTTGTTTTGACTCAACAAATGTTTTAAAATCTGTGGTTAACTTCGTTAAGTTTTCACTAAGCAGCTTAATGGTCTCAGTCTGGTTGTTAACATTTGACTTTTTAGAGTCAGACTGAGTGTTAACACAAACAGATTTGGAGTTAGGTCTGCCAGACTGAAAATTGATTTTTCCAGACTGACAGTTAGATCTCACAGACTGAGATCTTTTTAACTCCTTTGTTACTGGTTTTATGCCTTTAGATTTGTCATTTGGCATATTATTGTCTGGACCAGTTACAGACTGAGATGTGGAAGGTTCAAACACATTGTAACCTATCTGTTTATTCTTGATTCCTTTTACCTCTTTTTTTCTTTTTGAAGAATGTACTGTGGGAATACTAACTTTGCCTTTTTCAAGTTTTTTCTTTTTAAGTTCTATAGTTTCTAAAGATTCATTAGATAATATAAGTTCAGGCAATTCAGATTGAGAAGTTTCACAGACTGAGATTTCTGAGTCTGTGTCTTCAGAGTCTGGCTCTGTCTCATATACTAGTTCTTTGGCAACTATTTTTGGTCTAACAAAAGCATTTGTCAATATCACTTTGTCTCCCACAGTATGACTAAAAGTATGAGGTAAAATCTCAGGTACAAATATAGTAGGTTTTGAGTTTATTTCTGAATTTATGTGACTTTTAAGATCAAACTCATCACCTATGACCGCTTGTATCTGAGCTGGAATCTGTTTGGATAAACAGTCCACATTTTTAAGTGATGATATACACCAAGATTTACAGATCCTTTCATAATGATCAGCTTTGTTTTTATAAGCTTCTTTTTCCAGCTTGATCTTTTTGAGAAGGTCATATTGAGCATCAAGCTCAAGTTTGTACTGTTTATTTTGGTTTATTTCATTCACTTTTGATTGTAGATCTTTTTGAACTTGACTGAGTTTGGATTTTAAATCTTGTATTTCTTCCAGTCTTTTCAAAAAGTCTACATAGATGTGTTCAAACATTTTCTGTTTTTCTGCATCACTATAGTAAAGTTTAAAATGATTTACATTGTAAGCAGATCCTCTGTCCCAATCTGGATGAACACATGCCTTTTCTGCAAATTTGACATCTTTGTCAAACTGGCTCTCTGTGATAGCCATTAAGCACATATCTTCATCATCCTCAGATGATGAAGATTCTTCATCTATCCATTGTTCAACAACCAAAGCTTTCTCTAGTTTCTTTGGTTCTTGTTTCTCTCCAATTTTCTTGGAGTTGAAGTACTTTCTCTTGTACTTCTTGGCCTTTTCTTCCCACTTATCAGAACTTGAAGATTCTGCAATCTTCACTCTGCAGTCAGAAGAAATATGACCAACTTGCCCACATTTATAGCAAGTAGCTTTCTTAGGATCAAAAGTTGGCCTTCCTTTTGAACCCTTGAATCTTGCTTTTTCTAACCTTTGGGCTAGCAATGCCATTTCAGCTTCTAGAGACTCAGTTTCATCATCTGATTCTGAGTCTGTAAGAGTAAGATGGTAATCTGCTCTAGAGAAAAGTTCTCTATTTTTCCTTGTTGTTGCAACAAGGGCTGCAGATGGATCTTTTGCAATCCTTTTGGCATTTAGATCTTTTCTGGCTTTGGTTTCTTCAAAATTTAACAGAAGTCCAAACAAACCAGATAGATCATATGTCTCCAATTTTTCACTTACAATTAATGAAGTGATAACTTCAGAAAAAGTGTTTGGAATGACATCAACAAATTTTGCACAGATTTCAAACTGTCCCTTGATGATATTATACCTTTCAAGATCATTAATTAAGATCTGAAATCTGGTATGAATATCAGTTAATGACTCATTTTGACCAGCAGAGAAGTTCTCATAATTTCTTATGAGATTCTTCTTCTTTTGGGATTGTACTAAACTTACACCATCATATTGGTTAGTTAGCATATCCCATATGGCTTTAGCAGTTTTGCAGCCAGATATCTTAGCAAAGATAGGCTCAGTAACTGCATTGCCCAGTATGGATTTGGCCTTAAAATCTAATGCATATAGTTGCCTGTCTAGATCAGTCCAGGTACTTTTGGCAGCCTCAACAAATTTTTCAGGTGTCAAAATAATACCATTTGCATCTAAAGTTGCAGGAACTATTCTGCCAGGAATAATGGGTCCTTCCTGAATGACTCTAAGCATTTCATCATGAATGCTAGCAAGAAACCATTCAGCTTTCAATTTCCAGTGGGTAAAGTTTACACCACTGAAGATTGGAATTCCCTTCCCAGCCATAGCAATAGAAGAAGTCATTTTTCAAGGAAGAAAATGTAGAGAAAATGGATTTAGATGATTGTTTGATAAAATGGGTTCCTTTGATCGTTAAAGATTAAATCTTTATTTGCTCTGATACCAGTTGTTAGGTCACAAGGTTCCCAAAACTTAGATACAGATTAAATAACAGTTATCTTAACGTGTTAGTTTATATCCAAGTTTATATCAAACAAGTTTAAATTAATCTAGGCGGAAAACAAGATTAATTTTGACACAGAGTTTATTATGAATCAAAGTATTATTCACAATAAAATGTTTGTCTCACACAGAAGACAATGTATTCAAACCCACACAGATGGTTTGAATACGATCCAAGTAGTATACAAAGATACAATTATCACTACAAACTTAACAGTAAGTGTGGTAATGCTTTAGCCTAAGCTTAAAGGTCTAGTATACTAATTCTATTGAATTTCTTGGATGTTTTGAAGAGTTCTTTTGAGCTGCTATTTATAGAGTTGAGTATCAACTTCTATTAACCAGCTCAGACAGTTGTCCAAGGGATAACACATTCATCTTGGGCAACTTTGCACTCTTCCCTTTTTGCTTTTCTTGGAAAATAGAAAAAGCAAAAGGTAAAAGGTTTCTTTGCTGAGAAGAAAACCTTTGATCGATGTTTGACCTTTCTCAAACATCTTATCAGTTGTATCTAGCCTAAGGAAAGAAGAATATCTTCTGTACATTTGTACTTTCATTCTTCAATCTGTGCTCTTCAGTCTGTGTACTTCAGTCTGTGTTCATCAGTCTGTGATCTTCAGTCTGTGAACTTCAGTCTGTGAAGCCTTCTGTATTCAATCTTCATTCTTCAGATGATGAATTCATAAGTCTTCAGGAAGAGCATGGCTTTCAGTCTGTGAGGATCTTCAGTCTGTGCAGCACAGACTCAGAAGCAATTCTTCAGTCTGTGTAGCACAGACTCAGAAACACAGACTCAGGAATTTTTCACTAAGTTTCCTGAATACAACTAAGTTAGATTTTGACTCTTCAGATTTATAATTTAGGTTTGATCATTGTTTTTCCCAACAGAAATACAGGCTCTTCATGACAATAAAACATGGACACTTGAACCACGACCTCCCCATGCAAATGTGGTTGGCTCAAAGTGGGTATTTCGAACAAAATATCATGCTGATGGCACTATCGATCGACATAAAGCACGTCTTGTGGCGCAAGGCTTCACTCAAATACCTGGTTTTGATTTTTCTCATACCTTTAGTCCAGTCGTTAAAGCAACAACGGTTCGTATTGTTATATCTTTGGCTATTACAAATCGATGGAATCTTCATCAACTTGATGTTAAGAACGCGTTCCTTAATGGTCATCTTCGTGAAACCGTGTACATGGAGCAACCTCCAGGCTATGTTGATCCTCGTTATCCCAATCATGTGTGTCGTTTAAACAAGGCTTTATATGGTCTTCGTCAAGCTCCACGCGCTTGGTTTCAACGCCTCAGTTCTTTTTTAGTCACTCAAGGGTTCAAGTGTAGTCAAGCCGATACATCCCTGTTTATTTTTCATCATGGTACGTGTCTCTTATATCTACTGGTGTATGTCGATGACATAATCTTAACAGGAAATCATGAGCCATCCATTGCCCGCTTCATAAATCGCTTAAAAAATGAGTTTGCTATTAAAGATTTAGGGAAATTGAGCTACTTCCTTGGTCTTGAGGTATCTTATACCTCCGATGGATTGTTTCTTAGTCAGAGTAAGTATGCTCATGATATTTTAAGTAGGGCTGGTCTTCTGGACTCCAAACCGGTTGGGACACCACTCGCTACTAATGACTTTTTCACTACCCAAGGCACTCCATTTTCAGACTCTACCCTTTACCGATCCTTTGTTGGGGCTCTTCAATATTTGACCATTACTAGGCCAGATATCTCATACGCCGTAAATCAAGCAAGCCAGTTTCTACATTCTCCTACCGGTTAGCACTTTACGCTCGTCAAAAGGATCATGCGTTATGTCAAAGGAACCCTCACTCATGGTCTACATTTTTCGTGTCCTACAAAATCCATGCTTGTTGGATATTCCGATGCTGACTGGGCTAGATGTATTGAAACCCGACGTTCGACATATGGTTATTCGATATTTTTTGGTGGAAATCTTGTGTCCTGGAGTGCAAAGAAACAACCTACTGTATCTCGATCTAGTTGTGAATCAGAATACCGGGCCATGGCTACCACCGCAGCAGAACTCATTTGGATTTCTCACCTGTTACGTGAGCTAAATGCCTTACCTTCCGAACGTCCCACTTTGCTTTGTGACAATCTCAGTGCAATTTTTCTAAGCCAAAATCCAGTCGCACATAAACGCGCTAAACATATTGATATTGATCATCACTTCATTAGAGAGCTTGTTCTGTCTGGAAAATTGCATACCCAGTTTGTTCCTACCAAGCTTCAAGTGGCGGATATCTTCACCAAACCGCTACCAAGGCCTCTATTCGAACAGTTTCGTGATCAGTTACGTGTTCGTCCACCACCTGTACGCTTGAGGGGGGGTATTGGAGATAAATCTCAGCCATAATTAGTTTATTTGTTATTTAAGATAGTTATCGATATACCTTGTATAGTGCCTATAATTGTGCCTATAATTGTTTTATACTCTTGTATATATAGTGGTTAATTTATCAATAATAAACACAGAGAACATTTATCTCATTCTCACAGGATCGAACAAAATTTGCTACGGAGTATCCACTTTCCAAAATTTGATAGAATGTGTTTTTAACCTAGCTCGATTTATTTAATAATTTTAGTTAATAATTTTTTTGTTATATTATTTTTAACATATGGTATATTATCAAAAACATTGACAGAAAGTCAAGGAAACTATATTGACATTCATTATATAAATATCTTCTACATGTTTAATGTTTATTTAGCAAATGCTTATGAATTTATTTATTTTAGTCTACAAACTGACTGTATCATCGTATCTTAAGAAGAGGCCGAACATGATTTTCCTTTACAATAAATTTTATACTTATACTTAAGATTTTATTATGTTTCCTTAATTATGTGGTTTATTATTATTATTATGCTCTATAAATTAAATATGATCACCAGTTCCCCAGAGAAGATAAGCAATAATACCGACCATACAGCAGCTACCGAATACTTAAATAAGCAATTGGCTAATTGTATATTGGATCAGCCCATGTCTCAATCCATCCAAAGCCCATACAACTATAATCAAACAATTATCGAAGAAATGTACAAACCTCGTCTTTTAATGATTTGTTTTACAGTTTTTCGCTAACCAAACTTGTTAATTACTATCAACACCTTACAACATGTATTCGAATAATGGATACGATCGTGGCAAACAAATTATTCTGCAACCAAAAGTTGATGTAACCTTTTTGTAGTCACTTTTAAAAATGTGACACCAAAAAAGTTACAGTACAACAAACATGTTCCATACGCCACCATAGGCTTATCATATATTTTGGTACTAAAGAAATTATATAATCATCTTACAATTGAATCAAGAAACGAAGCTAAAAACGAATAGAAAGTAATAACTTAATTCGTAACTAATTTCCTATAGTTGTTGCAAGCTTTTTCTCGTCTTTCCCTTTGGATATCCCAAAATCAGCATCCGCTTGTGAACTTTCTATTCGAATCGAATTAGATTTATCAGCATTTCGTTCCACCACTTTCTGTTGTATTTTTACACCAATAGTATCATTCCTTATAGGCATATTAATATCTGGATACATATATTAATCAAACAAATCATTAGCAAATTCATCAAATATGATATGACGACTAATGTATATACCATCAAAGATAGAGATCAAAACACGCTACGAAGGATAAATTGTCCAAAACAGAAACAACTTATTGTTTGATTATCGACTATAGAAATCAGCTACCAAAATTATGATCACCAATAGAAACAAACTCTTAATTTTTTTCATATTTCTAGTAATAGGTTAGCTGACATGTCATAATTTTCTCAACTTCGAGATAACATATTAATGAGAATCACCTGGATTTGAAAAGGCCCAGAGAACAAGAGCGCAAAAGAGGAGAACAAGAGGGATAAGATGAACGGCTTTCTCTGAGAATCGAGGGCGCGCTAACTTATCCTTTTTAGGCGTCGAAGGAAATGATGACGTTGGGTATTGGGGCAATTCATTGGCTTCTAAAGCCAATGCTCGAAGAGCCGGAGAAACCGCCTTTGACGTTGGCGAATGACTGTAGATGCTATAATACGTATCGTCAGAAACTCGGCTCGTGCTTACCGATCTAAACATGTTTTGGTTTGAATTTTGTGAAATTGATTCCATTCATTTATGAGAAATGAAAATGGGAAAGAACCGGAATTACTGAGAAATTGTGGAAAATGGAGAATTGAAAGATCAAAAAGTGCGGCTGAGATTTGGGGGGAATTAGTTACATGATATACATGTTTTAAGGGTTGACTTGCATGGATCTTAAATATCGTGTCTGGAATACCACTTTGTGACATATCTTTGTCTTTATTTATTTATTCTATTTATATGTGTAAATAACTGAGATATAAATTATTATTATTTTATTTTTTATATTATTTGGTTAAAATGAAGGAAAAAGAATCCATACACAAGTTATTATGCATAAATTGGTTGTAAACTTGTAATATGTATCTGTTTGTTTGAAATTATTTAATGTTTTTAGGCTTTAAAGCATTTCCACATAATGTTTGCTAGCTTAGCACCAAGCCACCAACCAAGGAACCAAATGTATTAGGTCTCATCATCAACTTGTAGTTTATCATGTGACTAATAAATTATCAATCTCACCATTAGTTAATCATTTCATATATCTACAAACAAGTCTACAGTAGCCAAGTTGTAATTCCATTGAGCTCAAAGTATGTTTTTCCAATGAATGTGAATCAAAATTGTTACAAATTTGAACCATGGGATGAAATGGTGAGCTAACATACATTTCACAGCATCACATGTGTATCTTTCTCTGAACAACATGATAGATTTCCATTTCATTTCATTTTTCTGCAGTATAAAAGCTTTCTATACACCGTTCTCTTGATGCGTAAAAAACAGGCCTTTCAAGTCAGTAATGTAAACTGGTTCAGAAATATTAGTACCGGAAAAACAAATGGCTATCATTTGTATGTACATGGAACTTCACATAAAAGCGTGCCAGAAATCAGTCGTACACAAGCATTTCTGCCAGTTTTGTATTTCTTGCAGCATGTTTTAGTTTCTCCAGTGCAACAAGGCCAACCTGCCTAACTCGTTCCCGCGACAACCCTTTCCTGAAATAGTAACATGTATTGGATTAAATGAGATACAGAGCACAAGTAACACATTTGCAGCTGGAAGTTTGAATGAAGATAAATGAAGCCAAAAAAGGTAAAGTTCCATCTCAGTAATTCTAATTCCGTGATGTAAAAACAGGGTGACCACTAAAAGTGGCATTTTCAGTTGTTCACTTATAGATTGGTCGATTTTGGGTTATGTTTTATCTCAAATGGGTCAGTTCAAAACACCTTTAGCTAGAAAGTGAACGGGTCAAACGGGTTTAAAGTAGTCCAAACTCTAATTTTAATTCATAAAACTGAATAAATCAAAAGCATAGACTATAACTGTAATCGTTTTGTCCAATTTTTCCCGGACCCGTTTTATATTTTGACCCGTTATCCGACTTGTTTGACCGGCCAATTTTGCTACTTCTAGAGACGACAGTGCACCAAATCTCCATGCCATAAAAAAAGTTTAAATTTTGGCCTGGCTGTCAAATTTATGTTTCCTGCCTCAAATTTAACGTTGTGCATTACCAGCTTGAAGCCCATATCACAAGTATTCACAAGTCAAAGACCCATTTTTTACAGATTTTTACAGGTATACATATACTGTGACGAATATTGAATAGTAGTGAATTTGTTAAACCTTCTACTGATATCCTCCCAAGTAAGATACTCATTGTCAAGACCATAGTAAAGATAGATGATCTCTCTCTCCCGCTCCCCTAGAGTCATTTTGATGAGATTTCTTACTTCATCCTGCAATACAGGTGTAATATAGAGCATGATTTCGTGGCAACAAGAGCAAAAGAATCGGTAGAATGAGTTCTATGAACATAAAAATACCTTGAGAGCTGCTTCATCTACACCATGCCATGGGTTATTTCCCGGGCAATCGTCTGCAATGTACTGCACCAATTACAAAAAAGAGGTCAAAAGGTTGAAAGAAGGTGGCAGTGATTCATCATTACAATTGAATATCACTTACACTATGAAGTGTTTCTCCAGGAAGACCGTTTAAAGAAGGGAAAGCTTCCTTGTCAAGGGAGAACACTTTACATACTGCCTACATGAAGTGCCATTTAAGATTATGAGCATGGCAAATGAGAAGATACTACTATAAAATCCAAGTATGTCAAAGACTTTTAGTACCTCAGTGGCATTTGTAACTTTCTTTCTCGACATATTTAAAGTTTCTGCAATTTTCTGTAGGATTATATCGGGAGAAAGACAATAGAACATAAGAACATAAGCAGGGGAAAATGCTCAAAACATAAGATAAAGACATCGGTTTTGAGCATAAATATTAAGTAATATTAACGTTTAACTTACATCAATTGATGGGGTTATTCCCTTTCGCTCTAGTTTGGCCTTGGCGTTTCTGATTGCACCTAGTCTTTCGTGCAAATGAGTAGGCAACCTAAGGGTTCTAGAATTTTCAAAGAACGTTCTTGTGACACCTTGTCGAATCCACCAATAGACATATGTAGAAATCTTGTGGCCCCTAGATGAATCGTATTTTTCGATCCCTCTTAGTAGTCCAATTAGACCTCCCTACATGAAAACAAGGTTGCAGTTAAGATAGACGATAATATTACAAACACTTATATAAACTTAAAATTGTTTTCTTAAGTCCATCAGCAAAGAGTTCAGCTACCTGAATTAGGTCAGACATATCAGCTCCCATATGTTTATACTTTTGTGCAACAGACATCACAAGACGAACATTGCTCATTGCCAGCTTCTCTCTTGCCAAACTGCACTCGATCTGTTTGGTTTGCAAGTCAACGCGTGAAATCTTTAAAGAAGCCGCAAGTTGCTTCTCTGTAGGTTCACATCCTAATCTTTCCTTCAATCTGAAAATCATTTACAGATTGTGCGTTTTAATGAGCATTTTTTAGTTCACGGGTTAAAAGGTCAAACATTTTGAGAGTACAGATAAACCATTACCTTGACTTCTCTTCTTCTAAATGCAGACCAATTTTGATCTTTTCCGATAAGGCAACCACTTCTGAGTGAGTAAGTAATGTGTCGTTCTTTACACCTTTAAGATATCCCTTTTGACAATTTTGAAGAAGTTCTGGGCTGATTAACGATCTCAACTGCTTATTTCCACCATCTTGACTTACTGAATTATTTCTAGTTGGTGTCTTTTTCTGAGCATCTATTCTACGTCTTCTAGCAGATACCCCTGAACCCGTGACATGCGCCTTTCTGCTGCTTTTTTCTGTAATCGTTGTTTCATCCGTTGAAAGCGTCCACTGCTTTTCTAGCAAAGACTTATGTAATAAGAGTAAAGCGTCAACTGGAAGCTCGTGCTCAGAGACTTCTTCCTCGAAATAGTCAAACCTTTGACCCCATTGGTTATCTGTACTTGGAGGATGATCAAGAGTAGTATCTACATGTTCCTTCACAGCTCTCGTGGGATGAGTATTATCTCGACTGTTTATAAGACTATGACTATAATTGGTTGACTTTTTTGAAGTAATCGAATTAGTAGTCGGGACAAATATGAATCCTAGATTGCTACTGCAGGACAGCTTTTCAGTAACTTCAGAGTAATAAGATGATGAACCTAATAACGTTTTTCCTGCTCTTAGTCCAATGACTGCATTCGTAGCCATCATATAAGTGGTGCTAGTCAACTTAAATAGAAAAGCACCACATTCTTTGAGAAAATTGATCTGCAGCAACTGTAAACAGAGTTGCTGGATAGGTCTTCTTCGAGATCACTTAAAATTTCTGTTAATTATAAGGAGAAAAGAAATATGAATAAGATTCCTTTTGTGGACGACTATGAATGATAAGTATAACAACTATACATGTCTTTAGAAAGTTATTTAAAAAAATCAGAAATTAGAGACGAAAATAAGGGATAATGACAGACTAAAATGGTAGTATTACAGGCTGCATAAGAGGTATAACTTGCTTTAATGTGTGATAGAATCAGTCTGAAAAGGGAAGAAGGCCGAAAACAGTCGCAAACTGTTTAAGAACTGCAACTCCTTGCCAATGGGGACTACTCAACAGGTGCACAGTCGAATAACCGAACTATGTAGGACTAATCGTAAACAGCCAGAACTTCATACATCTACTCTGACTCACTTAATATATCTAAACAGATAGCAAGAACAGAGGCAAAATTATTATTTAATCAGCAACAACATTTCACAGGCCCAAACCTCATAAATGTCCATCAATCAAGCTTAATGGTAGTGCAAGTTTAAACGTACTTTTGATCATAATCTAATTTATAATATTACTCTACTGGTAATTCAATTCACTTAAGTTTCATAATATGAAAAACAGTTCCACTAATTATCATACTTCAGCACCACAAAGTTTAGCAAATGATTAACAAAATCAAATACAATGTGGCCTAACTAAAAACAGATTATTACATGAGATCACAGTGAGTGTTCCGCATTACCTCCAATTGAGTAGCTGCTAGCTGCTGTAATATGAGTGAGATAAATGTGTGGTCTTGGTAACCTGAACAAATAGAGGGACTATATAATTACTATATCTTTTTATATTTAATTTACATTTACATATTTATAAAAAGGGATACAGTATTTTATAATTTATGTACTTCAAATTGCATAAGATAGAAGCTGTTGGGGATGGGGTGGGCCAACAAAAAATACAAACGATAATAGTGTGGATTGATATTAGTGGATTCCTGGATCACATATCCAATCTTGTTATGCACACGTGGACTAATTGACAAGTGACACCTCATATATTTTTGTGCATTGGTTCTCAGCCATATGTTGGGATTGTCTACTTGGAAAGACGTGTGGTGGCCATGTTACGCTTTTGGATCATTTTATTCGATTAAAAATGTTACACTTTGTTGGTTGAGAACGTGGACGTTTGTTGTGAGTTGTTTTGAAAATATTTCGTAAGTAATGATAGGTAGATCTACTTACAAAAATTTAAAAGTAAGTTTATTTTTTTTATTTGTTGAATTTTTACTGGTCTTATAATCTTATCTAATTAATTTTTTAAACATATCAATCACATCTTTACTTTTATATTTAGTCCTACGATTTTATCAATCATTTTTCATATTTTTTACTTGACTTTTTTTAGCTAAAATTATTTTAACGAGGGTTGAAAGATTTTGACATGGTTAATAAAAACCACTATTAATAATCAGAGCATATACATCATTTTATCAAAACCTTTTATTATTTGAAAAAAGCCTTTAAAAAAACATTTTAGGAATTGTTGAGATTAGATTATAGCTACAAATAGTGAACATTGGTCAGGACAAAATTACATGTCATGGTTATTGAATGAGCTAATTTGTTACGAGTAATAATCTTACCTATGAACACTCACATAATATATATATATATATATAAAATTTACTTTTGTATGTATAACAATAGTAAATTGTTCTTCAAATGGATCATCAACCCAGGACCAAAGTTCATTTGGAAAAAAAATATTTGTCAAGAAATTAGGTAATCTAATTATCAATTAAGCCACCACTTGGGTATAAATTACACCAAAATCACATTTCATCCTACGTCATTGTCATCTAACAAAAATGACAAGGCCAATATTTATATTTAGTGCTTTTTATTTTTAAATGTATTGAACTTTTTCCAAATTTTTATTAGATGTATCAATATTTTAAAATTTCTGTTGTATGTATTCATCTTTCAAAACTTTTTATCCTATGTATTAAATGACCTTAAGTAGGGCTAATATCCACGTGTAACCGGTTACTTTCTATTTTTTGCCAAGTCAGATACCAATTCATATGCCACATATTAAGACATGTGTTATATAATCATCAGTATATATATTTAAATAAACAAATTCTTTAACCCTAATTTTATAACTCAGTCAACATGCATTCTTCTTCATCTTCAAGAGTCATGACTTAGTCTTCATCTTCAAGAGTCAATAATCATAGACGTTACCGCGAATGTGGATACAAACATTATACTCGTACTTCATGGACCCACACAAACCCAGGAAGAAGGTTCATTGGTTGCCCTGTGTTTGTAAGTTTTCCCCTAATTTTGCTCTAGTTATTTTTAGAAAAAAATTGGGTAAATTCTCATGTTTTGTTTGTAATCGAGGGTGTTTATAACAAATTCGTGTATCCTATCAACTAAATTACACTAATTATGTATCTAATTACAGGATAAACGAACTAAATGCCAAGTTTAATACATAGGATAGAAATTTTTGAAAGTTGGATACATACAAAAGAAATTTTAAAAGATAAATACATACAACAGAAATTTAAAGAAAGTTCAATACATTTAAAAATAAAAAACCCCTATATTTATCGCTCTTTTAGCCATCATCGGTTTCACATCAAGATGTCAAGCCACGACGTACACAGTTGGCGACTCTTCTGGTTGGGACATAAGCACCGACGTCGACTCATGGGCTCAAGACAAACATTTTGTAGTGGAGACGTTCTTTGTTAGTATTCTTTTCTTTTTTAAAAAACATACATAGTTACATACTAAAATGGCCTTGTTTGTGTCACAATTAATATGTTTGTCATTTTTGTAGCATTTCAATATTCTTCAAGTCATAGTGTGGATTAAGTGAATCGAGATAGTTACGAGGGATGCAACACGACCAAGGTACTACAATCGAGTAGTAGTGGAAACACAACATTTGCTTTGACAAAACCCGGAGATATGTATTTCATATGTGGTAACAAACTACATTGTTATGCTGGAATGAAACGTTGTTGAAGGTAAGGCGGCAGAAGGACCTGCGGCAGGAGCACCAGAGGCAGAGGCTGGTGGTGATTCTACTAGTACTACGGCGACTACCATCACCACCACCAGCCCTTCTTCGAAAAATAACAGTCCCTTCAGTTGTGCCTAATTCAGTTGTGTTTGTGCCTGTTGGGTTTAAGTACCTAACTGTTGTGGCTTTTACTTGTTTTTTAATTTGGATTGTCTAAGAACTTGTGTGTTGTCTTGGTACTACTTGGTTTGTACCTGTTGTAATGTTTATGTCAAGTAATAATAGTAAACAAATGGAGTAATACATCAAATCTTAAAAATGCAAACGAGCATAACCCCATATGCTTGGCAACTAACAAAGAATACATACCAATGTTTACAAGTTACAGCTAAAATTGTACTCCATGTAACAATGAGAAGTATGCAACTAGAGATCACTAAAGGCAAAGAAAAACTTGCCTCAGTAACAGATGCATCACACGCTATAAAGAGACTCCATAAATTGATAATAATAACATGGCCATCGAGGCAACCAAGGCGATTTGAAATCGTATCCGAAGGGATGTGAAGATGTAAAAAGATGGAGCTTGTGAAAGGTCTTTGACACCAAATTGCATCTCATGACTTCGTCAGGTGTTTTAAATACCAAGAACGAGTCATCTTCTAACACAAGAGATAGTGCATCAAAGTTGAATCTAGCATTAGAGTCATGATCTATGATCTCAGGGAACGATCTGCCAAGTTGGTCAGGATCAATATGGTATTTCACAAGCCATTCTGAATAATCTCTCTTCAACTCATGAATTTTGAACTCTAAAGTGTGATGACGATTGATTTCAACAAGATGCAAGTGATCTCGGGATTCAAATATATAACCTGAATAGTAATAGCAATCGTAATTCAAAGAACGAACACCAAAAGGGGTTTGTATTTGATTAATACCACCCTCTTCATCCAAGTTGAAATACGAGACAAATCCACTATAGTTAAGCCAATGAAGGGTATTGTTCCAATAAACACAAGTCACAAAATTAATATTATCAGGGTTATCAAGTGATAATTTATAAGAAGCCTTGAAAGTTTTAGTTTCTGAGGAATAAATATCTATCCGGCAATTATATCCAACTTTCGGTCCAAGGTGATGATAAACATATACGACTCTGTAGTGAGGTGATTTTATAGGATCAAAAGCTAATGTCATATTAAGTCGTGCAGATCCTGAATATGATTCAGGGTTAAGAATCCTAGTGAATTGGTTGGTGGTTGGATTGTAAACGTTAAACGTGATAGTGAATTCAGAATTTACGTCTGAACAGACTATTAAACCATTACAAGAGTGCCAAATTCTAACTCGTGAACTGAGGGGTTTGAAATTGGGTTTAAGTTTAACCGGATCAACAATGTCGAAAGGAACAAACTCGTATCCTTGGGACGCGTACTTCTTTGCGACAAACAGACCCGAAGGAGGATCGGGGTTAAGGCGTTTGAAACTAGGACTTGTAATAAGAGAGTACCAGTGTTTGGATACAGACTTAAACCGAAGCAATGTTCTTACCGGTAATGGCAACAGGATTGCCGTCACAAGGTCATTGCAAGACGCAACTTTGTTCCCAGCATGCAACGATGATGATGGATTGTTTGGCATAGTAACGACAGAAACGTGGCTGTCGGTTTACTCTGATTCTTTTGGTATTTGTTAACGCATGTTATTCGTCCTCATCGTTGAATATCTAATGTAGTTTTTGTTGATCAGCAATTTGACATTCAGATAAAAGAGACGATATTGTGTTCTTGTTAAACTGTCGGTGGGTTTGGGAATAAGCTCCCGAAAAGAATGTGAGAAGAGACGGTACTGTAAAACTTCTATTTTAATTGTTTTATAGAACTTTTATTTTATTGTTCGGCTGTTAATAAAAGCCTAAGATTTGTTTTCTATTCCAATTAGGATTCTAGTTCTAATCAATTAAAGATTAGGATCCATCACTATATATTATGAGGTCATAGATGAAGGGTGTGTTTTTCATAACGGACTGGAGTTGGAGTTGAAGCTGGAGTTGTAGTTTGTGGTTGGAGCTGGAGCTTGGGCTTCTACTCAAAAACCACTTCAAAACGCTTCTTGTTTAAGGGCTTCTGGGGGCTTATTTTCTCAAAGAAGCCTCATTTCTTTTATGTTGTCAAACAAAAGTTATGGGTTGGGGCTTATTAAAAATAGAAGTACAAGCCTCTAAAAATTTCTAGAAGCTCTGCGCCAAACACTACCCGAGGATTACATGTAGGTTTTCGGCTGCTAATGGGCCGAAAAGTCCAAATAAAAGTTGAATATTGTAAAATTATCAATTGATATTATAGATGTTATCATATAACATATTCTTTGTGATGCAGAAGTATTTAACATATAATGTTCCAAATACCCTTTACCAATTCAATGAAAAAAATAAGTACTCTACTAAGAAAAATCCAATATATAACTTATAGTTTACATGTTGTGTAAGAATAATTACATACAGATTAGTAGTACGTATCGAGATGAGTTTCAAACTATGTTATCCCAACTGATCAAATGTGTAGACAATTGGATTGCATTTAAAAAAGACTAAAAATATTTGCATTCTCTATAAACCATAAAAGATTAATATTTTAATAATTAATTTTTAATGGATAATCTCACCCGAATCAATTTGTTGATGTATCATGTCAGCCATCATCTTTAACATGTATTTAGTTAAATGAATATTGTATTTCATGCTTGTTATCAATGTATTTATTTTTATGAATATAGAGTATTTCTCTCTTTTTAAACTTTCTTCTTATCATACCGTGGCCAAAGTTATATTTATGAATACTACAGGGACCAAAAAGGAAAATATATCTTTCACAAAGCAAAAAGGAAAATTCTCGTCATATTTTACACAGTAACTATATATAAATTTGGACTAAAACTGTTTTGGGTGAACATGACACGACCACTTTTACCCATCACCAACCCACACCCCTTGCCTGTTTTGTCACCTCTAGATATTTATTATGGCATCATATAAGGAGTAGTTCACGCACTCATAAAGTATAGTTTTGTGATGATTAAGAGGTAGAAAGCTCAAATTATGCATTTGTAACGTTTCAATGGATCTGTACTTTTGATGTGCTTTCAGGAATCGTTGTGATGCAAATCATTCACTTATTTTGAAATGACCTTTTTCTGGTGGGATGATCGCATTACTTTGGATCAAATTTCTGCTGAGTTCTATGTACTCTATAGACATGCTTATATTGTACAGTATCCAATGGGAATATAACATTGCAGGATTTGAAGTGTTTCGTGTTCTCGCTGATCTCACTTCATTTCAAGATTAAGCCAATTTAGTTACTCTAATGGTACCAAAACCTTCATAGCTTAGATCGAGGTATGCATAATATGATGATATACCGGCTTTATCTTTTTCTGCTGTTGCAGTTGATTTGTTTGAGAATTCAATAGTCTAGTAAGGGATCTTTTTCTTTCTGAAATTTTAAGAAATGACCAATGTATGTTTCGAGCTGTTCACTATATTGGCATGTTTGTTTGTTTGTACAAAATATGTTGGTATCCTCTTAAAAGTGGTAACATATATGTGAAGGTAAATGGTCGTGTATTACTGTATTGGGTATCATACATATATGGATGTTTAGATTTTGTGGTTGCCAAATACCTTAGAGTCAAAAGATTTGTAGGTAAAAAGAATACTTTTTGTCCTTAAAAAAGTGAAACTTAATGTCAGTTGTAAAGAAAGTGTCACACCCCGTTAAAGCGGAAACACGAGATGCAACAGCTAATGATTTCACAACACAAAGATATAGCAACCATACCACTTAAATTAAGATAGGACAGCCTTGGAGGCATCATAATACATCAATTTGTTCAAAGTAATACGGCATTATTACAAG
The DNA here is from genome assembly GCA_963930675.1 of Gnaphalium uliginosum. Classification (NCBI taxonomy): domain Eukaryota; kingdom Viridiplantae; phylum Streptophyta; class Magnoliopsida; order Asterales; family Asteraceae; genus Gnaphalium; species Gnaphalium uliginosum. Next base: position 1,786,244 of record OZ005682.1, on the reverse strand, counting down.
TATATTACAAAAATTTAGATCAAAGTCCGTTTAAATGGCTTGGTCGATATAATCCCATGCATTAGCCCACATATGATCCGTGCTTACCGACGTTCTCCTGAAAAGCATGCCAAAACAAAAAGGGTCAACTATGGCCATAGTTGGTGAGTTCAAAGTTTGCAGTAATTAAACCGAAAGTGTCCATTCGTGGACATAAGTGTGGGTATAGCCGTCCGATTCGTGGACGCTATCATCCCTGTGTTTGTCCAATCGGGACAGTTATAACAAGCATTTGGTTGATAAAGATATTGCAAGTAAACATGTGGTAATAAAGAGAGAATGTATAAGCCTTGAGACCACAACTAATCCGGTTATCTGACCGCTGCCCCAAAGTATAAGAGCTGCATGTTCTTCAACAAACATGAGTAAAAGGCGATATTATGCACCCACGTTGAAGTGTGAGTGAGGGATGGTCCTACCCTAAATAGCATGCTACCCATAATATCTACGGCTCGTCGCTACGAGTTAATTAGTGGTGGGTTAGTTACAGGGGACTTTGAATATAAGAAAAACCCAAGCTTAACATGTTGACATACCACAGTTTGCGTAAAAACAGTTCAAAAGCAGTTAATAGTACGTAAAAGTTCAACCAAAAGTTTAAAGTAATTGCATGCTTTCAGCCCCAAAATAGAAATCAGAAAGAGGGGACAATGAACTCACCTTGTGAGTTGAGTTAACGGTTTAAGCTGTGAGAATGTTGCAACTGAAGAGATGCTCTAATCGAGACCTAGTCCAGTAGTAAAGTGTCCATTAACGTCTAGTGATATGCTTTAATATGATAGCTTGTACAAATTGGTTACCCACGGTTTTAAATAACAAATCTACCCAGGTTTTTGTAGTTGGTTTTGTGACTCTTCTTAGAAAAACTAAACAATTTCTGGACATCTTCTTGATACACCTCAATATTTGATCTTGGGTGTATGATTTAGGTTTTGTGTGAAAGATTAGAAAGCAAGTTATTCCCAGTTTAGAGTCACCATTTTTATGAAGAATAAGGGGGATACGGTTGTCCATAGTCAACTTGGAAATCTGGACAGAAAGTTGTTCAATTTTTCTTATTTTACCAAAAACACATAACTCTTTATAAAATCCGTATGTAAATGATTCGAACCAACTTTAAGTGTGTGTTTTGTTTACAAAACATTATCATATTTCAGGTATAAAAACCCTTAATGCACACATATTTTAAGAAATGTAACAGTAAATAGAATGAAAATAAGTGGGTTGTGCAGAATAGAATGTAAACATTCTTGTACTTTATGATTACCTCTTCGACCAGAAGTGCAGGGTTTTGGGGGTGATGAAGTTCTTTCCACAGATTGAGCAGGGTTTTCTGAAGTGATCGTTTGCTTGTTGAGAAATGATGAATAAGTTGGATGTTATGTTAAAACCGGGTGTAAGTGTTGGAAGAGTTGAGAGAAAATGGGTGAAAGTGTTTTGAGTATGTGTGTGTATGTGAATCTGTCGTTTGATACAAAAGGAATAAGGGGTAGAGTGTATATGATTAATGTCAGGGAGTTTGATTGGGTGAGGGTGGAGGTGATTTATGGGGAGTGTAAGCTAATTGATTTGGTTTTATGGAAAATAGGTTGGCTGGCCGTTTTTGAGAGAAAAGAGGTAATCATAACCCTTTTTGCGTGCACGGTTTAACTCTATTTCAAATATTGATGTTCCTTTTTACAGAATATGAATGGTTACTTATCATTTTAGACTATTTAGAAAGTATTTAAATCGGGCAGGAGGGTTTACCGTGTGTGTGGGTAACACTTGGTTGGTCTTAAAATTGTTTAAGCATCTCACTGGTTATAGATTGACACTTAATATTTCATGATTTGTCCGGGACATTAGTGTGTTATCGGTATAACTTTGGCCTAGCAGTGGAAACTGAACTAGCAGTTGTAGTAATGAAAGCAGTAGTAACTATTAAGAGCAGTGCTACTTTGTACTAACAGTGGAAATGGTGACCTGTGCTAGCAGTGGTAACTACTTAGCAGTGGTAACTAAATGTCACGAGCAGTATTAATCAATGCGGGCAGTAGGAACTGGACTAACAGTAGTAACTGAACTAGCAGTGGAAACACAAGCAGTAGAAACAATGAGAGCAGTAGTAACTCGACTACCAGTAGAAACTCACTAGCAGTAGAAACTTGTGCTAGCAGAGGAAACTGAAATACGTGTTAGCAGTGGAAACTAAGGAATTGTACTAGCAGTGCTAACTAAGACATTTGTGCTAGCAGTGGAAACGGTGACAATTGCACTAGCAGTACTAACTATGATAACAGTAGAAACTTTGATTTTTACGAAAGCAGTAGAAACATTACTAACAGTAGAAACTCCTACTAGCAGTACTAACCATATTAACAGTATTAACTTAACTTGTACTGGCAGTATTAACCCGGTAAGAGGTATAAACCTCTAACCAACAGTACTAACTACGGCCAACAGTAGTAACTTTTGCCCAGCAGTATTAACTTAATCCTTAAGAAAGTCAGGTCCAGATTTAGGTGGAGATTAAGTTAAGTGTTAACCTGGTATTTTTGATGGTTGTTACAGTATCTCCCCGTTGAAAAGAATTTCGTCCCGAAATTCAATTTGTTCCATTGGTTGCCAAGTCGCTAGGAAATAAATGTGGGTATTTGTGTCGAATATAGTCCTCGCGTTCCCAAGTAAATTCAGGACCTCGACGTGAATTCCATCTAACCTTTACAATGGGTATCTTACTTCGTTTTAAACTTTTGACCTCACGGTCCATGATTTCAAGTGGCTCTTCTACGAAGTTTAGATTGTCATCTATTTGGATATCATCGAGAGGGACAATTAGTGTTTCGTCGGCTAGACATTTCTTTAGATTGGAAACATGGAATGTGTTATGTATGTTGCTAAGTTCCTGGGGTAGTTCTAGTCGGTACGCGACCGGACCAATCCTTTCTATTATCTCAAAAGGTCCAACATACCTTGGGTTAAGTTTGCCTCGCTTTCCAAAGCAGATCATGCCCTTCCAGGGTGACACTTTCAAAAGTACCTTGTCACCGACTTGAAATTCTAAAGGTTTCCTACGGTTGTCTGCATAACTTTTCTGACGACTTCGGGCTACTTTCAATCTTTCCCTAATAGTAGTGATTTTATCGGTTGTCTCTTGAATAATGTCGGGTTTAATTAGCTGCCTATCACCGGTTTCTAACCAACAAAGTGGTGATCGGCACTTACGTCCATATAAGGCCTCAAATGGCGCACAACCTATGCTTGTGTGATAACTGTTGTTGTAGGAAAACTCCACTAATGGTAAGTGAGTATCCCAGCTGCCTTTAAAATCTATGGCACAGGCTCTTAGCATGTCTTCCAACGTTTGGATGGTTCGCTCACTTTGACCATCGGTTTGTGGATGGTAGGCGGTGCTCAAATTTAGTTGAGTGCCTAGAGCCTTTTGAAGTTGTTGCCATAAACGTGACGCGAATCGGCTATCTCTATCGGAAATGATGGAGAGTGGTATTCCATGACGTACAACGATTTCGTCGATATAGATTTGAGCGAGTTTGTCCATCTTGTAATCTTCTCGGATGGGAATAAAGTGTGCTGATTTTGTTAATCTGTCCACTATGACCCATATAGAGTCATGTCCTCTTGCCTTCGTGGCAATTTCGTGACGAAATCCATTGATATTTGCTCCCATTTCCATTGTGGGATTTCCGGTTGTTGCAACAATCCTGATGGCTTCTGGTACTCTGCCTTGACTTTGGAGCAAGTCAAGCATTTTCCCACAAATACTGCAATATCCTTTTTCATTCCTGGCCACCAATAGTATTCTCTTAAGTCTTTGTACATTTTATCGGCTCCGGGGTGAATTGAATACTTGGATCTATGGGCTTCCTCCAGAATGATATTTCTCAGCTCATTAATATTCGGAATCCAAACTCTTTCCTTGAAATACCGAACTCCATCGGACTTGACTTCAAATCTCTGATCCAAGTTATGCAATGTCTCATCCTTTGAGTTCTCCGGTTTCAAAGCTTCCTTTTGAGCTTCCAAAATTTGAGTTTTCAAACTCGTCTGTACTTGCATTCCCATTGCTCGTGCCCGCGTGGGTTTCACTTTCTCCTTCCTACTTAGAGCGTCGGCTACTACGTTAGCCTTGCCTGGATGATACTTGATGTCGCAATCGTAATCACCTAGCAGTTCTACCCACCGTCTCTGTCTCATGTTGAGCATTTTCTGATCGAGGATATGCTGAAGACTCTTGTGATCAGTGAAGATGGTGCACTTTGTGCCATACAGGTAGTGTCTCCAGATCTTCAGAGCAAACACCACCGCTCCTAGCTCTAAGTCATGTGTCGTATAATTCTTCTCATGTTCCTTTAGTTGTCTCGATGCGTAGGCAATCACCTTATTCCTTTGCATCAGCACGCAGCCCATTCCTTGGTGCGATGCGTCACAGTATACGACAAAATCTTCCGTTCCTTCCGGTAAAGCCAAGATGGGCGCGTTACATAGCCTACTCTTCAGTGTCTGAAACGCTTCTTCCTGTTCTTCTCCCCAAGAGAACTCCTTAGCCTTCTGGGTCAGCTCAGTTAGCGGTTTAGCAATCCTTGAAAAATTCTCGATAAACCTTCGGTAGTAACCAGCTAATCCCAGAAATTGACGTATCTCTGTAGGGGTTCTCGGAGCTTCCCATTTCTTGATAGCCTCGACTTTGGCTGGGTCAACATGGATTCCCTCCTGGTTAACCACGTGACCAAGAAAGTGTACCTCTCGGAGCCAGAACTCGCACTTCGAGAACTTGGCGTACAGCTTCTGCTCCTTCAGTAGTTTTAATATTATCTCCAAGTATCGTTCGTGGTCTTCTTTGCTTTTGGAATAGATCAATATGTCGTCGATGAACACAATTACAAACTTGTCTAGATATGGGCGGCACACCCTATTCATTAAATCCATGAATACTGCGGGTGCGTTGGTTAGACCAAACGGCATTACTAAGAACTCATAATGCCCATATCGCGTCCTAAAGGCTGTCTTTGAGATGTCCTCTTCACGGACTCTCAATTGGTGGTATCCTGAACGAAGATCGATTTTCGAAAAGTACGAGGCGCCTTGCAATTGGTCGAATAAGTCGTCGATTCGAGGTAGAGGGTATCGGTTCTTTATCGTCAACTTGTTGAGTTCCCTATAATCTATGCACATACGGAACGATCCGTCCTTCTTTTTGACAAAGAGAACTGGAGCTCCCCGGGGCGATGAGCTTGGACGAATTAGTCCATGACTCAGTAGCTCTTGCAGTTGACTTGACAATTCCTGCATCTCGGGCGGTGCCAGACGATACGGTGTCCTTGCTACGGGCGCCGCTCCGGGAATTAGGTCGATTTGGAATTCAACTGGCCTAGGTGGGGGAAGTCCAGGTAAGTCCTTTGGGAAAACTTCAGGGTGATTTCTAACAACAGGAATGTCTTGAATACGCTTCTCCTCCGGCCTTTTGTCAACTACGTGTGCCAGGAATGCAAAGCACTACTTCCCCAGGTACTTACGCATTTTCATAGCTGACACAATGTTGAGTTTCCTGCCGGGTTTATCCCCTTGTATGACAAAGGTTTCGTTGTCGGAGAGAGGTATCCGGACGACCTTATCAAAACATCCTATTTCTGCTCGGACTTTCGTCAACCAGTCCATTCCCACAATCACATCAAAGCTCTTTAGCTCAATCGGTATTAAGTCAATGTTAAACATCCTACCAGCTAGGTTCAAGGTACAGTTGGGTGCTATGTCCCTAGCTTCGAACTCATGACCGTTAGCGTATTCGATAGTAAAGGTTTTACTTAATGGTATAGAGTCTAATTCAATTAGTGGTCGGAATTCTAACGAAACAAAACTTCTCTCGGCTCCCGAATCAAATAATACAGATGCGTAGTGATCGTTCAAGAGAAACGCACCTGTTACGGCGTTTGGATCCTGTCGTGCTTCTTCAGCTCCGATGACGAATGCTCGGCCCCTCGCTGGCCCCCTCTGATTCCCAACGTTGTTGTTAGGGGTCCTGTTTAACCGCGGGCAGGCATTTCTGAGATGGTTCTGGCTCCCGCATTCGTAGCATGCCGCTCTCGGACGGTCATTCGCGTTCCCAGCTCTGCAATACTTGCCGGTGTGGCCCACCTGATTGCATTTTTCACACACTGGACAGTTTCCAGCATGGTGAAATTTGCATTTATTGCACTTTGGGTGAGGACCACTGTATTGCTTCGGTCCTTGAGCCGCAATGCCAAAGTTTCTGGCCACCATTGGCTTCTTGTTGGGATAACCGCCACCTCTTTGCCTTGGCTGGTCATCCACCTTGCGCTTACCAGAGTCGTTTCTTTTAGACAACCCACCGGACCGGACCACATCATTGGTCAGGCGGTTGGCCATCACAACTGCGGCCTGTATAGTGGGTGGGTTCGCCGCGGTAACCATCCTCCGGATTTCAGGTACTAATCCCCAAATGTACCTATCGATCCTTTTCTCCTCTGGGTTCACCATGTGTGGCACGAGTCTCGCAAGTTCATGGAATCGGGCGGTGTACTTATCAATGTCCGTTCCGACCATGGAGTGATTCCAGAACTCGGACTCAAGTTTCTGGAGTGCGTCCTTCGGACAGTACTCCTCGGTTAATAACTTTTTGAACTCCTCCCAGGTGAGGTTGTATGAGGCTTCACGGCCTCGGCACTGAATCTGGTTGTTCCACCAGGTCAGAGCCCTATCTTGGAGCATGCAAGCAGCATACTCGACCTGGTTTTCAGTCGCACATTTGCTAATATGGAGTACGGACTCCATACTCTCGATCCATGACAACAGTCCGACCGCGCCCTCTATTCCGCGGAATTCCTTGGGTCGGCAAGACATGAAAGTCTTGTAGCTGCACCCGGGGTTGTTGTTGGTGGGAGGTGCTACCGGAGTTGCTTGTGTGGCATTCAAGCTCGCAGTGATTTGCGCCACGAGGTTCGGCAAAGCCGCGTTAAGTTGTTGGGCGTTTTGGTCAGCCATTTCGTTGGTGTTTCTCCTAGGAGGCATGATTCTACGATATTCACAAAGTTTTGTTTTCTGAATCTTATACATTTTTAACTTTGGTTGCAGTCAAGAACTTTTCGCGTATTCGAAATTTGTAATGTACGGTCATAATAGATGTGCGAAGCAAACATGAACGTATAAAAAGTTTAGTTAAGCAGGTATTCATTTCCTTGGAAAAATAGATAACACCAAAAGTACACAATTCGCAACTTAATGGATCAAAGGACAACAGTTTTCATTCCAAACTTAAGTGTAAGTCTTAAAACAAAGTCATCACAACAAGCCACGTGAGTATAACAAATACCAATAGACCCAATCCTATGCAGGCCCATACTAGGTTTCTGGTGGTTCTCCTAGTCATTTCCGCATATACCCCAGCCCTAACCGCCTGGTGTGACAACCCCTCAATCAACTCGGACATCTCATATAAGAGCTGTCCTTGGTGATCAATCCTTCCCCGACATTGGTGTAACTCAGTAGTTATTAGGTACATTCTCCTTAGCTCTTCGGCGGTCATTCCTGCCCTATGACCTGCCGGCATTCCCATAACCGTACGGGATGACGATGTCCCTACTGGTCGGGGTATGACAGGATTGACATAGTCATTCATCCTTTCCTGCCATGTGTATCTATCGGTGACTCGGGTCGGGGTAGGGTTAGGCTGGTTGCCAAGATGGTACTCTTGTGGGGGTGCTCTTAGTGTGTCTCCAACGGGGTTAGCAACCCTCATTCTCGCAGTGTGTCTAACACGCGGACCCGGTTGGATTGGTTGTGATGGGACAGATGCTGGTGATGCTCTAAGGGCAGGTGTGATTCCCTCACTACTTGCTCCTTGGTCGGTGCTAGTGTCCATGGTTGGTTCCTCGGAACTAGTTGGGATATTCCTAGGACGACTCGTGATGTAGCCCGATGCATCAGCCGAGTAAGGAGTACGAGTGGATGATGAGTGAGACATGGTAAGACTGAAAAAGGAAGTGTGTTAAGTTGCTAATAACAATGAATGGATCATATGATATGTGAAGCACATGCATGGTAGGAATAAACATTAACATTTACCCGTGGATAACCGTTCCAAGTTTCTCACTACTTTTCCCGAATTAGGCACAGGTGATCAGGCTATGCTTAATTAAGGCTAAATAATGAAATGCTTGTATCAGTTACACAAGTGTAATGTTCAATGCCTTATAAGGTGTTGTTTTAAATAAAAAGAATTTTGGTTATAGTTTGGTTTTATTTTTGAAAACCGGTATTCTCTATAACCTTTGGCTCTGATACCACTTCTGTCACACCCCGTTAAAGCGGAAACACGAGATGCAACAGCTAATGATTTCACAACACAAAGATATAGCAACCATACCACTTAAATTAAGATAGGACAGCCTTGGAGGCATCATAATACATCAATTTGTTCAAAGTAATACGGCATTATTACAAGTATATTACAAAAATTTAGATCAAAGTCCGTTTAAATGGCTTGGTCGATATAATCCCATGCATTAGCCCACATATGATCCGTGCTTACCGACGTTCTCCTGAAAAGCATGCCAAAACAAAAAGGGTCAACTATGGCCATAGTTGGTGAGTTCAAAGTTTGCAGTAATTAAACCGAAAGTGTCCATTCGTGGACATAAGTGTGGGTATAGCCGTCCGATTCGTGGACGCTATCATCCCTGTGTTTGTCCAATCGGGACAGTTATAACAAGCATTTGGTTGATAAAGATATTGCAAGTAAACATGTGGTAATAAAGAGAGAATGTATAAGCCTTGAGACCACAACTAATCCGGTTATCTGACCGCTGCCCCAAAGTATAAGAGCTGCATGTTCTTCAACAAACATGAGTAAAAGGCGATATTATGCACCCACGTTGAAGTGTGAGTGAGGGATGGTCCTACCCTAAATAGCATGCTACCCATAATATCTACGGCTCGTCGCTACGAGTTAATTAGTGGTGGGTTAGTTACAGGGGACTTTGAATATAAGAAAAACCCAAGCTTAACATGTTGACATACCACAGTTTGCGTAAAAACAGTTCAAAAGCAGTTAATAGTACGTAAAAGTTCAACCAAAAGTTTAAAGTAATTGCATGCTTTCAGCCCCAAAATAGAAATCAGAAAGAGGGGACAATGAACTCACCTTGTGAGTTGAGTTAACGGTTTAAGCTGTGAGAATGTTGCAACTGAAGAGATGCTCTAATCGAGACCTAGTCCAGTAGTAAAGTGTCCATTAACGTCTAGTGATATGCTTTAATATGATAGCTTGTACAAATTGGTTACCCACGGTTTTAAATAACAAATCTACCCAGGTTTTTGTAGTTGGTTTTGTGACTCTTCTTAGAAAAACTAAACAATTTCTGGACATCTTCTTGATACACCTCAATATTTGATCTTGGGTGTATGATTTAGGTTTTGTGTGAAAGATTAGAAAGCAAGTTATTCCCAGTTTAGAGTCACCATTTTTATGAAGAATAAGGGGGATACGGTTGTCCATAGTCAACTTGGAAATCTGGACAGAAAGTTGTTCAATTTTTCTTATTTTACCAAAAACACATAACTCTTTATAAAATCCGTATGTAAATGATTCGAACCAACTTTAAGTGTGTGTTTTGTTTACAAAACATTATCATATTTCAGGTATAAAAACCCTTAATGCACACATATTTTAAGAAATGTAACAGTAAATAGAATGAAAATAAGTGGGTTGTGCAGAATAGAATGTAAACATTCTTGTACTTTATGATTACCTCTTCGACCAGAAGTGCAGGGTTTTGGGGGTGATGAAGTTCTTTCCACAGATTGAGCAGGGTTTTCTGAAGTGATCGTTTGCTTGTTGAGAAATGATGAATAAGTTGGATGTTATGTTAAAACCGGGTGTAAGTGTTGGAAGAGTTGAGAGAAAATGGGTGAAAGTGTTTTGAGTATGTGTGTGTATGTGAATCTGTCGTTTGATACAAAAGGAATAAGGGGTAGAGTGTATATGATTAATGTCAGGGAGTTTGATTGGGTGAGGGTGGAGGTGATTTATGGGGAGTGTAAGCTAATTGATTTGGTTTTATGGAAAATAGGTTGGCTGGCCGTTTTTGAGAGAAAAGAGGTAATCATAACCCTTTTTGCGTGCACGGTTTAACTCTATTTCAAATATTGATGTTCCTTTTTACAGAATATGAATGGTTACTTATCATTTTAGACTATTTAGAAAGTATTTAAATCGGGCAGGAGGGTTTACCGTGTGTGTGGGTAACACTTGGTTGGTCTTAAAATTGTTTAAGCATCTCACTGGTTATAGATTGACACTTAATATTTCATGATTTGTCCGGGACATTAGTGTGTTATCGGTATAACTTTGGCCTAGCAGTGGAAACTGAACTAGCAGTTGTAGTAATGAAAGCAGTAGTAACTATTAAGAGCAGTGCTACTTTGTACTAACAGTGGAAATGGTGACCTGTGCTAGCAGTGGTAACTACTTAGCAGTGGTAACTAAATGTCACGAGCAGTATTAATCAATGCGGGCAGTAGGAACTGGACTAACAGTAGTAACTGAACTAGCAGTGGAAACACAAGCAGTAGAAACAATGAGAGCAGTAGTAACTCGACTACCAGTAGAAACTCACTAGCAGTAGAAACTTGTGCTAGCAGAGGAAACTGAAATACGTGTTAGCAGTGGAAACTAAGGAATTGTACTAGCAGTGCTAACTAAGACATTTGTGCTAGCAGTGGAAACGGTGACAATTGCACTAGCAGTACTAACTATGATAACAGTAGAAACTTTGATTTTTACGAAAGCAGTAGAAACATTACTAACAGTAGAAACTCCTACTAGCAGTACTAACCATATTAACAGTATTAACTTAACTTGTACTGGCAGTATTAACCCGGTAAGAGGTATAAACCTCTAACCAACAGTACTAACTACGGCCAACAGTAGTAACTTTTGCCCAGCAGTATTAACTTAATCCTTAAGAAAGTCAGGTCCAGATTTAGGTGGAGATTAAGTTAAGTGTTAACCTGGTATTTTTGATGGTTGTTACAGAAAGTGTCTGAATGAAGCCGTTTTGTGAGCAAAACTTTTAATCATACGCAACGTAAATGTTTCCAGTTTCCATAAGCACCACAAGTCAATCAATGAAAAATCTTGACATCTTTTGCTTTGAAAGTCAACCCATACATATTTCTCATCTCCAAAATCACTTAGCTGGATTCGAGCATTAAACAGCCAACTGTGGATGATGATGATGATGCTGAGATGGGCAATCTTCTTCACTAATAGAATAATTATCTGCGCCTATTGTATGAACTGATGGAGTTGCACACAGAGGAGGAAAACTCATCATCATCTTTGTTTATGAATAATCACAGTAATCACGAAATGTATCTGGTGTCACGTTTAGTTGAAACCCCAAACTGAATAAGAAGTCAACTTCAAGTAGATCAATCTCAGCCGTTGATATTCCTCCAACTTTAGCGTAGAAAGCATTATTGTAACATCTGAAATTTCCAAACATGAGAAAACGACTTTAATTACATTTTTAGAAAGAAAAGGTACATTTAAAACTAACAGTATCTTTAATACATTTTAACCATCACAAGATAGTCTAGTGGTTGCCGTTCTGTTATCCTCACAAGAGGTCTCAGGTTCAAAACCTCACTAGAAGCATATCTTGGGGTGGAAAGGGAAAGGGTCGAAAACGGTCACGGGATAACTCGGTTAGGCCGCGTACATCTGAGTAAAAAATGCTCGCCCTCACCGGATAACCTGAACAGGGAAAACCTCCTCCATATAGATCTTTAATTCATTTTATAAATATGTCATGCCAGGCTTCTTCTCCTTTTTACTAAGATTTTATGCCTTATTCATTTTATAAATATGTCATGCCAGGCTTCTTCTCTTTTTTACTAAGTTTTTATGCCAAATTTTACGTATCTTGTTTGTAATAATCGAAATTAATACCTTAAGTTGTAATTCACAAGATTTTCAATTATTCTTATCAACGATATTTAGATATTCAATGGCAAACAATTTCATTGTCAATGCGGTACGAATAGTGGCATCTATAAAAAATGAGAAAATCTATGAGACATAATCTATACAATTAGATGTCTACTGATGATAATTTACAGTAAATGTTAACAGGCAAGGTGACTGATTGCACCTGGTCTTTCATGTAAGTGAGTAGGCAATCTAAGAGTTCTAAAATTTTCAAAGAATGTTCTCGTGACACACTGTTGGGATTAAAAGCTTCTATGGTTGTTAACAAAGTTTCTACTGCTTCCAAGGTTTCTACTGCTTCCAGAGTTTCTACTGCTAACTATGTTAGTAGACGTTAGTACTGCTTCAACAAAGAGGTTTTACAAGTTAACAAAGTTTCTACTGCTTCCAAGGTTTCTACTGCTTCCAGAGTTTCTACTGCTAACTATGTTAGTAGACGTTAGTACTGCTTCAACAAAGTTATTACTGCTGTAACATAGTTACTACTGTTAATAGAAGTTAGTACTGCTGGTATGATTTCTGGAGTTAGTACTGCTAGACCAGTTTCCATTGTTTCCACTGTTGGTTCATTTTACAGAGTTTCTACTGCTGCTTATTTCTACTGCTTAGTGGAGCTGACAGACTACCCAAAAGTAAAGCAGTAAAGCATATGTTACTTTATGGACACAGAGCACGCTTGAAGAGTTGACTTATGTGCATTAATTGCTATAACGTGTAACAGAGTGTCTAGTTTACTTTTGTGGCATGCTTAACATTGTAACTTGTGTAAATCCTAGTAGTATATATAAGAGAGCAAGCTTAGAAAGTGTGTGTGTAAGATAAAAATAGACATTAGTTAGCTTCAAGGTTATTGTAACCCTAATACAATCAAGTGTATTCGTATTATTAATCTTAATAATATTGGAGCTTTTGTTATACAATTTGTGTGTTCTTTGTCTATTAAAATACAAACATCTATACAAAACATACATACAACTTCCAAACTTAACAAGTATTATTCCGCAAATTTCTTGTTAAGAAGTTCAAGCATAGTAAAACTTAATCTTGATCTTGATCAAGTCGATCCTGACACACACTGTCGAATCCACCAATAGACATATGTAGAAATCTTGTGGCTCCTTGATGAATAGTATTTCTCTATCCCTCTAGGTAGTCCAATTAGACCTCCCTACATGAAAACAAGGTTACACTAAGATAGATGCTAATATTACAAACATCTGCATAAGCATAATCTTGCATCTTTTAGTCCATCATCAAAGAGTTTAGCTACCTGAATTAGGTTAGCTCCCATATGTTTATACTTTTGTGCAACAGCGAACATTGCTCAATGCCAGCTTCTCTCGTGCTAAACTGCTCTCAATCTGTTTAGTTTGCAAGTCAACCCGTGAAATCTTTAAAGAAGCTGCAAGTTGCTTCTCTGTAGGTTCTGATCCCAATCTTTTTTTTAAAAAAAGGAGAAATATATTGATCCCAATCTTTCCTTCAGTCTGAAAATTATTTACATATATTGTGTTTTGTTGAGAATTTTTGGTTCACAGGATAAAAAGTCAAACATTGTGAGGGTACAGTAAGACCATTACCTTGAATTCTCTTCTTCTAATTGTAGACCAATTTTGATCTTTTCTGATAAGGCAACCACTTCTGAGTGAATGAGTAAGTAAGGCGTCATTTTTTACACCCTTAAGATATCCTTTTTGACAATTTTGAAGGAGTTTTGGACTGCTTATTTCCACCATCTTGAGTTACTGAACTATTTCTAATTGGTGTTTTTTTTAGCATCTATTCTACTGCTTTTTTCTGTAATCGTTCTTTCATCTGTTGAAAGCGTCCACTGCTTTTCCAGCAAAGACTTGTGTAACAAGAGTAAAGCGTCAACTGGAAGCTCGTGCTCAAAGACTTCCCCATCGAAATAGTCAAAACTTGGACCCCATTTGTTATCTGTATTTGGAGGATGATCAAGAGTAGTATCTACATGTTCCTTCACAGTCTCGTGGGATGAGTATTATCTCGACTGTTTATAAGACTATGGCTATAATTGGTTGCTTTCTTTGAAGTAATCGAATTCGGAGTTGGGACGAATATAAATCCTAGATTGCTACTGCAGGACAACTTTTCACTAACTTCAGAGTAATATGATGATGAACCCAATAACGTATTTCCTGCTCTTAGTCCAACGACTAAGTTCATAGCTATCATATGAGTTTACAAATTAACTTAAATACAAAAGTACCACATTCTTTGAGAATATTGTTTTACAGCAACCGTAAACAGAGTTACGGGATAGGTCTTCTTGGAGATCACTAAAAATTCCTGCGAATTATATGGAGAAAAATAAATAAGAGTTTTCCCAAAGAAGAGCTGCTCACATATCCGTATAAACGACAAGCATTACAACTATACTTGTCTTAAGAAAGTTAGTAACAGAAATTAGAAATTGGAGATGAATAAAAGTGATAATGACAGACTAAAATAGGTAGTATTAAAGGCTGCATAAGAGGTATAACTTTTCAGTCTTGCAATGTGTGATACAATCAGTCTAAAAGGAAACAGTAATACAATGTTTGGGACTTCCAACTGCCACCCCATGCCACACAATTTAAATTAAAAACTCAAATTCACCGCTCCCAAACAGTAATACATTGTTAAGGATATGATACACAACGGGTGCAATATTTATGAAAATAAAATACATCTGAAAAATTAAAAAACAATCGATAGTGTTGGGGAATCGTTCGTTACTTGCGTTTTCTTGCTCTCTTCGTATCCCTGACGACTTGGGATCCATCTGCTGCTGCTGCTCCATTCGATGAGTCAGTTGTGCGCTTTTTTGCTCTCTTCCTGACGACTTAGGATCCATCTGCTGCTGCATTTGATGAGTCAGGTCCATTCGTGTTGGATAATGAGACAGGTCTGCGCTTGTTCAAATCCTCGATCATCACTGACAAAGGAGGGAAATGGAATCCATCATGCAGAATTGGATTCCTAATCACCTCATCGATGACCTCTTTATCTAGCAATTTTGTCCAATTTCCCACGTATATAGTTTGAAAATCTTGGAGTACTTGGACTGCTTCTTGGGCTTCAGCCCATTCAACTATCCGTATAAACGACATTTCACAGGCATAAACCTCACAAAAGTTCAATATTATTTTATTAATATTAATTAATGAAGTATTTATCCATTATAAGGATAGGATACACCAGAGTGCAAAAAATAAATGAAATAAAAAACATAACAGCTTCCTGAAAAATCAAAAAACAATCGATAGTGTTGGAGTCTTTAGTTACTTACATTTCACAGCATCACATGGGTATCTTTCTCTGAACAACATGATACATTTTTAATGAAATTTCATTTGCAGTATTAAGCTTTCTATACACTGCTCTCTCGTTGCGAAAAACAGGCCTTTCAAGTCAGTAATGTAAACTGGTTCGGAAATATTAGCACTGGAAAAATAAATGGCTATTGTTGGTATGTACAGGGAACTTTTTCTTAGCACATAAAAGCATGCCAAAAATCAGTCATACACAAGCATTTCCGCTAGTTTGTATTTTTTGCTGCGTGTTTTAGTTTCTCCAGTGCAACAAGGCCAACCTGCCTAACTCATTCCCGTGACAACCCTTAACTGAAATAGTAACCGGTATTCAATTAAATAGATATAGAGCACAAGTAATGCATTTGCATCAGGAAGTTTGAATGAAGATAAGTGAAGGCAAAAAAGTCAAGTTTCATCTTTGTAGCTCCAAATCCATGATGGAAAAACTAGGTGACCACTAAAATTGGCAATATCAGTTGTTCACTTATAAATTGGTCGATTTGGGCTGTGTTTTGTCTCAAATGGGTCGACTTGGGTTATGTTTGATCTCAAATGGGTCAATTCAAAAACATTTGATAGAAAGTGAAGGGTCAATCAGGTTAAAGTAGTCCAAAGGATATTCGTAATGCATGCAGCTTCATAAATCAAAAACCTATCGATTTTCTCCAACATTAAGAAACTACCCATTTCCTCCCCGACCCGTTTTATCCTTTGACCCGTTAACCAACTAGTGGGCCAGCCTATTTTGCCTCTACTGACAACAGCACCAAATCTTCATGGTATAAAACCAGTTTAAATTTTCATCTAACTGTCAAATATCTGTTTCAGGCCTCAAATTCAATGTTGTCCATTACCAGCTTGAGGCCCATAGCACAAGTATTCACATGTCAAGACCTATACACTTATCATTCTTTAGACATATTTACAGGTATGTGTATAATGTGATAATATTCAGTAGAAGTTGATTTGTTATACCTTCTACTGATATCCTCCCAAGTAAGATACTCGTTGTTTTCGAGACCATAGTAAAGATATATGATTTCTCTCTCCCGTTCCCCTAGAGTCATTTTGATAAGATTCGTACTTTATATATATATAAGTATTTCGGGTGAAAACGGGTAAATTCGTAGATCACAAATTATCATCCATATCCGATCCACTAAACATCCGTATCCGTATCCATATCCAATATTCATCCATTTAGTCCATCCATATCCATCACAAATGGATCGAGGCGGGTGGATGTCAATCGAATCGGATGAGAATTATAATGCCTAGTAACAAACTAAAAGTTCATTCACAATATAGCCCCGAGTACTTTGTTACATATAATAATTTGTTACATATAATAAATGTAAGAGTATAAATAATTACATTTTTATATACTTAACCTTGATAAAATATATTTTTATATATTTTAATTATTATTTATCGTAAACGAATGTTAACGAATAATTTTCAAAAAGAACTGATATTGTCTACTTCGGTTAACATTCACTAATGATAAACGTACAAAATTCTTCTAATATTTCATCATTTGATATTACAAATTATAAAAAATAATTTATTTGATATTACAAATTATAAAAAATAGTTTATCTATTGATATAATATATGTGTAATATATGTGTTGATTAATATTTATTGATAAAAATATATATTTCACGAATGAAAAATTAAAAATCACTTCCCTCAAACCCTAAATATAAATATAAATAAATAACATACTTTGAGTGAAACAATAATGCAAACATTTAGACAAAACAGGAGTGCATAATACAACTTGTTTTATAATGGAGATTATTATTTTGATTGAGATTAAACACTAACACATGAACAATACTCCTTATTTATGCATACATCCAAACAAAAACCATAACAGATGCAACAAGGAAGCTCTAAAGACATCAACATTATTAACCAAGTTTAGTGATGACCAACTCCGGTTCCAGTGGTGCCATAATGACCACCACCACCACCTCCCATAGCATGTTCACTCCGGTCCCTATATTCCCTTGCCTTCGAACCCAACTTGTGTGTAGCCTCATCCAACGAATCCGCCCCTGTCGGATGTCGACCCGTAACGTACCTGCAAGGATTAATTATGACATATGTAATGTAATTATGTAAACTTACCTATCTTTTTTCTTTGACCAACAAAAGGTGAAAAAATTGGACTCTCCTAAAATATATATAATTTATACAAATGAATAATTTCATTTGTTCACACTCTTTTTAATCAAGTAGCAATATACTTTGTGTTACATTTGTATGAAATGTTTAGAGGTGCTTACCTGTACATCCATGCCAGCACGGTGGCAGCTGCAATACCTAATCCTCCGGAGGTTAAAAACCCGGTTGCCAAAACAAAAACGGTGATCACAGCCGGTACTAAAACTGGACTAAATATCACAAGTAATGGAGTTGCAACCGTAAGTGCAATCACGGTTCCTGCAAGTGTTAGACCGGATAGAACCAGAAGGGACCCACCCGCGGTTACTGCCGTGGCAGCTTTGGCTATTTGGTGGGCCTTTGATTGACCCCAATGTTGCTCCTGTTGGTTCTGGTGTTGGTACCCATGTTGCATTTCTTGGCCTCTTTGGTGGTACATTTCGGTCATTTTGTTGTTGTTGTTGGGATAAAAATAAAAATAAAAATAAAGAGAAATTTATGTTTTTCTTTTGTATCTACGAGATGAGAGAATTGGTGAGGGTGGATTTTTTACTTATATAGAGGTGGTAAAGTGACAGGTGTTTGAAGGATGGTGTCACGTGTACGTGAGCTGATTGTTATTTGGCGGTTGTGGTACTTGAATAAGCCACGTGTGTTTTTGTTTTGCTTTATCTTGTTGTTTTTACTTTTTAGAGTTACATAAAAGTCCTATAATGCGTCGAACTTTACAGTTCTCATCGTATTTTGTAAGTTACTATATTATTATATTAATCATTAGTTTTTTAACCCGTATACTACACGGCTATATTATATTACAAAAATGTCAATGTAAGAGCCATTTAAAAATAAATGTAAACGATGATGCATGAAGTAATACATAGTAGTGGTCAAAGATGTTTAAGTATATTATCTAATCTCGTACGAGTAAAGTAACGATATTTTCAATATATGAATCGAAAGATTAACATGAAAAATAAGGAAATCTTAAATGATGATGAAATACATCGTTCGAAAATTGTTTGTACCAACTCCAAAATATAGTTATAGATCTCAACCTTTTAGTGAAGCTTTTCCTCGTAGGTAAAATGTGAGAGTTTGGAAGGAGAACATAAACTTAAAGTACGTTGAGGTAAGTTATACTTATTGTAATTTATCCAAAAACGATGATTCCAATAGAGAATACCCCAAAGGCAACGATGAACTTGAAGACAAACATGGTGTTAGATTCATATTGTAAACACCAAAATCAGAAGGGGCTAATCGTCTCAATCATGACGCCTAACGTGAAAGTCGAAGCTCATCTTAACACGAATATATATCTAACTTCTAAGTGCAGACGCAAGGTCGGTATCGGTCAACCTTTGGCCCAAAAGATTTACACTCTCTCAACTGAAGAAACGTCACATGAAGAGTGTGAAAACTTAATTCAATTTACTAAGTTTTGAACCTTGAAATTTATTAATTAGCTTGGACAAAAAATGGTTAATGAATGCACGAGGATGTGATGTTCACTATGATGTAAGTGAACACGTTAGTTAGAGTTATTATTGCAATATGAACTAAAAACCATAGTTATTAATATTCGCGACTAATGAAAGCATACATGCAGACGCCAAACTTCAGTAACACGTATATATAAATACTACTCCGTATAAGTTATACATGAATCAAAAGATGATGGTATAAATTTAAGCTATAAAACATACCTAGAATATTTGCTCACTAATTAGGAGGATGAGAAATAAATAATAATGCATACTTACATATCTGTCACCAAATGTTACGATAATAGATGATCACTCTATATATATGAAACGTCCCATTTTTTTTTTTATATTTAATTTTCTCAAAACACTTTATATACTAATATAAAGTGACCACCACATTGTTTATTACAAAACACGTTTCTCATCATTACAAAATATTACACGTTATTATCGAGCATGATTTACGAGTTTCTCCTCTTACTATCTCGTCATAGTAAGTCCATCACTAGCAGCCCTCGGGTCGCTTGCCCGGATCCCCACCCTTCACAACTCTCGATGTACCTATCAATTACAACAATCAACACGTAAGCATTTTGCTTAGCAAGCACAGGAAAGGTACAATTACAAGTAAATAATTAGCACAATTGGTCACTCCGCAATCGGCAATTCAACTCATACAGCTAGGCACAATTGATCACTCAGCAAATGGCCTTTATGGGTACAATTGATCACTCAGCAATTGACCGCTCAACTCTTACAGTTAGGCACAATTGATCACTCAGCAATTGGCCGTTCAACTCAATCTCATAAGCACAATTGTTCACTCAGCAATCGGCCTCTCAACAATCTCATAGGCTCAATTGTTCACTCAGCAATTAGCCTCTCAACTCAATCTCATGGGCTCAATTGTTCACTCAGCAATTAGCCTCTCAACTCAATCTCATAGGCTCAATTGTTCACTCAGCAATTAGCCTCTCAACTCAATCTCATGGGCTCAATTGTTCACTCAGTTATTTAATGCAACTTTGTATCACAATTAGTATTAACAAAATAAGCCAATTATATTCTTTACATTCCTACTACTTACCTTGAGGACGACGATCGAATATTTAAGAACTGCTACCCGAAATACCTGTCGAGGCGATCGTACTCAATTAACTCTAATAACAATTAATATTATTTAAAACATCAATTACTCCTGCGACACTACCCTCTAGTGTCGCCACACCTCCTGGCGACACCAGGTTAGTGTCGCTCAATGCATTATTGCGACACAACCTGCGACACTAGCTCATAGTGTCGCTGAAACAACAATTCAATTAACAGTAGAAACTAGCGACACAAGCTGCGACACAAGCTCTTAGTGTCGCTAAAACAACAGTACTAATCAGTAGTAGAAACTAGCGACACAAATCATTGTGTCGCTAAAGCGACAGTATTAATTCGCGACACCGTCACTGCGACACAAGCTGCGACACCACCCTTGTGTCGCAATGACGAACAGCACAGCAGAACTCTTCTGCAAATACATGTTTTCTGGGTGATTTCAAAACCCAATCTCCGAACCAGATTCAATAGTTGATCATCATATACACCCAAACCAGTTAAAAACACATTTCAACTCATTTTAATCAACACAACACGTTATCCCCAAATTACCCACTTTAAACTCAATTAAAGTTCACTCTTTTATCCTTTCTTACTCAAATTAACCTCAATTTCAACAGGGGTTTTAGGTTTCTTACCTGCAATTGCAAAGAAACACCTTCCAAAATTACTCTTCAAGCTTAATTTGATTTCACTTTGGTTTCTCTTTCTTTTCTCTCACTAAAAACACACATATACACACTTGAACGAATTGAGATGTTTTCGTGGTTTCTGGAAAGTGTTGGAACATGTTTTATTTGTAATTACACACTAATTTACACAATTAACCCCTCCAAACCGACTTTTTGCCCGACACTGCGACACAAGCCTTGTGTCGCACAGGGCTCTGTGTCGCTACCTGCGACACTAACCCTTGTGTCGCATAACAGAACACAACTATTAAATTTAACGAATTTCGGGTTGTTACAACTCTCCCCCACTTATTCAATGAACCTCACTCTCCACTTCTGATACAACGAGGGATAATATCGATGAACCTCACTCTCTGGTTCCCATGTAAACTCTGATCCCTTTCGATGCTTCCATTGGACTTTAAACATTCGGATCTCTTTATTTCTTAACCTCTTTATTTTCTCGTCCAATATCTCGATTGGTTCTTCAATATAATTCAACTTATCATCTATTTCAATTTCATCTATTGGAATGTAAGCTGTCTCATCAGCTAAACACTTTCTCAAATATGACACATGGAAAGTGTTATGAATATTTGCCAATTCATCCGGTAATTCTAAACGATACGCCACTTCGCCTACTCTTGCCAAGATTTTAAAGGGTCCAATAAAACGAGGACTCAACTTCCCCCGCTTTCTAAATCGAATATCACCCTTCCAAGGAGATACCTTTAACATAACAAAATCTCCTTCATTAAACTTAATTGGAAGCCTTCTCTTATCCGCATACGACTTTTGTCTATCTTGCGCAGCTTTTAAACGGGCTCGGATTTGTTCTATCTGTTCGGTAGTTTTCAGTACAACTTCGGTACTAGCTACTTCACGTTGCCCAATTTCATCCCAACAGATTGGAGTTCTACATCTCCTCCCATAGAGCATTTCATATGGCGGCATTCCAATACTGGAGTGAAAGCTGTTATTATAAGAAAATTCGGCCAATGGCAAATACACATCCCAGTTTCCTCCGAAATCAATAACACACGCCCTCAGCATATCCTCTAACGTTTGAATTGTCCGCTCACTCTGACCATCCGTTTGCGGGTGATATGCTGTACTCAGATTAAGACGTGTACCCATTTCCTCTTGAAACTTTGCCCAAAATTGAGATGTAAATCTACTATCTCTATCAGAGACAATAGATACTGGCACACCATGTCTTGCTACCACTTCTTTCACATACAAATCAGCCATTATCTCTTATGACGAAACTTCTCTTATCGGCAAGAATAAAGCGCTCTTGGTCAATCGATCGACTATTACCCAGATGGCATCATGGTGCTTTGACGTTTTCGGCAATTTCGTAATAAGATCCATCGTAATATGCTCCCATTTCCACACTGGGATATCTAAGGGTTTCATCTTCCCATAAGGTTTCTGATGTTCGGCTTTAACCTGCGAACAAGTCAAACACTTTTCCACATATCTAACAATTTCTCTTTTCATACCTGGCCACCAATAATCTCTTTTCAGATCATGATACATCTTTGTGGCACCAGGATGGATCGAATACTTGGATTTATGAGCTTCATCAAGTAAAAGTTTTCTCATTTCTCCAGAACTCGGTACCCAAATTCTACCATATCGGATTTTCAATCCACGAGAATCGTCAACAAAATCTTGTTCTTGGCCTTTTATTCGTTCTGCTCGAAAATCACCAGTCTGTAGCACTCGTTGTTGAGCTTCTTTCACTTGCTCAATTAAATCGGTAATCATAATCATTCGAAAAGATTTTACCTTCAACACCATATCAGTAGCTTTTCTACTGAGAGCATCTACCACCACATTCGCCTTTCCAGGATGGTATAAGATTTCACAGTCATAATCTTTCACCAAATCAAGCCAACGCCTCTGTCTCATGTTAAGATCTCGCTGATCGAAGAAATATTTTAAACTCTTATGGTCTGTATAAATCGTGCATTTCACTCCATAGAGATAATGCCTCCAAATTTTCAATGCAAACACCACCGCTGCCAATTCTAGATCATGAGTAGGATATCCTTTCTCGTGTGTCTTTAGCTGTCTCGAAGCATACGCTATTACTTTTCCTCTTTGCATAAGCACGCAACCCAAACCCACACAAGATGCGTCACAGTACACCACCATATCATCATTCCCTTCGGGAAGTACTAGTATAGGTGCTTGACTCAGTTTCTCCTTCAAAACATTGAAAGCTTGATCCTGTTCCTCATTCCACTCAAATTTGGCATTTTTACACGTAAGCCTCGTAAGCGGAGTCGCAATCTTGGAGAAGTCTTGAATAAATCTCCGATAATAACCTTCCAATCCCAAGAAACTTCGAATTTCTGTTGGGGTCTTAGGAGGTTTCCACATCATCACTGCTTCTACTTTTGCAGGATCTACCTTAATTCCCTCGTGGTTTATCACATGCCCTAAGAATTGTACTTCTCTCAACCAAAATTCACACTTCGAAAATTTTGCATATAATTTCTCTTCTCGCAATACTTGCAACATCTGTCTCAAGTGCAACTCATGCTCACCTTTCGTTTTTGAATATATTAAAATATCATCAATAAACACAATCACAAATTTGTCGAGGAACATCCGGCAAATTCGGTTCATCAAATCCATAAATGCAGCAGGAGCATTTGTCAGTCCGAATGGCATTACCACAAACTCATAGTGACCATAACGCGTTCGGAAAGCAGTCTTGGGAACATCCTCTTCTTTTACTCTCAACTGGTGGTAACCAGACCGTAAATTAATCTTTGAAAAATGTGTAGCACCCTGAAGCTGATCAAACAAATCATCGATTCTCGGCAACGGGTAACGGTTCTTAACAGTTACCTTATTCAGCTCCCTATAATCAATACACATTCGCATGCTCCCATCCTTCTTTTTAACAAATAATACTGGTGCTCCCCACGGCGAACTACTCGGACGGATAAACCCCTTTTCTAACAATTCTTGTATTTGCTTCATCATTTCCTGCATCTCCGACGGCGCAAGTCTATAAGGGGTCTTAGCAACAGGAGTAGCCCCCGACATTAACTCAATTCGAAATTCTACTTGCCTCTCAGGCGGAACACCCGGTAATTCTTCCGGAAATACGTCGGAAAACTCATTCACAACTGGAATATTCTCAATACTCATCACATTCTTTCGCATATCAACAACATGGGCTAAAAATGCCTGGCATCCATGAGACAAATGCCTTCTAGCACGAGCATAAGTACAAATTGACAAAGATGGTCTAGGTTTTTCTCCATAGATATCTACTACTCCCCCACTTGAAGCATTGATGCGAATAATTTTCTTTTCACATTGGATAACCGCATTATGCTTACTCAACCAATCCATGCCCACAACGGCATCAAACTCACCCATTCTCACTGGGATTAGATTGATCATAAACATTTCATCATTAATCTCTATTCGACACCCTCTATACACTTTAGTCACACATATAATACGATTATCAGCTATCTCAACATCTAGGGGTGTATCCAATTCACTTAATATTAATTGAAAATTCTCACTAAAGTTTTCAGATACAAAACATCTAGAAGCTCCAGAATCAAATAACACATAAGCGGGTAATGAGTTAATAAGAAAAGTACCCGTAAGCACATCAGGAGCATTCTTCGCTTCATCCGCAGTTAATTGAAAGGACCGACTTTTCACTCTCGATTGATCGGAAACTTTCTTTTCATCACTTCGCTTCACTCCACTAGAACCTGTCGAACTCTTTAATCTTGGACATTCACTCTTTATATACCCAGGTTCATAGCAATTAAAACATACTCGTACTGTTTTTGTACAATCACGGCTTAGATGGCCCTCTTGTCCACACTGATAACAGGACCTCTTGTCGCCCGCACAATTCCCAAAATGTTTCTTGTGACATTTCTGACACATAGGTACTTCTCGTCGATCTTCTCTCTTAAAACTTCCACCGGGTCTGAATCTTTTAAAAGATCCTCCAGCTGGTTCAATCTTTCTCTTGGAGGAACCATCATCCTCCCGATTTATCTCAATCTCTCTCCTTCTTGCCTCATTCACAAATTCTTCAAATTTATTCCAACGACTCGGATCCACAAACTGTCGAATTTCTTACTTTAATACTTCATGAAAATGATACATCAATCTCTTCGGATCCTCAGTATATTCAGGGCAAAATCGGGCCCTATCAAGAAATACACCCGTCAACTCATTCACCGTCTCTGTCGTTTGTTTCATAAACAAAAATTCTCGACGAAGCTTGGTCAACTCAGCTTCCGGTGAGTATGCTATTACAAACATATCTTTAAACTCTTTCCAGGACACGTCATTCACTCGTTCCTCTCCCATAGTCTGACGTTGCACGTCCCACCATTCTTTTGCTTGTGCCTTCAATAAACTGGCACCATATACTACTTTCAATTTATCAGGACACTCAGAAATAACAAACGCTGCCTCCACTTCAGAGATCCATCGATAACATTTGATCGGATCTGTCTCTGCTTTATACTCTGGAGGTTTACATGCCACGAAATCTTTATAGCTCACTTTCCTCTTCTCTTCCTTCATCTGGTCACTCTTTCCAGACCCCTCTATATCTCTCTTTTGTAATTCTTCTGCCAAAACATCTCTGACAGTCTCAGTAATTCTCTCCAATAAATACGGAAGAGACTTTTCTTGTGCCAGCGCAACCTCTTCTGATATAAACTCTTTCATCTCGTCCGTAGTCATAGACGGTAGATTTATCACATGCTCTTGTCCAGAGCTCCCGGTATTATGCTCATTAAAATTCTTCCCTTCCATCTTATACTGAAAGGGTTTATCAGCAAACACATCAGATTAGACTAAAATTCTCATTACACATTAGTCCATCATTCACAATTTTCTCTAGCATCACACAACAGTCATGGCATCATATGAGTTCATATAATAATTATTACGTTGGCCAGACGTAACCGTTATTACATAATATTCATACAATACCTTGACATTCAACAAATCATCACATCTCATTAGTTATAATAACATCTCATCAGTTATAATAACTACTCAGATATCCACTCATAATACACAACATTCTCATCATGCTCATTAGACTCATCTCTTGGTCTAAGTTCAAGTACCTCTAATGATGGATACTCGAATCTCTTAAACCAATGCTCTGATACCAACTTGAAACGTCCCATTTTTTTTTTATATTTAATTTTCTCAAAACACTTTATATACTAATATAAAGTGACCACCACATTGTTTATTACAAAACACGTTTCTCATCATTACAAAATATTACACGTTATTATCGAGCATGATTTACGAGTTTCTCCTCTTACTATCTCGTCATAGTAAGTCCATCACTAGCAGCCCTCGGGTCGCTTGCCCGGATCCCCACCCTTCACAACTCTCGATGTACCTATCAATTACAACAATCAACACGTAAGCATTTTGCTTAGCAAGCACAGGAAAGGTACAATTACAAGTAAATAATTAGCACAATTGGTCACTCCGCAATCGGCAATTCAACTCATACAGCTAGGCACAATTGATCACTCAGCAAATGGCCTTTATGGGTACAATTGATCACTCAGCAATTGACCGCTCAACTCTTACAGTTAGGCACAATTGATCACTCAGCAATTGGCCGTTCAACTCAATCTCATAAGCACAATTGTTCACTCAGCAATCGGCCTCTCAACAATCTCATAGGCTCAATTGTTCACTCAGCAATTAGCCTCTCAACTCAATCTCATGGGCTCAATTGTTCACTCAGCAATTAGCCTCTCAACTCAATCTCATAGGCTCAATTGTTCACTCAGCAATTAGCCTCTCAACTCAATCTCATGGGCTCAATTGTTCACTCAGTTATTTAATGCAACTTTGTATCACAATTAGTATTAACAAAATAAGCCAATTATATTCTTTACATTCCTACTACTTACCTTGAGGACGACGATCGAATATTTAAGAACTGCTACCCGAAATACCTGTCGAGGCGATCGTACTCAATTAACTCTAATAACAATTAATATTATTTAAAACATCAATTACTCCTGCGACACTACCCTCTAGTGTCGCCACACCTCCTGGCGACACCAGGTTAGTGTCGCTCAATGCATTATTGCGACACAACCTGCGACACTAGCTCATAGTGTCGCTGAAACAACAATTCAATTAACAGTAGAAACTAGCGACACAAGCTGCGACACAAGCTCTTAGTGTCGCTAAAACAACAGTACTAATCAGTAGTAGAAACTAGCGACACAAATCATTGTGTCGCTAAAGCGACAGTATTAATTCGCGACACCGTCACTGCGACACAAGCTGCGACACCACCCTTGTGTCGCAATGACGAACAGCACAGCAGAACTCTTCTGCAAATACATGTTTTCTGGGTGATTTCAAAACCCAATCTCCGAACCAGATTCAATAGTTGATCATCATATACACCCAAACCAGTTAAAAACACATTTCAACTCATTTTAATCAACACAACACGTTATCCCCAAATTACCCACTTTAAACTCAATTAAAGTTCACTCTTTTATCCTTTCTTACTCAAATTAACCTCAATTTCAACAGGGGTTTTAGGTTTCTTACCTGCAATTGCAAAGAAACACCTTCCAAAATTACTCTTCAAGCTTAATTTGATTTCACTTTGGTTTCTCTTTCTTTTCTCTCACTAAAAACACACATATACACACTTGAACGAATTGAGATGTTTTCGTGGTTTCTGGAAAGTGTTGGAACATGTTTTATTTGTAATTACACACTAATTTACACAATTAACCCCTCCAAACCGACTTTTTGCCCGACACTGCGACACAAGCCTTGTGTCGCACAGGGCTCTGTGTCGCTACCTGCGACACTAACCCTTGTGTCGCATAACAGAACACAACTATTAAATTTAACGAATTTCGGGTTGTTACAATATATGAAAAACGTATCATGTCTATTTATATTTTGGAAAGGTAAGTCTTATTATTATTATTATTTGTTATACTTTAGTAAGAATAAACCATGTAAATATATTACGAAGTATTATTATTAGTTATATTATATTGCTATATTATATGTTATTTATTATATTATATTATTATATTATGTGTTATTTTATGTTATTATTTTATTTTATAGCTATATTTTATTAATGAATATTTCGAATAATCTATGTCATATAGGGTTTTTTAAAGAAGTTATAGTTAAGACACATTGAAATTTCGCTTATTTGTCAAATAGATAGGGTGTCCAAGTAGGAAACATGCTATCCTCAGTTAGTTATATAGATAAATATAATTTATAATATATAATCTTTTTTATTTCAATAACTATTGAGTTATAACATAAACTTTTATCTTTATTTAATCAAACATAACAGTCGACTTTTATCATATGATTATTAAATATGTTATAAAATTTATATTGTTAGAGTTATAAGCATTGTTTATTATGGTTATTTTTTGTTAAATACTTAACTTTAGATTTTTATATTAAAAAATGTATTTGAAGTACTTATAATTATTTAAGTTATACTTGCATAATCAAGCAAAATTTATATACTATCTGTAATATTATAAAACGAAAGAATTAACAAATAAATGAAGGAAAAGAGTTTTGTTTAATAATGAAAAAGGAGTTAATAAATCTGGATGGGCCCATATGTCAGTTAATATATCATGCAAGCAGGCTTGGACTCAAAATAATAGTCGAACACCCACAATTATACTGTATTTTTCTTGATAACTCATCATGTAAGAAAATTTTAGACGCTTCCACGTAAGTGCACTAACGATGCTCTTATATTTGGGCTCAACCTTGATGAAAGAGTGCTTACAAATATGGGCCTTACTGGGCTCAGCCCTTGGTTTGCTTTGTATAATTGTTGTTCTATCATCTTTTTCGTTTAATATCACTTTCTCGCGTAAACGTTAAAAAGATAAATCATGATTATTATTTTTTTATTCCCCGAACAATTAAAATCAAATTATTTTCTCTTATTTCCTCTGATTTCCCAACTATGTTTTCCAAGTAAATAACGCCTCAGGGACTCAACTATTAAAAATAAGGGTTAATAATTGTTTGCTTTCTAAAGTTTCACCTTTTTTTCGTTTTAACCGATCAAGTTTAATTGCATGATTTAATCTTTGAAGTTTGATTAGACTTATTGTTTTAGCCCTTCAAAAGGTTAAACTAATATATTTTTGAAACTAAAAAAACTTAAAATGTCAAAATCATTATAAAAAATAAACTATAGGGATTAAACCATCAAATTATTGAAGTATAAGGAGTGAATATCCCCTTATCCCCTTAAAGAGTTAAACCACCAAAAATTTAAAACTTTAAGGATTAAATCATGAGAAGAAAATTTGAGTGGTTAAAACGAAAAAAAATAAAACTTTAAGTATAAACCATTATTAACCCTAAAAATAATGATTTAAGATCAGAGGGGCATAGAGGTTAAGGAGAGCAAAGACGGCAATGGACTATTTTGCAATTTATGCAAAATAAGAATAGGGGGTAACACATGTTTGGACACTCACTCTCTTTCTCCATCTTCACAAAACACACACAAACACTCTCTAACTCTCTCTATCTCTCTTCACAAAACACACACTAACACACCACCACCACCACCGTCAATCACATCCGTCACAGCCACAGCTCCACCGCCACCCTCACTATCATCGTGATCGACTGACCGGGGAAAAGAAACGGAGAAAATGACGGCGGATTTTGTGGCCGAAGAGTTGATATGCGAATCACCACTGTTGGTGAACCGGCCTCCACCGGACGTAACCAACCGTGGTCGTTTCTCCATCTTCTCCCGCCGCTCCACCGCCACCATCACCGCTCCACCGTCACTACCATTTACCACCACCACCACTGTATAGATCTGGATCTGAAAATTCGTAGATCAAGATCTAAAAAGTAGGTCTACTTTTTAGATCTGAAAAAAATTCAACTGCATCCTATAATTTTTATATTGCATCTTACGTTACTGCATCTTAAATGTGATTAATGTATATTTGTGCTAGTACTTGTTTAATGCATCTTATAATATTTTTATCATTTTTATGTGTTTGTAAATCTTGATTTTATGTTTGAATTTAAAAAATTAGTATTACTTGTTTACTGCATCCAGTATTTTTGTTACATATCATGTTAATTGTTACTGCATCTTACGTTCGTTAGCATTTTGACTGAATCTTATATATTAACAAGTTTTCTGACTGAATAAAATTTTTGACAATTTTTTAAAATTTTTTGAAACAATTTTCAAACAAGTTCATAATATTATCTAAATTGCAAAATAGTCCCTGCTTCTGTTCTCTGCGCCCCTTTGAACTGCTCGCAAAGATAATATGATAATATAATTAAATAATTAAAACAGGCTTTCGGTTGCATATGAGAATTTAATAGTTGAGGTGGGCCTTAATGTTTTTGGGCCGGGTACATTCGTTTGAAAATTTAAATATAAAAAAGATGCTGATTTTGCCTAACCTACATGAATGAATCCACCTCACAGCGGATCTTTGTTTCTTATTACATTAGGGTTTGAATAATGTCAGAAGTAGTTCCTTTTGATGTTGTTGAAGACATACTCCTAGTGCGAAAGATCTGATCCGATGCAAAAGCGTTTGTAAGTTATGGCAATCTTTAATATCATCTTCTGGTTTTGCTAAATCTCATTTAAATCGTATTTACAACAAGAACAATGACATTAAGGGACGACATAAAAGGATCATTATGCCTAGCATCCCCGATGGTTTGTACACGTCCGAAGACATCTCATATCACATGAATTTATGGCAAATCGTCAGCTCTTCGAATGGTCTTGTATGCATCTCTCCTAAAGGCGCTCGAGTTTTAGTAACCAATCCTTCGACTAGAGAGGTTAAAGTAGTACCAAATCCCGATAATATTCCTAACATGGTTAGGTGGAATTTACATTGGGGGTTTGGTTATGATTCGACTACGGATGATTACAAGATTGTTATCGGGGTAGGGATCAATGATGATGAGAGTTGGACGTGTTTTCAAGTGTTATCATTAAAATCAAACACGTGGAAGTCTATTGGAATTGTTAAGTACAAATGTTTTAGTCATTTTGGTACTTTATGGAATGGGGCGCTTCACTGGTTTATGGATGATTGTGTTCATGAAATAAGTGTTATTATTTCTTTTGATTTATCTACGAAGGAAATTTAGAGAAATTCCCCAATAACCCATATTATATATATGATTATCAGTATCGTGATTATAGCAACAGATTAGGAATTATCGAACAAGAATGTCTACGCATATTTCGAGTTGCTTCCCTAAATCCACACATGGGTAATGAGAAACTACAATGTTCGAGAGTCTTGGGAACTACTACCGCATGATTATGGGACAAGCAAGTATGATGTTGTACACACGCTCAAACATAACGACGTTCCACACAAGAGTTTTTTCTTTTGTAACGAGGATGATATATTTTTGTCTGAAACTACCAAGGGTCTCGGTGCACGTAAAATTTGTGGAGAGCCTCGTATCTCCCCATTTTAATGGGAGACCACTAAGGAGGAATAAGAAGACGAGTATTAAAGCAGCTTGCTCTGTTTATGATACTTTAATGTTCTTGCGCTTTTCACGTGCGACGAAGAGAAAGAGACCGAGACTGCCAAAGAGGAACGGCAAGGTGGGTTCTACTCTATACCCATAAAAATCACTTTCGTATTGCCTCATTACACATTGTTTTCATGTATCGCTTCCGTATATGTTGTACAAACTTGTTTATACTTGCTTGTTGCTGTAATTTCTCAGTTAATCAAGGGAGATCATGCAAGAGAGTCTGAATTGTTTAGAAGCAGTCAAAGATAATGGGGGCATTTGTGTATGAACTTAGACTTGTTCTTTAGCATTCTGCTTTAGAGACTCATGGTTTTGTTCAAATCTATCTTCAAGTTGTTTCTAGCATCTTGTTTGATGAAATTTAATAACTTGTGTTTCTTGTTCTAAAATTTGTCTGTTTATTTCGAATTAAGGTGATCTAAAAAAGTGTTTAGGATTGTATTTTAACATGTTTAAAATTTGTGTTTTCTCTCTAGAGAAAATATAAATGATCATTTTCTTTTTCTCGTTTCCAAAAAAAAAATCGGATGGGCCTTTGAACTTATTGGACTGGGTTTGAAAGTTGAGCCGTGACATAAAGCTCACTCAAATCATATCTTAACCTGTTAACCATAATATAATAATAATTATCAATTAACTAACTGATTAATTAATTATTATATAAAGCTGATTAAACTAATGAGAATAAAAACATACTCCGTATAACTATTACATTTCTACACGTCGAATTAAACTGAACGAATCGAGAGTTAAACAAGTAAACCTCCAAATACACCACCATCTTTGCATTCTTCATTCTTAATAAACCCCTTCGCTTGCATGATGCTCCCACATTTCTGTAGCCCTCAAATCCACCTTATCGGACCCTTGGTCTAACCACGAACCCGACCCACCCGAATATCCACCTGTCACTAACTTGTACACCCAAACCATCACCATCGAACCCACAACACTAAATCCTCCAAACCCCAAAACCCCACTTACCAAAACCAACACCATAATCACCAATGCCACCAGCACCGGACTAAATAACACAACTAATGGACTTACAACCGCCAACGCAATAACCGTCCCCGCGAAAATCGCACCTGAAATAACTAGTAGGGACCCACTAGCATTTGCTACTAGTACCGCCTTTAGTAACTTATGGTAACTTATTTCCTTAGTATTGGATCGCAACTTGTGTAGCACGCTGGCTAATGAGTCCGCCCCTATTGGATGTCTACCAGTTAAGTAATTGTACATCCATGTTAAAAGGGTTGTACCAAACCCACCAGAAGTGTAAAACTTGATTGCCAAAAGACCCAAATATACGATGAAGCTAATAAATGTTGTATGATTATTAACATGTTCGGTTGAATGTTGTTGACCGTGGTCGATCGTATAATGCTCATTTCTTTGACTATTTTCCCTAGCTTGTAAAGCCATTATGTGTGTGGCTTGATCCATTAGTCCAATGAATTTACCTTCGATGTTTTGAGATAGGACACGTGACTGTGAAGTGGCACTTGTTTAAGTGTCACGTGTACAAGAGATAGAGTGTTCTTTGACGGTTGCAAGATTTATGTTAGGACACGTGGTTTTTGTTTGGTTATGGTTTTGGAGTTTTGTTTTATTGGGGAGTTTTATTTGGGCCGCGGCTTGTAAGAGATTTGTCAATAAGTTTGGGCTAGACATGGGCTTTTGATCCATATACTGAATCCAAACTAAACGAAAACAAGGACATAAATGAAAGAAAGATTAAGCAAGAAACCCCTTCTAGAACATATATTCTACACCTGAAAAGTCAAGCAATGTTGACATGAGGAAACATAATAACATGGTAACCGAATTATTGATTTGAAAAAATAGTAATGATCCGCTTTATGAGGTAAGAAAAGAATTAGCATTGTTGACTAATGAGCCCATAATGGGTTGAAAAACGAAGCCTAATGTTTTCATTAGAAAATATCTAAGTACAAGTTTTTTACTAATATCGGTAAGTTTTTTAATTTCATAAGTGTTCAAAATATAACTATGTTATTTATATATTTTATCATAATAAAGTTTTGTATTGGTAATGAAAGAGAATAAGCCTTTTCTAAATGAAAAAAGTAAAATGAGAGAGAGTATAAAAAATGCTTATATAAAAAGTTATGTAAAAAGAGAAAGGTAAACAAGATCGACTAATATACTCCCGTTAAAGAATAAAGTGGCTATTCGTTGAAAATGGAAACATCCCTTGTGAAATATAATTCTCAAAAGTTCTCTTTTTCCGATATTTCTTTGATATTTAAAAAATATACTAACGAAACCCTCTCGCAATGCAGCAAAATACAAAAACATCAAAAGTAGAATGGTGATAGTATTGGTTAAAATTTGTTTTTTTCCGATGATTAACAATAAGTATAAATTATTATTGGAAATATGTTCGTTTGACTCTTCTAAGCATTTGGATAAATGAAATTAACGACATAGAAAGTAAATTAATTGTTATATATAATGAATTTTGAAAATACACAATTTTCTAAAAATAAATGATGAATCTTAAAAGTTTTTTTTTTTAATTTCTTTAAATAAAAGCATGAAATGCTTTATATAATAGTATAAATTAAATATATTATATTTAATTTAATCTAAAAAAATGAATGATTTTAAATAATGCTCAATTGCATAAATGTTGGCAAGTATGCTTAATTAAAACACATTTAACTATCGTAATAGATGATCATTTATTTAGCTTTTTCTTAATAGTTTAGTGTAAACATTTTTGGATTTGCATAACGCTGATTTTGATATAATAATTGTTAATTGTTAAATTACAAAGAAAAATAAATGGAAATTAGGGCATAAATTAAGGCATAAAAGTTTAGGATGTGTTCAAGAGATCGAGATATTTGCATTGTTTGTTGATAATTAATTAAGTTGTCTTTTCAGGTTATATAAAATAAGATTTTTCGTGATAGCTTATTAATGCAATTGCGATTCTAAAGTTGACACAATAGTTATAAAAAAGTAAGTTAAAAAAAGCTTTCATTTTTATATCTTTTGAATATTTGAGACAAGTGGTCTTGCCCATACTTTATATTATCTTATATTTAAATTAATTAAAATATAATTAAACTCTAATTTATTTTTTTAGTAGTTTTCGACAAGTTGCTATTATCTTATTATCTTATCGTAATAAAACAGAAAAAGATATGGAAAACCATAAAGGGGCATAGCTTTAGATTCATCCATTCTCGAGTTTTGGATTTATGTAATTATTATTTGATTCACCATTACATGATTCAGTTACCTAATTATTTAGATATTTTGATATTTTAATATTTTAATTAAGAAATTGAGAAATTAAAACTTAAAACAGAACAAAAAATTAATAACTTTCGCTTAACAAAATAGTTGGTAATGTCTCGATTCAAATTCTATGATTATTTAACGCCTATTCGTTCGTTGCCCACTTGCTTATATTAATGAAAATAGTGAATGAGTTTTCTTCATAATTAATTACCTTAAATTCTATAAAGTATTAACTATTATTAATCAGACTTGTTAAAAGAAAATGAAATGATTATATTTTAACTCTTGTAATTATTAGAACTTAAAACCCCGTTCAACCATCCAAAGGTCCCACACTGTACCTGAAATATAAATCAAAAAAGGCCCCATGTTGCATGCATGGTAGCAAATTTCCATTTATGACCACACATTTTTTTACATCGCTGATATTGTAACAAGGGCATTTTGGTATTTAACCTTAATCCATATCCGAATACACCCGGGTCGGGACCGGGAACGTATCTGTTTCCATGCCCATAGGCTGTAGGCCCCAATGCCCCATACACTTGGTTGCAACTTGGCAACGGTCAATCTACCAATCCGCTCGGCAAAATATCTACTTATTCGGAAACGGCATCAGCCACATTTGATGAACGGCTTTGTACTTCCGGCTCAACTTGCTCAGCCGTCGATGCTTTTGTATTTCTTCTCTTAGACGACCCACTTACCGAAGCCGATGAAGCCGAAGACGACGGCTCAGGTGACCTCCTTTTAGACGTCACTCTAACCGGCTCCGGCTCATTCAAGCCGATTCGATGAGGAAAGTTCAATAAAGCTTTTGAGCCACGCATCCTATACGCCGCTATATCATAAGCCGTAGCGGCTTCCTCAGCCGTTTCATAAGTCCCAAGCCACACTCTCGCGCCGCTTTTAGCCGGGTCTCTTATCTCAGCTGCAAACTTACCCCACGGTCGTTGACGTACACCACGGTAGTGTTTTCCCTTCGGTGGCGCCGTAACGGAAGTTGAAGCCGAAACAGTAACAGAAACAGAAACCGAAGCCGATTCTTCTAACTTTATCGGTGCGGCTGTTAAAGTTGTTGGAGTTAACGGCTCAGTGGCTAATTCTGTCGACTCGGCTTTAATCTCTTTAACGGAGAAATTAAACGGAGTCCATCCAACACTCACGGCATCACGTAAAATGCCGTAAATAACCATATCTTCTGAATCATCAACTTTTAAAGGCAAGTCACCCCAATTTTCCGTTAAGCAAGGCATGAGACTACTGAAGCTTGTACTCCGGCAAAACATCGGAACTTCGCCGGAATTGGTTACCGGAAAAGGCTCTACACTGTATGAAGGAATTTGCATCATTTTGAAAAGATGGGTTTTTGTGTGTTTTAAGTTGGAATGAGAATTGAAAGAAAAACCTTTGGAATGAAGGAAGAAGATGGTGGATATTTATATGCGATACTTAGGAGGAATAGCGGAGGGGTGAATTTATAAATTTGGAAAAGTGGAGGGAGGGTGCTGTGAAAGTTCATGTGGTGGGCATGCAAGTGGGCAAGTTGAGAGACAAAAGTAAAAACAAAGATTTATATAAATCACGTGGTGAATGTACGAACCATTTATTGTATGACGTCATGGCTTGACGCATCAATTTATTATTATATTATATGGATGATAAATATGATATCTAAATAAATACAAAATGATGCAAGTCACGTATCGTTTTCATTTTATGTATGAACAAAAATATATAAAATGACCAAAGTCTTGTTTGTTGGTTACGGAGTATTATTTAGTATTTATTTACGATAAGTTATATGAGCGCCTGTGGAACATACTTTGGTATGAAACCAAAAGTATTAGAATAATATAAAGTTAAGTAAAAATAACAACACAAATCAAACGATTACAAATAAGAGGAACGATAGTGACATCACTTAGACCACAGGAAGTGGTTGCGATTGCGATCAGCAGTTAAAAACTGAGAAGAACTCCGAGGTTGAATTTATGAGCATTGGAGAACCCGAGTTTTCTGTGTTATTCAATTTTGTATTTTTTTACCGATTCAAATAATTTAATAGATTTTAAAACAAACAACACAATAAATTAAAACAAAATTATTGGACTTCAAATATTAAAAGTTAATAAATTTAAAACTATAAGAGTCCGCTCCCGAGTTTTTGGTGGAAAGAATAGAGAAGAGAACACAAAATGATAGAAAAGAAAAGAAAATGAAGAATAATTTTAAAAGTTTTGCGTTCTCAAGTTAGAAAGAAAAGAAATGAATTTTACACGTTTTCGTGTTTCCGAGTTGAAGAGAAAACATGGTCTCATTCTCCTTCCATTTCTCTTCTATTCTCTCCATAAAAAAAATTCGGGAACACAATTATTTTTCTTCCATATGATTCTTTTCTCTTCTGTCCAAGTAACTCGGGAGCGAACTCTAAAAGTTAATAGATTTAAACAAACAACATTTAAAACAAAATTGTTAGGCTTCAAATATTGGAAAAAGTCTCAAGGTAATTTTGGCCCAATATTTCAGCCAAACATAATAAACTTTTAGCTCAACAAAATATGTCATCCTCTCTTTCGCATTGACCTCTCGTCTGACGGACGCACAATCCAAATTGCCATTTCTGATCTTCATTTTAATTTAAAAGTCATATTTGTTTTATGCTCCAAATATGCAAGTATTATTTCCCAATTAATTTTTTTTTAAAAGAAGAACAGAAAATAAATAAATTTTTTTTGAACAAAACATAAATCATTCTTTCCAACACGCCGCTCGTGAACGCCAATCTGATACGAAGAACCCCGAGATCCGGCGTTCAAGTTGTAGAACGCTAATTCTTACTTTCGCCCATTCCTTATGCTTTTAAAGTTGTAGATAAGAATGAATTTGATACATAAAATTATTTCTTATAAACAGCTCTACAATCACTTATTAATAAATTTTACAAATAAAACTAACATTTG
This sequence comes from Gnaphalium uliginosum, assembly GCA_963930675.1. Lineage (NCBI taxonomy): Eukaryota > Viridiplantae > Streptophyta > Magnoliopsida > Asterales > Asteraceae > Gnaphalium > Gnaphalium uliginosum. The sequence goes on along the minus strand of OZ005682.1, from coordinate 1,748,573 downwards.
GCTAAGTTGGTCAATTCAAACCCTATCTGGCTATCGTTTCTAATGGAGTTTATTTAGTTAGGAGGTTTAATTATTGTGTGCAATTTGCTCTATTTTCTTTCTGATAATGATAGAAAAAGATTTTATGTAAAACGAAGTCAACAATGTTGACTTTGTTTAACGACAAACATGAGCTGATATAAATTGTTAGTCCATCAAATATATAATTTTGAAAGAAACATGAGCTGATAAATCGTGTCTATCTAGTCATATTCTATTGTTATTTTGCATGATAAAATATCAATTAAATAAATTATTCGAGATCTCAATCGTTTATGTGTGGAATTGAAGGGTATCCAAACTTTAGTTAGAAAATTTAATTTAATTTAATCGCCTATTTGTATGATGATGATGATTATAATGACGTGTTCTAGAAAGTGATTAACCGACTGAGAGAAAAACAATTTTAAATTACTACAAGTTTTGGTTATGGCTTATGAGAGTACGTTACGGGAAATAAAAGTTACAGATGCAAACGTTAAAAATGAGTGTAGACGTCAAAGGGTCATCGGTTAGTCCATCAACTTAGTGGTTGTGAGTTCGAGCCTCGTGGAATACATTGTGTAAATATTTGTGGTTGTGTATATAGAATGTGTGAGTTAGTTGTAGGGCTTGCATTTCTAAAAAAAATAAAAAAGTGTTGACGCAAAGATATATCTTACGAACGTTAAATATATAACTCAATGAAGAATTGATATATTTGTTGTAGCGTAACTAAATTTATTTAAGCTAATATTCTTTTTTGCTACATTGTATCATTGAGGGAATTATTAATTGTGAAAAAAAAGGGGAATAGAAATAATAAATATATATTTTTGACAAACAAGATCGACAATGCGATTTTTTTAACCTGATTAAAAAATATCCAAGATTGGAGTATTACCCTTAGCAGTCTTTTAATTGGTTTGTCGTATAGCTGATTAGTTTATGAATAAATCTTCATTAATTTCAAGATAAAGATTTAGGTACAATAGTTAATTAGATATTATCAACTTTGTTAAATAATTCTTTTGTCGTTTTCAAAAATTAATGAAATAGCAACGTTAACTTTAACTTAGTGAATTAGCTGGAAACACCCAAAAACATTTGTTGAGCAAAACACTCCCAGCAACATACGTGACCAATTTGTGTTTCTCTTTGTCGTTATTTTTAACTTTCTCTAACAGCCGGTTATAAAGATTTTGCAAAACAGAAACTGAAAATAATTATAGGTAAATGATTAGTAAATAATACGTATTGTATTTTATATGTGAAGTAGACAATTATTTTGATACAAACACAATAAAATGGAAAAGGAAGAAGTACAGTAAGTACTACAAATAAATTTGTATTATGTTAAGTTTTATTTTAATAATAAAGTAATAAAATAAAGATGCATAGGAGAATGTTCAAATAAGAACATTTATTATGATAGAAACAGTAAAATCGAACATTTTAAATTTTAATTTTAACATTAATAATTTTTTCGATAATCTAACTATATCAATATCTATCAGAGATTTATACTCTTTGACACAAAATATTTTTCTTACAAAAAATATGTGATACACATTATAAAAAAATTTATTGTGTATCATAGTATCACACATAAAACTTGGTAAAAGTTGTGTATCATATATAATATTTGTTTTAAAAAAATCAATCTTATATTAAAGAGAATATAATTTTAATCCTTTTAGTATTATTATTTTTGCAAAAAAAATTATATGTTAAAATTAAAAGTAAGAAAGATCGTTTCTATCATATGAAATGATTTTACAATAACCCTTAGTATATTGTCAATAGGTCCATGATCGAAGATATTGAAACTCGAAACCGTTATCAATATTAGTATATTCTATGTCCACACTGGTGGACAAAAAACAAATGCTAAATTTCCACAAGGTTATAATTATAATTATTGATGATTATATAAAAAATGAATTAATTAAGAGAGGTTTATACAATGAATTAAGAAGAATTTTCAAAAAGTAAGTCCAAGCCGATCACCAACTTATCGTTGAAAATGTCTTTGAAGATATAACCAATAGTGAACATTTCAATTTGTAGGCGATATTTCAATATCTAAAACAGATTCACACTTACCATCATCTAATTTTGTTACATTTTCGTGTTTTATATTTGTTAGTTTATATATGTTTTCAATCAAATGTACACTCTATCTTATAAGGGTGAATCATAAAAAATTCAGAGTAGTGAAAAATTAATTAATATTAATATTATTTAGAAAAGCATAATCTAATAATAAATTAATATTAAATATTATTTAGAAAAAGCATAATTTAATAATAAAGCGCTGGTCATTAGCTAAATATTAAGTAGGAGCTAAATAAACTATTATTTTCCAAAATTAGTTCAAAATATCTCATACGGTGACAGCCGTTTTTTTCATTTTTGATAATTGGCTATGTTGTAATTACGTCACGTTATAAACTTATAATAGTAGTAAACTATTTAAAAATGAAACGGTAACGAAAGTACGGGGCCGGGAAAAAAAGTCAAATGTCAAAGTTTTGAACAGGATCGGTTTGACCTGGTCTTCAAGTTTGACCATATGTAAGAATCATTAATTATCTTTTCGGCGGAAATCGATAACTTGTTAGAACACGAACTACACATCATTATCAATACATCACAAAAAAAGAAATCTAAATTAAACTTGGATTTGAATTCACTTAAAACATTTCTAGATATCTTGGTTTGAAAATTCTTCACGATTCAAACGGAACCGAAAAATGCCGCAATTTCAAGAAATCAAGAACAATCTGTCCACCTCTTTTCGATCATTTTTGCAAAATACCGTCAAGATATCAAAGACATCACTTGCACGGGACATCAAATTGTCGAAACGAAACTCGGAGAACATTTGTTTTGATACTTTAAATAACATAACTAAAGCATTCATTGTAAACACAAATGTTGCTTTGCTATGAATTCAATTGTCATTGTGAATATATACAAAATATAAAATGTATAGGAGCACTATTATAGGTGTTTGGTGACTAGCTTATATACAGGGTTGTATTTGAGGGTGAGCGGAGTGATTGACTGATCAGAGTCTCCAAATTTTAAAGGCCTCCAAACTTTTCTCAAATAATGTGATATGCTTAACATATATGATGATTACATAAAAAATTGAAATCCCTTTTATTTTGAAGTAAGAAAACTTATGTTAGTAGCTAAATTCAAATTAAATATATATTTCAAACAAATATATATGTCGATCGAAATGCCTATTGAAATTGAATTGACATTTAGAGTTCAAGTGAAATAGTTAAGAACCAGCCATTAAGATTTGGATAATAACTACTAGAGAAATAAATAATCCCTATGGTTTACACAAATTCTCACCTTTAATAAATGTATTTTGTTTGTTGCATTGACAGTTCAAAAATTTGAAAGTTGATGAACTCTCAGTTCCTCCTCTATCTAAAATGACTAAAATACCCTTGATTAGCATATCTATTTTGCTCTATGAGAGAAGGGTATTTTAGTCATCTTAGGTAGAGGAGAGGACTGAGTGTGCAACAACTTTTGAGTTTTTCGACTGTCAATGCAACAAACAAAGTACATGAACTACCTGTGAGAATGTGTGTAAATCACAAGGACCATTCATACAATTTACTCTTATTTGAAAATTGTACCGTTGAGAATCATTTTTATTTAACCTTATAAATTGATTTATTTGATATCTACTTACAGGGTCTCATTTATGTAACACGGTTTTATCTAGGGCCTCTATATGGACCTGTTTATATACAAAACAATGGATGATTAAGTACGTGTGTGTATATATATATGTATATATATATATATATATATATATATATATATATATATATTAAAGGAGTATAAATAATTGCTCCACAATTTGCCACATAGACAAATATGCCACGTGGTAATCTCTTAAAATTTACGTATAATAAAAAATAAGATAATTTAATTATTAGTTTGATAACCATACAAACAACAAAAATAATTTTTTAATAATATATAGAAATACATATACGTACAATTTGAGGTATCATAATCATCTCACAACACATCCTAAAATTCTTAATTCAAAAAGATCTTTTAAAAAAATTGTTTTATATTTATTAAAATACAAACCACCATTTTTAATTTATAAGAAGTGGTGTTCTATATTTTATTTTATGCCAACTACATATTTCGAATCAAATATATATATAATAAATCGAAGGATTATCCTTAAATACTCCGTTATTAATATAGTTCATAAAAATTTAGTTTCTGACAGATTTTGTAGCTGTATATAGTTTCGAAGGATTAATCGAAGTGACGATTTATTACGATTTTAGCTATCAGGTGATGTTGGTAAAAGAATATTTGATCTTGCCGTGCATCGCACGGATTTGTATCTAGTATATATATATATATATATATGATCATTGATCACGGAGAAATCTCATACAACCAAATCAATGATATATATAGTCAATAAAATACAAATCTCAAAACAAAACTTCGAACTTTCTCTTGAGGTCATTTATTAAATGTCTTTCATTACGCATGTAAAGCTGAAAGTATTTAATGTACTTAGGAAAAAAATAAGAGTTTGGGGGTTGAAAAGGACAAGTCACAACATGAACTCCAAACTTGGGAAGAAAGGGGACACTGGCTTTCTGGTCAACAAATCTGCTGATCACGTGACATAAGCCAACACATAAATCATAAATGGCCGATCTTTCTTGACTTGTTACTAGTCAAAATATACGTGATATATTCAATCCTTAAGATTCTGTAGTTGTGTTTTTAGTTTTACTACAAATATACAAATACGATAATATGAATCAAGATGCTTTTTACATTTATGATTTTTACAATTCAACTAAATGTAGTTGAGCACTAGCTAGAAGAGCAAGCTCATTAGTAGAAGGTTAGTGATATCGAACAAATACAAAAAATAAACACGAAGCAGAAGCTATCAAATTCAGAAAATGCAAATCAAAATCAGATCAATTTAAAGGTACCTAACAAATTGAAATACTTGAATACCAATTTGAAATCGTAATCGTAATGTATCTCAATAGTCAATACTAAACGTTAAACTCGTGTACATGTACCGTTGTACCATGTTACATTTAATTTATTTATTTTTTGAACAAAATGTTACATTTAATGTTTTAAAAAATGATAAACTAGATAATGAAATAGTGGTTGTAAAAAGCAAAAAGGCGTACGGAAGGAACTAGGAAGGGAGAACTTAATAAAGTGAATAAAAGACAACAATATAAACCATTACCCGCAGTAATCCCTTTTGCCCGACGCCCCCACAAAATAACTTATCTTGATTTGTCCCGAACTATGATCCAACTACAGATTCAGTCCTCAACCTTTATCTTCTTAATGTATTAGAATATAATAGTCATTTATTACAACTAAGTACGATGAGTGGTACGGTTTTTAACTCAGTGTTGACTTCAATATCGAGAGCAACACCAGATGTGATATTCAGGGAGAGTGATCAACGTTGAAACAATGTGAAAGTGAGTCCACTATTAATTAATGCATTTAGACCACTCTTAACAGTTGTTTCTTCAGTTTTGCCAACCCAGCCCCACGTCAGCACAACCAAAACTGATGAAAGACTGACTAAACACTGCCAACGGTCCTTTCTTCAGTTTCATTTATAGGACTCACTGACTATTAATTAATTTTATAAATACATATTAAATAAAAACTATTTCATTAAAATTAAAAAAACATTACATTAATTAAAAAAAACATTACAATAATAATAATAAAAAAAAGAAACATTACAATAAAAAAAAACACTACGATAATTAAAATAACGAATTTAGTCGCTGTCGGAGAACCCACTTTGTCGCGTATCCTTTCCGAACATCGTTTTGAAATCATCTTTATACTTCTTTATTACATTTTTCCTAGTTTCTTCGAACATTGCAATTTCGTGTTGTCCCTAGTGTAACGGTATAGGCCGTTAGATAAATTTCCACTGTTTTAACACCATCTTTTGTTTATCAAACTCCATTTTTTGTTTCGTCGTTTCTTGTATAGTTTTTATAGTTTATTGTTGGATTCTTGCCAATTCCAAAATTGCCTCACGGATCGTGTCGCTCGAATTTCTTGAAGATGTTGCATCCGAAGAACCCGAACTTCGTTTACTTTTCCGACTTGTTTCACGACCGGATGGACGACGAAGCTGGTCGTTTTGAAATAGCTGATGCATATTAGTCGCAAGGTCGGCGGGGTTCGGATTATCGTCGGTTTCGTCTTCGGCTAGATTTATTGAAACGTCATCTTATTGGAACGCGCGTTTATTGTACGTAATTGTGTGATCGGCATAGAACTTGGGGACATCTTTGACTACGTGGAATGCAACCTCGTAAATAAAGTTCATTTCCACTTGTTGCTTGAAGTGTTCTTTTTCCACCCTAATAACGTCTTCGTCTTGATACCCGCTTGGCCGAGGCTCGTTGTACTTTTTATAGATACCGATAATTTTTTTTGTGTCGATTCTAACTTTGTTTCATTTGCCGGTTATTTGACTTTTTGTGCGTTTAACATCAACTAACCGATAGTAGTCTTCTACTATTTTGTTTCAAAATTGCGAATCGGCTTGCGAATTTCCTTCGACATAATTTTGTGAATTATCGACCCATCGCTCGGCCAATGTTTTAACTTCATAGTTCGTCCACTTAGTTTGTGCTCACCTTTTTTTACTTTTACCTTTGACATCAACCTCGTGCTCGGCTTCGTCTTCGGATACTACGGTATTTTGGGTTTCGGGTTGTCACACCCCCAAAATTTAGAATAATCATAATTAAAGCGGAAGCTCGGGGCGTGACTCGATCAATCGACATTAAATCGAGAGCATATGATTATCGCAGAACATCTAATATATTAAAATGCCAAATAAAGTGTTACAAAGTTACGGCTTATCAAGCCGTCAAAATGGTAATGTTATCGAATACATTGTTATACAAATGATACATTTTTCAAAAGATGGCATCTTAATTATCATGGGAAGTACGGTCCCAATAATGCATGAATTCCTGCGACATGGCTAATTCCCTGAAAAACATATTTAAAATGTCAACATAATTGTTGAGTGAATTCACAGACTTAAGACTCAATCATAAACCATTATTTATTAAAGTTCATCAGTAAATCAAAAAGTGGCATCGAAGGCCTAAGGTACGATTATGTAAAGTTTGAAACAAAAACGATGATCCCCAAGTAGGTTTGCAAGTCCTATGAGTTAATATGCTGAAACTAAGCCTATAACCAATGTAAATATACGATCCTCGACTTATAATGAATCGTTTGCCTTGGACAATGTAAATATACGATCCTCGATGCGAAAACAATGTCGCTAGTTAGCGCGACTAACCAAAACAGTGGGGGGGAACGTCACCCCAATAGTACTATCCGTATATTCAGTGACTAGCGTCATCTAGCTAACTGTTATATTCATTGTAAGCAGAAGGGCTTTTATGCACTACAACTTGAGAACTTAGGCTCCCATAAGGATTCGTCGTCAGGTTTCAATAATCGCATAAATCAGTTATATGTTTCTCACCCCAATGTTTGAAAGCATTAAAACAGTAAAATATGGGTTGTCAACTCACTTGAGTCCGAGCGTGCTAGCAAAAAGAGTTTAAGTAAACGAGCCCAAATAAGCCTCTTAGCGCCCTAAAAGCATGAGGTCGAGTTAATAAATGGAGACGACTTAATAGTCCATCTATGCTGGTTGTTCACTCAATTAGGGTTTTATGTGTCTTATAGACGTGTGACACCTTGTGATCATTTATAGTTTTCAAAATACTACAATCGTTTATGTTATCTTTTTAATGTATTATTATTCATAATATATTTATAGCGTTGATTATTAATTCGTTATATGTATCGTCTCGACTGTATTTGGTTCGAATTTCATAATTTCGTTTAATCGACATATAATTGTGTGTCGTACGTTATTATAATATTAACATGTCGCTTAGATATAACATACATTTTTAGTAACGTTATAAGTTTTATAATTCATTTTTGTAACCTTTATCGTTTACGTACGTTTTAACTTGTTATAATTTGGATTTCACGATTTCTCGGTCTATACGCTAATCATGACTAAATGTATATTTTTATAATAAAGTCCCCTGATTTACAGAGGGTCCTTAACAGCCCTCAAAGTTTCTAAGTGACGGTTTTAGTCCTTGTAGTTTCTATTTTGTCATTTTATATTGAATCGTTCGGTTTCTTCGATTTTTACCGTATAAGTTAGATTCTCGACATCTTTTCTTAGGGTTTTCATTTGTAGACACATAAGTTACTGTTTTTAGCCTTAAGTTCCTGAACTTTCTGATTTTACACTATTGGTCCTTAAAGTTCCAATTATTTCATTTTAGCTGAAACTTTCGGTTTGTCGACTTTTAACCACACAAGTCTTGATTTTAACACTCTAAACTATCGATTAAACTTTAATATCATCTTACTTACTTATTTTACCAACTCAGTCCATAACTTTATGTTTTTACACTTTTAGTTCCTCTAGTTTCATTTATTCCCTTTCTTGCACAATACTTTGATTTGTTAGTGTTTAACCACATGGATATTGTTTTAAATCATGGTTTGTACTATAATATATCTAAGTTACTGATTTTCACAGCCCAGGTCCAAGACTTTCTGTTTTTACATGTATAGTCCCTCTAGTTCCCATTTTTTCACTTTTAACCCCATAGTTTACTTTTCTTGGTTTTTAACCACAAAGGTTTGGTCTTTAACAATTTAGTCCATAGATTAACACAATAAGCCATAAATAAACTGTTTTTAACTTTATAGTCCTAAAAAATTCGGATTTTACATATTTAGTCCCTTAAGTCTTCTTTTTGATATTTTCCACCTAAAAGTGTGTTTAGTTAGCTTTTAAACCACAAGTTTATATCATTACAAGTTTATTGTGTTATTTAGTTTAAAATAACTATTTTAACATAAATAAGAGTTTATTACATATAAATGAAGAGTTTAAAGTGTAGAACATATGTTTTGCATTCTTAAAGTCTCTAAACTTGTTTATAGACTTTTTATTTGTTAAACTTACTAGTTAATGTTTTTAAAGAACAGAGTAACTAGTTTAAAAATATATTTTAGTATGAGTGAACATTTTTAGCATAAACACATATATAAAGTTAAAAGTTAGAGAAAATTCTCCTTACAAAGCTTTTAGAATGAACTTTAAGCAAGATGAGAACTTGATTTCTTTGTGAATGATTCCTAACTCCAATCCTTGTGTTTAACTTGGTTTACCCATGGGAATATAGTGGTGTTTTTTATTTGTAGGTTTTTATATGTTGAAAGAACTTTATTTTGTGTTTTGAAAGTGGTGGTTTATGGTGGTTTAGGGTGGTGTTCTTGGAAATTAAAGTGAGAGAGATGGGTGGGGGTGTTTGGTCGTGAATTTGGAGAGGGGAGAAATGAGAAGTGTGTGTGTTTGAGGGTGAAAAGTTGTGTGTTGAATAATTGTGCAAGTGATCAAGTAAGGGTGAGAGGTAAGGGAGCAAGCAATGTTGTGCAAGGCACGGTGCAAGGAAAGGCAAAGGAGGGAGGCCCTAGGGGCCGGTTTTTGGAGTGTGAGGGGGAGGGGCTCCTTTTTTATTTTCACTAGTTAGTTTAAGTGTATGTATTTAGGTCATTAGGCACTAATCTTAATTAGTCTAGTGTTAATCATGTAATTAAGGTGATTTAGTGGTAATTAGGGTAAATTAATGGTATCAAAATATTATTAGTTGGTTTTAATAATATTCGAATATTTATCGTTAGCTCGTTCGATTAATTGCATAATCTAACTTGTCGATGTACGTCTTTTAGTTATCGTGAACGTTTATTGTTCATTAAGGGTCGTTATGCTTATATGTTAGCATAATTACATACTTTGAATAACTACTATTTATATTCGAATAGATTTATGTTATTTATGAAAATTGATCACTAACGTTCGTGGGTGTCGGTCTCTACCGATTGTTTGTGTAATTCTCAATGATTACGAATGCATTTCGCATTAAAATAGTGTGCATCTCTAATGCAAACGTGAGCTTTGTGCTACACGTTATTTCGATGAAAACGAATTCATATTAATTACATAAGGAATTAGCCTAATATGCACGTGATACTATGTACAGAAATTACTGAAATTTTAGGATTGTCACACGGGTTGTGTTTGGAAAGGAGTTTCGGGTTGTGAGTGTGAGTGTTGGTCGGATTGTAGTCGAGCGTAAGCTTGGAAGCCGTATTGTGGTAGTGGTTGGCACCCGTATTATTGTTATTGGTAGTCAAATTGTAGTGGTTGGTAGCCGTATTGGGGATACCATGGTTGGGGTTGAGATTGATATGAAGTGAAACCGCTTGGTGAATTGTTGGAGGTAGTTGTCGAAGATGAGTTTGCGAGTGAATTGGGGTAAATGGGAGTGTTTAGTAAATTTTGATAGAAATCATTGTTGTTGGGGCTAGACATTTTGATTAAATTGGAAGTGAAAGTGAAAGAGTGATAAAGAAAAATATTGAATTGTATAGAATAATGTTTTTGATTGAGATAATGGAAGATAAAAATGTGTGTGAATTGAAGTTTAGTTGTGTGTTTATTTATAGTGTGTTTGGGGTTGGATAAAAAGGTGAAAAAAATAAATTTTTTTTTTTTTTGAAACTAACGGATATATAACCGTTAGTTTTTTAATTTTTTTTTATTAAATCTGCTGCAACGGCTACAAAAGGAAAAAGAAAATATAAAAACTCACGTGGGCCCCACCTGCAACGGCTACAAAGAAAAAAAACATTCGTGGGCCCCACCTCCTCTCCTTCTCCCTTCGTCGCTTCACCGAACAACCCAAACCGACGAAGCAACCGACGAAGCCGTGCCATCGGTGTCGGTTCGCCGGTACCCCAACCGAAGAAGCCGTTGGCTTCGATCTTATACCAACAGGAAATGAACCAGAAAAATAAACTTTCAACACAACTTTGAGTCTTTAACTTTGATCTTCAATACTGAAATGAGTTTCTACTCTCCTTTCTCAAGAGTCTTTTGGTTTTAGTCAATAATTAAATTTATGTTAAATGATCAAATCAATCGCTACATGCTAGTTCACTAATCCATCTCACCTGACAATCAAATAGAGTAGAAAATATTAATACCTAATGCTTTATTTGGCGATAGAGAAACAAACTTGTTCAAGCTCTTCCAGAGCAGCGTGGCTCAATCTTAATAAAAGATATTATATCTGAGGCCCGTGTGTATTCTCGTTGTTTTTTTTTTTAATAATATATTAGCTCTTAAAAAAATGTAACTTTTTTGGTAAATTACTTTGAAAATGAACATTCTTTTTTTTAGGGTGAATTGACTTTTTATAAAATTTGAGGGACCAGATATGTAAAACAGTGAACCTGCAATAAAAGATAAAAGAAATATAAATAAATCAGTGTTTGAATTTTGGTCCAGATCATAAATTTACCGATGCTTCCTCTCACCGTCGTGGAACCACCCTCAGTCTCTATCTTCACTTATTTCTTTACTACTCATATTCTATCCATCTATATATATAACACTCTCTTCACTCCATATTTTCCACTTAACCAACAATTTCATTTATTCATTCCTCAACACTTGATATATCACTTCACTTGAGTTCAACAACTAATTAATGGCGTCACCTGATGAATCATCAACTTTAGATCTCATCCGTCAACACCTTTTAATCGACGATCAATCTTTCCTTGAAACTTATTCCGAATTCACTAATTTCCCCCAAATTTCATCTCCTTGTTCTTCTTCTTCTGCATCACTTATTTCCGATGACCAATTCGAATTCAACAACACATGGAATAGTATCCTTAACACTTTCAACGAACGAAAACCGTTGCTAAACATATCAATTCCGTCACCGGAGATCGAGAACACACCGGCGACGACGGATATTGATGACAAACGACGTTATAGAGGAGTGAGACAACGGCCGTGGGGAAAATTTGCGGCGGAGATACGTGATCCGAATAAGAAAGGAACTAGGGTTTGGTTAGGGACGTTTGATACGGCGATTGAGGCGGCAAAAGCGTACGATCGGGCGGCGTTTAAATTACGTGGTAGTAAAGCGATATTGAATTTCCCGCTACAAGTTGGGAATTTAACGGAACTGCCGGAGGTGAAGAGTAACGGTCGTAAACGGAATTTAAAAGATTCTGACGTGGAAGAGAGAGAAAGTAGGAAAGAAACGAAAACGGAAACGGAGGTGAATGATACACCGTTAACACCGTCTAGTTGGACCGGGGTTTGGGGTTGTGTTGAGGGTGAGGGTAACGGGGAGGGGATATTTGAAGTGCCTCCGTTATCTCCGTATGGATTTGCACCCGGTTGTATGGTTATCTGAAGAGTGTTTTAACGGCGTTTACTGAATATGGAAAACAAAAACGGAGTATTACCGTTAGTCATGTGCCGTTTAGTATTATCCACAAGGACCACGTCACCACACCCCTATCTTTAAAAAAAAAATAAAGATAAAAGAAATTAAGATAGTGAGGTGTATTTTAGTTTGTACATAGAGAAGTAGAGAAGCACTCTTACATTTTGTTGTTTTCTTTTTAAAATTTTAATTATAGCTTTTTAAATTTTAGAAATAATAGTATCATGGCTTAATAATAGTGTATTTAATTTAGAAAACACATCAGCAATAAAAATATAACATGTGTATTTAATAATAAAAATAAAAAAAAACACATCACGGTTACGCACGGATTTATGCATGTCATATGATTTAAAAATTACTTGGTTGTTAGGGAACTCATCTACTGTCTGGACCAATTATTTTATTTTCATTTTTTTATTACTATAATACTACAATGGTATCTTATTTAATTTATTTTAACATCATACGCATGGTATATTATAGTATTACGGAGTACTTTTCTTGATGATATATAAGATTTAACTATTGATATTGATATTGATTAAATAATGAAATAAATATTTTTTGATTATATATTGTGCTAAATTTTAACTTAATGTCCATAAATAAGAGATTGATACACTCATACTTACTTATAAATTATATAGTTAACCATATGAAGTGACAATGATGACCGGACTGACACGAACTTCCTTATTGAATGAATAATGATGTGACTAGTAAGTTTTAATTTGAATAGAAAAAATGGAGCGTAAATTGCGTCAATGGTCCATATCGTTTATACACATTCTCGCCATTAATTTTTGTGCGTTGTTTATTGCATGGATAGTCTAAAAACTAAAAAGTTATTGCACGTTTAGTCTCTTCTCTATCTAAAATGATTAAAATACCCTTGATGATACTATCTATTTTGCTCGAAAATAGGATGATATTTTAGTTATTTTAAGTAGAGGATAAACTAAACGTGTAACAAGTTTTGAATTTTTGAACGGTACATTCAACAAACAAACCATAAAGATTAATGGTGATAATGTGTGTAAAACACATGAACCATTCATACAATTTACTTAAAAATATAAATTAAAATCAACTTTTACCGGGTCACTGTAAATATACTCTTTATATTAAAAACCTATTATAAAAGGAATTCATACTTTTCTTCATCATTAAAATACCACCTAATTATAGGATGATTAATTAATTTATAGATTAAATTGCAAAATCAGAATTAACTATTGTGCATGTTTGAATCCAAACAAAACATCATTGTTTCATAGGGCCCTCGCATGCGTGAGAAAAACCCTATTTAATTAACACATCGCGATTAACTGATTATCAACTAGTTTGTGTCGCTATAAACAAAATGACAATATTTAAATCTTTATAAAAACTCTAAGTTACGTTTGTTTCGCGAAATGTTTTTGATGAAATTGGAATTCAAGGAATTGGAGTTTCAGGGATTGGAGTTTCAGGGATTGGTTACAGGAGTAAATAATTTGATGAATCTCAATAAAATTAATTTTCGAACCAAACACCATCATAAATTGAAATTTAGCTTCCGATTCTATTGAATTCCATATAATTTTGCAAACCAAATATAGCATTAGTCTCATCATTTTAATGTAACTTTATCAATCTTTATGGAATTTGTCTCTCTTTTTTATTTTATACTTTAGATCGTCTTTTACCTTCCGAAGGATACAAGTCTAATGACAAAATATACCTTTTAAATAAGGATTTTGCTACCAAAGGGCCATTGGCCTAGCAGTATCGAGGTGACCTTTTAAGTATGAGGTTGTGGGTTCAAACCCTGGGGTAGACTTATGTATATATGTGAAACATGTATATATTCATGGTTGTATGTGTGAGTCATTGTCTTTCTGAAAAAAAAAAATAAATAAATAAAGTAAGGATTTTGCTATTTGTTTGTGCAAAAGTTGGTGGTACATTAAATTTATTGGGAGCAGTTATATTCAGGGGATGATTGTTTATTATCAATGTACAAACAATTTATGTACGTCTGAATTTCTTATCTATGATCCTAACAGCTATGTTTAGCATTTTCTTTTAAATAAATAAAATTTGTGTTGAAAGTTATTTTATGGTTAACAAATTAAATAACTATGTTGAAAATTTGCTCCAACGAACATACTCTGAAAGTGCATTTGGTTCACGAACTATTTTTGATAGAATTAGAATTCATATAAGGGATTGGAATTCCCTTGAATGAATTAATGGCCGAGTTCAGCTCATTTTATTTTTAAATCAAACACTATTATATAATGAAATTGAAATATTATTTTCGTCCAATTTAATAAAATTTTATGAAGTGAACACAACCTTATTATCTGGTTAATATAATCTCCTTGAAGTTTGTGGTTAGGTCCGTAAATGAAGAAAATCAAACGTCTAATCTTAGTCTCTCCAAATAAACACATAATCGACTGACCATTTTATACCTAAATTCACCAAAGCCTATGATTCAAACGAAACAGGTCTACACACTTATTTAGAAATTTTGTGGTGTACTAATTGGTTATATCTCAAGTGGTACCGTCACTGCAAATATTCAGATCTCAAATGTGTGACCGACATGTCAGGGGTTCGAATCGGAGCCTCAACATATATAGGAGATTTGTGGACATGTAATTGGCCCCGTGTTGATGCTCCTTGCGAATTGAATGAACACGTGCCATTGAAATA
The DNA here is from genome assembly GCA_963930675.1 of Gnaphalium uliginosum. Classification (NCBI taxonomy): domain Eukaryota; kingdom Viridiplantae; phylum Streptophyta; class Magnoliopsida; order Asterales; family Asteraceae; genus Gnaphalium; species Gnaphalium uliginosum. The sequence goes on along the minus strand of OZ005682.1, from coordinate 1,733,400 downwards.
TAGTATGAGGATTATGGATAGCCTCCAAATTACCTTTTTTTTAAGAAGTTTTGTGGTGTTAAGTTTTTTTTTTCCTTTCCTCCAGAAAATAATCGATTTTCTGGTTGGTGGGTTGTTATGATGTTACTCGGGGGCCAATTTTTTCATCACGACAATGGGTCCTTTTCGATACATCATGGAAATTAAGAGCATCCAATTGTTACATCGATCGTGTGTAACAATTTTTCCATTTTTTCTTTTGATAATCATTTCTTACTTATATTTTTCTACAAGTACAAACAAGCATGAGTCGTGCACGACTAACAAACATTTTTTAAGAAAGGTCAAGAGTCTGAATTTCAACTTCTCGTGAAAATATTTGTTTTTCTCGTGATGGAACGTGATCATGATAATATCTCACGAGCTTTAAATCTGAAAAAAAAGTTTTAAGTTTTTATTTTTTAATCCAAAAAGTTTTTTTCATTATTGGAAAGGTGGCCTTCAACACCCATAAATGAGACACAACGAAAACAAAAACAGGTCGGCATTTTGCTTTCCGTGAGTTGCCCCACATTACTAAATGTTACAATTTTGTTATTTAACGATCATTTGCAATCCCACTTGTAGCTACAAAACAAAATATACTAATAATGCAAGTTCACGAATCCACATTTGGAATTAATTAAAATGACACATAATACTTCGACAACGAACCCAACTTGTTCGATTATACATTATACATAGCATACAACAAGACGTATGTCGTCTATGAAACATACAACGATGGACTCTAGGGCATGAAGCCACCGAGTTGTGTCGAATTCAATTACTTTCAACAATAATTTTTGTAAGATAGATAAACGGATGCAGTTTTTCCTATTTAGCTTACCTACATGAGACAAGCTTTTTCCTTATCGACTCAGATATACACAAATTAATTTGGTATCTCGTTACTATTTCCGCCCTTAAACTAATCATCTCTAAGATTTTCATCAATGAATTATCATACCTAACAGCTATTGTAAGGACATCAACAATGATTTTTGTGTTACCGTAATTATTCTTTTCACAGATGTCGTTTCTAAACAACATGACATTTATTTATCATTTTTTTTGGGCATGTTACATGTTTAGCACGCAACTTATAAAAGTTCAAAACACTTTAAATGTTTTCTGAAAGTTTAGATGTATGAGTCGACAATTGTACTTCATCCAACAAAATATGTAGGTCCGCTCGTTGTGTCAAGTGGGTGTGAATTAATAGTTGTACCAAAAGCATGAACGGTTGTACATATGGAGTAGCCAAGTGGAGGTTAGTGGAGTGGTTCAATCGACTAGTTGCACGAAAACAGTTGGAATATCTAATCTACAAAAAAGAAAAGATAGGTGACCACAAGACAGCTGCATTTGATGGCAACTAATTGGATATCAGTCCATTTTCATATTAGACCAAGGCCCAATATTCATAGACTTTTGATACACAAAAGTCAATTACAACCATCTTTAAGTCTTCAACATCATAATCACATGGCTTGTCTTAAATATTTTCCTACGACTATATTTGTTCATAATAATTGAAATGGGTTTTAGTAATCAAAACCCCTTACGACTTTCGATAAGAAAATATTAGGTGGATTAATTAAAGTTAAACATTCATATTAATTTAATTCACAATTGCATTTAATACACTATAACTTTCGATTTAAACGTGTATCAAATGAAATTTTAAAGACCAAAGAGTCATTGACCTAGCATTATCGTAGTGTCTTTCAACCAAGAGGTTAAAGGTCAAGCCTTATAATGGACAAATGTATATATTCGTGAAAAAAAAAGAGATTTTAAACTATGTAATGAAACTTTAAGTATAACTAAAACATTTAATTACTATTACTCAAAGCCCTTAGGACTTTATTTAGCATTGCCCAAGTGAAATTTACGAGTTTAATAGTATCAGATAAAATGTCAGGTATAAGGAAATCAGATTCCTTTGTGTCTTCAAGGCTTAGCTTCCTTTTTTTACATTTCTTGCAAGTTTTTAAACTGAAGCATCAAACGTACGACTGTACAGCAATTTACTTATTAGTAACGATATATCATATGTTTCCACGAATCAGTAATGTAAAAACACATCCGACTGCGGAAGAACTTTTTAAAGTTTATAAATAAACAAAACATGATTAAAGATCATACATTTCTGGTACATATTTTAGCCAGATTGCAGTTGCCAAGTATTCTGCTTGGCTTATATTTACTGCAACAGAGAAGCTTGTATTTGATGCATCACATGTGGACATTACACTTAAAGGCTGCTTAACTGCCTTGCCTTAGTGATTCTTGCAAACATATGATAAATATTCAACAGGTGATCGAACTTTTAAATGTAGAAATGATCGACCATATGCTGAATAACGTCTATCCCATCTGTATGCAAGTAATCGTCTTTGACCTGCACCCAAGCCAAATGTGAAAATCTCTATTACAATAGTAACCTAAATAGCGTTTTAAAAGGGTGTATAAGTAAAAGATCGACTTTCAACCCAGCCCATTTCCCTTTTGGGGTTTTGGCTAAATTTTGAATTGACACGTTTAGAATAAATCAGTCTCCTTCAAAATGGGTCCATAATGACACCTCAAACTTTTGGGATGTTAGGTGAGGCTTATTGAAAGTGCGCTAATTACATAACTTCAGATGAATATGGTGGCTGTGACTCTTAAGAATCCAAGAGGACCCCAAGTAGTGGGATGGATAACTAATGTGTCGATATGTGTATGTATGTAGGTATGTGCATTTATGCATGTGTGAGAAAATGAATACCTGTATGACACTATGAGCAGCAAAGCTCAATCTACTATTGTGAAAACTAACGTCTACTTTTTCCCATGATACACGAGAAAGACCAGTCACCATTTCCTCTGTACTCATATAAACATGTATTAAAGAAGACAAAATTCCATAAAACGACTAACAACGAAAGAAGAACATCAATACTTAGAATCGCAGACCTTCCAAATCATGGACAATGTCATCAGCAGTCGAAACTTGCTGGCCTTCATATGCCTTGCGGCGTTCTTCATATACAATGTGAGGATATTTTTCATTTATGCAGTCGTCCCACTGCAAACAAAAGATGTTTGGGGTACAAACAGTTATGTAAGATCATAGCACTATGCCATCATCCAAGCTAATGACGTACCTGTGGCAGTTCTATGTTACGCCTAATTGATGATGTTCTCCAACCAACTATATCTATTATATTCTTAGGGAAAAACAAAATGATTTAACCCATTCTTTTTTGGAATCCTATTATTTTTTTTGAAAATCTGATGGCATACTAAATTATTTCAATGGAATCAATGATATAGAAAGGATACGGTCACATCCAGCATTTGAATATACCACCCGCCGATGAAATGCACGAAGGGCTGACCTGCGAAGTTTGACAATGTCAACAAAGAGGATATCAGAATCCAAGAAGTATATGATACATGCAGAAATGCAAATTTCGATTCCTTTACTAAATGGGTCGATTTGGTTTTCTATTTCAGTCGGGACGAACAAATTTTTTAGCTAAACGAGAAACAGTTCAAACAGACTGCAAGTAACCCATACTGTATTCTTGATGCCTTAATTGTATATATTTATGCATTTCAAATGCTAGACAAACAAGTGTTGAGGGTCAACCCAGCACGGCTCTGCCTAGCATGTTATGACCACTACTAAAAAAAAGTACGCCTTCGGCCTTTCAACCCCAACCCCACAACCACCATTCATACTGATTCACAGGTCATACTGAACCTACATGAAATGACAATCACCGTAATCGTCCAACATGCGTTTAAGCAAGGGAGGTTTTCCTCCGTCATCATCCGTAAGGAAAAGATGTCGTCCAGTTCTTCTAAATATCCAATGAATAACACGAACAGCAGCCTTTTCGAACGCAGATATGCCAAAAAGAAAAGGCACCTGTTTGTTACCCCTTGAACCAAGATGAGGTGTGGCAACGGTTATAAAGTTCATGGGAACCAAACCACCAATCGTAGCTCTACAATCTTCAACCGATACACCCTCCAAATTTTCTTTAGGTGACGTATACAATCTCCCAATCGCATATCTTGCCACTAAACCTCCTACAGAATGTGCAATGAAAGAGATCTTACGAAGATTTGGCTTTTGCTTTATAACTTCAAGGACCTGATGTCAATTGTCAAAGCAATGTACATGAACGATGGCTAACACTTGCACCCAAATACAATAATCGACAAACTAAAGGAATGTGTATGGTCAAGTGATTAACGAACCTCCTGTGATAAGCGATCACCCATAACATCTACACCGTCTAATGTTTGTGTAGCTGCATTCCTTTCACTGCCTGCATTAGATATACAACATATCAAAAGAAGAAGCAAGCATAAATCAAATAGGTCATACTTGCATAAATACACCAACACGCACAACTAACATTTTAGAGCATGCCATTTAGGTGCCGTTAAAATTACACATGCCAAATTGCCAGAAAGTACTTACGATGAACGAATACTTTATCTGGAAGTGTTTTCACAAACTGCTCAGCAGCAAACTTCCAATCTGCAGAACTATTTAAGACAAAAAAATAAAATAATAATAAACAATTAGTATGTAGTCATCAATAAACATAGTTACTTGATTTCTTAATAAAGTCAAATATAGTTCCTTCTCTTTTTCAACTGATTTTTCAAGAAGCCTTCGTCATGTAGTTACTTTTGAGTGACAAAATCTTAATTCTTTATACGGGTTTTTTGCCGAAAAATGAATCAATAGTTCTTGTTTTTGCATTTTCGGGTATCATCTAATTTCGTTTTTTAAAAATGAACCACTAATTTTAAATCGAACATTTTCGGGTATAAGTAACCGTTTAAAACGGTAGCCATTTTCGGGTATAAGTAACCGAGTTTTGCATTCGTTGATAAAAGGGTTTTTTGCCGAAAAATGAATCAATAGTTCCCGTTTTTGAATTTTCGGGTATCAACTAATTTTGTTTTTGCCGAAAAATGAATCAATAGTTCCCGTTTTTGCATTTTTGGGTATCAACTAATTTTGTTGGGACCGGCTACCGTTTTAAACGGTTACTTATACCCGAAAATGTTCGATTTTAAATGAGTGGTTCATTTTAAAAAAAAACAAAATTAGTTGATACCCAAAAATGCAAAAAAGAGAACTGTTGATTCATTTTTCGACAAAAAAACCTTCTAGTAATGCTGAATAAAGTATAACTAATCTTATCATCTAAATCCGTGGAATTTTAGGGTTTTCCTATTAGTCTTCTGTTTTTCTCATATCAATTGCTCTGTTTTCCTAACTATTCTATGATTAGGTTTCACATCATGTGTTAAAGTATGCATAATTCTATGAAAGTGCGTCACTTTATTCTAATAATAAAATGGTTGGTTAAATTAAATAAATGTTAGCATGACCTAAGCAAATCTATTAAAACCCTAATTAATATTTTAATTCAAATAAAAACTAGAGGATATGTATTGAATGACTGACCTTCCAAGAATGCCATTGACCATGACAACGAGATGATCCGCTGATGAAATATCCGATTGACTACAACTATATATATTTACTCCTCCGGCTACCGTTTCTGATGAACAAACGTCACCGTTTTGCATCTTGCATTCCATATCTTCGCAATTAGGTTACTACGCACAATTCTAAATCTCAATTTCTTAAGGATCGATGATATGATTTTTGCAGTTTATAAAATCTAATTCGAAAGAATTAAAGTTATCGAGATAAAGGCTTGGAAGTTAAGTAAGGAAAGAAGGTAGGAATGAGAATTAATACGGGGCAATGAGTGCACGATTTAACAAGAAGTATATAATCCACTTTTACATTTTCTTGTTAACGGTTATTTGAATTGCGCGCCGCAAATACAACCTTGTCGACACGAACAGAATTACCTTTTTTTCACGTCAATCGAAAATTACGGCGGCGTTTAATTACGAATAATAGTCACTTTCATTTTTTAAAACATGAATAGTAAGACAATGAAAATTTAAAAAATACGATCAAACGTGGGATGCAATTTACATTATCTATAAAAAGTAGTAATTTCACATTTTATAATTATAAAAGGAAGAATAGAATTTTTCATTTTATCTCAATGTTTTTTCATAAAACTCAAATTTAAATATGCTTTTTAATTTTCTTGCTTTGTTAAATAAGTATTTTAAAAAGTGAATGAGTTTTTCGTAAAACGTTTTATGTGGTTACGCAAACTTGTACGGTGAATTAAACGTAATCATGATAAGTGAAAATTTTAAGTTAATACGATATTTGTAATGGACGCAGGTAGCTACCATGTGATTAATTAACTACTCCGTACTATCCATCTATAACTTTTTGGAACATGGGAGACATTTCATACGTGGAGGGTTATCCATATCTTGAAGTGTTATTTATTGACATGTTGGCATTTTCTTCTTTGAAAACACCGAAACATCCATCCATACTCAAATTATATGAAACTTGGGATCACGTTTTTGTTTTTTATTTACTTGATAATAATGTGGAACAATCATGAAGTTGTATCTATTTGTCGAACGCTATGTTTCAAAGACAATACGTAAAAAACAATGTTTAGCAAAAGTTTCAGACTGACCCAACAACCCTATAAATTACACGACAAACTACAAGTATAATAAAACCACGACCTCTAAACATGATCACCAAATACATAAACTTACAATTGATTTAACTGCACTTGACGTTACTTTTGAATTATATTATATAAAATGCAAAAAGAATACTTACAACTCTAGACCGACTAGAAAATTCCCTTCTGCCCAAAAATCTTGTTTTAATAAAACCATCAATATCAATCCATTATGTAGTTGTTTGTATTTGTATAGGATACAAGCAACGGAATTACTACTTAAGTACACAAATTATCATACGTTTTGCGGAGCACCGTAAATAGATATATACAGTTGCATTCATTCAATATTTGTATTGTTAGATTTAGTGTAATGCAATGTTTTGAAAATCGGTTTTTAAATTGAACCGGAAAGACTTCTGTCCGGTCGAATCGGTTCGCTAACTTGATATGAAATGTGTACTTTTACATTTAACCTCACTCCATTTTTATTAATAAGTCAACGAAAAATTTAAACTAAAAGGACAGTCAAATGAGGGCTATAATAGAAAATTGTTTTTGTTCCCAAAAATAAGAAATTAAATATTAATTCACTGACATCTTCTTTTGAATTGACATTACACATTTTTTTTTTTTTCCTGCATCTTTTAAGTTCCCCACAAACCTTTTTTCTTTTAATTCCCATCATACCCTTTTTAATTCCACACACTTTTTTCATCTAAATGTAACACACCTAGACTCCTATCTCTTTATTCAATTCAATGTACAATTTTCTTTTTCCTGACAAGTCACAAGTCAATACACTCTCATCCTTTTTTACAAACAACACAACTCTTCTCTCTTTCTAAGACGCCTCAGTAAAATTTTGAAGGGTTAAAACCTCCATTATTTTCTTCAAAACCTTCATCTTTTTACTCTTCATTTTTACTAAAGGTAAGTACTTTTACAAAAAAAAAATGTACAAACTTCACTCATATACACAATAAATATTCAATTTTTTTTGTTTTGATACCTTTAAAAATGTGGTTATCTATGATTTTGGCCTGAAAAAAATATAAAGATCATATTTTGGTTATAATTTTAAGTTTTTGTTTTGAAATATATATATATATATATATATATATATATATATATATATATATATATATATATATATGAAATCCGGTTTAACTCCGGTTTTCGGTCCAATCAGATTCGACCGGTGAGCCGGGCGGTTCGTTGACTGGTCAAATATGATCAATAACCGGTTCTTTTTTGGCTGAAAATCTATATTTTTCCGGTCGAACCGGTTATCAAAACATTGGTGTAATATTACGGAAAGTAGTTTGGTATCTAATGCTCGCACTTGTGCATAATTTTTCATGATACGGAAAGTAGTTTGGTTTCAAATGTCCCTTTTGTTCATAATGCTAATCGAGCATCATCAATTTGCAATATTCGTAAATTGATTTGAAACTTCAAACAGAGCTTAATGAGGCGATACGGATATAGGTTTATCATGTATCCTTTGCCCGGCTGTCATGGTTTTGGACTAAAATTTCATATAAACCCGAAACTTTTCATACTATAGTATCACAGTATCTTATTCAATATTGATCGGTCTTTTGGTGTACACTTCCTATCAAGGTAATTATTTCATTTGGCCCGTTTTAGGGTTTCAAATCAATTTTTTTTAATAAAAACTTATAAATCAAGTTTGCTATCAAACTATACGTTTGTAGACTATTTCAGAATTTAGAAAAGTTTATAATCTAATCGATCAAATTCGTAAGCCATAACCCTATATCATCCTCCTAAATTTTGTAATAACATATTTAACAGCATAATATCATGTATACACGATCTAAACGTTAAATCACTCATATTTAATCATGTTAATTAAAAGTCTAAGTACCCCTATATCCTTCTAAATTAGCTGTGCTACTCTGACTTTTTTTTGTCGAAGTCATGATTTAGAGCAATAACAACAATACTCAATCTCGTATTTACGGGGAAGTCATGATTTAAAGCACAGACTATATAATCAATTCTACGGCCATCATATATGGCTTGTGAGAACTCCTCCTAAGAATTTTTCCATCATCTATATTTCTGGTTAAATACTTAATACATATACTACCATAGTACGTTAATTGAAATCTTATCATAAACTTCATCGTATATATTTTAACTCAAATTAAATATTAAATCTTATCATACACATTATTTGTATACAAATAAAATAAACAATAAACAATCTGTATGTACACACGGGGTGTAAAATATAATTTTTAACTATGTATAAAAAGAAATTACAATTGACTTATCAAATACCATTCAATTTGCTAATAAAAGAACATTTACCCTTCAAATTATTTATTTTACAATAGCAAATTCAGGGGGAAATATATATAAATGAGCTTTAACTACTTTGTGACTAAAGGTTAGCCATGTCATTTTACCACCGATTTAATAAAAATAACGAACTTCTTAACTTTTACGAAAATACACCTGAAATTATGAACGTTTTCATTTAAAGGAAATAATACTACAAGTTGAAGGAACTGGTACATAAACTGAAAAACCCTAATCACAATCATTACTTGATTTTTAGTTAATTCACCATCACTCTTTCTTCAGAATCACAATTGAATACGGAATCTTCTGTTTTGTATTTGTTAGATTGCAATGGTGGCTAGATGGAGCAAAACCCTAGCTAATTATATATACAGAGTATGGATGCACAAAAATTTACAAGTGGATGCGCATATATATGGGTTTTCATGTCGATACATTTCTAGGGTTGCCACTGTTGATGTGCCACAATTTCAAGGTTATACAGGAAAGAACTACGCTGCTAAATTAGAGGTATTAATAAGTGTAATCACATAATATCTTTCGTTTTCCCTTTTGAATTTTGTTTGGGACTTCATATATCAATTGCTTATATCTTTGCAATGACTCGCGGAGTACTTTTTGTATGTGTCTCAATTCAACTGCATTTTAAGGTTAAAATTTGTAAATTTGAGCTGTGTACTAATTTCTTTCTGTTGTAAAGTAGAGTTAAATTCAATTTTTGGCAAGAAAAATGTTCAAGTTTAATATAGAACAATTTAACAAAACTAATGAACTTTATTTGAGTTCTCAATTTATATTATTTATTTATTTATTTTGAAATTTTTACTCCTTTTTCTTTTTGGCAATATTGAATTTGACACTCCTATTTTTGGCAAAAATTAACTTCATTACTTGTTAGACAAAAACTGAATTTATGCGTCCATTCGGGGAGAGAAAAATAAGTATATTTCCTCACATTGACATATATGAATTTCATTCCAACATTCTTGATAATTTGCCATTAATAAAACACACACTCTTATGCTGTTAGAGGGATCTTTATTCTGAACAAACTTTTTAAGTCATAAGCAATCAAAAATATGCAATCCCAGACACCGCCTTAGACTGACATTTATTTTTTTGATTTATTTGTATATATGTAGGGGAAAGCTTTGGAGCAACTGGTAAGGTTAATTTCCGTTATGAAATCCGTGTTATACCTTCTTTTTTTTTTTTTTTTTTACTTTTGAGTAACCCACACGATTTTGTATTATTTGATGTTTTCAACTTTATTCACTTGTGATGATTAGAGTGTGGTGCTTTTCGTAGGTAAATTTGAATAAGATGTTTCGTACTAAGCCAAGTTCCTTAGCCTTGCCACCAGGATCCCCTCAGAGAATCAACGAGCCTAATTACGAGGGCATTCGCCGGTTTATCCTGAAATTGATGTTTTATAGTAAACAGAGCACGTCTATTCGAGCAGCTAATGTTATTTACCGCCGGGTTGTTTCTCAAGTTAACAAACCATCAGTTTACGATGGTTAGCGTTTTTTACTCTAATGTTGACAATACACAGTCATTCACTTCAATGTTCTGATTTGATCAAGTTGTTTTAATTAGAGGTGGCAAAACTGGTGCGTCAGCTCGGGTAACGGGTCAAAATGGTCATTTAAAAAAATTGGGTTTTACGGGTTGGTTGACCCGATATTTATTAGCACTTCCTTTGTAGTTCAAATTTTATTTATATTTTATAATTAGATTCCCTTATTAAAGTAAACTAGCTTTATTGTTTAATAATTAAACCTTTGGATGCAGTTTTGAGGTTGGAGAAGACATTTAGAACAACATATTCTATGCTTGTAGTACACATGTGGCTCTGCTTGCGTCGTTTGAAAGTTGAAGGAAAAGAAGGTGTTGAATTGGGACAGTATGTGTATGAGATATACAATCATGATTTAGAAATGAGGGTATCTAAAGCCGGGGGTTGTAATCTAATCTGACGATTAACATTAGTTATTATATATGATCTTGCTGGTAAGTAAATAGTAGTACATTTGTTGCATGATTGTTTTTTTTTTCTTTCTATAAGAAATTGATTACAGTCTATGCTTTATAGTTGAAACAAGTGATATTTACTTCCATCTGAATGCAGGTTAATATTCTGTTGTCTAAATGGATGAGGGAGTAGGAAAAAGTATTTTACGGTAATATTGTTGCTTATGACACTGCCTTGCTTCCCGAAGCTAAACCAGACGAGTTGCAAAATGCGATATGGAAGTAATACATCACTAGTTTTAGATTACTAGCATTTGTGTGAGCATGATTTTCACATCTTTTCAGTGCACATTTGTATTACTTATCTTTTGCATATGCTGTAGGAATGTATTCTCCGATGATGGTTCACCAACATTTGATTCTGCTGCATTACCAGCTGTCCTGGCAAGTTTAAACTTCTGCTATAATGTAACATTGTACACTTTTATCCTAGTAACACCGCTGGTATCTACCCTCCAGTTTTTACGTATACCAATAGTTTACATAAATATGAAAAGGATAAACTCCAGCCTTTTATAAAATTAGTACGTAGTAATATGATACTTTGGTCTTTTTTTGTTGCTTGAAATAGTTAATATAAGCCGCATAACAAGTTTTAATAAAATTTTCAGGCTTTCTCGAGATATGTCCGGCGCGAATGCACTTGCTTGTCATTAACAGGTTCATCACTTGTTCTTTAACTTCTGATTCAACTTGATAGCATGCTACCATGGCTTTCTTAGGAGCTTCAAACTTTCATGTTTATAATTGTAATTGGATGAAACTAAGGAAATGTTAACAAGTTTGATAGGACTATCCCATATTCTATTGCAATAATAGTAGTAAGCCAGATTCAAGTGCATGCTGTTTGCTTACAGTTAGACTTTCTGTGATTTTTGCAATTTGAAATTGACAATGTGATTGTCGTATGCAGATAAAGAATCGATGTTCTCTGGCAACTTCGTGTTCACCCCTATCGAGAACCCGAAATAGCTTAGATATCTTATTCATTGATTATCTACTCATATTTACTTTGGTAATGGCGTAATCTGCTCAATTGTTGTGGTCATATTTATCATTTTTTCCTTTTGAATTCTAAGCAATTTTTTTTATTGGTAATTATGTTTACTCAAATGCCTCAGGGTGGCATCACCATGCAATAGGGACATGGAAAATATCCAAAAAAAAGTTAGAATTTGTGAAGCAAAAGAGTACAACAGCTCAATGCAATGATTTGGTATAAATATTGCCAAATTAGCCAAAAAAAAGCACTGGTCATTCTTTAATATCTCAAAACGATTTAAATTAAACTTTAATTCCATTAATCAAATTCATCCCCTGACATTGCCAACCGGCTAACCAGACCGGAGCTTCCCTCGGACTTTTCAGCTGATGGTGGTTTAGGAGCCAGGTTAGCATTGTTCCAAGATTCGTGGAATCAAAGAAAGATCAAAACGATAATCTAGAGCTTTTTCATCTCTTGATTTTTTCGTTTTGATCTTAGAAACATGGATTTCCTTGGATCCACCATGTTCTTGTGTCTTTTTTCGATAGCTTTCTGTCACGAAAGTATGGACATGAACGTGGACCTTGAGGCTGACCTCCTTCCAAGACCTCTGGTCATCGAATTCCCAAAATCCCGACTCAAGAACATGACTGATGACCTTGGAATACAATGCACGAGTTGGAGGGTTGCGGTTGAAGCAAATAATTTGGGTCCATGGAAAACAATTCCATATGAATGTGCCGATTATGTGAAAGATTACATGTTGGGTCGGCCCTATAACCTTGATCTCGAAATGGTTTCGAAAGAGGCTGGAAACTATGCCAAAAGCCTGGAATTGACAGGCGATGGAATGGATGCTTGGGTTTTCGATATCGATGAAACCTTGATCTCAAATCTTCCATATTACTCTGACCATGGTTTCGGGTACCATTTCCATAAATCTTTGTATTATATTTTCTAATGAAAAAAGAAAAAATTTGGCTTCAAATCCTCCTTTTTCTCATTGATATGAATATCTCAAAGCAAGACTGGGAAATTGTAAATGTTATGCAATATCATAGTCTTGTTATAATTTCTGATAAAGATGGTAAACATTATTTTTTAAGAGACTTTTAATATTTTCCGTGGGGGATGTATGCAGGTTAGAAGTTTTCAACAATGCCCATTTCGACAAATGGATTCTCGAGGGAGTGGCACCAGTGATCAAACCCAGTCTGAAGCTATACAAGGAGGTTTTAAGGTTCGGTTTCAAGATCATCTTGTTAACAGGGCGCTACGAAGACAAAAGAAACGCTACAGTTACAAATCTAACGAATGCTGGATATCATAAATGGGACAAACTCATCTTAAGGTAAGTTGTAAAACCTTTCATACATCATAAGGAAATTTCTTTATAGATGTAGACAGTTACAACATTATGATAGACCAATTCTTAATTTGGGCGACAAATATGCTTTTTAGCTAATTGACAGTGAATGTCTGAATTTTAATTGGTGCACCATATCTTAAATTGATGACGATTCACTTAACTAAACTGTTCTATTTTATAAAAAATGGACGAAAGTTTTGTTATATACGCGCCAAAATTAAAAGTATGCCGTCATTTTACGTACAAAACATACAGTGTCTGGAATGATTATTGGTCTATAACATGTTCTAATCGTGTACATTTAACCATTATAATGAAATCAAGAGAAGTTTGTTGAAATAATACTAGTTGAGAATTCGCAGAGGTGAAAACGACCTTGAAAAATCAGCAGTCGCTTTTAAGTCGGAAAAAAGAAAAGAGATAATGGAGGTAGGATATCGGATTCTTGGAAACTCGGGTGACCAGTGGAGTGATTTAGCGGGTACTTCAACGGCTAGCAAATCGTTTAAGCTATCGAACCCAATGTATCATATACGTTGATTTGTTCTACATAGTTTATGTATTGTTACACTTGTTTAAATACCCATGGTATATGTTTTGTTACAACGATTTGTTCTACATAGCTTTCGAACCCAATATGTGTACCTTTTTTTCCTGTAGTAAAGTGTGTTCTGTTAGTTGATGTTAAGTTATCAAGAATTATCTCTGATCCCTACACATAGTCTTAAAGCATTTTTTATTTTTATTTTAAAATTAGACTTGATATTAGAAAATAACTACATTGCCCTTATATCTATTTTCTCATAATATTTGTCTAATAAAGGAAATAAATTTGACTTAAATGCATGGTCAAATAAACAAGGAAAAAACATGTTATTTTTATCTTAAAATCAAACTTAATCATAGAAATTGACTACGTTACCCTTGTATCTATTTTCTCATAATATTTGTCTAATAAAGGAAATAAATCTGACTTAAATGCATGGTCAAATAAACAAAAAACTTAATAGAGAATCGGTAACTTTGTATAGAAAATAATGATCAACGAAATATATAAAGGATTTGTTAAATAACAATATTTTAAAAACATTTATTCAACATTTATAATCGACAAATTATTCAATAAAATGTGCTATATTACCACTAATCAAGTATTAATGATAAAACTTACGAGTAATATATACAATTATTCTTACTAACATCCAATCCAATGATAAGAAAAAGAAACATTATTTTTTTAGGGGTAAGATTTGTCTAACAAATAAAAGTGGAGGGACTTGATGTGCATATGAACGCAAAACAATAGTAGTAGAAGATACGTCAAATCAGTTACTACAATTTTGGCTAATTTTATGGGTTTTAAATACAACCCGCGGTCCCACCATCAAATTCATTTTAAGTCTAAAAAAACCCTAGAGTGAGACGAATGGAAGCAATGGCTTAGGTATTTACAAATCCAGTTTTCGCGAGGTAATATATGTTTGTTTTAATTTTTGTACTACACTTTATTTATCCATTAGATTAGATAGATACGTTAAACACTTGAATGAAGCATGCCCACTTCAAGTTAACGCAAATATGTAAAAAATAAATGATCGGATGAACGAAAATAAGGTCACATATATGAATCAGATCATTTACTTTTACATGGGGATGTACTTATGAATTCACCGTAACTATGCATTAAATAGTTATACTAATGAATTTATCAAAAATATTTATGAAAATACAACTGTCGTTTTTAAATAGGGTTTAATTTTTTTATTTGGGATACTTTTTTTACTTTTCGAGTAAGGCGTTCTGTGTAAGATTTTTTTTTTTTTTATTATTATTATTGTTATTTGTTAACAAATACTTTATTTTATATGATGTTAGTAGACTAGGTAATCATTGATAAGAGAAAATTTAAGGTCCCAATGTGTCTAGGGATTCGAGAATACGGCGCCATGCCGGTGCTGTCAAACTCCAAACTATTCGTGTATTTTTTTTAATATTATTTGTGTTTTTTTAATAGATTATCAACTAAATATTTTTTTGTCTCCTTTAAGTTACTAGTCCGTATTAGATTTGTTTCCTTTTTTATTTTGAAGAAGAATATTGTTATAAACTATTTATTCCTATGATTAAATTTTAAAATCTTGGAGGAAAATGCTATATATTGATTTATCATCAAAATGTAGTTTTATTTTAAAAGGTTTTAATATAACTTAAATTTTAAATTAAAAGGGATAAAACACCGTATTTTGTAAAATTCTAGAAAAGAATGATGGAAAGGGGTATTCTAGGTACATACGGACTACTAAATAATACTCCGTATAATGTATGATAAATTGTAATTTATTAAGGCAAAAAGAACATAAAATTTCAGTCCATCGTCTTCTCGTCTCCGTCTCCGTCTCAGGTTAGAGATTATTTCGGTTTCTAAATTCCGATGTCTTTTGGTTTAAAAAAAATCATCTTTTTGTCAAAATTTAATTTGCGTTCATAAAATTTTTGCTACATAAAGGTTGCCGGTATATGGCGGTTAACTTTTCTTGTGTGACTTGCACGACACTTTTTGGATTTTATAAATTGTCTTAATAATAATAATAATCATATAAGTAAATTATTAGTGTAAATATAGAAGCTTTATATACTTTACTTTTAGGTTGTTTAGTTGGATAATCTTGCAATTATGTTTGTTCGAGTACAAGATTTGGGAAACTGATTTGTTAGATAATGTATGTTTAAGGTTTTGCAAGTTTGAATTGGTTGTATCTTATTATGTGTTGATCTACATGTTGGTTTGTTTTTGTTAGTTTAGTGTCTTAATGAACAAACTTATTTTCTTAATCATTAAATGAACACGAATGCACCGAAGTTTGGTTCGTTTAAAGCCCTAATTTGCATGTATTTTAAATACTATCTAGGGATTGATTTAAGTGAGGAACTGCTGGTACTGTTGTAAAATTAGTTGTCAAGGATGAAATATGGTTGTGTTTTTAATTCTAACGTCGATTATTTGTTCATCTAGAACACAAACAACATGACAACAGAAAACATCAAAAGGGGCAAAGTGAACGAAAGTTCATCTTCAGTCATTGCTGCAGAGATAATGCCCAGTCAACAAGCGGAAAAAGTTGCTTCAAACGACGACCTTCTCACAGAAATCCTCTTCCGCTTACCAGCCATAACAAGTATTACATATACGATCCAACCATCAACCAGTTTATTACGCTTCCTAAACCCGAGTATTATGATAAAGCAAAGCGTTTAGGTATGACCATAGCTTATGATCCTTCAAAATCACCTCACTGCAAAATCATTTATGTTAGTGGCCAGGGGACCAATTTTCGGGAAGGTACAACGAGTTACTTGATTGAAATTTATTCCACTGAAACTAACAATTGCAAGCCTGTTTACCCTTTTACACTTGATGAAGAACATGATATATATTTTGGTGGTGGTGTTTATATTGGAACAATGGCATTCATTGGCATCTCGATGCGGGTTTATTTTATATTTCAAATTAGATAAGGAGGTCATTGATCATATGTACACCCCTTTTCATCTTCTCGGTGTGCCTCATGAAGATTATTGTGGTTACATGTATGAGTCTCGGGGTCACTTGCTTGTTGTTGAAATCCCTCGTGTTCCTGACAACGTGAGATTCAAATTCATGAGTTGAAGAAAGATTATTCGGGATGGATTATGAAATATCGTGTTGATCTTGAAGGAGTTAGTAGATCATTCCCTGAAATCGTATCTACTACAGTCAGATCTGCTGATTCTGGTGATATAATTGGCTTTACGTTACTATCTCTTATGTTGGGTGAAAAAGATGATGATTCTTTTTTGGTACTTGAAATACCCGGGAAAGCTATAAGATTCAACATCGTATCAAGGACTTGTCACAAGCTTCTTGATTTTACTGGAGATCCCTCGTCCATTCGCTCAATCGACTTAGATGGAATATACGTTCATAAGCCAAATGTCTTTCAATTTGCAGACTCTCTTTACAGCTTGTGACGCATCTAGCGTTAGGTACGTTTTAGTTTACAGCTCTTTTTTTTTACTGATTGCTTAAATGTTTTTGTTTTCTGGTTATTTGTCGTATTCTTTGTCTAATTGAAACTTTCTAGTCATTAATGGAACTATATTATCAGAATTTGCACTTTATTTGAAATAGGAAATGTTGTAATCTGATGAGATAAATCAAACATGTATGAAGGAACGAGTCTAATGATCATGATAGCTTCATTGTAGAACCACAAATTGCTTAAAAGTTTACACGTTCTAACATATTTTTATTATTAATGTCATTAAAAATATGGCATGGGTTTTAGAGCTTAATTAGTAATCCTTTGGTGTTTTGATCTAAACCCTAGGTTTGATTTGTTCGTATTGCAACCATTTTACATTGACCTATGTTGGTGACACTAAACATCCATGACTTACAAGCATGTTTCAGTTCATCTAAATTTCCCTCGTGATTTATGTTTATTCTACATAATTAACAACGTTGACAAGAACCATCGTGAGTCCCTTTAAGTCACGCAAATAGGCACACGTTATTCGACA
Source organism: Gnaphalium uliginosum (assembly GCA_963930675.1). Lineage (NCBI taxonomy): Eukaryota > Viridiplantae > Streptophyta > Magnoliopsida > Asterales > Asteraceae > Gnaphalium > Gnaphalium uliginosum. The sequence goes on along the minus strand of OZ005682.1, from coordinate 1,715,498 downwards.
AAGTTAGTTAGATTATGTTTCTGTTGCAATGTATAGTGTACACTACAATCAAGTTTTAGAACTGTTTTACAGATCAAAATGACATTAATTGTATCGAAATATGTTTCTTCAGGGTGTCTTTTTATCTTCAGTTCCATTTTAATGGATTTCATTCTCATTGTTCATTTTGATGCAGGGGAGCTTCAGGTAGATGATCAAGTTGACGATGCTAATACGTCGACTCTTTTTGCTAATCTGTGAAACTTGATTTCGGTCCCTGGACTTTTCATTCTGTTATGTTAAGCTATTAATGTAATGCTACCCTACCCTCGTATAGGGTTAAAGTATTTCGATTTCTATGTTTTTTTATGTTGAGTTTGATGCTAAAACTTATATTTTGAATTTATGAAATATTAGAAAAGATCCAGTTTCTTATTCATGTGAAGTCTTTTGAAATCCTTGAGTTTGGTCATTTAATCTTCATATTTATACTAAGGACCCTTGAAGATTTTGATATCATATGAAACTAAAGTTTTCTTATAGCTAGTGTGTTATGACATTTACCGTCTCTTGTCACATTCTTTTCGGGAGCTTCTTCCCAAACCCACCGACAGTTTAACAAGTTTCACAATATCGTCTCTTTTATCTGAATGTCAAATTGCTGCTCATAATAATTGCTGCTCATAATATGCTTGTAACAAATACTACAAAAATCAGAGTAAACGGAAGTGCTGTCGTTACAATGCCAAATAATCGATCGTCATCGTTGCATGCTGCTGATAAAGTTGGTTCCTGCAACGACCTTGCAATAGAAATTATGTTACGATTACCAGTAAGATCATTGTTTCGGTTTAAGTCTGTATCCAAACACTGGTACTCTCTTATCTCCATTCCTAGCTTTAAAATCTTCCACAACCGTACCCCAGATCCTCCTTATGGTCTCTATGTCCCGGTTAAAATCAAACTATGGTACCAAGACCATTCATCCCATTCCATACTTAAAGCAGTATAATTGCAATAAAAGAATCTCGAAAGGTTCTACCTTGTTTTGCCAAAATAATAATAATATATCGATAACGGATCTGATGATCATGTGATACACTTGTGAGGTTGTAAGATGCCATACTAACATGATACATTGTTAGCGAAACTCATATGACCCTGACAAGTTGAACTACATTGCGATTTTTTTATTTTTTTACTATAAAACTTCCAACCAAATTTGATCAGTATAGTAGTTAAATATTTTGGGTTATTATTGTTTACAATTTTATGATTAATTAAGTTTGAAACATTTCAGTCAGATCATCCAAGGAAAACCGTCACTTAAGAGCTTGACATTGTTCTTATTAACTATGGCTATTTCATACTTACAGAAGTAAATTATAGTCAAACTCTATGAAATCACTTAAATAAGATGCAATTGTGTCTGACCCAAATCAGATTTTTGCCCAAGAGTCTAAGACATGCCATCATTAACTTTTGATTACTTCTTCAACAGCAATAAAAGTAGAACTAATCAAGAACTTAAAATCATATCCTTATAATTGAAAAGCAAAGCATTAATAACAAAGCAAGTACAAACTTCCATTTTATAAATATCATCAAGGACATACCATCAATTACATCAAGTTACATAGCAAAAGCAAAGCATAATGGATCTAAGACCATTTACACCAAGTTAGTTATAAGCAAAAGCAAACCATAATGGGTCAAAAGATAATTCACATTACCTACAAATTACATACATGAAACACCAAAAAATTATGCACGATCAAAAGCCAACGGGCCGGGTTATTCAAAATGACCACAAACATTCTTGGATTCAAGCTAGGATTCATAACGAGACATATTCCTCCATTTGTCCTTCAAATCAACCGCACTTCTCTCAACAAATACATCCGGATACATACTTAAGATCATTTTCCATTTCCCTTTACCATACTTCTTCACACTACTCCACAAAACATTTATCTCCTCAGCACTCCATGATCGTTTCCTTCTCCTCTTTAAAAGACTAGCAATCATACTAGAATTTTCACCGACCTCACGTCTGCTTTTAATCTCCTTTCCAGCACCCATCACTTCCTTCATCATATGACCATCACTTACTAATTTCTCCGCTACCAATTCTAGAAACGAACGACCAATCTTTTCCTTAGCTTCACTTACATAAACTCGAACCACTTCCACAACATCTTTACTTTTCACATAATTCATCACCGACACATTCTTGCAAAAACTCAACGGGTCCCACACCCCATCCTTGATATTACACATCCAACTTCTCAATTCTTCGGAGACCAACCCATTAATCTCCGAATTCGTTACCTCAAAAAACGACATCATCTTAAGAGCTCTATCTTTCCAAATGGTCTTCACAACATCATTATACTTTTCCTTATCAAATATATCATCACCTTCCAATAACCTGAAAGAACAATGTATAGCCACAGCACAGTATGCGGTTTTCATAGTTTCTGAAACCACTATAATTCCTTGTTTTTTATCCAAGTTTTGAATAATTTCAAGCAATTCAAGAACTAGTTCGGAGACCGTACCCTTCGATATATCTGACTCGATTCTCCTTAACAATAACCTCCTTTTAAGATTAGAATTATCACTTGGGATGGGAAGTACACGGATTAGGTCAGTTAGTATTTGATCATCTATACAAGTTTGTGCGACTAAGAATTCCATAATCCACCCACATATATCAGGCTCCATTGGTATTTGGTAACTAACAAAATTAAACAAGATTCTCTAAAACCCTAAATTCACGTGATGCAAACATGACCAACTGACAAAGTTAGGGTTTAAGGAACGTAAATTTATAGATTTATACTCGCTATTAAATGAACTACATGGCAAAAGATGTGAAATTTACCTGATGGTGATGAGACATAAAATGGTAAGAACTAGGGCTTGCAATTTCGATTTTCTTCAGAGGTAAAATAAAGAGGAGTTTGCAAAAATGGATCCCCTGTTTCTATAAATATCAACAGTTCGTGAAATATAAAGCACACAAGGAATTAACATAAGGTTATTTTATTAAGTATATAAAAAAATTATATTAAGTAATTTTATTTTGAATATTTCTAAACGCAATCATTAGATTAGAACTGTTGTTAACACACGTAAAAATATTATATATTAAATAACTGTCAAACTTAAAATTAATAATTAATCATCATTTTCAATAATTTTATGCACGGACAGTCATAATAATTATATTTAAAAAAATCTTTCTTATTTACGATAAAAGTGATTTGTAATTTTCAAATTAAAGTTAAGGCTCGAATCAAGCTATAATATTATCGGTGATTTTAAATGGTTTTTAGTTTTTTACCTTATAAACATATTTTCACTATTTTTTATTTATAATAGAAGAATAGAAGAATTTGTTATTGAATAAAATTTTGAGTATCAAAAAGTTAAATCTATCGGCCCATGGGCCGATACGATACCATATTTAAACGCCCCAAAACTTTCTAAGTAAGACACACCTGTAGTGTGTTTCTCTGTCATCCTCATCTTCAACTATACACCGAAACCAATTTCCTCCGTCTCCGATCATTCTACGGTGCCTCTTTCTGTCCACTCACCGCCGTGATTCCGTCCGTCGCCGGTGTACCCGATCGCTGACTCTCGTACATTTCGTTTCCCCTTACTTGTAGCTAGGAACTGTCTATTTATATTTATAGATATATACACATCTTTACAGCTGAATTTCACCTTTATTTCAATGATTATTGATGATGATGATATATGCACAGTTTCAGCTTAATTTCATCAGTTATGTGTTTATTTTGTTGATCTGTGGTAATTTACGGTTTAGTTTTGTTGTACGGAATGTTTTTGTGAAATTTAACTTTAACTTGACATACAAATTTATTTAATTTTTAATTATGCATTTATTTATTTATTATGTATTCTATTATTATTTAAATAAATAGATCTGTGCTCGTTTTATGAACAATGTTGATCAGCATATGAAATCATATACTAATATTAAGCTTGATTGATATATGAACTTACTAAAATTAAAAGGATTGTTGTTGTTCATATTGATAGTGAACTTTTCTTAGATGATTTGTGTTTATAGCATAGTAATTAGATTAATTTCCATTACCACTTATAATGCTACTAAACAGGAGAATTAATTATTTGTTACATGGATTACTTTTTAAACAAATGTATCTGCTCTTGCATCGACTGATCGGTTATTGATAACGTTGTAGTTAATATTGTGAACCTCCACCTACCATGGATACTTCTGCTGAAAAAAGAAAACCAGGTCGTCCTCCTAAGTCGCCACAAGCACCTCTTCAGAATCCAGTTGCAAAGAGGGGTCCTGGTCGGCCACCAAAGAATGCTACTACACCTCCTGTCAGCAGTTCTGATGTGTTGGTGGAACCAGGAAAACGTAAACGTGGAAGGCCTAAACTGAACTCAATTTTGAAGGTTAATGGTAGCAGGATGAAAAGAGGTAGACCCAGGAAAATTCCTTTTGTCACCAGTTCAGCAGGAAGGGGGCGGCCTAAGTCCACCAAACCTGCTGCTCAATATGTATCTGTTAACGGTAGGGGCGGTGATGCTGACGGTCATCGTCCTCTTTCAAAAGGTCGTGGTCGTCCTCCCAAAAGCAAGGTTAATCATGCTGACGGTCACCGTTCTCTTTCAACAGGTCGTGGTCGCCCTCCCAAAAGCAAGGTAAAATATTCTTAATACTATTCTTAATATCATTTTTTCGTTTCATCATGCATCATTTCTTAATAATGTGTTCTATTCATCAATGTAACTTGCCTTAATTGCCATTTCTCATTTGTGTGAAGTTTTACCTTTGTGAAACCAGTAGATTCACTCCCTCACTACTTTTATTGTTGGCAGGTTAACGTGAACTTTTTGGGTTTGTTGAGCTCCTTGGGTGGACCAGGAACCGCGGCACTAGTGATAGATCCACTTCAGCTTGTAGCTTACAAAGAATTGAAGTTGAAATATGAGCATTTAGTAAGTCAGACTATTCCCTTCGCTTCTTAATATTAAGGATCTATAGCCACTATTCCCTTCTATTTCAGTTACGAGTTATACTTTCTCTATGGGTTATTTCTGTACAAATAGTAACACCTGCTGTAGTTGCAAAGTTTTTGTGATCAGAAAAATGTGAAATTGAACATCAACTTAGCACTCTAAAGACGTTTGGATATGTGTGTAAAAGTGATCATCTGGTATTGCGGCTTCAACTCATAATTTGACTTGGGTGTTTATTTTTCTTGGGCTGAAAGTGGCTGTCTGCTGTATTTATTCTTCTTCGGATTGCCATCTTTTTTGAAAGTTTATAATTTTTTTTGTTTTCCAAAAAATGTAATAATTATTTTTAACTAGTTCTATCTTTTTCTGTGTTTGGAGGAAGTGATTATGATCATCTGATTATACAAGGATCAAATACAAGCAAATGCACATTATTTAAGGAGTAGTACATAGTAGGATTACTTATTTAGCCCTTCGTTTACCCGCATTTTCATTGTTAATTTGAGAATCATGTAAAGAAGTTGTTAACAAATCTTTAATAAAAAAGAATTTTTCTTTCTGGCTGATTAACTGTTGTGATTATTTAGTATCCCATGATTACTTTGAAAACTCACATATGGACAACTCTAAGTGTCATCTTTAAGTAGAAGTTTATTAGCTTTATAAACATGTATTAGAATATCCTTAACCAAACATCTAACTTTTATTATGTAACTTGGTCGCAGCAATCGACAGCCAAGGAAGTGGTTGCTGGGGTAAGTGCATACGTAAACCCCGAAGATGAAGTTTTTAGGGCACTCCAAGAGCTGGAAAAGTTGGTGGGGACTGACATGAATGGACAAAGCTAGAAACCACGGTCGTTGGTCTAAAATTAGGATTGAATTGGAGCCAGACAGCAAACAAGTAGGTTTTCGAAGTGTTACAACTTATAAGCAGAGTTTGTAAAGGGTTGTAGAAGATTAATGTAACTCTAGAATCTAGACTGATGGATACATTTAGGTAGCATGCAAGGTTATGTGGTTAAAAGATTTACTAATAATTGTAAGGTAGTCCATGAATTTATTGGTGATGATAACCTATGCTCCCCCCACATTTCGCAGTTAGTATAAAACGTTTATAAAACCACCGTAAGAGTTTCAAACTGAAAAAAGTACCAGGCAGATAATTAATCAGTGAAACTCAAAATTTATCTTAATTTTTGTACAACATATAATTGTACAAAACATGGATAACTAGTTATCTAAACTCCGAATTTAGAAATCTGTTTTCTCTAACATACAAACATCCTAACATTTGTATAAAGATAAAACATTCTAAAATTTGTAATACCTTTGAGGGGAGAATTACTGTAGAATCATTTCTTATGGTATGAACTATATGAACGATCTTTTTCATTGGTAGTTTTCTTATATATACACTTTTGGAAAATAAATAATACCAATATTATTATAATTATTCTCTTAAATATGAAATTGATTTATATATAAAAAGTATATATAAGTGTTACACAACTTAAAGTTGTGTATCACAATCTTTTAGTGGGATACTGTAATACACACTAAATTTTTTATAATGTGTACACATTTTTTTTTTAAATATCTCATTAAACAGCATAAAATTCTAATAATCTTGAATAATTTTTTTATCAAAAGAATTAAATAATTTTAAAATTAAAAATTAAAATATTCATTATTACCGTTTCACCGTAAAAGTATTTGTATTTGAATATTCCTCAGCCTTTTAAGTAACAAGTATTTTGAACAAATAAAGTTATATATTCGGACATAAGCACCAATTCACCGATCCATCTTTTGCAAATTGGGAAATAAAAGAGGAGGATGATGCATTAATGAAAGTGGGCCAAAATGTCGTGCTTTTAGTGGGCCAAATTCTACAGAATAGACTAATCATATATTATTTTACTTTCAGTGTCTCCTTTAGGCCCAACAAATTTACCTTGTATACCCGTAACGGCATTACGTAATACGTAGTATTTGGCTTTAATGTATGAACTAGTTAATACTCGTAACTACTAAGAAAAAAAAGTAGACCTTCGGAAAGTAAGATAAAGTTTATCAACGAAACCACCGTTATGTTAACTCGAAAGGACCAAAATACAAGGAAAAAAAATGTATTGGTGTACATTATTACTGATTTAATATAAGAGCAAATTGTACAAATCGTTCTTATGTTGAAAATGCATGAATCATCCACCAAAAAATAAAATAGCATATGACATCTTCGTATTTGCATTTTTTATTACCGGTCATCATTTGAGACTAAAAAAGACTCAAATACCCTTATTAATGTATTCTTTTTTCTATTTAATTAACTTTTTTTTATTTCAATTTCAGTTTTTAATCGTTAATCTTTTGTTTTTATATTATCTTAGACCCACCAATCAAATTATTGTATTTTTGTTCAATTAGAAATTCACAAGTCTACAACCAGTATGTCTTCTCCCCTTTACCTACTATGTCTTCTCCAATGAGCTAAAGACTCACAATAGTTGCTGTAAAAAACTCACCACCATTACACCACCTACATCCACGACAGCGCCACCACCACCACCATTAAAATGTCCACCTCCCTGGCGAACCCATCACAACCCCATTCAGCGTTGTATAAAAATTGCTATTGGTTGTCGACAGTCGTTGTTGTTGTGCTTGTTGACCAAAGTGGTGGTGGTGATGAAGGCGCGCTCGAGGATTAAGGATGGAAAACTGTGGTGGTGGTTATTGAAGAAAATTTCACTCAAATTTATCTAGGGTTGTGAGTTTTATTATGAAAAGTTTGGGTATGAGAAGTTTCGTACATTTTATTGTATGAAATGAACATTTTAAAAACTCTATTGTATACTCCCAACTTTCATCCATTATATTGTATGAGATGAACTTTTCTAATAGAGTTTTTATAATGGCTAATTTATATCATATTACTTAGAATTTTTAGAATGTTCATCTTATACAATAGATGGTATAAAAGTTGTGAGCATACAATAGAATTTTTAGAAAGTTTACCTCATACAATAGAAGGTACGAAAGTTCAGCACATATATAATAGTAATAAGCGTAAAATTGAGCGCATAACCAAGTAAAATTGAGCGTTAAATTTAATACAATAGAAGGAATTAAATTTTGTAAGGGACGATCCATGCATTTTTGACATAACACATGGATGATCCGTTCAATTTGTTCTTATTATCATAAAGAATCAAATATTTACCGAACAACAAAATATATCCATAAAAGTTATGTTACATTATATTTAACACAAATATTTATTTCAAAAATAGATGTTTCATAGTCCGCTAAAATATACGAGTAGTTATCTTACGGTTATTTCTATAAAAAAGTACATATTTACTTCTACTAATATTTATTATCACGTTTAGATACTGTAATATTTATTTGAAATGAGCAACACTTCCTCAACTACAAATACTCCATTATTTTAGTAATAAACAGTAATTATAAAAAGCCTCTTAACACATGTTAGACTTAGTAGTTTTATGTTTTATAGCAAGATTGTTAGGTTATCAATTTACTATAAAAAAATCTATTAGAATTAAATATTTATATAAGATCAAACAATAGCATATCATATTTTTTTTGGGTAGTTTAACAATTACAGCAACTAGTTTATTAAAGATTGTACATACAATAGTTAACAAAATACGTTACCTCCTCCCAAGGTTAATAAATAAATTATATTATTAAAGGTTTTTATTTATTATTTGTAAAAATGAAATGATTTGATTCCCATGAGACAATGCCCCACATCTCTTCTCTTCTATGTCTGCTCTTGATAACAGAAGTCTAAAAAAGCTTCTTTTTATCATTCATTCCAACAACAATCTTCTCCTTCCAAAAATTTCAAATTTTCATCCCTACCCAGATCTCCTGTCAGACTCTCATACATAAAGATTTGTATTACCCAAATGGGTTATGCTTGAATCTTTGACCCGACCCAGATCCTGTTGATTTCATCTTGACCCACAAATAAAGATCTTTCCTTTTTTTATCTTTTATAAACTCAAATGGAGAAAAAACACATGATTATACTCATTGTGACATTATCTTCTACTTTTGTCTTATTTGTTATTTGTTTTTTAGTATGTAGAAGAAAAGGGTCTGCGAGCAATGAATCATGGGATAAAGAAGCAAACCCAGAATTTAAAGAAAGTGGTGTTGAAGAAATAGAGATGAAAGGTGATTTTGTTAAGTTTCAAGGTGGTGAAGATCTCACTTGTTTTGATATATTGGATGCACCTGGTGAAGTCATTGGGAAATCAAGTTTTGGGACTTTGTATAGAGCTAATTTGTTGAGTGATTCAGTTTTGTTGTTAAGATTCTTGAGACCAGCTTGTACTACTGGGAAGGTACAAGATGTGATGCATGTGGTACAACTTTTGGGGTCAATTAGACATCCTAATTTAGTGCCTCTTTGTGGCTTCTATTCTGGGCCTAGGGGTGAAAAGCTTCTGGTTCATCCTTTTTACAGAAGAGGAAATTTGGCTCAGTTTATCAGAGGTGATTTTTCTACTCATTTTATTGTTATTATATTATATTGAATTTTTTCAAATGCATGATTAGAAAAATATTTGAGTTTTACTTTTGGGTTCTCTTTAAAGATTTCAATGCAATAATGTCCTTTTTGTGCCTTATAATTTCTTGGTGTGCATGATTATAAAAATATTTAATTTTTACTTTTGAGCTTTCTTTAAGATTTTCAAATAAATAATGCTCTCTCTGTTGGGCAATGATGATATTGAAAAGTAAAAGCAAATAAATTACTAGTAAATATTTAATGAGGAAAACATAAAGATAGAAATACTCAAATACCTCATCTTGGTGGTTAATGTGCAAGTGAGATTTATGTCAGTATGTAGTACCCATCTAGTCTTTTATGCATGGTAATGCAGCAAGTGATTGTACTGTACAACCATTTTATGCAGTTTATGTATATACCAGATCCTAAAGCATTCTTAATGTTGTATTATCTGCTTGTTTTGTTGTAATGGCCTTGCTAAGAAGGTTATAGTTATATCTGCTTTGCAGCTTTGTTAAAGATCCAAACTTTATGGTTTTCTGTACCTGAATTTCCCCCCTTTTTGCTTTTGATCAATCTTTAGGTTCATATTTGTTCTCTATTGCTTCTTTGAATTAGGTTATGAACAGCAGTCATATGACCTGTTCTTTTGTGTTAGAAGTTAACAAGATTTTGTTGATATCTTGAAGATTAAGACTTTGTGATGGATATTTGTCTTGTTATTCAACTTATTGAACAGGGCTATTTGTTTTATTAAAATCCTAATTGCCCACCAATATTATATTAAAAATTACTTGTTTGACCTTAATAAAGTCAAATTTTGTCTGTAGGAGCATAGAAAGGTGACAATAATCATTTGTCATAGCTCATGAAATATATAATTATTCATCTCAATTATTACTTCCTTGCAAATTTCTTCTTATAGAAAATGGAATTATTCTGGATTTGAGGAAGTTTTGATGGGAAATAACATGCATGTGGGGGAGGGTCTGGCGGGTCGTTTTAGTCATCAATTTAGATCTTTGTCTTTACCAAGTTATCTTCATATATTTAATCTCCTTCACATGCTACACATTTAAGTACTTCAATATATCAAATTGGTGCCGACATTTGACATCTAAGAGTCAAATCAGTTAACCTTTACCTTTTAATATCAAGTAGAATCTTTCTGGTTAATGCAAAATTCTTGGGGCATTTTGTAGACATATATTATGAAATTGAATTGAATAACTAATATCAAATTATCAACTGTGATAAAATATGCTCAATAGGTAGTGTTTAAGTGTACTTCTGTAGTTTGAAGTTGTAATAACTGATAATAATGTTTAAGTTAATATCAAACTAGGTAAATGTCCTCTAAATCACTAAATGTTGCAAATTAGACTTTGTAGCTTATGTCTCTTTAATTTAATTGAGCAGATGAGAATGGTGACTCTCACAAATGGGAAGTCATTTATAGAATATCAATGGGGATAGCTAGAGGATTAGATTATCTCCATACAGGGCTTCAAAAACCGATTATCCATGGTAATCTCAAGTCAAAGAACATACTATTGGGCAGAAACTATCAACCATCTGTATCCGATTTTGGCCTACATCTTCTTTTGAATCCATCAGCAGCACAAGAAATGCTTGAAGATGCTGCTGTCGAGGGTTATAAAGCACCCGAGTTGACTAAACTGAAGGAATCTAATACTGAAAGCGACATTTACAATCTTGGGGTGATTTTACTTGAATTAATAACAGGTAAGGAACTGATAAATGGAAAAGCAAACCCTGATCAAGATTTCTATTTGCCAACGTCGATAAGGAAATCAATCTTGGATCAGCGGATGTCAGATATATATCATCCTGATATTCTTGAAAATCATAATGGTGGATTAAGCCGTGTTAATGAAGACATTGTTATAAAATTCGTGCAGCTTGCGTTGGCATGTTGTTCTCCTTCACCATCTGTTAGGCCAGACATAAAACATGTTTGCAAGAAGCTTGAAGAAATTGGAACAAAATCTTGAAGAATAGGTTGACTTTATAGTGAAGTTTTGAAATGTTTAGGTAAAAATGGTCAAGATGTGCAAAATCTTGGAAACATGAGATGGGGATTCTCCTATGGTGCTTGAATAGTTGTGATTTCAGATGCGGTAGAGAGTTGTACTGTACCATAGGGTTCCTCACAGGCATTGTTGATTTAGTATGATGATGGGGAGCAAACACATCAGTATTGAAATGGGTGTTCTTGATATGGGTCAAACATGTTCTTGAAGGGTCAAAAGTCAGAGCCTTTATTGGTGGTTGACCCATCTGTTGAGTGGTGTTGCTTTTCTTTGTTCATCAAGAAAAGCAAACATCAAAATTGTCAATAATTGAGAATATTCAAAGGGGTGAATTGTTTGATTCAATAATCAATAGTACAACTGTTAGATATGACAAATCAAGTATTTCCATTTATTATAATCTTTTATCTCAGACACATCAAACACAAAACACACACACAAAGAGCAATTCCAGTTCACTTTATTTAATGTATTTAGCTGGCAAAGATGGTTGAGAAGTTGGATGGGCCAAATTGTCTAGTAGGTGTGGAGAATATAATATAATTATAATTTATATTTATAATTATATAATAATTATTATGATTAATTAATTAAAACAAAGCTCTATTTGCTAAACTTATTGCATGTGGAATTTGAGTCATTATTGTTAAAGTTAATCGGTGGCTGTTTATCATTGACACTTCATGCTGATAATATGTTGTATAAAAAGTTTGACTATCAAATGAAGTATATATATATTGTTCATCGTATGCGTATTCTTGTACGAGAAAACATAAGAATTTAACTAGTTATTTTGCATACAAGTCGAAACCTAACAAGTAACAATCCATTCAAAATAACAGCATAACCATGTGAAACATAATCAAGAAATGTACTGTAACTTACAAATGTATCAACACTTGGATAAATAATTGATCACATAAATGCCAAGCTGTTGTTGAAAATGAACTTAAGTTTTAAATAATACTTCTACTAAATGTATGTTGGAAATCTTGTAGTAATGTGCATGTTTCCACCGGTCATGACTCATGGGCATAGTGACCAACCAGCTACCATTCATTCTAAATCCCAGTTAGCATGAGGCAGAGGTGGTTTAAGTAGCAGGCTCAGGTGCTAGGTTGAGCGACAGAAGTTATTTTGTGCACAATAGGTTACTTTGTACACAATCGCATAGACTTGGACCACAATTTTCTTGTTTATACATGTTGTGTACAAAGTAAATTTGTTGTATGTTGGCAATCTTACTTGGGTAATAGGTGCCAACTGGAACCTTTGGGTACGAATTGAATTAGGTTGCCTTACAAACACTGTGTCCCAAATTGTTACTTTTTGATAAATACTTGATACGACGAATATATTAGATAAAATTATATTATTTGAATGTTAATCTGTTATCTTCATTGGTATGATCTGCAAAATTTTATAAACTAAAAAAACTTGGGTGACTTTTGACAAATTTGATCCATTTTCCTATAGTTTGTTTTGTTTTATAACTCGAATAGAAATTAAACATAACTTGAATCGACCATCACAAGTAAACATATCGAAATTGACACATTAGCCTTAGGAACAATGTCAATTGTGCACTCCATGTCAAGTAACAGAGACTATACATTCAAGCTTGCTAAAAGCCTGACACTCTTGTTTCTATGCAAACAGTTGCAATACCAAATGTATAGTGCATAGTGCATTCTGCTTCATATGGATATTTAAATCAGTGTTTCTAGTGCTGCAATTAAATATTATGTTTCTAGATCCAATAATATTAGCAAGAGATATATAAAGGAGATGAGATCTAGTAACAGAAACATGATTTGAACCCAAATTATTCTTTACACACATTATAGGCTAAACCAGATTACAGACTAAAACAAGTCAACCAAGGAAGCCATATAAACCTACGCTTTCGGTGCTACAGACAGTAGAAACGAGTAACACCATTAGTTATTCAGGATTCCTCTAAATTCGAACTTAAAAAGACCATACTACACACAAAAGTTGAATTGTGAGGATGACATAAATATCAAGTTTGCTTCCTAGGTGTGTCAAGTGAGTCACATGGAGTCATCTACGGATGCATAAACTGATATTGAACACACGTAACAGTGATTTCACAAGAATCCACAAAACATTAGACCATTAACTATCCATATGAAGCACATTTTTCACTAGCCAAGTACTTATGAAAAGCAAAGCTAAAACGACAACTGTATGTTTAACTGACACATAACAAACAACAATCCCATAACAGAACTGATGTATTGTAACTACCACATTTCCATTACGGATAAGAAAGCGACTCAAAAAACATAAAGGTACCGGGCCACCTGCCTAGTTTTGAAAAGCCATCATCTGCAACAGAAAACCTAAACATTTGAGATACGTCAAGTTTACAAAGCTCCTGATACGTACGCAACACAATATTGTATCTCAGAACCTTCCCCGGTACTTCCAGCACTAAAAACGAGTCGTCTTCTTTTTCCCCCAAAACAATACAATGTATCGCAAACATGTTAATCAAACCAAGCTGCAAGAGTGTCGATTCAGTCGTTTCTGGAAATTTGGTAACCACTTGCTCAAGATCAACTTGGTACCTAACCGACCACCCCGAATAGTCCCTACTCATCTCATAAACCTCAAACTTCATACTTAACGCAGGAAATATATCGATAAACATCAAACAATCACGAGACTCAACTAAAGGATAACAATGCTTCTTAAAATTCCATCCATCACGTACAACAGGCAAACGAATGTCATCCATATAATCCTCATCGATCTTTAGATAAACAACAAACCCTTTCTTATTAATCCAATGAACCGCATCATTCCAATATACCCCACACATAAACTCAGTATCAATCTGATTCGCAAAAGGTTTTCCACATGTCCTCCAACTCTTGCTTTTTGACGAATATATCTCAGTTTCGTACAAATGATCACTCCACAAAAAACCCCGAACACAAACAACTTTATAGTAATGTGACTTCAACGGATCATAAACTAATGTCATACCACGCGGACGTCTTTGAATCCAATCACAACCTTCGAATTTCGGAAGTATTTCAACTCGATTAATTGTTGGATTATAAATATAATACCTTGCATTATACACAATCTTTTTACTAAGATTACAATAATATTTACTCAAACTATGACATAACATTAACCCCTTACAAGAATGCAAAACTACTAACTCTAATTCATTGAAACTAACTTGTTTAAATGGAGGTTTAATTTTATTTTCCATATCGAACGAAACAAAATCATACTCAAAAATATAACGATTAATTTTACAAGTACGAACACGTTGAAGAAACAAACCGCAAGGAGGATTAGGGTTAGGGTTTCGAAGTAAAGCGAAACTTTGATCTGAAATTAGGGAACGCCAATGTTTCGATACACATTTTGATCGAAGAAGTGATCGAATTGGTAATCGGAGTAAAATTTCGATCAAAACGTCGTCGTTCGATGCTAAATCGGTTATCGAATTTTGATCGGTTTGTTCTATGAATTTACGATACTGTTTTATGTTCGTTTTCATTGTTACCGATCGTTTCGATTAGTTTTGTAATCCGATCACGTTCCGGCGATGCAATGCCTGTAAATGTTGAACTCCGGCTTATTAGTTGCGATTCGAATCGGAATCTGTATGTAGAAATTGAGTCAGAAAAGGAGAAAAGAAAAATAAGAGGGCTTTTTTTTAAGGAAGAGATGAAATGTTTATTGAATGTGTTTGGAATTACGAGCTTACGAATATTTTTTTTCTTTTTCCTGTAACAACGCATAATTTGATACTTTAATAATTTGCATTTATTAAATGGGGTGGGGCATGTGTCATAAAATTTATTTTTTTATAATTTTTAAAAATTAAATATCTCATAAACAGTAAGTCAAAAAAATTATAAAAATTACATTATAAAAATTAACATTTTTTTCCCTTCGATTAGACATTTCACAAGGTATACTTTTGATGACTTTTTTTTCTTCCATTTTCATTGGATTTTGTAAACAACTATCACATGTGATACCGACGACTATCATATGTGATTCCAACGACTATCACATTTGATACCAACGACTATCACATGTGTTAACGAGTATCACATGTGATACTAATATTGTACAATAATAAAAAATCGTCGAAAGTTATCATGTGAGATGTATAATCGAAGATAAAAAAATATTGATTTTTATGGTGCAATGTTTATAATTTTTCAATGAGTCATTCTTTAGATATTTAATTTTTAAAAAAGTGGGAGAAAATGGATTTTGTGACATATGTCACATTCTTATTGGTTCCTCCATTCTCACCAAAATTTTCATTCTCATTTTAACTATGTAGTAATGTATTTAACTTCATATTATATTTTTTTTCTTATATGTATATGATATGAATAAAATGTAGATTTTTATTGTTTGCAGTAAATTTACATATAGTAATAATTTATATTGTTACACTGAAGATTTGGGCACGAGGAATGATTCAATGTTATTCTTGGTGTTATGTTTAACATCGAATAAGCATACCGTGTATGATTTTAAGGGAGCGGTTTAGTAATTTTCTCGAAGTTCATAGGCTCACAAAAATGTTTTTAACCAATCAAACAAAAAGAAAAGAAAAAAAGTTGAACAGTGAAGCTTCAACGTCCGGAGAAGAATTACGGGAGAATAACAAACGAGATATGCAGCAACAAGAAGAAGGAAAAGCCATGAAGAACATGAGGGGGAGTGGAGAACATCGTGTTCTCGGTGTTTTTAAAAAGAACGCAAGAATTTTGTCACTCCTCGTGCTCTTATATATAGAACCGGTTATGAAGATATGAAACTGCATATGACCTTCTAGTAATTCTAAAATTAGTTCACTTGATTAAGCTATCAGGTATTTACATTATTATGTTTCTAAAATTCAATACGAACTTTTCTTTATTTTTTATTTTTATGTACAGTGAAATATGACTAAAGTCATATAGATAATTTTGGATCACAACCGTACACCAATCAAAATATGAACAATGATCAAAGAATTGGGAACAACGATGGGAAAGGCGTCGAAATTTCTACTTGGAACAAGAGTGGAATCAATAATATGACCAATAATGATCAAATTCCAATGAAGTGGATGTCTTCCAAGATGAGAGTAATCATTCTCTAACGAATTTAAATTTTTTTGAAATATGTTTATATCAATCGTAAAAAAAATTGCAAAATCAAATCTAACATATCGTGTGTTGATGAAATAAACCTCAATCTTTGCAAGATAAAAGCAATGCATCAAACTTATATTGGGTTTATTTATTTGTCTGGTTATAATTAAGGAAAAATGTTATATTCACTCAAATTTTACAAATATATTTTCACAAAATGACATAACAAGTGATGTTCACTAATCACATCAATTCATGTTTTCTCTCTCATAATGCTATTGATACAAGTGATATTGTGGACAAAATTCTGGAGAAATAATTTAGTTACAAATTATTTTTGATACAAATTGATGTGCACAAATTAAATTAGGAGAGAGAAAGAAAACTAGATTAGGAGAGAGAAAGAAAAGTGAGAAAAAATGAACTAGTAAAATTATTACAACTTAGTTTGTGAAGTTTTATTGTAAAATTCTTTTGTAACCATGACATTGCTCAAATTTTTATGAGTTAATCATTTCTCATAATTCAGATATCTCATATAATCATTTTTAGATCTATATACTACTCGTATTGTTAATTAGCTAGATACTACTCGTATTGTAGGTAAGTTAAGGTAGTCATTAGTTACTTAAGCATTAATAATGTTAAGTATTAAACTGTGTATTTCAATGGTTCTTGGGATAGATATATAAACATACGATTATGATAATTAAATTAAAATGTGCATTTTACATAAAATTATCTTTCATATTTGAATGTTAAACCCGTGAATACACATTCATTTCGCATAAAACTATCTTTCGTTTATTTGAATGTTAAGCATGTGAATACATACGGATATCGAATAAAAGTATATTTCATAAACTCCTGTGAATACACATGCATTTCACATAAACACTATATTTCTTTTATTTAAATGTTAAACCTGTGAATATATACGCATATCGAATAAAAGTATTTTTCATAAATTCGTATATACCCATATATTGTTAAATGCGACTTCTCGTTGTATTAGTGTGAATATATTCTATCTAATGAGGGATTATTATTATGATGGTATTATGTTAATTGATTAATTAATTTAATAAAATAAAAGTTATTTAATAAGAATCTTCAAAAAAATATCGTTATCTCCTCAGTGTTTGGTAATTTGTAACACCCCATATTTTTTAAAGTAAGTCTAAGTTCTCAGTTGAGCGACACTAGGCTAGTGTCGCAATGTCGAGTGAAATGTCGGCTATTAAGGGTTAATTATGTAATTATATGAGAAATTAAAATTGTCGATTTCGCAAAATGATTTTAGGTTCCAGACAATAGATTAAGAGGGGAATAAACATTCTCAAATCTTCTATATATATATACATTTATACACTTATGAATCCAGGAAAGGATTCTAAAACATTCTACATATATTCATACATTTTGTGAGGAAATTTCAAGGTGAAGAAAGCTCAAATCTGAAGCTAACATCTAGATCATATTTGATTTCAAAGTTCAGAATCAGTATCATCATCATCATCTTGTTCTTGTGAGTATTTGTGTTTATAACCTATTTTTAGAAAATTTGTCAATTTGTGAAATAGTTGTGTATTTGAAGCTTGCAAGATGTTTTGTGATGATATTTGATGCATATGAGATGTTAGAAAACTTGTTAGAATGTTACGATGTCGAATTTGTGAGTTTGGAAGAAGAAGGTTCGGATTTTTGGTTACAGCAAGCTCGGTTCGCAGCTTGCAGAAGAAGAACTCAGTCTGCGAACTGAGTTTGTCCTACGAACTGAGTTTGTCCTGCGAACCAAGATTGTCCTGCGAACCGAGATTGCCCTGCGAACCAAGATTGTCCTGCGAACCGAGATTGCCCTGCGAACTTAGATTTAATTTTAAAGCGAACTGAGAATTTTTATAACATGCTTAAATTAATAGTTGTAAATTGATATTTAATCAGAGTTAACTAATACGAACACCTCGATAGGTATTCCGAGTATCAAGTAATAAACATCCAAACGTGGTCTTCGAGGTAAGTAGTAGGAATGTAAAGAATTTTATATTTTGATTTTATTTATAACGATGTTGTGTTGAACGGCCAATTGCTGATAATTGTGCCTATGTGATGAGTTGAGTGGCCAACTGCTGAGTGATCAATTGTGCCCATGTGATGAGCTGAGTGGCCAACTGCTGAGTGATCAATTGTGCCTATGTGATGAGTTGAGTGGCCAATTGCTGAGTGATCAATTGTGCTCATGTGATGAGTTGAGTGGCCAATTGCTGAGTGATCAATTGTGCCCATGTGATGAGTTGAGTGGCCAATTGCTGAGTGATCAATTGTGCCCATGTGATGAGTTGAGTGGCCAATTGCTGAGTGATCAATTGTGCCCATGTGATGAGTTGAGTGGCCAATTGCTGAGTGATCAATTGTGTTATATGATTTTATGTTGAGTGCATTACTTAATTATATGATTTATTTTGTATTCCTTTACTTACTAAGCGATATGCTTATGTGTTATTGTGTACTGTGTTAATAAGTACATTTAAAGGAATGAGAGGCGGGGATGCGGGTAAATAACTCGAGAGCTACTAGTGATGGACTTACTATGGCAAGATAGTAAGAAGTCGATCTTGAAAATCATGCTCTGTATAAACATATGACATTTTGTGAAAATAATGTATATTTCGTGTTAAACCATGTTGTTATTACTTTATATTAATATATAAAGTGTTTTTGAGAATTTAAATTGAGTATATATTTAAAAAAATAAAATAAAATCTGGGACGTTTCATAATTCAACTTCTCGAAAAACATATTTATTTATTTATTTTATTTAGATAGATATGAAAGGGATAACTCGTTTATTTATATTATATATAAAGTATTTATTTATTTAAAAAGAGAAATTTTAGGTGAATAAATGTATTTGATTGGTTAATTGAAAGTGTGATGAAATTAAAGCATTTGATTGGTCAATAGACTTTGATTTTAAGCAAAATTGAAGATAGCAAAGTTTTCTTTTATTAATATTTAGATAGATTAGATTGATCACATTGCGGTATTCAAAATTCAACTTACCTAAAATAGAGATTTGGAGATAAACTTAATTTAATTAACAAATCTTTTAAATTGGGAGTTCGATTTGTTATCAAATTAGGATGATTGTGTTTTGCATATATAAATATAGGAGTTATGTTAGAGAGAAAAAGTTGAGGAGATTGAGAGAAAAAGTGAAAGCGTATGAGTCATCTCCCTCCGTCCCGTCTGGTAGTCTCGGTGATACAATAATGATTGTGCGAATTCAGTTATTGTAATCAACCGTTGAGAGTGGTGTGATGATATTCAACAGTGTCGAGAGTTGAGCATCTCCAATTTTGTAATTCTTTCATATAGTGGATGTTAAGTGACCTACGGATCCCGTGATTTTTACTCTCGCTTGAGAGGTTTTCCACGCAAAAAAATGTGCGTGTCGTGTTTTTCTATTTTGTACGTATTTATTATTGACTTATATATGATTGTGTGATTTGGTGTAGTGATAATCGATCCCAACGAGCTGTATGAGAGTGAGGTCGATCCAAACACCAATTTCTTCAACCAAAAGTTCGTGGTTCCTAACATACACGAGTCAATAGTCATGAAGCTTGTGGCCTCCTATGAGTCTATTCTCTATGACTTGAAATTTTTTTCAATCAATAGTTAAAGTTGGAATATATAAATTTGACTTTCTAAAAAAATATAGTAACGAATAGAGAGACTTTAAATAAATACAACTATACAACCACATAAAGTTTAAGGAATCTAACATTAAGTACTCAAGTATATTTTCATTTCACCCTACAAGTACTACATAAGGCCACCTAATCTTCTTAAATTATTACCAATACCATTGAAAAATGCTTTATTTCTATTTCTATTTATTTATATTTTAGATTTATAAGAAGATTAAAGACGACTTTTTGACAAGGTCCAAGTCTCTCACATGTGGCAGTTGAGATTTATACTGCCGAAAAGATTCGTTTAAGTCAAACATATTTCAGTTTATATTATTGGCTAGCAACCTGGTCCCTCTTTCTTGTGAACCAATCTTATCAATTTTCAAAAGTCAAGGTGGCCCCCGCAAGGCCCACACTACAAAAGGATATTCCTAAAACAGAATACCAACCCTTGGCACTTTTTAAAAGTTAATTTGTGATCTCTAGTATATGATATACATCACGTCTTAACAAATCGTTATAATATAGTTTTTGAATTTTTTTTTATTGTATAATAAGGAAAAAGTAATAACATGACATAAATATTTGTATACAAAGATATAATAACCACCTTGAGATAATAATTATGATAAATATTGGATGTACAATTATTTATTGCATTCTTAAAAGATGTCATTAATAAAACTCTAATAAATATATTAAACATTAAACATGTCCCAACCTCTTAATAAGTGTTTTTATAGATGCCGTTATTATTTTTCTAATTTAAAAATAACGATAATACAGTAGGTTATTATTTATAGGGATAGGGATTTTCATAAAAACCCACCACAGAGGGTATATTCAAGAATATAAAATTTTGAAGACCACTATGTATGATTACACAAATCACAATGAAAACTCTCATCACGTCAACACCGCACTTTATTAAAATAAAACTGAAACTCGTATATTACTCGTTGTGAGCACATAACAATTTACTCACTTCAAACGTTTTCTACTTTAAAGCATTGTTGTATACAAAGGAAAATAAATTATACATTGTGATCTACACCACACTGGCGATCATATTGAATACAGTCTGGTCAGACCAGTGCAGCGCAACAATCATACTAGCCATGTGAACCAATACATCCCGCTCTTAAGAAAGAGAAAATATTTTTTTCTTTTTTTTAAAGACAATTTTTATAGTAACTATTTTTTTAGTCAGAAACAAATTCATCAATCATCAATGTTAATATATGAACGAATGTTAATATATGAACGAAGTTAATCACATATAAATCAATACATAATATGGTGGATTGTCAAGAACTCTCAATTATTAGTTGATTCTTATCTAAATGTTATGCTTAGCCATACTCTTAGTTGTTTATTGTAAAAAATATATTAAAAATAACATCAAAACTCCCGATTATTAGTTGATTCTTATCTAAATGTTCTCCTTAGTCATACTTTTAGTTGATTATTGTAAATAAATATCTTAAGAATAACATCAAATTACAAAAACAATAATTTATGTTATTTAACTTTTCACCGAGTATCATTGTACCAAATATTAATTATAAACTAAACAAAATGTTAACTACTATGTATGATTTTGATGTAACGTCCCACAACTTTGTGAATTTCTTGGTATCATGTTTTTCTATTTTTAAATTTAGTTGAGATAGAAATATAATCCAAATAGAAGGTTACAAAGAACAAACAACGCTTTTTAAGGACAATTTGTTATAATATACATGCAAAAGTGTGGAGAAATTTACATGTCAAAAGGGGCAAATTAGAAAGGAAATAGTATTTAATCCAAATTGCTTGTCACATGTTGTCAAGTTGAAATATATTAACCACTTAACCCAAAACTAAATGCAATTTAATATTATTTATTGAACATTAATTAATCATCTTATCATTGTCGTTGAACAAGAAAAACACTATGGCATGGTTTGAACCAAGTCTATACATTGTGTACTTCACCTATCTATTCTTTTATATATAATAATAATAATATAATAATAATAATATAATAATAATAATAGTAATCCATAAACCAAGAGTGATCAGGTATTTGTTCACAACCAAAATAACGAAGTTTCAGAGATTTTAGAGAGAGAGAAAAACATACAAATCTTGTGTTTTCTTCATCAAAGTACTGATTTTTTCGGTCAGGTTTCAATGCTTCTGATGTTTTGGTATGGATATATTCTGTTTTTTAGCTATAAATTCATAATCGTTTTCTGGGGTTTTAAGATTGATTAAACCATTTTTTGTGGGTTTTTCACGGTTTAAGAAAACTAAATATTTACACACAATTGCTCTGTTTCTAGCTTTCTGGACTTCATGATTTTGTTTGGTTGAACTTTTTTATTTATTTATCGAAATTAACCCTGTTAGTTATTTTCATAATTCAGATTTTAAACAGGATTACGTAAGAATTTATCGACAATTTTGCAGAAACATAGCCAATTTTCAAGATTGAACAAAAATCTTGTATCTTATACACAATTGCCCACACATGATATGTTATAGCTTTCGTGATTTCAACTTATCAACTTTTTGATCTTTTTGGGGTGACAAAAAGAAGTTAAATTACCCCTTTTAATTATTTTTCATAATTCAGACTTTTTACAAGATCACATAAAATTTTATGGGTAATTTTGCAGAAACATGGAGGATGATGGAATGATCAAAGGGGTGGATAAATTAGTAACACCTTCATATTTGGTGGTTGCTTTAGCTGTTAATGGAAGTAGAAAAACCAAATATGTTGTTAAATGGGCGTTGGATAAATTTGTTCCTGAGGGTATGCTTTTATTCAAATTGTTCTTCATTCGGCCGAAAATTGCAAGAATCCCAACACCAAGTGAGTTTTGGCTTCAAGTTTCATTTTTTTTCTTCATGTAATTTCAAATTTTGTATTTCAAGATGAAATCTTTTGCATTGTTTCCTAGTGGGTACTGTTCCGGTTTCTCAAGTGAGAGAGGATATAGTGATTGCTTACAAGAAAGAAGTCGAATGGCAGACGTATGAAAAGCTCCTTACTTTCAAGAACATGTGTTCTAGGAGAAAGGTTCGAGCTTTATGCAATTTCTTGATTATATCGGTTGAATTCAGTAAAACAATATTAAGATAACGTTTGTTTTGTTTTTGAGTCCAGGTGGAAGTAGAAATTGTACAGATTGAGTCAGATGATATTGTGGATGCAATAAAACAAGAAATTGTTAAACACAATATTAACAAACTTGTGATTGGAGCTTCATCAAACGGCATGTTCTCGAGGTACCGAGTTCTTTCTAGACGTTCTGTTCTAATCAAATGCGTATTTTGTTATTTTATAGATGTTTACTGGTGTTTTAGGGGGAGTAAGTTGTCGTCAAGAATCTCAGAATGCATACCTAGCTTTTGTACGGTTTATGCTATTTCAAAAGGGAAACTATCTTCACTCCGAGCTTCTGATTCTGAGACCATCGGGTCTACTAAAGATGATAGCAACAATAGCGATTCAAGTTCAATCACCGATTCTTCAAGTTTTGATCCCAGCTCCCAAACTGGTATTGTTTGACTTTTGAGGTCAAAGAGACTAATATTGTATTTCGAATTCCATATTCAATTACTTTCAGAAAGATTTAAACCCATTGGAGATGATGATGAGTAGCACAAAAGTAAAGATTTCGGTTTTAAATATGGATGAAACTTGGACCAATTTGATTGCATAGAGTTATAGTTTTTATTTGTTTAATAGTGTTTAATTTATGAATGGTTAACAGAGTGGACAGACCAAGGTTCAGCTACTTCATACTCCCAATTCTTTTCGAATTCACTACCGATGCAACGTTTTGAAGCTCTTTCATCCATAAACCACACCCTTCACAAAAAAACAAGTTCTGTAAATACTGAGGGAAATAAGTTTCTTGATAGCTGTGAAGAAGATGAAACAACTGTTTATTATGGCAGTAATTCTGATTATTTTCGTGCAAATAGTACAATTTCGAGCATTAGAAGCTTCGCAAATGAAAATCATTCTTGGACATCTGATCAAGAGTCCGTAGCTTTTGCACCTTCAGAAATTTCATCAGAAATCCAGGTATCTTTCTATCTTTTCGTCATTTCTAAATGTGTTTTCGTGTTTGTGTAATCGATATGACTTCAGAAACTCGCACTGTAGGATAATAATATCAACTTTGAGCTAGAAAAGTTGAGAGTTGAACTCAGGCACATTCGCGGGATGTATGCAATTGCACAAAGTGAGACACTTGATGCTTCTAGAAGGGTAACTTCTATTTCCCTTTTCCTTTTGACTTTTGACTTTTGAAGTCAAACGTTGATTTTTCAGTCAATACTTTATACGGGTTTGTATTCAAAATTCTATCACAAATTGTAGTCCATTCTTTTATTTCGTTATAATGTTCAATGTGATTGTCACAAGATTCTTCATACATTTTAGAAATCGCATAAGTTATGAAAATCAAATCTATCCCGTTTTAAAGTCAAAGTCAATTAAAACTAAAAAACAAAAAAACATTGCTTTGTGACAGCTGAATGATCTTCAGAAACAGCAACTAGCAGAATCGATCAAACTCAAGGAGCTAAAAGTTAAAGAAGAGGAAGCAAAATCATTAGCTCAAAAAGAGAAGCAGGAGTACGAAGCTGCTAAAAGACAAACTGAATACATAAAAGAACGTCTCAGAAGAGAAGCTGCTGTAAGAAAAGATGCAGAAGAGAAGGCGCTACAAGAATCTCGAGAGAATGAAAAGCTTCGTAAAGCCATAACCGGAACCTCACTGCAGTACCAAAAGTTCACATGGGAAGAGATAGTGGCTGCTTGTTCTTCTTTTTCTGAAGATCTTAAAATAGGAACAGGAGGAAATGGAACAGTCTATAAATCGAGCTTTCACCATACAGTTGCTGCTGTTAAAGTTCTTCATTCTCAAGAAGTTCATAGAACCAGGCAGTTTCAACAGGAGGTATGGGGTGTGTTTAGTTGCATAGAACTATAGAAGTGGAGGTGGTTTTCAAATAACTTTTCATTAAAAGTGTTAAAAACATAAAACGTGTTCAAATACGAATTTTAGAGAAAAAAATTCATGAAAAATCTTTAGATTTGAAAAATCCATATTAATATTTCTCAACTGTTTTCCAATCTAGAGATAAACTGGACAACGAAAACATTTGAACACGTTTTCAAAATTTTCACTAGTTTTTTAGAGATAAAAAAAACACATCTCATTATCTAGAAAATGGAGATAGGAAAGTATAAGAAAATTTTCTTTCAACTGGACCCTTCATCTCTGGGAAGTTTTCATTGTTAGAATACTTGATTTTGCAGCTTGAAGTTTTAAGCAGAACACGACATCCTCATTTGCTTATTTTAATCGGTGCGTGTGTGGATCATGGCTGCTTAGTTTACGAGTACATGGAGAACGGGAGTTTGGACGAGAGATTATCTTGCAAAAATAACACACCTCCGATTCCATGGTTCGATCGGTTTCGTATCGCGTGGGAAGTTGCATCAGCTCTAATCTTCCTTCACAATGCAAAGCCAAAGTCAATCGTTCATCGTGACCTAAAACCTGCAAACATATTACTTGATCAAAATTTTGTGAGCAAAATAGGTGACGTTGGTGTTTCAACTATGCTTCAGTCGGACCCTTCTTCAACATCCACCATTTACAAAGACACTAGTCCTGCAGGAACCCTGTGTTACATCGATCC
Organism: Gnaphalium uliginosum; assembly: GCA_963930675.1. Lineage (NCBI taxonomy): Eukaryota > Viridiplantae > Streptophyta > Magnoliopsida > Asterales > Asteraceae > Gnaphalium > Gnaphalium uliginosum. The sequence goes on along the minus strand of OZ005682.1, from coordinate 1,689,326 downwards.
AGAGTATCAACGAACAGGATTAGTTTCTCCAAAATCTGATGTTTATGCTCTCGGTATAGTGATCTTGCAGTTGCTGACTGCAAGACCAGCGATTGCGTTGACTCATATGGTGGAAACTGCTCTTGAAGATGATAAGTTAGCCGCAGTGTTGGATCGAGAAGCGGGTGAGTGGCCGATTAACGAAACTAAGGAGTTAGCTGTTTTGGGTTTAAGTTGTGCTGAACTTCGACGAAGAGATAGGCCTGATTTGAAAGATGTTGTTCTTCCTGTATTAGAAAGACTAAAAGCAGTTGCTGATGAAGCTCAAAGAACCATATCAATGACCCGAACCACCCCATCAAATCATTTCATATGCCCTATACTCAAGGTATGCTTTAGAGGTGGCAAAATGGGCGGGTTGGGTAACAGGTTGTATGTTAGAGTTTTCAGTGTTATAAAAATTCATGTGATTGATGATGTATATTTTTTCCTTTTTTTTATGAAGGATGTAATGGTTGATCCTTGTGTTGCTGCTGATGGTTACACTTATGATCGAAGGGCGATAGAGAAATGGTTTGAAGAGAGTGACTGTTCCCCAATGACGAATTTACAGTTGACAAGTAGGAGCTTAACACCGAATTACACACTTTTTTCTGCAATCATGGAGTGGAAGTTAAGAACACAATAATTTGAGAGAGAAATTTGGAACCTGCTTTTTCTTAGGATTGTTTTATGTACATGTATTTATTTTGTTTAGATCCTATTTGGTCCTACATGAACCTTTAATTTGAAAAGTTTATATAAATGTACATTGCGATAATTTTTAAATGACTTTTTTAGTTGGTGGACATAAAAGGGTGCAACTTTTTTGCTGGTCCAAATGGGTAAGGTGAGGTTAACCTGCGAAAAGATTATGTCCAAGATTTTAGATTTTGTATTATAGTTGTCATGTAAAATTTGATTAAAAAAAACGACTCCGTATATTGTTACAAAGAATGATTAATTTAGAGAAAAAATGATTTAAGAGGTGTATGAATTAGATATATTTTAGGCGACATTTTGCCCGTAAGACCCTTCCTGTTCCATTTCTAGTTGAGTTTTTTTTTTTTTTTGTATCTCATACATTTAACACAGAATATAATCCAACTTCACTTGGTCACTTAAAAGTTATAAGTAAATGGATCATATTGCCCCCTGCGATAATTAAATGGGTCAATAAAAGTAAATGGGTCACTTCTAGCAATTATGGAATAAAATGGAACACTTATAAGTAATTGGGTCATTCCTAGAAGTAATGGAATGTTATGTATAAAACTACCACAAATCCAAGATTCATAATGTGCCCATTCATGATATAGAATGTCACGAGCTAGTGTCCATCCAGGCGCCGGCTCTTGCCGCTGAAAGCTCCTCCATTTTGTGATGTCGATGTGCTTGTTTCCCGCTCAGTAGCACTCCTCATTTGTTCCCTTGTTGAACCACTTGTGGTCCCACCAACTCGACGGCTTCTCCCTTGGAAAGCCACTCCAGTTGAATGGTCCCTCTGAATCGGACTATTCATTTGGTATCCTATATCCCAATACGTCACAAGTTTGTGACTACGAAAACAAGATTCAAGGACGACAAACAAAAGAAAAGTGACCCACAATGTGGGTTTCTTGGCACCCTTTATGGCTCGATGTGTTGTTTTTTTTTTTTTTTACTAAAAAACTGCAAAAATATAAAAATAAATGATATTGTTAAGGATACACCCAAAAAGGAGTTTTGCAGAAGTTTCTGCCACTAGCAAGAGGATAAAGAACTGTTAAGAAGTAATATAAATGGCCAACACCAATTCCTTTCAAACTTGGCATCAATCGATTTCCAAGCACCAAATCGATCGCAAGCATAGCCCAAGGTAAATAAAACCCCTGCATTCTCATTAAACAAAAATGATCACTTTACTCAATCGATCATATCCAGCTTCGTGATAAATTTTGGAAAGCAAAATCCAAACGCCCCAGTAATCACATTAACTAGAGCTTCAAAATTATAAGTATTAAGATACCTTCAACTCCACAAGACCTTGAATGTTAACACGAGTGTTGGGGAACTCCCGACTCCAGACATAAACAATCATGAAAACCAATGAGGCTCCCATAGATGGAGACCAAAAAAATGGAATTGCAGCCACAACCTATAAAAAGACACCATGTATCAAACTGACCAATAGCAAGTTCAATATCGTGCAATAGACTAACTAAAACAAAACATCAAAAAGAAATAAAAATTGGGTTCTTTTCTAGTATACCAGTAGTGAGAGTGCTCCAAAGAAGAACATCCATACGTAGTCTGCAGTCCTCTTGTCAAAAGGACCCCTCTCTAACTGAACCCCATATCTTAATCTGGGATAACCAACACCCAACTTATTGAAAATTCTTCTTAAATATGCATTGGCAAAGATATGATATTAGGAAAGGCTTACATGATGAATAGGCGAAATGCAAATGTGAAAGAGAAAGATCCAATGAAGAAGAAGTTCGTTATCAGCCTCCAAATCTGCAGCATTGAAACTTTTATGACTCCGATATATGCAGACAAACCAGTACAGGTGGCATAATAGATGGTTCGATACACGGGTACCTTTTTGGTATGGGTAGAAACGGGCCTACTGCGTCAAGTTGACCCTAAATATTATTTGCCCCAATTTTATTTTAATAAATTGTGTTAGTGTTGAGCATGATTACAAATAGTGTTTATTACAATAAAAAATCTGATTTTTGTAAATGGCCCATGGGTGACTCACAACCATCTGACTTGACCCACTTGACTGCTTAGAAATATATATATAACCTGAACCGACTCACTCATAAATAAACGGGTCAATTTAGCCACCTCTACAAACCAGTGGTTGTCATTACCTGAAAGTGCTTGAACACGTCTTCATAATAGAGAGCTAATATGCTTGGGTAGTAAAGCTGAAGATGACAGCCCAAAGACGTCAACAAACAGACTGTTGCATATGTCTTGGCAACAGGCGGTATGGAATTATAATACCTGATTAAATTGAGTAGATCTCAAGTCAGATAAAAATGACTATTCTTTAGGGGTACAAGATTTGTTATTTACCCACATGTACCACATACAGAAAGATTGTAATCCCACACAGATTGATCAAAAAGAAATCTAAAACAGTTCCCAGAACATCAATCTTTTCTCACTAGTTTTAACCCACTTTGAAAATTTTGGTCTTTTGACAACTAAATATACTTGGGATTTAGGAACACCATCAAACAAATATATTTACATGTTCTTTTTGCGACAAGTCTATTTGGTTGCCTAATTTAAGTTTGTAAAACTGATGAATTTTGAAAGATAAGAGGACTTACTGCATAGGGGTAGACATTGTTACTGATGAAAGTTGGTTCTTGTGATTATGAAATCAAGGAAATGGGTTTTATATACCTCACATAAAAGTTAAAAGTAATCATTAATTTAAGAAATGGAAATTCCAATGAAGACTTTTGGAATCATCACAGGACTCCACATTACATTGTTGCAGTTTCTTCACGTCAGTCATAGTCTTGGTGGAGCATAAGGGTTGACTGAGTTCGACTCAGGCCTGCACCCTAAAAAACGTTTCAGGAAAATAGATACTGATAGTAAAGGAAAAAAACAACAACCCAATAATAACATAAACAAATTGGTTGAAGAAAAAAAAAACATAAACAAATTCTATTAGCTTTAATAATGTCTACAATGTTGACACAAAAATGAGAAGGGGGTCTATTACAAGGTATGGTACTTGTTCCTGTATTTACATTAATAAAGATTTACAAACAAATACACGGTAACCTAGAAGTGGATGGAAAAAAATATAGATACAAAAGGGTTAAAATCGTCAATCCCTATGTCTCGGGGCCAGAAGCGAACAAACTAATAAGGCCACGAAAGACTTGTGCTGAGAGTTTTTGTGCTTGAAGGATCTCACCATCCACATTCCATACACTCTCCTCCCCCGAAGAAGTGAATGTGAAAGTTGTAGTCTGTGAAATAGACGAAAAGTTGCAAACTTTAGTAAATAGTGAATATTGTTTTTATTCATAGAGAGCAAAAGAAATCGTACTTTATGGTGTTCAACAAAATCGAAATCCAGAGGGGTCCCACCCTTCCTTGCTAACTGTGTGAGATGCCTACATATGTCAATTAGCCATCAGCAAGATTCACGGTGAAAATTTGGACCCATTTATCTATAAAAGTTATACGAGTTAATTTTGAGCTAAAACAGGAAACCAGCCAAATGACCCATAGATCACTTGATTGTATAGTCGGATTTAAATTGAACTTGTAATCATATTTAATAAGTTAAGTATTCATAAAATTCAAAGAACATGGACACAAAGGTGTTTGTGGGTCAACCAAACTTGTTTTGACCTGAAAGTAAAGAGCGTGCATTAAATGGAGCAAGGTCACATGATATACCATAAATAGAAAGCACGAGGGCAATCTTTGATCAAAACCAGATGCAGGAAACCATCTGAAAGATGTGCATGAGCCACCAAGCCATCAGGTGCTTTTTCATTTCGGCAAGAAATTACAGCAGCCCCAATGCTAAGAAACCGTCCTTTAACTCTCACCCAATTCGATTCCTGTTGCAGGTCGGGTTTCTCTATTTGTGGGGTGGCTGAGATAGTGTTACAAATATCACATTTGGCACGACAAGTCAATCTTTCTGACTCCTTAGATAATCCCCAAAAAGCCTTCATCCTTCTTGCATTTGCACCCACATTCGTTTTCTCTGAATCAACTTTCATGTATGCTACGTTCGCCTCATATGACCTTTTATACATAAATACAATTAAGTTAAATTAAATAAGTATTAGCTATTGTGTTATGAAAAATATATGTAACCATGCTGATGGACACCTGTGCTTGAGGAACACTTTAGTTCCCGCATAATCATATCGTTTTGGCCCCATCCAGCGGTATTTCTCGCTCTCTGTAATGACATCTCCATAAAATCCATAACTGGTAAAGATCCAAGAAAGATAAAAAGTTACTACATTTTACACTTTCTTTTCTCGAAACACTAGAGCAGAGACTTAAAATTCGTGGTGCCAAGGGGGTGGGGGTAGGTGTGTCAGGCAGTTTGGTAACGGGTCAAATTGGATAATTTGAAGGGGGGTAAAAAAGGATCGGGGCGGGGTTGTCTCATCAATCTTATCTTATCCCTTATCTTTAAGGTTATAAAGATTGAAGTATTATATATGATTATGAAAGCTGTACTGTAATAATAAAATCTGATTTGTTGGAATAAATTGATTTAAGACGTTACAAAAACATTCAAATAACATGTTAAGCGACTTTCAAGTTTCGACCCATTTGACCTGTTTTACTTTTAAAAAGGATTTGACGTTTTACCATACTACCTGTTGGAGATAAAATCCAACCAAATCAACCCATTTATCAAGTAAATGGGTTGAAATTGCCACCCTACTTGAAATCCATGTCATGAGAGATAAGTTTCCATCTTTCTAGAGGAAAAGTCAAAATTAGGGTCTACCCAGCAAAAGAAGCTGCATAGCGTACAGTCGGCTTGTTCTTGGACGTTCTTGATTTTTCCCATCTCACAACTTGAGCTATATCAAGGCTTACTCTTCTACCCAAGATAATTTGCAGTGCTGATGTCATAGGATCCCGAACACCAGTTGTGCTGATAGAAAATATAGTGCAAGCGTATTTACACAAAAACTAGAATTAAGTATAAAAGATTTGTTTAAAATAATGATTGCCAGATATTACCATATTACAATAGCATCGGTAGAGCCAGATGGAATAAGCCCAAATCGAAATCGCTCATTTGGGAACATAAATTCAACATCTTGATCTGATTTAAGCAAGAAACATGGAATTTTCACAAACGACTATTAGAAGCAAAAAACGGAGATTCGTGTAGAAAGGTGCGTACTGAGATTTATGGCTTGTGATTCACCGAGCGGTGACCTTGAGAGAAGAGGAGACTCGTCCTCCTTAGAAACCGACGGGTCCGCAATAGTTACAGTTGGATTGTGAGGTAATACGTCACTTTCTGTTTCAACCATTTGTTCATCATCTGGAGGTGAAGGTGGATAAGGAGCTCTATGTCTTGACAAGAGAATCCCGTTAATAATCTCATTAAAAAATCCGTCACCACCCTAAATTTCATCAGATAATCAAAGAACAAAATTAATAGGTTGTCCATTTTGTGGCTTTGCAGCGATATAGTTAAACATATATCAAGGATTCACGGATAGTAAGAGTTTGAACGAAGATGCCAATTAGGAATACAATACTCACAACGGCAACAATTCCATCATATGAATTCAGCTCTCGGTTGGTCATAGAAGCCATAGCCTCAGAAGCCTGTCCAGCCCTTTCGGTAACAATAATCTACAGAAACAATTCATCAAAAGCTAATATAAAAAAGGTTTACATTTTGGATAGAAATATTAATTAACTTGAAAACAATTTATGTATATAAGACATGGACCTTTGTTTTGACTTTGGCTTGTGAAAAGATTGGAGCTACACTTTCCCAAGTTCGACAACCTTTTCCTTTTCCACTCCCAGGATTAACATACACCTAGCAAACATAAACGAAACAAATTGCCAACTATTTTCCATAAAACAAGTGTCCAAGAACATGTCATATTTAGGAAAGTACGAGTACAAATTGTAAGTGTTTGAGTGTGGGTTTTGAAAGTGATGATGTGATGTTTGAAGTTGTAATAATCAAATGTTTGAGTGTTTGGAAAAATTCTGATTATATAGTAATTTGATACGTAAGATGACAATTTTGTTCAAAACAGAAAAGAAAAAAAAAGAAAGAAAAAAACACATTTTGTGAAGTGGAAGTAAAAGTTTCCCCGCCTATGTTTAATGAAAAAGGGTAAATAGGTCACTTTATGGATGATTAATTTTGTTGCGCCTAAATAATCAAGTACACAGAAACAAAATCTGTTTATCCATACATACCAGAAGACTCTTAGGTCGATCGGTTTCCATGCTTACATAAGTGTTCATCCTGTTGACCCACATTTGACATGTTGACTTATCGACATGACCAAACGTATATACAGTTGGAGCCCAAAGAGAAGGCTGACCCTTCGATCTCTCAACCCCATGCACTGTGAATCGATACATCTAAAGCAATATACACAAGAAACTTTTCACTTTCCTACAAAACTAAAAATGGATATCCATAAACTCACATACCCGTCCAAAAGGCGTGAACTTTCTAACCTCAGATGCATGTCCCAATAAGCACCCGGGGTTCGTGAGAAGTGTTTCATGTACCAATCCCCAGTCTATAAACTCAACAGCATAAATATCTGAAATGTTGATTGATGTATCATGTTTGGAAACAATTTTTAATCCCAAACAAGTTGAATGATCTTCCTCATCCTTTTAACATAAGAAACAAACAACAAAACACTTAAGGTCAATCTCATGAAACCAAAGTACTATATGCATATAACTACTTCCATCAGTTCGGGTTATACATATAAAATATAGTCACACTAATGTTATGTTCCATTCCTAAGGCTCTGTGAGGTCACATGTGTAGCACGTGATCAATTAGTTACAGTGGTTAGTAGGTATATAAAGGTTGTCAGGTGTAATGAGTTAGTTAATTTTACTCTGAGATCATTGTGATCATTTTCTCCCTTATCTGTAATCTTGTAAACCCTAATTCTAATAACAAACTAATTTGACTTCATTATCTTCAATTTCTCCTTCTGATTATAGATTCTGGATGATTGGAACTAATTCTTCAATCCCCAAGTGGACTCTGGAATTGGATCATAACAACTAATCTACAAAGTTTATAGCAATATTAACATCATCATCATACCAAATATGACTACAAAAAATTGTATACTATCGTCACTAATGCAAACATCAATAAAAATAAATTCAGACAAGTATGGACTAAGTCAGTTTAATGGGAAACATTATTTTCTTGATTTAAAATACTTATAATAATAATTTAAAAAAAAAAAAAATAGTATATAATGTAACCTGGAAAAACTAACATTGCAAAGGGATTCCATGAATTTCCAAGATAACCCATCTGGATTAAGGGTAAGAGAAACCTCTCCAACATAATCCAAGAAAAAATTAGAAGTCAAAATTGATGATTCGGTCAAAATTGATGATTCTTGACCGACAATATATGGTTTATGTGTTTGAGATTCATCAAAATCACCTATTCTCTCCATAACAGATTAAACCCACCAAAATCAAAGGTTTCTGAAACGGAAAATAGTGTTTTTTTTCAAGAAATCTTGTGAGAAAATCAAATCTAGAAGTCAAAACCTTGTAACAAAAGAGGGATACAACATTTGAGGAGTCAAACCCTTGATTTGTTTTTTAATATGAGGATCTGTATCAAGGTTTCATGCGGATTTACAGGGATCGAGGGATCATACGAGATGAAGAATATAAAGATGCGTTCTTTTTTAATAATTTTCTTTTTGGAACAAATATGTGTTTTTTATTTGACATGAACAGATAACATACATAACAAGAAAGAATATAATGTAAAGCAAAAAAATGTGCGTTTTAGGAAATCCGTGTCGTCTTTGTGACAAGGGTTTTCTCGTTTGTGGGTCAAAAAGACCTGTGATAGCTATAAAATTACCAATTTATATTTATTTATAAAATTTATCAGCTTTTTAACTCATTCGACTCACAAATATTAATGTAAAAGCCGTTTAAATACAACTACATACAATGTCAGATGAAGCAATACATAGTATTGATCGAAGATGCTTAAGTATGACATCTAATTTCTTACGAGTAAAGTAGTGATTTTCAATATATGAATCAAAAGGTTACATGAAAATTAATGAAATCTTTAATGTTGATATGAAGATGAAATACATATCTAAGATCTTATGAAAAATATTTATTCTAATCCTGAAATATAGTTACAGCTCTCAACATTTTAAATGTAAAGTCCGTATAATTTTTATTGAAGTTTTTTCTCTTAGATAAAAATTTATTATAAAGTCTCATTAATATTTCTGACTAATGAAAGCAAACATGTAAATATGAAACTCCAGCAACAACAACGTATATATAAATACTATATGTTATACATGAATCAAAAGATGATGTCATAAATTTAAGCTACAATACATACTTTATTTGCTTACTAATTATGAAGATTGAAAAAAATAACAATGCATACGTGTTGATTGTGAGAATTGACGAATTGCAAATCACCAAGTGCTGTGATAATATATGATATTACGTAAATTTTTAGGAATGCATGTAAGTATTATTATTATTATATGGTTATATTTTAGTAAGGGAAGGGATACATCCTGTAAATATATTATGAAATATTATTATTAATTAATTATTATATTATAATTTATGTTATTTTTATTATATTAATAATTTATAGCTATAATTAAGTAGTCATGCCATGCAAAAAATTTTAAGAAACTATAATAAAAATACATTGGATTTTTGTTTATTTGTTAAATAGGTAGAAAAGTAGAAAATGTGTTATCCTCAATTAGTTAGATAGATAGAAGATAAATAGAATAGATAAGTCATACGTATAGTATATTTTTTGTAATGCATTAAAACACTTTATATCTTATTTAATTTAATTAATTTAATTTTGTATTTGTTTTAAGTTATCCTAAATAAAAAATTTGAGCAAGTCAAAAATTCATCTATCTTAAATCTTAAATTTAAAAATATAAGGTTGATAAGTTTTTTTTATTGAATAATCAGACGGACTTGTCACTAAGATAAAATATTTTTTCATTATAATATAATTTGTTCATTATTTAAAAAAATCTATTATTTTATTTTCCTCAAATATAAAGGTGTTTTTATTTAATTTTGTATTTGTTTTAAGTTATCCTAAATAAAAAATTTTAGCAAGACAAAAATCCATATATCTTAAATCTTAAATTTAAAAATATAAGGTTGATAAGTTTTTTGAATTGAATAATCAGACGGACTTGTCACTAAGATAAAATTATTTTTTCATTATAATATAATTTGTTCATTATTAAAAAAATCTATTATTTTATTTTCCTCAAATATAAAGGTGTTTTTGTCTTTGTATTATTTTCCGGTAGGCTTTTGACAGAATTTGATCTTGACAGAGAAATATATTCAAAAGCACATGTAATTATTTGTATTTGTATTTATATATTAATATATTAAATATAATATATGAATTCCTTAATGATGTCATTAATTACCAATATAATTATTTAATTTTTATAAATTGGCTAAAATTAAAGATATAATGATATCATAAATCTAAATTTTAAAAAGAAAATTAATTTAATTAATATTTGCTTAAAATAGCATCTAGATAGCATCTAAAAATAGATTATATCTCTATCCAAATTTAATGATTTCGATTATGAATATAATCTCAAGGGATGCATGTTTTGAAGTTTCACAATCTTGGATAACTATAGTGAGTTTAATTTTGGGCGTGTTTGTCGTATTAAGTCTTGTAAGGATCAAATTAAATAAGATATATTATTATTTTAATATGATTCATATAATAACAACTATAAGTGATTACAATATTGCCGATCACTTTATAAGATTGTTCATAGATGAGTAATCATAATAAAATAATAAGTTAAATACGTTAATAAAATTTAGGCATAAACGTAAATGGGAGTAAACTAGAAAATTTAATATTTTTGTAGTTAGTTTTTGTAATTTTCTTTAGACTTTCTTGCAATGATGTTTTTTGTGTGGCTACTACTCAATACTTAATATGAATATAGATAATTTGATATTACTTCACTGTTAATGAAACCTTTATAATATATTTTACAAACATCACTCTACTTTGATAATGTCATCAATTGAAAAACTTTCAATTGTACAAAGTCCCTTTATTTTTCTTAATTTTATAAATAAAATCCGTTAAATTTTTCAATTTTAATAAAAGAGATTAAAATCTAAATAATCTAAAATTGGATAATCATTATTAGCAAGATTATTATTAAATACTACTAAAGATTACTAATCTTACACATTATTACAGAAATTTTCACCAACACCAAATTTTGATGGAGGGGTTCCCTATTATCGGTCGTCATATGAGATTATACTTTTAATGTGAGTATTTTGTCTTCTCCTTTTTTCCTTCTTTTTTATCAAATTAAATTAGTCACAATCTTATACTTTTAATGGGGTTAACATTATACTAAACGGTTGAATGTTTAAATATTAAATTGTTAGGGCAGTGGATAAAAGAAATAAACGGCTGGAAATAAATCTATAGGATAATCACATAAGTATTTTACAATATTAGTTAAGTTATCGATTAATGAAAAATAAAACTATCAATAAACCAAATCATCAATAATTACTTGTCTATATTTTTGTCTATCATTTAGCCAAAGATCCTAAATTATGATTATAAATGAGGTGTAAAATTTCTTGTGCTTCTGTCTAGGGGTGTTCTTTTGGACGGGTTATTCAGTTCAGATTATTCGGATATTGGAAAATCACAAGTTAATCCCCTAAGTTAAACGGTTTTGGCAGTGTTCGGATTAAACGATTTCATCCTAATTAGCTCAAATTGGGCGTGTGATATCAAATGGTACTAAATTTAATAATATGTTTACGTTTAACCTTTATGAAAACTCTATACTCACCTTTTAGCACAAAATTTTAAACTATATTTCCTTATATTCAATTGCATATGTTTTAACTCATATTAACTGTTAGAATTTTACTATATAAAGTGTTTGTGTATTTATAGTTATAATTATTAAAATAAAAATTCAACAGGCCGTGTGTATACACGGATTTGAGGTCTATTCATTATAACAAAAGAGAGAAAGAGTGAGACATTTGAAAGCTTCATATTTTATCACCATTAGATCTATATACATGGTGATTAAAATTAGCTAACAGAATAGGTTTGGTATCAGAGAGGCATCCCCTCTAAGTCTTACCCAAAATATATTACTTTAAACTTCGATTCTAAAAAAATTGATATTCTTAACTGCTAAGAAACCGTTATCTAAAAAACAGAATTGGGTGATATGCAATGAAATCATTTTCAACAAAATTTTTATAAATCATTACTTTGCGTAACTAACGTTTCGTATACAAATAGGTCTCACAAAGAATATAATTGATTATCCGTATTATAAATTTTTCGTTTATGATTGCTACATTCTATAATTTTTTGAAACGTTCATTTAGTTACGTATAATTGGATATCTTTACAATTTCATCTATGCTTAGTAAACATACTACATTAAATAATTTAATTCCAAATAATATTGCATACTTTTTAACTCATATAAAAGGTTTCAAATTATCATATACATTCATTTAAGATATTTATAGAAAATAAATATGATTTCAACAGACCGTGTGTATACATGGGTTTGAGGTTTAGTTTGTAATAAATTGGTGACCTCAAATATAATTAGGTATTATTAGTTTTGGATCCAATAAAACTAATTGGATGCACCTCAGATGATGTATAAATAAAATTAAAATAATAATAAGCTATCCATTTTTTTTATATAGACAGATAAAAATAACAATTATTTTATATTATAATTTATAATTTATAATTTATATTTATACTAGTTTATAACCTGCGATTTCACGGGCTTGTACATTTTTTTTTTAAATGTGAATGAGATGATCATTTGTATTACCGATTTTAAGTTAATGGTACGTTCTATACGTGTAATGTGTAATTGTATGAAGTATGCTCCGTTAGAGATGTCAAAGTGAAAAAAGCGAAATATTTAAAAAACAACTAAGCATAAGGTATATAAAGTAATTAAGTATTAATGGTAAGACTAAGCAAGGGTAATTAGGTATAAACTCTATGGGCATTAAGGTCATTTGGGTAGGGTTAACTTTACTATTTAGGTGGGCATAATTAGGAGAAGAGATTAAGGGCTCTAATTATTGCCCTTGATTATTAAAAGGTCAAGATTAGTTTAAAATGAGCTATTTATAGTATAACAACCTATTTATGTTTTTCTTTTATATATTAAATAAAATAAAAAAGAGAAAAGAGAAGAGATTAAAAGAGATTTATATTTATAATTATAATATAATTACTATTATCCACTAGACATCAAATGGAGATAGAACTCGTTTACCGTTTGTAATTCAAATATAATTATATCCAAAATGGATATATCTTCATAAAAAAACACGAAGTTTTTGGAGTTCTTTTACAACTCAAAAACCAAAACTTAATCATCTCTATAAATACAAACCATACTTTCATGATTAATCATCATTCAATAATTCAATAATTTTTTACTCGTTGTTTACTTCAAAACATACACGTACAATGGCAGGTGGTGCAATTACTTCCGGTAAATCACAATCTTACCCCGGAGGTCTCACGAAAAAGGTTATCATTGCGAGTATCGTGGCAGCATGCGGTGGCCTTATTTTTGGTTACGATATCGGAGTTTCTGGTGGGGTGACATCCATGTCACCGTTCTTGAAAAAATTCTTCCCTAACGTATACAAAAAACAATCCGAAATCAAAGCGTCTAGCAATCAATATTGCAAGTTTAATAGCATTCCGTTAACCATGTTCACATCGTCTTTATACTTGGCTGCACTTTTGGCGTCAGCGTTTGCATCAATCATAACCAAAGCATGGGGTCGAAGAACGTCAATGCTCATCGGCGGTGTCACTTTCTGCGCAGGAGCACTTGTTAACGCGTTCGCGTTAAACGTTTGGATGCTTATCACTGGCCGTATTTGCCTCGGCATTGGTATTGGTTTCGCAAATCAGGTAATTTACTTAATCCTTTTTATGTTATTTAAATATTAGAGTTAATTTGGAATACTATATTACTAGACAGCTTATTTGATAAATCTTGACTGATAGATTAGACTAAATTAATAAATTGTATCTTTAATTTGCATATTATTGTTAATTTGTTTGTTACACTTAAGCCTAAGAAAAAAGTCTAATTTTCTCGTATAAGATGTGACAACAATCTGTTTTTATTTTATTAATATAAACCAATAATTAGTTTTCATTATGTACAGAAAAGTTGAATCTTGGTATAGAGTATGTTATGTTATAATCATAAAGATTAGAGTTAATTTGAACTACTAATGTGATGTCTCTTGCTAATAGAATGATCATATATTCATATCGTTTTAAAACATGTTCTTTGTTTTGATTATGTAGTCTGTACCTCTATATCTCTCTGAGGTAGCTCCATCCAAATATCGCGGTGGAATCAACATGTTGTTTCAACTCTCCATCACCATTGGAATTCTGGTCGCAAATGCAGTTAACTTCGGATTTGCCCAAATTAAAGGAGGTTGGGGTTGGCGGTTGAGTTTGGGTGGCGCAATTGTCCCTGCAATAATCTTTATTATTGGCTCGTTAACTCTTGACGATACTCCAAACTCACTTATCGAGCGTGGAAAGCTCCAACAAGCCAAAGAAAACTTAATTAAAATCCGCGGAGTTAAGAATGTTGACGATGAATACGATGATCTCGTTGCAGCAAGCGAAGAGTCAAAAAATATTAAAAACTCGTGGTTAAATCTTTGTACTCGAAAGTATAGACCTCAATTAATATTTACGGTTCTGATTCCATTTTTTCAACAGTTCACTGGAATGAATGTGTTCATGTTCTATGCTCCGGTTTTATTCAAAACAATGGGATTTGGAGATAACGCTTCGTTAATTTCGACTCTTATAACCGGAGTTGTTAACATGTTAGCAACTTTTGTCTCAATCTTAACCGTTGATAAATTTGGAAGAAGGGCTTTGTTTCTTCAAGGCGGTATTCAAATGTTCGTCTGCCAGGTAAAAAACTTCTAACTTCCATTATTATTTTTGTAACTTTTGTTGTTGTCAATATATTTGTTTCAATCCTTATACAATTTTGTTCTTAATGTTATATTTTATAGATTGTGATTACAATTGCAATCGCTTTGAAGTTTGGGATAAATGGAAACCCCGGGGAGCTTCCAATGTGGTATGCGTTTCTCGTGGTAGTATTCATTTGCTTATACATTATGGCTTTTGCATGGTCTTGGGGTCCATTAGGTTGGCTCGTGCCTAGTGAAATCTTACCACTCGAGGTCCGATCAGCGGGACAAAGTATTAACGTCGGCGTGAACATGATTTGTACCTTCGTAATTGCACAAATATTCCTTCAGATGTTATGTGCTTTAAGGTACAAATATTTAATTCAAGTTTGGCTCCAGTCAATTTAAATTAGTTGCGATCTTATATTTATTTATCTCTGTATTTGTGTTTATGTTTTGAGGTTTGGATTGTTCATCTTCTTTATGATATGGGTGGTCGCGATGACGATCTTCATTTACTTCTTCTTACCGGAGACTAAAGGAATTCCGATCGAAGATATGGCTGGAATTTGGACGAAACACTGGTTTTGGAAAAGATACGTTCCTTTGGTTGATGAAGAAAAAGATGTGGAACTTAACGTGGACGAGGACAATAAAAAATAAGGTGGTGATATATCCACCATCTAATGTGATAAATTCACCAAAAATATGCACTAACAGATTGTACAGTACAATCTGTAAATGCATATTTTTGGTAGATTTATCAAATTAGATGGCGGATGTATAAATAGTTTGAAGGGATCCTCACGTTCTTTGATTTAGACTGAGTTTTACTTGGATTTTTGGGTTTAGTTAGTTAGATTTTTGTATATAGTCTTTTATAATATTTTGATTTAACTTTATATATAGTCTTTTATAATACGCTTTCTACTTTCATTTATGTTATTACTTTATTATAGCATCTTACTCTTAAGCACAGAGTCTACGCAAGGAACAAGTTATGTTGGTTCATATCATATAGATGTTCTGTATAAATCAAAGACACTATTTCATAATATTTTTTAAATATCACTTTAAAACTGAAATATATAAGAATAAAGGTGTAAACCAAAATGTTCAAAACAAAATGGATAAAGTTGAGATAACATCATTGTGCCAACTCGAATTGATTACAACACTTAGAGGATAATCTCTTTAGGTTATGTAGTTAAGGTCTTAAGGATATACAGTAAAGACCTCAACGTCATCCATACTTGGGCTTCTGACCGAGTACTGGAATGTCCATCCATAGCATGCACCAGCATGTGTGCCATTCTTGTTGACTGCAAAAATAGCGCCAACAAAGTTTGGATACTTCTTTGCTATTCTTGATATCGCATCTTTGGCGGCAAGCCTTGGCTCAACTCCTAATCGCATACTCTCCACAACTTGATAACTGAAATCAATTTTATACATAAATCGACATCAAAGGACAACGCTTTTGTTGATCATTCATTATACAGCTAATGATGTTGTGGATCCATTGCGTGAAAGAAATTGATATGCGCCGTGGGCTGTTTACTTGGAACAAGCCAAAATGAAGATGTGACCCACATAATATCAGGATCGTGCGCGACCCATAAAAAATTTGCTGTCTTTACTTTTCTTAAGTTATATATAGATAAAGTAATATATCTTTTAAATATGATTATAGAAACTACATGAGTACAAAGATCATCTAATTTTTGAAAACAGGTATTTAGCCTTTAGGAGGTAATGTGCATTCTGAATACACTTGACAGTGTTCAACAAGTTTTTATTTAGCTAATATTCATATTCATATGACCCATTAAAGGGAAAGCACAACTCAATTTGACCGTTTTGTTTTTGCTGTTCAGAAAAGCATTTTTTTGACCCATTTATACATCAACGGGTCTAAATTGCTATCTCTAGTTCATCATTACATAATATTACCAGGGCAGAAAACGCATCATAATATCACCATCACCACTTGCACCACAAGCTCCAACTTCATCATCGGCATATGCAGATGATCCAGCAATCGGTCCATCACCAACCCTACACTCAGTAAGTTGATAAGAGAGTAAGAACATAGATAACTTGAATCCAAACAAATTTTACAAAAAATCGAGTATTCTCTGTTTAATTAAGAGTTTATTGTTTCGTTATGTATTAAACTTTACATGTTTTACTATTGTATGAGTCGCACTTTAAAAACTTCTATTGTATGTATTGAGCTTGTAAATATCGTCTATTGTATGTAAACTTTCCTTTTTGGGTAAGGCCAAAATAGGAAAGTTTCCTTTTTTGACCTTACCCAAAAAGGAAAATTTACATACAATAGACGATATTTACATGTTCAATACATACAATAGAACAAATGAAAGCATGTCTCATACAATAGTAAAACATGTAAAGTTTAATACATAACGAAACAATAAACCCTTAATTAAAACAGCATAATGTCTACCGCCCAGGGATCTTAAAACTAGCACCATTGGTTGATGTACCAACAGCAATGTGTCCAGACTGAAACCAAAACAAGATTTGATCGAAGTAAATATCACCTTATTTTAATAAAACTAAGAAAACAGAAGTGAAAAGCAACTTACTTTATCAAATATGGCCATAGATATTGTGTCATGGTTGTGAAAATCTACATGAGATGATTCCAATATGATATTTTCACAAACATTGTCCAACAAACATGCCTTCTCACCAAGATTTATATCTTCTTTTCTATGATAAGGACCACAGCTGTTGGTAGGTAAAACATTTTTCCTGAAATTAGGCTGACACTGATTTTCTCTCCAGTTAGTCCACTTCTCCATTGATTCAGCTGAGCTAAGATTTGAAGGCCCCGGAAGACCCATTGAAATGGCAAAGGCTGAGGCTTGATCACCCACAAGCAAAGTGTGTTCTGTGTAAAGCATTACTAATTTTGCAGCTTTTATGCCATCTTTCACATATCTCATGGCAGCAACAGCTCCAACCTCCATTGTTGCCTACATGAATCTTAGCCGTCCCAACAAACAGTCCAATTAATGGTTTTCAGAAAAAATTTATAAAGAGATAGCCTAAAAATCAGTTCTTTCTATGTCCTCAGATTTACATTGAAATAATTGTAACATCCCTTAGAAATACAAATATAATATGCATATCTTTTTCAACAACGCGCAGATCTTGGAGCCAGTGGGCTATTTGCCCAAGAAATAAAAATCAATGAAAGGGAAATGTAGGAATGTTAAATTTTGTTACCCCATTCATGATTAAGGCATCAATTGTAGATTCACTATTCTCATCAGGACTTCCACCAGGTCCAACTGTTTATTACATATTCATTCACAAAAACAGTCCAAAATTTAGTCTTTAAATTAAAAAAACACATGTCATGGTTGATTGGCATTGGTTGAAATAAACTTACCTGTACCATCACATCTAAGTACCTCACAAGTGGAACAACCTTCAACAACTGCATCAATGGAAGATAATCCACCATTGATAGCCCTCCATCCAACTCTAACAGCATCTAAGAATGGCCACGTGCTAACTACTAATGGAAAGTTACTTGCATTCTCAACCTCAAGTCCTGTTACCTATTAAATCAGCAATTAATAACGAATATAATGTTTGGCGTCCAAAAAGAAAATGCGATAATCGCACATAATTTAGCAACACAAAAAGTTATTTCTTGCAGACATACATTAGTGTAAAATTGTCCAATACTACACTAAAACTAACCGTCCAATATTTATAATCCTTACTCCATTTCGATTAGTACTTTTCCATTTCGATATGTATATGTAAGCTTTTATCTCAGCTAAAATATTTTTCATTACAATACTTTTTATGCATATTGATGTAGTTATATACTTATATTCATTCATTCACTATAAACAAATAGAATTGTAAGTTTATAACGGTTTATAAGTAAAAAAATACAAACTTGTTTGACCCTCAAATGTCAAAACTGAGCTTAATTACGGTACATACAATAACTGTATCTGAATTGAATTTAAACATACTAAAGACTATGAAACTTTGAAATCAAACATACTAGAATATCATATTCATGAATCTGTATGATCCTAACATATCGTAAAGATAAATAATACTCCGTATCTGTTTATTGTAGTCCATTTCGTATAATATTAACAGCACATTGAAATCCATAACCCCCGATTCATATTCAAAAACATATATATGATTCAGAGAAACATATGTACATATATGCATGTAAAAGGAATTACCGTGGAAAGAACTGCGATGAGAAGGAGAGGAAGCACGGCCACCATTTTCACCGCCGTTGCGTTGACTGATGAAAGTGTTGATGAGGTCATTTTTTATTTATTCTTTGTAATTAATAAAGTTTGAGATTGAGAGATTGAGATGATTACAACTTTGGTCCCTGAAATTATAACGAACTTGCAAATTTAGTGATTTATATCTATAGGTTTGTAAATTTTTACCTTGAGGTTTGTCATTATATTTATACACATGCCAAACTAACAATAGTGATTTCACTGCAATTAAATGTAATTTCATTGATCAAAATGCCTAATAGATGATGGTTTATACTCTGCTTCTTAATAATTAGCTTCTATACATTTTATGATTTATGACGATTGTGATAGAGTTGGACATGTTGACTATTCTGTAAATGTTGAGTCTGTCTTCACATATAATTTCTTAATACGACAGTACATGTCTTGATAACGATTGTGATTGTGATTGTGATTGTGACATAAAGTTGTAAATGTTGAATTATCTGTATAAATTTGTGAATGCTTTGATAGTGAGTGCTCACAAAGCTACAACTATGTAACATGCAAAATTCAACTTCAGTGAGTTGCTTTCCAAGAAATAAATGACCAACTTAAGTTGAATCCACATAATCTACCCCAAAGTCACACCCATTGACTATAAAAATCGAGTAAGCAGAGATTAGTTCCTTTTTTTCGATACGTGTACCAACAAAATGAGAGAAACTAGTAATTGTATCAAAAGATCAGTTATTCATATGTTTTGGTAATCATCCGATCCGTAGCAGTCAAGTTAGACTGTATGTAACCTCCAGCTATTGAGTTGGACTGATAACAACCATTCAATATATATTATATATACTTACATATATATGTAATACATATTTCCACTCTCCTCCTCAAGCTGGTTAGAACTCAATGGCTGTTGGGTCGGTAGTAACTAGTGAAGTTCAGATTACATCGTTTGTTGTTTTGTCTTGCATGGTTGCTGCAACTGGAGGAATCATTTTTGGATATGATATCGGGATTTCAGGTTTATAACCTTATATTCCTATAAACTGGTGTTAGATGAACTCATACGTTTCAAAGTAAGTAAACTTTTTTGTTTATTGATTTTAAGGTGGAGTGACCTCAATGGAGCCATTTTTAGAGAAATTCTTCCCAAAGGTGTACACCAAAATGATAGAAGACACCAAGATCAGCAACTACTGCAAATTTGACAGTCAACTCTTGACTTCTTTCACATCTTCACTATATGTAGCCGGTTTAATTGCAACCTTTTTTGCTTCACCAGTCACTAGAGCCTTTGGACGCAGACCCTCAATTCTTATAGGTGGAGTCGCATTTCTTGCAGGTGCAGCCCTTGGGGGTGCAGCTTACAATCTATATATGCTTATAATTGGTCGTGTCATGCTTGGTGTAGGAGTCGGCTTTGCAAACCAGGTAAACTACCATTCATATGCTTTTATGTCTAACTTAGTCAAATATCATCTTCTTTATTTAAAAGGCCAAGTCTTATGAATCTTTTTTTTTTTTCTTGATTATCAGTCGGTTCCATTATATCTATCAGAAATGGCACCATCACGATACAGAGGTGCATTCAACATGGGTTTCCAGTTTTGTGTTGGCGTAGGGGTTTTAGTAGCAAATCTTTTAAACTATGGGACGCAAAAGATAGAACATGGTTGGGGATGGCGAATATCGTTATCAATGGCTGCTGTTCCTGCCTCAATTCTAACATTAGGAGCTCTTTTTCTCCCTGAAACACCAAACAGCCTAATACAACACAATAAAGATCCAGATAAAGCCAAACAAATGCTACAAAAAATCAGAGGTACAGATGAAGTACAAGCCGAATTTGATGATCTTGTGACTGCAAATGAAATCTCAAAAACCATCAAACATCCTTTCAGAAACATTTTAAGACAAAAATACAGACCTCAACTTGTTATGGCAATCCTTATTCCATTCTTTCAGCAGGTTACAGGAATCAATGTCATTGCTTTTTATGCACCAATCCTATTCAGAACAATAGGATTCGGTGAAAGTGCTTCACTTATGTCATCAGTTGTAACTGGACTAGTGGGATTAAGCATGACGTTTTTATCATTACTAATAGTAGATAAACTTGGTCGCCGAACTTTATTCACAATAGGAGGGGTTCAAATGTTCATCTCACAAATGCTAGTTGGGTCAATTATGGCAGCAAAATTAGGGGATCATGGTGGATTGAGCAAAGGGTATGGCTATTTAGTGTTGATTTTGATCTGCACTTATGTTGCTGGTTTTGGTTTGTCGTGGGGCCCATTAGGATGGTTAATTCCTAGTGAAATATTCCCATTGGAGATATGATCTGCTGGACAAAGTATCACTGTGGCAGTCGGGTTTCTTTTCAGTTTCATCATTGCTCAAACGTTTCTAGCTATGCTTTGCAATTTGAAGTCAGGAACATTCTTCTTTTTTGGTGGATGGGTGGCTGTGATGACCGTGTTTGTGTATTTGTTTCTTCCTGAAACCAAAAATGTGCCAATTGAAACAATGGATCGGATATGGAAGCAGCATTGGTTTTGGAAGAGATATGTGGGTCGAGAAGATGATAAAGATACAGATTGTAATCCTATTACTACAGAGTTTGTATAGGTATGCAACTAAAAAAAACCATAGATATGTCGATATCTGGTCATTTGCACTAAGTGCATGTTTCTACTTTAAGAATGATGACTTATAGATTATAGAGCAATCAAACTCAAGTATTTCAATTGTAAGTTTGTTGTATATTATAAGCACATAACACCATAACTGAAAACACAGTTATGAATGTTTCAAGTTATGTTATGACTTCATTGGACTACTCAGAGCAACCTTAGTGATTTCGAGCTCACTAGAGCGTCATATGACTTGGTAGATCAGAATATGATGAGTGCATTCTTTTCAATAGAATTTGTCTAAGACTAGCAAAAAGCCGGTGCAATGCAGCTTAAAAACAAAATCTATAAATAATATTAACTTAATAATGTTATGTCGTTCTTCTTTCTTTCCAATAGATTATCTAATGATGTTAAAAAATTTTGTTGAGACATGTTTTGTGACAACAGATCTAGCTTGTTATAGCTTGTATTAGTACTTTTAGTAATTGTAATCAAGTTTGTACATTGGTTTTGAATTGTAAATGAAATATATTGTTTGGTAAACATTTTAGAGATAAATATCAAAAGGCTGAAAAATGTTGACCAAAGTTGACTGCGAACCGAGTCAGTTCGCAAAACAAAAGTGGTCTGCGAACTGAGTCAGTTCGCAGGACAAGTTTGTGCTGCGAACTGAGTGAGTTCGCTGGGCCGACATGGGCTGCGAACCGAGTCAGTTCGCAGAGCCCATGTATCTGCAAACTGAGACGAATATATATGAAAATTAGGGTTTTCATATTCAAAAACTTTTGCCACTTTGCTCATTTTAGCTGCCCTGCGATTCCAGAGATATTTCCAATATCCTAAAGGCTAGGTATTGATTGTTAACACGTGTTATAATTGATACAAAGCAATTAGACAATTGATTCGCTAATATATTGCGAAAGAATTTGTTATAGATTCTATAACTAGTATTGAGGGATTTCGCACCTTAATACATTAGATAACCTCGTTATCGATCCAAAACAACGTGACTTACAAATTTATAAAAATATGATTTTATGTCGAGTCTTAAATTTTGTTCTTAAAAATTTCTAAAAATAGAAAGTCAGATGTATTATATGAAGTATAGATATAGATATTAACATGTTAACAACATATAGTCAAATCTGCATATTTGTTTTTGTCGGTTAATTAGTCTATCATATACAAGTACTTCATAAGTATGACATAACCAGCAGTTATTAAGCAATAGGTGGTTATATAACTCAGCTAAAGGTATGAGTTATGATTGTTAGAATAGGTCACAGTTGCAAGCTAGTGCATCATTTTCCTATTTTAACATGTAAAAACGTACGGTAAATAATAACGCATTAAAAAATATAAGAAAGCAAACGAGCATAATCCAAAATAACTGATCAACAAAGAAAAAAATTACAAAAAAAAACAAATATATCTCAAGGCCTAATTACGTATGTCAAAGAAGCACCACCCAAGGCCCAAAAGTAACATTAGTTTCTACGGACACACTAACCAGGAGTCCAGGAGTCCATCAACCACCATGGTCAAAACAATTAAATTACTCTTTCATGGCAATTTTTAGACATCAATTATCTGATCATTATGCTTTATTAATTCAGAAAACCATAATTAATAAAGACCCATGTGTGGGGAAAGCGATTCATGCTCAAATAATCAAGTCAGGTGTTCATGTTGGTGTGTTCTTCTTGAACAATCTGATGAATTTGTACGCCAAAACAGGGTTTCTTGTAGATGCCCGTCAGCTGTTCGATAAAATGCCTGTGAGGAACCCGTCTTCATGGAACACAGTTATTTCTGCGTATGCAAAACAGGGAAAGGTTGATTATGCACACAATTTGTTTGATGAAATGCCTGAACGTGATTCCGTCTCATGGACTGCGATGATGGTGGGTTATAATCAAATGGGTCGTTTTGAATATGCTATTAAGATGTTTGTTGACATGGTATCGTCCAAAGTAATGCCGACCCAGTACACGTTTACTATCGTTCTTGCATCATGTGCTGCGATGAAATCATTGGAAATCGGCAGGAGAGTTCACTCTTTTGTTATGAAAGTTGGGCTTGGTAGTTACACTAGTGTTGCAAATTCTCTCCTGAACATGTATGCAAAATCGGGTGATCTATTGACTGCAGAATCTGTGTTTAGTAGGATGAAGTTAAAGAGCACATCAAGTTGGAATACTATGATATCAATGCATATGCAACGTAAGCGGTTTGATCTAGCACGCGCTCAATTTGAGAAAATGACTGATCGAGATATAGTTACTTGGAATTCAATGATTTCAGGTTACAATCAGCATGGGTTTGATATTGAAGCTCTTGATATGTTCTCAAATATGTTAAAGAATCCAATACTAAAGCCGGATAAATATACATTGGCAAGTGTTTTATCAGCCTGTGCAAATCTCAATGGCGTAAACTTAGGGAAACAAATTCACGGCTACTTAGTCAGAACTGAATTTGATTTATCTGGGACGGTTGGGAATGCTTTGATTTCAATGTACTCTAAGTTTGGTAATGTCAAGATAGCTCAAAAGATTGTAGAACAAAATCGGATTTCGAATCTAAACATAATAGCATTTACAGCTCTGTTAGATGGATACATTAAGCAAGGGGACATGAATCCTGCCAGAAAAATATTTGATTCGTTAAGGGATCGTGATGTTGTAGCATGGACTGCAATGATTGTTGGCTATATGCAAAATGGTTTCAATAATGCAGCAATGGATCTCTTTAGATCAATGATTAAAAGTGGCCCAGAACCTAATAGTTACACCTTAGCAGCCATGTTAAGTGTAAGTTCGAGCCTTGCATCTCTAGACCATGGCAAGCAAATCCACGCAAGAGCCATAAAATCCGAGTCTGCAACATCCGTTTCCGTAAGCAATGCGCTGATTAACATGTATGCGAAATCTGGAAACATTAGTAATGCGCAACGTGTGTTTGATATGATAAGTTGTTTAAAAGATACTGTCTCTTGGACTTCGATGGTTATTTCATTCGCTCAACATGGCCATGGAGCAGAATCTTTGGAATTATTTGAAAAAATGTTGAGTCTTGATATAAAACCCGATCATATAACTTATGTTGGAGTAATTTCGGCTTGCACCCATATGGGGTTGGTTGAGAAAGGTCGTGGGTACTTTAAACTGATGCAAGAAAAACACGGGATTGAACCCACATTAAGCCACTATGCTTGCATGATTGATCTTTATGGGCGCGCAGGAAAACTTCATGAAGCATGGGATGTCATACAGAATATGCCAATGGAACCAGATGTTATAGCCTGGGGTTCACTTTTAGCTTCTAGTTTTGTTTACAAAAACATGGATCTTGCAAAAGTTGCAGCAGAAAAACTGCTGATAATCGAACCCGATAACAGTGGGGCCTACTCAGCTCTAGCCAACGTGTACTCTGCTTGCGGGAAATGGGATGAGGCTGCTGACATTAGAAAGTCAATGAAGGTCAAACAAGTGAAAAAAGATCAAGGGTTTAGTTGGGTTCAAATAAGGAACCAAGTGCATGTGTTTGGAGCTGAAGATAGGGTTCATCCAGAAAGAGATGAAATTTATCAAAATATGGCAGAAATTTGGAAAGCAATCAAGAAGTTGGGGTTTGTACCAAAAACTGAAGTGGTTTTGCATGATCTTGATGAAGAGGTTAAGGAGCAGATTCTTATGCATCATAGTGAAAAGCTTGCTATCGCGTTTGCACTGATGAAGACTCCAAAAAACAGTACTTTGAGGATCATGAAGAACTTGAGGGTGTGTAAAGATTGTCACGCTGCAATCAAATTTATTTCAAAATTTGTTGGTAGGGAAATTATTGTTAGAGATGCAACTCGATTTCATCATTTTAGAGATGGTAAATGCTCATGTCGCGAATACTGGTAGCCATGGTTATGTATGTTGATAGAGGGTCATGCAGCTCAAAATATAGACATGATTATTAAAGAGTAAATTCTATAAATGGTCTTGTGGTTTATATTGATTTATGAAAATCGTTCATATACTTTATTTTTTACTTTTTTATTCCAATAAATTTATGTTTTGCTCGAGAATGATCCTTCATCCACCTAAAATTATTAAAGTACCATTTCTTTTGTCATTTTCGGATAGTAATGATCTAAATGGTCAAAGGGTATTTTAGCCATTTTAGGTGGATAAGGGAATATTTTTGAGCAAAACGCAAACTTATTGGATTAAATTGTGAAAAATAAAGCATAGAGATGATTTTCGTAAATAGGTGTAAACTACAAAAACCATTTATAAAATTTACTCATTATCAAGAGACCCAATCAGTCTTCTATGTTCAATTGGAACCAGATCTTCTATGTTCAATTGGAACCAGATTACAAACAATGACTAGAAATTTTCAAGCTTAATATAACATAATCCAAAACCAAATAATGCATCAAACCATAAGAAATGCAAACAAGCATAACCCAACATTCTTGGCAACTGATCAACGAATACCAATGCTTAGAAGTTACAACTAAGGTTCTATGACGAATTACTTGCCTAAGCAACACACGCATCAAACCCATCAAACGCTGTAGAGAGACACCATAAATGGATAAACATCTGGCCATACAGGCCTTGAATACGATGCACTATTGTATTCTGAAGGGCTTGAAGATGTGAAAGCATGGAGCTTGTGAAAAGTCTTTGATACCAAATTGAATCTCACAATTTTGTTAGGTATTTCAAGTACCAAGAATGAGTCATCTTCTTTTTCTCCCAACACTAGAGATAGTACATCAAACTGGAATCTAGCATGGTATTTTGGATGTATGATTTCAGGGAACGATCTACCAAGTTGATGAAGATCAACCTGGTATTTCACAAGCCATCCTGAATGATCTCTTTTCAACTCATGAATGTCGAACTTTAAAGTGTGAGGACGATCGATTTCAACAAGAAGCAAGTGATCCCGGGATTCAAATATATAACTTGAATGGTGATAGTAATTCGAAAAACGAACACCAACAGGGGTTTGTATTTGATTAGTACCACCCTCTTGATCCAAATTGAAATACGCGACAAATCCTCTATGATTAGGCCAATGGATGGTATTTTTCCAATAAACACCTCTCTCAAAATCAATATCATTAAGTTGATCAAATAAAAAATTAATAAGAACAATAGAACGTGCGAGTTTCTGATGAATAAATATATATCTGGCAATTATACCCCCTGCAAGGTGACTATGAACATATACTATTCTGTAATGAGGTGATTTTGAAGGATTAAAAGCTAACGTCATATCAAATGTTGTTCCTACTAATTAAAGTTTAGGAAGCGTAGTGAATTGGTTGGTGGTTGGATTGTATACGTAATACTTGAAAGTGAGATTAGTGCTTAAGCACCAACAGAGTATTAAACCATTACAAGAGTGCAGGATTTTAACTCTTTCATCAATATTATTAAGGGGTTTGAAAACCGGTTTAAGTTTAACTGGATTAGCAATATCAAATGGAACAAACTCATATCCTAGGTACGAGTAGTCCTTTGGGACAAACAAACCGGAAGGAGGATCAGGATTAAGGCGTTTGAAGCTAGGGTTTGTAATAAGAGAGTACCAGTGTTTGGATACAGACTTAAACCGGAGTAATGTTCTTACCGGTAATGGCAACAGGATTACAAGGTCGTTGCAAGACGCAACTTTGTTCCCAGCATGCAACGATGACGATTCATTGTTTGGCATCGTAACGGAAGAAACGTTATTTTTGTTTACTCTGTATGATGATGATGATCTCGAATTTAGTTGTGGTTGAAAAAGCGGCAAATGAGTGGGAAAATTCTAGGGGTAAAATTTAAAGACACTGAAAAAGAAAAGGAGCCAATACGGTAATAACCCTTAAAGTATAAGGACCGACTTTGAAACTTTACGCAACCACGTGTCATACTGTACAAGCGGAAAACGCCGATCACACCATCAAATTTTCCGTCTGCCAGCTATACTGTAACTCTACTACTTCGATATCCATCTTTTTTTTATCAAATCAGAAGATATTTTCTTTCTTGAATTCACAATGAAAAATATTCTGCAGAATTAGGGAAACATAACTGAAAAATGGTTAAGGCTATTAGGGTTTATGAGCTTGGTGGCCCTGAGGTTTAATATTATCCTCTCTATTCTTTTAATTTCGTCCTGTGTTTTTCTTGTGTCTTAATCTTTAATTAATATATTTTTATTTAATTATATCATTTATATACAAGTTAGTTTACCTCCCCTTTTATTCATGTTATAAAGTTGTTGTGAATTGAACTTCTGTTAAAATATGTTAGAACAATTTTAGGTGCAGCCAACTGTAAATGAAGCTAACTTGTGTATAACTAAGAAAATTTAAGGTCGAGAAAGTAAATATTATGTCATATTTTGACCTTGGTAGCACATAGCGCGTATATGTATAACAAGTATGTTACTAGCTAGCAGCATGTTAATTTCAAACGTTATTATGGGTGCTACGAAGTACAAACTGAAATGAGATATACAGCTACAGCTGGGCGATAACCTCGTTGTGAAGTCCCTATTTATGTCGGATATAGCGATTACTAACCATAATTATTTTTGTTTGGAATAAAGCTAGTATAGTATTGTTATACTTGAACTGGTTCATAACCATAGCAGTTTGAAGTAAGGCAGAATATAGCTATGTATAGATGTAGATACAGTATTACAAATGCTTAAGAAATACACTAACTCTTTATAATTGAATATAATGATATTTAGAATGGTCTTGTAGCAATAGAATGAGTCGTTTATTTTAGACTGCTTCTATATGGTATATCCGTGTATGTACATGCTGCTGAAGAAATTGTTTGTACAGGTACTGAAATGGGAGGATGTCGAAATAGGGGATCCCAAAGAAGGAGAGATAAGAGTGAAGAACAAAGCTATCGGTGTTAACTTTATTGATATATATTTCCGGACCGGAGTATATAAGATTCCTGAAATTCCGTACACACCGGGTTTGCTTCTTGGTCTCGGGTTAAAACATTAGTAAAATTCTTACATATCTAAGCTTTGAAGTTTATATGAACGACTGTTGACTGCCAAGTTGAATGATTTATGCAAGGTAAAGTGTGATCTGCAGGGGTGGAAGCAGCAGGTGTGGTGACAGCCATTGGGCCTGGAGTGAATGGTTTGAAAGTTGGAGATGTTGTTTATCATTCAGGGAGTGCAATGGGAACCTATACAGAGGAGCAGATTGTTTTAGCAGACAAAGTAGTGCCTCTTCCGGCAATTGATCCTATTGTAGTTGCTTCTGTCATGGCCAAAGGACTAACTGCTCGGTTCCTAGTTCGAACTTGGTTCAAGGTTAGATACTATACTTGTGTTGGAAACATGCTAGATTTGTTTTTGTGAAATTTAGATACACTCTTTAGAGACGTAAAATACAGCAACTTCTGGACTTGCATAACCAAAATATAAACTTATGCCTAAAAGTACTTAGGTCACCTCATAAGAAGCATGTAACTGATGGAAATTACTGATCTCGGACAATATACAAGATGTGAAAAAAAGAGTAGGTCTGGTAACGGGTCAAAACTGGTAAGTTTTGTACATGGGGGTTAACTTGAAAAACCTTCCGCCCAGAACTTCATATATTTATAAGCAGTTACATGGACTTTTGATCCATTTGACCTGGTTTTCTTTTATCTGTTTGACCTGTTAGAGATAAAACATAGCCTGAACCCCTTATTCATAAGTAAATTGGTTGAAAATGCCACCTGTACTATTTATATTTGTTAACTACTAGGGAGAAAACCATAAGAAATCAGAGTCCCAGAATAAGTAATTTGGGCCCAGGCATGCGACCATCGAGACCTTTATGTGGATGGATTGTGTAGTCTGTACTCTATAACTCCTCCCAGATCAAAAGCATGAAGTTTACTTGTTTTCCTATACCCTTTGCCATGTTTCTGCTGATTTCTAAAGGTCTTCGACAATATGTTTCATACAGTAATTAGCCTACGTTATATAAATATGGAAAGTAAGTTCATATGGCGTTCCCTATATTAGCATGCCAAAATCTCAACCTAAGTTTACATCAAAAACTGTAGACCATTTACATACATGGTGTGAAACATTGTATACAGATAGAAAAAAAATACCAGTTAATGGTTTGTATTTAAATTTCCCTGAATGTAGCAAGTCTTGGTATACAGGTCGAACAAGGACACACAGTACTCATCCATGCAGCAGCAGGTGGGGTTGGATCCTTATTATGCCAATGGGCAAATATGCTTGGTGCCACTGTTATTGGAACCGTATCAGCTAAAGAAAAGGCTTTGCAAGCCAAAGAAGACGGATGTCATCAAGTTATTATTTACAAAGATGAGGATTTTGTCACCCGTGTTAATGAAATAACATCAGGTGAAGGACTTGATGTTGTCTTCGACTCTGTAGGTAAAGACACCTTTGAGGTAATCAAAGTTCTCCATTTTAAAAAAATTCATAACATTTTATGTGTGATTTAGTTGGTAATACTATTATTTTTTTCAGGGGTCATTGGCATGCTTGA
Source organism: Gnaphalium uliginosum (assembly GCA_963930675.1). Classification (NCBI taxonomy): domain Eukaryota; kingdom Viridiplantae; phylum Streptophyta; class Magnoliopsida; order Asterales; family Asteraceae; genus Gnaphalium; species Gnaphalium uliginosum. The sequence goes on along the minus strand of OZ005682.1, from coordinate 1,659,042 downwards.
AACCTCGTGGGTACATGATGAGTTTTGGCCAATCTTCTGGCACACCTGACCCTGAGGACATCTGGTTTTTCAAAGGACGAAATGCGTGAAGCCACCAAAGAGGTGCTCACTAATGTGGCATCAGGTGCTTTAAGGGTCCGTGTAAATCATACTTACCCGTTATCTCAAGCTGCTCAAGCACATGCTGACATGGCAGGTCGAAAAACTTCAGGGTCCATTGTGCTGATACCTGATGAAGCAGAGCATTGAGGTCTAGGTGGCATGTATGTGTGTATGAGATCGTGCAAGTTTGTAAAATGAACGAAAGATCGTTGTAATTACTGATTTGAGGTTTTTAGTCTTCAAATCATCATCATGTTTAATAAATAAAAGCTGTTTAAAATTCAAAGTTGTGGCATTTTTACATGGATATTAGTTAGTTGTCTCTTTTTTTTGTTTACTCGTAATTTGTATGTAATCCTGCTACATTCTTTGCTCTCACATTTTATGCTGTAGATTAAAGTTCTGCCTCATACTCCTAGCAACATAAACAACTAACCAATTTTAAAATTTTTAGTTAAGTTTAATATTTTAATCTAACCGCAATTAGTAGTCAAAATTTGTTATTGACTCGCCACTCAACAACTTGCAACTGAAAGGATTCAAATTGACTTGTTTTCTTTCTATTATCTGAGTGGCGGTTTGTGATTATACAACCAAACTAAAGGTATGATTGTCATAATCCATCATACTTGCATTGTAAAGTATCCTTTTCATCATTAAAGTACATCATCAGATTAAAAGAAATTTGTTCCATAGTAATGTTTGTAATATAATAAACGAAAAGAAAAAGGAAATAAAAAAATACGACATAATGGTATAGGCCCAGTTTTAGCGAAGTCGGCCCAGTTCATGACCCAATACAAATCACCATATTCACCACGGCCTATATATATTTATTCATCTTTCTACCTCTGCCATCTTTATTTCATCTCTCTTCGGCAACCTCTAACGCCATCTGACCGTCGTTAAATTCTCAATCTATCAACCTTCTTTCCGTTAACCTCTAACACCATCTCCGTCAATTTCTCAATCTTATAATGGACACTCTCGACACCAACCATATCAATCACAATCATTCATCTCTACAATCCGAAACCCTAATTTCCCCATCCACAAACTCCCAAATTTCCAGTTCAATTGACCCCAATCACACCAACCAGTCCGATACAAACAACAATTCAGAAACCCTAATTTCATCTCAACAAACTCATATTTCGGATTCGGATCCTACAAACGGGCAAATGGATAATACCTCAAATAAACCGTTGATTCAGGTAATTCAGGCAACAAACAGTACAGATAAGGATTGTTCAGGTGGTGAAGAGGATACAACAAGCAGACGCCGGAGGAAAAAGAGCCGGTGGGATCCACCACCTAGCGACGAAACGGGTGCGGTTAGCGATGGAAGCGGTACACGAAAGCGGAAATCTCGATGGGCAGACGATGTGCCGAATCCGCTGATACAATTGCCTGATTTTATGAAGGATTTCGCTGCAGGTATTGAACTTGATCCTGAAGTTCAAGTACTTAATGCTAAATTGATAGAAATAAGTAGAAAGTTACAGTGTGGATTGCCATTAGATGATAGACCTGAAGGTGCTAGATCACCTTCTCCTGAACCGGTTTACGATAACTTAGGTATTAGGATTAATACACGAGAGTATCGAGCTAGGGAACGGTTAAATAAAGAGAGACAAGAGATTATATCACAGATTTTGAAAAAGAATCCGTCTTTTAAACCGCCTGCGGATTATAGGCCACCGAAAGTTCAAAAGAAGCTTTATATACCTATGAAGGAGTATCCTGGGTATAATTTCATTGGACTTATAATTGGGCCGAGGGGGAATACTCAGAAGAGAATGGAAAGGGAGACGGGTGCAAAAATTGTGATACGAGGTAAAGGGTCGGTGAAAGAAGGTAGGTTGCAGCAAAAAAGGGATTTGAAACCTGATCCGTCGGAGAATGAGGATTTGCATGTTTTGGTGGAGGCTGATACGCAGGAAGCAGTTGATGCTGCTGCAGGGATGGTTGAGAAGCTTTTGCATCCTGTTGATGAAGTATGTAATGAACATAAGAGACAACAACTTAGGGAACTTGCTGCGCTTAATGGGACTATACGGGATGAAGAGTATTGTAGATTGTGTGGTGAACCAGGCCACCGACAGTTTGCTTGTCCGTCGCGCACTTCGACGTTTAAAAGTGACGTTTTATGTAAGATATGTGGTGATGGTGGGCATCCGACTATAGATTGTCCAGTTAAAGGTTTGAATGGTAAGAAGATGGATGATGAATATCAGAACTTTTTGGCTGAGTTAGGAGGAACGGTTCCTGAATCGTTGACTAAGTCAACCTCTTCGACGCTTGCTATTGGTCCAGCAAGTTCTGGAACCAATCCTGCTTTGACCAGTGGAATTTCTTCAAATGAGGTGAAACCTTCCTTGAAGGAGTATGATGAAACAAACTTGTATATTGGGTACCTGCCGTCTACTTTAGATGATGATACTTTGATTCAATTGTTTGCACCTTTTGGTGAAATTGTGAAGGCTAAGGTTATTAAGGATCGTGTTACAGGTTTAAGTAAAGGATACGGCTTTGTGAAATATTCTGATGTTCAGCAAGCTAATACTGCCATTGCTAGTATGAATGGTCATCGTTTAGATGGGAGATCAATTGCTGTTAGAGTTGCTGGAAAGCCAACTCAACCAACTGTCCCTCCAGGTCCTCCTGCACCACCAGTGCCTGTGGCTGGGTCTGCTATTACTGGTGCACCGCCTGTAACCTTTGGTAGTAATCCGGTTCCATGGTGCCCAACTGGACCACCTTCTACCTACACGCCTTACCCACCTCCACCTCCCGGTTCCACCATGTACCCTCCGGTCATTTGCCAACCATTACCCCCTTATGGGGTACAATACCCGACAGCAGTGCCTACAATATCATCATCCGTGACTTCATTAACTGCCCCTTCTGGTGAGATGTACACCACTGCAGTTCCACCAAGTGTTCAACCTGCATATCCAACCTCTACATTTGTGTACGCATCATACTATAGTGTACCTCCTGCTCCTGCACCTGTTCCCCCTCCCATTACTAATATTGCCAGTATGTCTCAGCCAGCGGTTGACCATTCACAGATCCTTGCAAATGCTCCATGGGCCTCAAATCCTACTGTTCCTCCAGCTGCTGCTGGGACAAATACATCTGCTGCTGATACAGAATTTGAGAAATTTATGTCAGAGACGAAATGAACGTTCCATTGTTGTATTCAGGTTGAGAGGTAAGACTTTATATGTAACATCTTTTGTGTAAAATAATTCAAGACTGTTGACCTTGGAAACTAGTGGTGTAAATCTTGACCCATTTACTTACAAATGGGTTGTTTTGGGTTATTCATATCGAACGGGTCAAATAGGTAAACATTAAAAACTTGGTTATAAATTAAATGGGTCAGACAAAGTGGCCTGAAGTGTTTTTAAATGATTAGAGTCTTTTATTTTCTTTAGTCAGGATATTCAAACTGAAATGTTCAGAAATTAGTTATTTTAATCTGCCAAATGGGCTCAAGCCTTTATTGTTTTGTGTGTGTGTGTCGCTACAAGGGATGCCTTTATTCTGAATTGGACGAAGAGTTTCCCCTTGACACCAACAGGCCTTTGGCCTGGCGGTATCATGGTGGCTCATCAACCAAGAAGTGGTGGGTTAGAGTCCTACTCGTGGTGAAGGTGTGTTTACAGTGTTTTGGACTTGTTAGGGGTGTGTCTTTGCCGTTTAAAAAAATAACTTTTCTCACATCAACGTTTAATTTTCAAGTGGGATCATGGAATCATTACTATCTTCTCTATTTTACTAATTTATCTTGCTAATTTATTGACGAGGTTTCAAGTCTTTTTGTGCAGTGGATAGTCTGATTGGAAGTTAGTATCTATGAAATGTTCTGAAAATTGTGGATCGTCTCAAGTTTTTTATGTGTTTCTCTTTTTTTTTTTTTACTAACGATGGTATTTTATTTCAACCATAACATTTTCTTTCGTCATGATACTAAACTTTTCGCAGGAGTGCTTTCTTGGAGCAAATTTGTTCACCTAATTTCTTATTATTGGAAGTTTGGGACTCACAACTTTAACTTGCTATGCTGTTGTGTGATATGCAGAGAGCTGCCGAGGAAGTCACTCGGTCTTATGCTGGTGTATTAGTTGTCATAGTTAGTTGTCGTTATAGGATTCACCTATTTATTATGTTTTGTAGTTTTTCTACCTTCAGAGGGTGTGATTTTTATTGTAGTTTTTCCTCTATGGTGGTTTTGTATGCAAAATGAATTATTTGAATACCATAGTCGCGTATAACCTACTTGATTCGATGACCCATTCGCTATTTGATGCTCATATACCCTTTTATTCTCAATATAGCCTTCTAATCTACAAGATGTGCTATCAAGAAAGATCACGAGATATTTTAATATAATTTTGCAGCAAGTTAATGAACTCTCTCTTAGACAACGGGTTTTCACTTAACAAGTCAAGAATAACATTTTATTTGTTTATAGTTTTTGAATAGGTTGTTGGGATATAAAGATTAGTACTGCCAAGCCTAAGAAGAGTTAGTACTGCTATTCAAAGTTTCTCCTGCTAATCTTGTCCAGAGGATATGCGGCGCATGTGGGTCTGTAGTTACCTAATCTTGACAAAGCATGCACAACAAAGCATGTGTTGCTTTACGGCTACAAAGACATGTTTGGATAGTTTGACTTCTATGCATTAATTACTATAACGTTTAATTGGAATTCTACAATTTATAAGTATAGTTCTATACCTTAGAAGCATGCGTATGCATTGTAACAGTTGTGTATAAAGATAGATCACTTGTAACTTAGTTAGACACACATACACTCAGACTTTTTTTTTGAAATCCTATGCACCTTATCTTAGATAGGAAAACATTGTTAGCTTCAAGGTTATTATAACCCTAATACAACCAACTGTATTCGTATTATTTTCATTAATAATATTGGAGCTTTTGCTATACAATTTGTGTGTTCTATTCTTCATCATATACAAACAATTAACTTCCAAACTTAACAAGTATTATTCCGCAAATTTCTTGTTAAGAAGTTCAAGCACAGTTAAAGTTTAATCTTGATCTTGATCAAGTCGATCCTGTCATAGGTATATGATTTTTATTTTACTACTATAGTGTAATATTATAAACTCAAGCTGTTAATGGTGTATGAATAATAGTCGATAATCTTTAGCCCAAGAGTACGAATGGGAACATTTGGGAAATTACGTGTGAGCAACGTCTATGTTTGAATTAATACAACTATGTGAGACTGTTAATCTTCTATAGTCTATACTATATGGAAGAAAGTTAAGAAATTGTAAATTTAAACATATTTGTTTAAATTGCGTCTCAATTCCCAACACTACACAACGTTAAGGTATCGCAATTGTGATTCTAGTTGTATGCTCATACGATCTATGACCTGAACCTCAAAGAGTTAGTCGAGTCAATCTAAGATCCTTTTGGCTATAGGATCTGCGAGGATCGTAAAATTGGACGCAAGATCATTTATTAGTATCAATAGATTGGTTATAGGATCGATGAATAGGTTATGACATCATTTAAAATGTTTTTTTTTCCTATTAAGTTTTGTATAAGTTGCTGTAATTACAATACTTGTGATATATATACCGGACATCATAATAGGTTCTTACAATCACACGCGGATCATATTATACTGAATTTATAGAATGAAAACGATTTTACGGGTGTGTTTGACAAAACTAGCTCGTAGTTGGAGCTGAAAGCTTATAGCTGGAGCTTATTTTTTAAGTTGTAAGTTAGAGTTTATTTTTTAAGCTGTAAGATGAAACTTATTATTTTATAAATGTTTGGCAAATAGCTAAAGCTTATACATATGAATTGACATAAAAGGACAAAAAAGTACATGATAAATAATATATAAGGGGTATTTGTGTAAATTTTCATTTCATAAGCTATAAACTTATTTTTAAAAGCTACTTCTAATAGCTTTTCTTCTAAAGCTTATTTTTAATAAGCTCTTAAATTTTTATATGTCAACAATATTAGAAGCCTGAGCTTATAAAAAAATAAGTTTAAGCTTCCATAATCTTCTATAAGCTAGTTTGTCAAACACAACTTATCTAATACAATATAATTTGACAACCTTTCATAACGTTACTTCGTAGATTATATGTTGACAATACCCTATTAATTATTCCATTTGCATAACGTAATTAGAAAAGATAATAACCTTTCGGTCATTCGGTGCTAATATGCATGTGAAACAATATTATACTACTTTGTATTGATTTTTAAATTGTTACGTTTAAAATGCATACTGATCAAAATAAAAATAAAAAACCTAACTATATAAGCTGACTTATTTCAATGGATAATAAAAGATTGACTTTAGCCTACCGGTAAAGTTCAATTCCAATTACCCATTTTCTCAGGTTCGAATCTTCGCGATGAAATTTTAGTTTTTTTTTTCCTACGCAAACCCTAGATTCACCGTCGTCATCCACCGTTTCGCAGATCTTCGGCGAGCATCTCGCCTCTACTCTCCGAGCTTCATCTCGACGAAATACCGGCCATGGATATAGATCCACCGGCACCGCCATCTTCAACTCCGAAAAAGGTCGCAACTTCATTTGTATAATTGTTAATATTTATATTCATTTATTTCTTTTTATACTTCAGATCTGAGTTCAGAATTCTTAAACTGAAAAGATTAAGTGTTCAATTTTACAGCTGAAGTTTGCGCCCAAACGACCGAGTCGTCGGAAAACTGCTCCGGTGTTGCCTAAAAGGTACGTTCAATTTTTTTTATTATTCACTTTAATGTTTTTTATTATAAGTACATAAAGTAATTTAATCTGTGCAGTGACAGTAGTGATGATGATGCTGAAACCAAGCAGAAATTACTCCGCAAAGTCAATGTAATTAATCTCTTTTTTGTATTTTCAGTTAATAAGAAATTTAATTTAATTTAATTTAATTACTACTAGTAATAGTAATATTTTTTATCTATATAAACAGATCACTTTGGTTCCAAATATAAAACGAAAAGATACTCCGTATTTAGTATAGTATAAGAGTAAATAATATTAGACCATTTCCTTTTTATTATCCTTCTTGTGCCAATAATACTTAATACTATACTTATACAAACAAAGTGTAATGTTTAACATTCACATTGGTTAGTTTGTGAAGTCATGTGCGTTTAGTCTTTTTACTATGTTCAACATAATTCGAGTAGTTGTTTTGATTGAGTAGTTCAAGCTTAAAACATCGAGCCATATCGAATCAAACTTGATCACGTTTTGAGTTCAAGTACAAATATGAGCTCCGAATATATAAAATTCGAGCTTTACTTATGGGAGCTCGATAACGATTCTATTGAGTTATTCGAACTTATGAGTAAAATTGAGGCGCAAGTGTGCCCTGGCTGGAGGCAAATATGTTCATCAACGTATCGAACTGGGCTTATTCAAGTTGTTACAGCCTGTCACATATAATATACTGTTGTGACAGTGTTACTCGTATATCATAAATTCAACAGTTGATTAATTTGGTAAGTTATGTCATTAAATGGACGGTAATAGTATCTAAGCGAGGTTTATAGATCTCTGTATTTTGGTTATGCTACCTTCCTTGTGGTTAAGCCTCCTATGAACCAGGTCTCTGTATTCTGACATTCCATGTGGTTACGCCATGAACCTGTTTCTCACATCATGTCAATACACTCACAAGAATCTTATGGTTTGCACTGTTACTGCTGCTACAGAACATGGGAATGAGAAGAAGTTGATACGAACAGAACTAATTTATTGTCTATCTTATTCTTCTTGTTTTCAATTAATTATAAATCAAGTATATTTTTGTGTCTTGCAGGAGCGCCTCGGCTCACGGAGGCCTAAAGTAGAAAAGAAATGTAATTCTCAGTTTCACAAAACCCTATTAACATTGCCATCAAACATAAGTCAATAGACAAAGAGCTTTTTGAGTTAACTTGCTAAGTTTCAACTTGCAGCATCAGACGACGTTACAACTTTGCAAGGAGATGGATCATCAAAGACTCGTGACCAGCCAAAAGACGGGAATAGCAAAAAAATCTCAAATTTCTCTTCTGAGAATAGTCTCATTCTTTCATCCTCGGCTGTTACAAAAGATGAGGATATTGATAAAATGATGGTAGATGATCAATCTAATTCTTCAAGTGATACCGAGTATAAAGAACCGTGGGTGAGTTACAACTCTTCTACTCGTATCTTATTAGCCAATTAGGAAGGTTATGGACATATGTGTTACTTGAAAATTGCATGTTTCTTGGTGTAAATCACAGGGTCCCAATTCATACTATCCCATCAGTCTTCCTTTGAGACCTTTTGGTTCTGGCAACCCAGGTACAGTTAGAATGAATTCTTCACTAACAGCACACTATTAAACTAAATTCATGTTCGTCATAATCTTTCGTTTTTTACTTTTTATTTTTTAAATTTTGTGTTTCCTTGCAGAGGTCCTTGATGCAAAGGAGTTTGGGGAGGAGTTGGAATATGATGAGGCTAAAATCAACTCTGCTGTGGAGCTCGGACTGTTGGTGGGTCATCGTGTTTAACCAAATTTAAGCTGTTTCTTTACTTCTGTCAGTATACCAATACTGTAAATTTTGTTGATACTAGGGGCAGGAGAACAATGAGAAAAAGGAGATGATCTTTTTCCAACTTCCTGAAAAACTTCCCCTGGATAAGCTGACGAATCAAGTCACAATTAGCGCAAAGGGGAAAGAGAAAGTCGAGAGCTCGAGTTCTTCTAAAGAAGATGTTTCTAACAAAGGCTCTGGTTTAAAAGACTTGCCCGACGGGCACATGGGCAAAATACTGGTTTACAAAAGTGGAGCAGTCAAGCTCAAGCTTGGAGACATCATCTACAATGTAAGTTTCTGTGGCCAAATCTTGATTTTTCTTTTGGCAGCATTCATGTATTAATTGTGTGCACTTCGTCAATTATGTAGGTTTCGCCTGGTATTCTTGGTGAATCTAAACAAGATGTTGCAATGATGAATACTAAAAGCAAACACTGTTGTGTGCTTGGGCCAGTTGATAAGAAAGCCATTGTAACTCCTGATGTGGATTCCATCTTGGACAACATCAAGCAGCTCTAATGCTACAACATCCATCCAGCAGTAACAAATTGTTTTAGGAGTATAACCAGAGATGACAGAAGAGCTTTGCAGTAGATTTGTGAACTTCATTAACTGTGGGTATGTCTATATCGCTAACAACTAGAAATTGTCTATGCAACTTAGAGGAAACTCATGCTTCATGCACAGTAATCCAGTAGGGTATAAAAGATTCACTGTCCATAATTTTGCAGTAACATTACATCATGTGTAACTTAACTTAATTAACAAGACACTAAAAGATAACCATGTAAAGGGCTTCAACCTTTGTAATGTCTGAATTTAGAATTTTAAGACCTGGAAGCCCGGGTCACAACTATAATCAACATGGCCATAACTGAAAGCATAAAAGAACTTCTTAGTTTCTTCTCCAAGGGTTCGGTCACTTCGGTGGCTGCACCGTCTTCCTTTGAATTCTCTTCGTTTCTTGGAGACTGAAACAACTTGTTCACCATTTCTGTCACATTCTCAACTATTTCCATCACTTTTGTCTTCGTGTTGATAAATATCCAATTTAGAACATCCGAAACTGGAATCGAACCATCAGAAGATTCAAACTTATTGTTATCTGATCTCTCTGATATACTATTGTTGGCTGCAAAGTGCATACACCCCAAAAAATTATCAGTAATAAAATGGCATTATGTGGGCTTCAAAGTTTTGGTATAAATCATAACATCTCATACAAACCTTCATATACCGAATCTCTTAGCTCCCGAACCGCCTCATTATTCATAATAGCTTCCCAAACAGATTTATCAGATGCTAATGATATCACCATTCTCTGAACAATTTAAACTTAAATTAAATCATCTCAACTTAGATTAATGTATGGAAGCTAAACTGTTAAAGGTACCTTAACAGAAGGTTCCGTTTGCAGTAAATGAAAAGCATCATAAACACTTTGAGAACCACGAGATTGCATCATACTTGTTGAGGGTTCAATCCAATCTAACTCCCACCCAGAATCATGAGAACTAATAGGGGCATCAAGAACCCTAAAGGTCACAAACAACACTAATTTATATGATATGTATAAGTTTATAACAGTTAAGAATCATCAAATTTGAAATATAAATCATACTACTTACTGTTGAAGAGAAGAAACGGCATGATGAACTTCATCCATGGATGGAACGGTACTGAAAACAAAATCATCATATTCATTAGGGTGGTGGTTAGAAGAGATAGAAATGGTGTTAAAATTATTATTATTATTATTATTATTATTATTATTATTATCAGATGAAGAAGAAGGTTTATAAGTGGGTCTTGAAGTGGGTGAGTTGGTATTGGTAGTGGTTGAGCCAAGGCCACCGGAGGTAGCCCTGACGGCTCTGTGAACGGTTTTCATCATTCCTGCACCACCACCGCCCAAGGGTCCGAATGACCTTCTCATGTGGTGGTCATCTGTTTTGTTGTTTTTAAGATATTTTGGTTTCTTACAGGGGAATCTATAGATAGACAAAAGGATATGTAATATTTTTCGGCAAGGAAGTTGCAACGTGGTTTTACTATTTACAAGAAGAATTTTTCCTCTCCACTCCTTGAAGTATCTTGTGTTCTTTACATGCCCCATGTAATTTGGGAGGTGATACAAAACGACTCTTATGTTTTCCATGATTTGGTCGTGTACAAATAATTTGTCTTAACTTTTTTCTAAGAAAATGAAATTCTCAAATGATAAGATTTTGACACTTACAAAATCAATCAAAAGGTAGATATGAGGAGAGAAAATTGGTGGATAAGGCATGTAATAAAATTACTCTGTAGTGGACAATACTTTAACATGATTAATATGACGAAAAATCCTCACAAGAACTCTTAAGTTTTCTAAGTATCTTGAGATGATCAGAGAAGGTTAAAAACGGCCACAAGAAGTAAATTACTCTTAAGTCTTCTAAAGACGCATACATTTGAGTAAAGAAAAAAAAAACCTAGTTCACCGGATAACCGATTAATTTTTTTTGTCTCTGTCTACCCGTTTAGAGGTAAAAAAGAAGTAATTTATAATAGTAATGGTGGATAAGGTGATCGAAGCGTGATTCACCATTTCTGTATGTAAAATCTATACGTAGCCCATTAAGTTCTAGTAACGTTATAATTCGACCCCTATGCATGCGTGAAAAGAATATATATCATATTCTTTATTCCAACATATAATATATCACATCTACGATTATAAATAAATCATCACTCTATGTATTTCAAAATTTAATAAAAATACTGTATACATTTATACTTTTATCTAAGGTCATGGAAATTAAAATTTACACTCTTAAGCCTTAACTAATGTGTTAATACACTCCTCTACGAAGAGTAGTTTTGTATAGCCGTGACCAAAAGAAACCGGGACGGAACCCGAAACCGGAAAAAAAACGAAACCCGAAACCGGTCAAAACCGGTTTTGACCAAAACCGGTTCGGTTCTTGTAAAAACCGGCGGTTTAGGAACCGGTTTGGGATATATCCGTTGGCGAACCGGGTTGGAACCGGTTTTATCCGAACCGGTTTGGAAAACCGGTTAGAAAAACTGGTTCGAAACCAGTTTTTGAGCTATTCAAGAAACTAGCCGTTTTTTGAGTTTTTTACCGTTTTGGGGGTTTTTTTTTACCATTTTGCCATCTTAAAATTAGTATAAATAGATACCTTGGTTTGGTTTAGTCACAACACTCAATCTTGTTAATTCTAGTCTTTAAACACTCAAAACGCTTACGATTTACGTACGAAACGCTCTCAAACTTTTTCTACCCCTCTCAAAACGCTCTCAAAACGCTCTCAAAATGGCAACTCAATCTTCTTCAACTTCCGACGGTGTTGGTTCTTCAAATGCACCAACCGTTGTTTAAGTTTTGGTAACCAAACGAAATTCGGAGATTTGGTGTAATTACGACAAAGTGTTGTTGTCGGATGGTTCGACTAAGGCATTTTGTAAACGTTGCGGGAAATTTTTGAAAGCCGACTCCAACTCAACATTGAAATCACATGCTACAAAGTATTGTGATGAAGTCAAAAGTAATCCGGAGTCGGGTCAAGCAACCATGTCACGAGATGGGAGTATTTTTACCTACGAAGCGGAGCGGTGTCGAGAAGCATTTGCAGGCTTTGTGATTCAAGAAGCTTTGCCGTTCAACCACTTCGACAACCCTCGGCTTACTAGGGTCATTCAAAATACTCTTCAACCGCGATATAATCATGTAAGTCGTCTTACTCTTAGACGTGATGCTCTTAAATTGTGGAAAAATGCTAAAAGTCAACTAATAATCGGTTTTGAAAACTTAAATACAAATGTATCTTTAACAACCGATGTTTGGTCGGCTCCTCATGGTTTGCCCAGTTCGTACCTTTGTGTTACTGCGCATTGGGTTGATCCCGCAACTTGGCAAATGATGAAACGTACCATTGCTTTTGAAAACTTTGACTATCCTCACACGGGTAAAAACTTATTTTATATGTTATGAGATGTAATGAAAATGTTTAAAATAGAACAAAAGGTTTTTTCAATCTCGTTTGATAACGCGAGTAATAATACAAACGCCGTTCAAAGATTAATACTAAAATACGAACCACCTTTGAAAGACATTTTCTACCATAGTAGATGTGTTGCACACATCATTAACTTGGTTGTGCAAGACGGACTAGCGGTTGAAGAAATAAGCGTAGTAAAAAACGCGTATAAAACTATGTTACAAGATATATTTTGTTCGGGTAAGGCTAGATACAAACATTATATGAGATTGTGTAAGGAAACGGATTCCATTTTTTTAACCCCTAATTGGGACATGTCCGTAAGATGAAATTCGACTTACAACATGTTCATTTGTGGTTTACGCCAATGCGACACTTTATACGTTTTTCATGATCAACTGGTTTTGCAACACAATTTTCCTCCGAATATTGGGAGGTTATTCAAAAGTTAACCGAATTGCTCAAAGTTTTTAAAACCGCAACTACTTTATTATCGGGTGTTTATCATCCCACGAGTCATTTGGTACTTAATCGAATATTTTTAATGAGTTCAAAACTAAGCGAATACGAATTTTGTGGTAATGTATATACAATAATGGTGGCTCCCATGAAAGCAAAACTACGAAAGTATTTTAAAGAAATGCCACCGGTAATTAGTTGTGCCGCCACATTAAACCCATGTTTGAACATTTCCGGGGTGGAATTGCTTATCGATAACATTTGTAACGATTTGGATTTGAATGATGAGGACTCATTTTTTGCACAAAATACAAAAGACTATTTTAACAAATCTTTTAAAGATTTATTTGGTCATTATTTTCAAAAATATGGTTCAACAACAATGGTTTCTTCTAGTTCAGCTTCCACGATGTTTGGTTCATCATCTTCTTCCCGAGATCCAATGATTAATTTATATAATAGTTTAAGACAAAAAAACCATAAACGGGTAAGGGATGATGGTGACCAAAGGGCCACTAGCGAATATGGGAGATATACTGGAACGGATTTTTTAGCCTCAATGGGACCCGAAGAATTCGCACATTTTGATATTTTAGCTTGGTGAAAAGGGAGGGAATCTCAATTTCCCATTCTAACCATCATGGCCCGAGATTTACTAACCGTCCAAGCTTCTACGGTAGCTTCGGAATCCGCTTTTTCTCTTAGTGGCAGGGTATTATCTATACGAAGAACAAGACTCACACCGGCCTCATTAGAGATGTGTATTTGCTCGAAGGATCATTTAGACGTCGCGGAACGTATACAAAACGTTTCAAGTCTTGAAGGTGAATTGGAATACGAAGGAGATATACACGATATCGAGGTGGAAGGGGTATGGCAATATCACTTTCCGATGAAGAAATTGCTCTCGATGAAGCTTCGCGAGAGGCTACCTCCGAAGAAGATTTCGACTTTTGAAGACTACGCTAATTGAAGATGTTAGAAGAATTGCAGATTATGAAAAATTGAAGATTTTGAAGATTATGAAGAATTATGAAGACTTTTTTGTTTCAAGAATATTTTTATGAAGATTAAGAAGACTTTGTTTTAAGTTATTGTTAAGCTATGTTTCCATTCCTAATGTACTAGCATTCTATCGAAAAAAATTTGAAGAATACGTTGGTTTTCGCTAAAACGCTTAACGCTCGACGAAGATTGAATTATATAGAATTATTTGTTTCAATAATATTTTTAGAAGGATTTAGAAGACTTTGTTTTAAGTTATTAGTTAGTTATGTTTCCATACCTAATGTACTAACATTCTATCGAAATTTTTTTGAAAAATACGTTAGTTTTCCCTAAAACGCTTAACGCTCGAAGAAGATTGAATTATATAGAATTATTGGTTTCAATAATATTTTTAGGAAGATTTAGAAGACTTTGTTTTAAGTTAATGTTAAGTTATTTTTCCATACCTAATGTACTAACATTATATCGAAATTTTTTTGAAAAATACGTTGGTTTTCCCTAAAACGCTTAACGCTCGAAGAAGATTGAATTATATAGAATTATTTGTTTCAATAATATTTTTAGGAGGATTTAGAAGACTTTGTTTTAAGTTATTAGTAAGTTATGTTTCCATACCTAATGTACTAACATTCTATCGAAAAAAATTTGAAAAATACGTTGGTTTTCCCTAAAACGCTTAACGCTCGAAGAAGATTGAATTATATAGAATTATTGGTTTCAATAATATTTTTAGGAAGATTTACAAGACTTTGTGTTGGGTCACAAGGTTCCCAAAACTTAGATACAGATTAAATAACAGTTATCTTAACGTGTTAGTTTATATCCAAGTTTATATCAAACAAGTTTAAATTAATCTAGGCGGAAAACAAGATTAATTTTGACACAGAGTTTATTATGAATCAAAGTATTATTCACAATAAAGTATTTGTCTCACACAGATGACAAAGTATTCAAACCCACACAGATGGTTTGAATATGATCCAAGTATTAGTATATTAAGATACAATTATCACTACAAACTTTAACAGTTAGTGTGGTAATGCTTTGAGCCTAAGCTTAAAGGTCTTGTATACTATTTTGCTTTGAGTGCTTGGATTACTTGGATACATAGCAGTGCTTTTTGAACTGCTATTTATAGAGCTGGGTGTAACTCTATATTATCCAGTTTACATAGTTGTCTAAGGAATAACAGATGCATCTTGGGCAACTTTGCACGCTTCCTTTTTGCTTTTCTTGAAAATAGAAAAAGCAAAAAGGTAAAAGGTTTCTTTGCTGAGAAGAAAACCTTTCTTCGATGTTTGACCTTTCTCAAACATCTCATCAGTTGTATCGAGCCTTGGGAAAGAAAAACTTCTTCTGTACAATTGTACTTTCGTTCTTCAATCTGTGCTCTTCAGTATGTGTTCATCAGTCTGTGATCTTCAGTCTGTGATCTTCAGTCTGTGAACTTCAGTCTGTGAAGTCTTCTGAATTCAATCTTCATTCTTCAGATGATGAATTCATAAGTCTTCAAGGAGAGCATGGCTTTCAGTCTGTGAGATTCTTCAGTCTGTGCAACACAGACTCAGAAACAATTCTGCAGTCTGTGTCGCACAGATTCAGAAGTACAGACTCAGGAATTTCACTAAGTTTCTTGAATACAACTAAGTTAGATTTTGACTCCTCAGATTTATAACTTGGGCTTGATCATTGTTTTTCCCAACACTTTGTTTTAAGTTATTGTTAAGTTATGTTTCCATACCTAATGTACTACCATTCTATCGAATTTTTTTTGAAAAATAAGTTGTTTTTCCCTAAAACGCTTAACGCTCGAAGAAGATTGAATTATATAGAATTATTGGTTTCAATAATATTTTTAGGAAGATTTAGAAGACTTTGTTTTAAGTTATTGTTAAGTTATGTTTCCATACCTAATGTACTAACATTCTATCGAAAAAAATTTGAAAAATACATTGGTTTTCCCTAAAACGCTTAACGCTCGAAGAAGATTGAATTATATAGAATTATTGGTTTCAATAATATTTTTAGGAAGATTTAGAAGACTTTGTTTTAAGTTAATGTTAAGTTATGTTTTCATACCTAATATACTAATATTCTATCAATTTTTTTTTGAAGAATACGTTATTTTTCCCTTAAACGTTCAACGATCGAAAAAAAAAAACAATTATATAGAAAAACCGGTTTGAAACCGGTTTTTGAACCCGAACCGGCCCAAACAGGATAGACTCGGTTTTGGTTTTTCACCCTCCAAAACCGGTTCGGTTCCAACCCGGTTTTTGAAAAAATCGGTTCTTGACCATTGACCAAAAACCGGTTCGGTTTTTCAACCCGAACCGGTTTGGCCCAAAAACCGGTTTTGTTCACCTCTAGTTTTGTACATAAAAAATAAATCGAAGCCCGATCAGAAATGGGCCGTAATAAAATATCAGGCCCAAACATTCATAGACCTACTACCACTCTCTAAAACCCTAGTTCAAACCTAATTTCACATTTTTACGCTTATTAGCAGCCTTCTCTCCGCGGTTCGAAATCCAGAAAGGGCGCAACCAACAATGGGTAATCGATCTCTGCCATTTCAATTTCCGCTTTATCAATTGCTGTAATGTGTGATTTTTAATTAATTGAAGTTATATTGAAGTGATTTCAATGGTGATTATGACAACCAGGTGCTTACACGTATGTGTCGGAGCTATGGAGAAAGAAGCAATCGGATGTGATGAGGTTCATGCAACGGGTGAGGTGCTGGGAGTACCGTCAGCTTCCTTCTATCGTTCGGGTCACCCATCCTACCCGACCCGATAAGGCTCGTCGTATGGGTTACAAAGCCAAACAGGTATATAAAGTTATCTAAATACATTTCAATTTGTACGCAGATGTTACAGTGTCTATTGATTTGTGATTGTAATTTCTTATGCTAATGATTTTGTATAATGAAGATATATGCTAGAATCAAATGGATCTAAAATATGCCTGACTGTGAATATATATTGAATAAACGGAGCAATAGTAAATGATTCTGATAAATGTGTTTACGTTATTATTCTTTCTGTGTGCTATTGATTTGTTCAATTTGTTATTTTCTGAAAGAAAAAGATTTCATTTACTACGAAGTTTAAGTTTCATTTCATTGTTTACTCAGCTGATACTGTAGTTTTATAGAAATGTAAAAATATTTGTCAAAAGTATGAAGTAAACCTAGATAATAATAATAATAATAATAATAATAATAATAATAATAATAATAATAATAATAATAATAATAATAATAATAATAATAATAATAATAATAATAATAATAATAATAATAATAATAATAATAATAATAATAATAATAATAATAATAATAATAATAATAATAATAATAATAATAATAATAATAATAATAATAATAATAATAATAATAATAATAATAATAATAATAATAATAATAATAATAATAATAATAATAATAGAGTGATTGTAGTGACCCTAAACTCACAAGCATCCAATAAGCTGTGATGCTCTTAATGAAAAAGTAAATATTGGTCAAGTGGTAAATGTAATTTATGTTTTTGAGTTGAATTTAAATACCGGTAACGACGACCCTATATCTCTATTGTTGCTGAGAGATAGTTATCCGTGGCAGTGTTCTTACGAATTATGGTTTTGAATATCATATTATGCAAGGTATATTATTGTAGGTGGTTCTATACAAAAGCTCAATATATTGTATTTTCCATGTGTGGTTGTGTACCACTATGTTTTCTGGTTTAATGTATTTCTGTTAATCCTTTTAGTACGGAAAAAGTATTGATTTCTTAGAGTTAACTTTAAATACAAATGTGTGGTTGATATCATATGAACATGTGATAGACTTACCTAGTTTACAGGTTTATATGTGTAGAGATCATTTGTTGTTGGATGTTCTTATGCTAAATCTTTCGATCATTACTAATTTGGTTATAATTGCAGGGGTATGTGATTTATCGTGTACGTGTTAGGCGTGGTGGACGAAAGAGGCCAGTTCCTAAGGGTATTGTTTATGGTAAACCAACAAACCAGGGAGTGACACAGCTTAAATTTCAACGTAGCAAGAGGTCTGTTGCTGAGGAACGAGCTGGAAGGAAGTTGGCTGGCCTTAAGGTCCTCAACTCTTACTGGTTAAACGAGGTATGCATTTGCTCAAACATATTTTTATAATGTAAACTGTGATTTAATTATTTTGAGTTGCTAGGCAGACTAGCACTTGACAGCAAGCAGTTTACTGAGTTCTCCCCTGATTATTGTAACAAGAAGTTCCAGTAATCAGGTTATAATTTTGTTAATGTTTGGTTGAACATTTAGTTAGACACCAAATCATTATTTTTTACCAGGTTCAACTTCAACGTATGTGACTCTTAAGCTGTAAAATACAGCAACCTATCTACCTTTTTTAATCTAATTTGAGTTTCTCAAGGCGTTTTATTGTCACAAGATCCTTCTTTTTGCAAAACACTAGAACAACTAATCCGTATTTCATTCTCTAGCATTGTTAATAATGCAGCTTTCTAATCAATCCTTTCTATCCAATTTCATACAACTTCAAAACTAAATTCACACTTCAGTTATCTAAAAATGATTTGCTGGTTATCATTGGAAATTTTGTATTTTGGGTCTCTTAAACTTTGTTACATGTGCAGGACTCTACTTACAAGTACTTTGAGGTTATCTTGGTTGATCCAGCCCATACTGCTATCCGTAACGACCCAAGGATTAACTGGATCTGTAACCCGGTCCACAAGCACAGAGAACTTCGTGGACTAACTTCTGCCGGAAAGAAATACAGAGGTCTCCGTGGGAAGGGTCACTTGAACCACAAACAACGTCCTTCACGAAGGGCTACCTGGAAGAGGAACAACACTCTTTCCCTTCGCCGTTATCGTTGATAACTTTATGCAATGTTTTATGGTGTCTCCATTTCGATCTATTGTCAACTTAGTCTTGAAATTCATATCTTTTGTAGGATATTACTTTCTGTGGTTTAAATTTTGATCCAAACCTAGTTTGAGTTTTTGTATCTGAGATGTTATATTGCTTTAATATATTATCATATCATATATGGTCTTTGAAACTTGAATGCATCTTTTTTCTAAGCTCTAATCAAACTTAATTCTTTTGATTTGGTCGTGTGTTTTGATTTTGCTTTCCTTTGGATCTAATTATTTGGCCCATGGATGACCCTATTTGTAGTCCATTAACTTTCATAAATGATAAAAGCCCATATGCAAAAAGAAATGTACCATAGGTTTTGGGATGATCTATAAAGTACTGTGTGGTTTTCTTTAGCATATGGCCAAAAATCAATTTATAAGATTTATCGACTTAAATTATGGACATTTTTTGCTTTCTTGGAGGCATTTATTATGTATATACATGAACCTTTTTGTTTTCTTGGTAAATATCAAGAGATAGCAGAAACTGCAGAATATTACAATTTTATATGATATGATAAGATCAATTTTATATAATTAATATCATATATGTATATATTATATATGTTATATTGTTATTGCACTACCATGATTTGATTTCAAAATATGTAATGGAGTGTTATCTAGACCTTCAAAAAGATCTTCACCTCATTCTCCACCCATTCTATAATAATAAATGGACCACTAACCCACTCACTCTGCCCTGCATTGCTATTGTACTTCATGCATGTTCAATAGTACTCACCACCTTACACAATTCCAAAGAACTAACAATAATTTTTCTAGTGAGGGTTTAGAATTGCGTTTTGAAGAGATTATCTGATTATCGAGTTCACAAAAAATGCAAATAATTTGAGAATTTTTTTTTGGCAAAAAAAGTGATTATCTGTTTGTTAGAGAGAAAACGCAGTTCTAAAAAATTAAAGTAAACGTAAAATCTTTTTTAAAAACATAATCTCAAACACCCTGAAACTTGGATACGCAAATTACAACACACACCTATTGTATATATAACGATATAGTAATTTTTGTATGTTTAATAAAAAAGACAGTGGGCTATTGTATTCATGTCCATATGCCACTGCATTCATGTCTATGTGAACAGAGGCCATTGAGTAATCCCTATACTATGCGCATGCATAGTTGTACTATTCAATCTATAGGATCAAAGAATTCATCATCATTATAACTTATTATAACTATAACTATATGTACTGTATTCAAATTATAATTATAAGTTCTTCAAATATTTTTAAGAAAACATTAATCCAATTCAATAATAATTAAAAGGCACTTGAAGTGGGTCACCAAAAATAGGGTTGATGATTTGTAGGACTCCTCCAATGGGCCAAAGGGTCCATTAACCATTGAAGTGAAATCAACTCATGCACTTGCTAATTATATGCAATTGAGATCTTCTCCTTTAATTTTGTATCATGATTAAAATGTAGACTTTTATATTTTCACTCTAACAAACAAAAAAAGTTTCAAAAAGGATAATGAATATACTTCCAATCTTCCAAGACAATATCATGATACTTTGCTTCACATATTAAAGGGTAAAACCGACCTTCTGACGTCCCACACCGACCGGTCTCACAGTCAACATTAGATAAGTAAATCGCCGATATGAATTGAGCCCATGATTTTCGCATTTAGTTTAATAATCTTTTTCATTTAAATTTCAGCATCAGTTTATTTGAGGAACTAATAAAAGACGTGCGTCATTTTGTCTTCATCGCAGTCCATTTTTGAGCAATTAACAAAAGTTGGTCACCTTTCGGTTTATGCTCTATTAAAATATTCTTAGGTACATTATCATAAAAAGATATTTGACATGATTTTGGTAAGATGTCAAAAGCTGATTAAAATAGTTATGTGAAACGCTAGAAATCTAATTTTTATTTTTTAAATAAAAGTAAATAATTTATGTATTAACCCATGGTATATATATTTTTTCACCCATGACACCAAAGCAACTTTCTTTTTTGAGATGCCATCATGGAATATGACATATCATTATAGGACCCACTATCAAATCCTTTCTATAAATTCTCTAATATTCCATTGTTGTTCTATACTTAACCATTATTTTAAGCTTTATTTTGAAATATAATATATGTTCTTTAAAAGTGTTTAAATATACAATTAATTGTTAAAAAACCTTACTAATGATCGAAACAATTACATTTCGCTCAATTGTACGTCGTTTATATTAGAGACTAGTTATATTAAACATGTCAAAATCCATATATAACAAGAAAATTAGGCTATAAAAAGTTACAACTTAGAGCTAATTTGCAACTGATTTAAGGAGGTATGGAAATAGTAAAGGTCACATGTAAACTTGAAGCAATGTTGAAAATATGAATGATGTTGTTTTCCACTAAATTCATATGTTAATAATAAGTGTTGTTGATAAAAGTCATACCTATGGAGTTATTAATTTTGTGTGTGTTTTAGTGCGTGAAATAGTCCAAAAAGTCAAAGAAAATAGGGAATTGGTTAACTTGGTCTACTTTTTTGTGTCCTGCCTAAACAACTGGCCACAAACTACAACTACATGCTTTGCTTTTATAACATGATATGATAATGCTGTTAAAGAGTCTCATCACACATTCCCTTACTTCTATTCTTCATCTTTGGAACTATACAACTATGTACCATCCTTTTCTAGTGGCCCCCTTTCAATAAATTTTTTCAAATTTTTTTATTTTTTTTTACAATTTTTTTTTCTTCAAAATGATGAAATACCTTATCATCTAAGTGATTTAAAGAAAGAATATATCTTGACTTGGCAAAATAGATGTATATGCTAAACTGTCAAACTGTATAATTTAAGAACGATTTTGGTTTTGAAGATGGTCAAAACATTTTTGTGCTTTTTAACTGTGTAAATAAGTTTAATATTATACGTCAGAGACTGTTCTTTCCGGATATCTGAACAGAGACCCGTTTAAATATAGTAATAAAATAATACTCCGTGATACATTTCTTTTATTTAATTTCTCCTTTTGATGGGTTTGATTTAGTGGTTTGTAGGGGTGTGTAAAATACGGTTCGAACGGTGAGAACCGACAAATTGTACCGGAACCGTACCATCCTGAACCGATTATTCATATTATGGTTCGGTTCTCGGTTCTTACTTTTAGCCATTCACGGTTCGCGGTTCGGTTCGGTTCTAAACCGGAAAAACCGTTGTAAACCGCATGAACCGTAAATAAGGACTTAAGTTGCCTAAGCAATTGAAGTTTAAGGCTTGGAGTGTAAAATTCAAGTGATAATGGGAATTAATATGAGATGTAAATTTGATAAGTATTATGGTGGTGTGAAGCAATTAAATATGTTGATGTTCTTTGCAACTATATTAGATCCTCGAATGAAAATGCTGATTATACGGTTCGGGTTTAAAAAAATATGCAAATTGGATAAAGAGGTTGAGAAAGAACAAAAAAATGAACTCCAAGGTTGCCTATTCTTTCTAAAATGGCGAGAGGTAATTTAATTTAAATGTCAGTATATATTATGTAACTCATTTGTAATATACAATAATATTGATATTTGTTTTCTTAGATATTTGCATCAGAATTTTTCTACACTTTCAGTTATTACAAATTGTTAATCTTCCTTAACATTGTTGGAATACCTAAACCTTTTAGATTGGGAAATCATCACGACTTTTGACGATGTGCTAATTTGATATTCTTTTTTGAAGATATTTACGAGAGGCCGAATCATGTTTTGAATATTTGTTTGGTTAATGGATATTTTAGATCATTATAATTTGTTTATAAAATGTATTTAACTAATAGAGTAATACAACTTGTTCATGTTTTCTAGAGTAACCAAATAAAAAATATTACAACAAACCGGTTCTTCGGTACATCAAAGAACCGAACCGTGTAAAACCGGAACCGGACCGTAGCAAACCGCTTCTCTACGGTACGGTTCTCGGTTCTAATATTTACAGTTTCGTGGTTCACAGTTCGATTCAGTTCAGGCCGGTTCTAGCACTTTGCACAGTCCTAGTGGTTTGTGGCCTTTGGAGAAAAGAAACTAATGGACATGAATCAAAATAACCCTATATGATTGTTTTGCTTGTCACATGACATTTAAAGCAATCCATTTATTTTTTAGAATTTGGAAGATTGTTGTACCAATTTTATTTCTTAAAATCTATTCTTTTTTAAGATATTAGTTAATGTGGTATGCTTTTCGTTTCTTTATTGAATTATAAATTATATTGATTGATGTTAACATTTGAAGTAGGTAATGTCATGCATCACCAAAAGATTACAATTGCTATTCACATGTTGATCAAGACCCTTCTGTTAGCTACTGGCCCATTCCATTCTCTACATGTTATATATATTATCCATATGAAAGTTTCACTATTATTTGTATATTTCAAAATTATTTATCATGAGTATTTATAATATTTTGTGATAGGTATTTGTGTGAATTGTGAAGTAAAAATCAAATTTTTAAAATTTGCAAGAAAAGTTTCTATGAATTGTTTCAAATATGGTACATAGTTAGTGAGAATCATAACCATGAATAGATTGAAAGAGTTATTGTATGTGAGACACAAAATGGTCCCAAAATCCTGGAACCAAGTACATTTTGGTATGCTAGAATTGGGACAAAAGGAGTAGTATTGCTACAAAATTTCTTAAAGTTTGCACTAGCATATTGGACCAGTTAGAAAAGAGAGATAATTTGGCATATTTTACATTCTTTTGGGGTTTCTGCCATTAATGTTCTTGATTTACTTAACCATACACTCATCCATGTATTCTCATTGATGACTTGTTAAGCAGTTGGAAATTTATTTAGTTTATTAAGTTATGAGTAGTGGTGGATATAGAAGGGGACAGATGTCTACTTGAAAATTTTAAAATTACAAAAAGATATTTTTGTAAGGTAATTAGTTACATTTAAAAAAAAATTCTCCTTCAAAAATATATTCTTATCCCCACCGGAGTTCCAATTCCAAATCAAATAATCAGAGTTCACACTTGATGATTTTTTAAACAAATTATCAGTTGAAATAACTAAATAGTATTTTATTTGAAAAGAAAAGTCCAATAAAAATAACAAAAAAATAAAGAACAGATGAACCAATAAAATTGGTCCATTCCAAATACACATCTTCACTTTTTTTTTTCTTTAAAACTAAATATCACACAAACTGTATATCTATAAATTATAAAAGTTATACCGTTGAAATCAACATCATTTTATCTTTAATTAGAAATATCACATGATATACTTTTAACGAACTTTTTATATTTATTTTTAATCGGTATTTGAAATTCATTACGTTAAATCTAATAAATACTCACATTTGATTATATTTACAGTCAAATTTTAAGATTTAAATTACTAGCCATAATAACTAATAATAAATCAACTTTATAAATTAAAATTTTAAAATCACATGCAAATAATTTTACTTGACAATTTAATAGACCTACAAAAAAAAAAAAGTTTAATCACCTGTGATTAAACAATAAATTAATAATCACATGTGATTAAAGTGTAAATAAATACGAATTTC
Organism: Gnaphalium uliginosum; assembly: GCA_963930675.1. Taxonomy (NCBI): domain Eukaryota; kingdom Viridiplantae; phylum Streptophyta; class Magnoliopsida; order Asterales; family Asteraceae; genus Gnaphalium; species Gnaphalium uliginosum. The sequence continues at coordinate 1,634,355 of OZ005682.1, read as the reverse complement.
AAATAATTCTCATACATGTAAATAAATATAAAGGTAAAATCGCATGTGAACTATAAGTTATTACCACATACTTCATTTAAAAAACACATATGATTAAAACTCAAATCATTAATCACGTTAATCACGTGTGATATTGGCAGTAAACGAATGCAATTTTTAAAAATCTTATTTATAGTTATTTATGTGAACGAATATTAATTGTAATAATGAGTGACTTAACATCTAACATTGATGAATATTCGTGTAACAATGTTAAATTTTTATCATAAATCACATATGATTATACATAAAATCACATGTAATTGTACATAAAATCACACGTGATTATATATGTCGTATTTTTTAAGACCTGACAAAAATGAAAAAAAAGGAGAGTTTATTACAAGTATAGCTTTTGTGATATCTAATCGAAGAGAAAAAGACGTTGATTCCGAATATGTAATTTTTATAATTTTTAGTCATACCGTTTGTAAAATATTTAATATTAAAAGTTCGAATAGAAGTTGGATCTTAAACAAGTTAGAACAATTCTATTGGTCTCCCATTTTTCAATTTTTATTATTTTCTATTGAACTCACCTGTTCATTTTTAAAATATGAATATCATGTTTATATGTGCATAAGATTTAACAAATGTTCATATGTCCAACCGATTGCAAACCGACGACCCGTTAGAAATGCTCCTAATTATCTTTATATTTGAATAGAGAACTAACGAAAGGTATATATATACATATTAATGCTAACTAGTTTCACAAGTTGATTAAAAGTCGAGTAAATAGTAAGAATGATGGTGTCTTGTAACGTTTTAAATCACACGCAATATACACTATAAAAGTAAGGATTAAAGGATATATGGTAGCAAATGGTGATCAATAAGTAACAACCGTGATTTGTGCAACTTATATAGCACAAGTCAATTTTTAAATAATGTGTTCATGTATGAACTTTATCATGTATCCATAAACTTGTTTACCATATATACAATATTTGTCCCCCTCATAAATAAACCAAAATAATTATCACAATAATAAACATATACGAGTAAAATGTGTAAATCCATCCAATAAATAACTCAGAAAGAAAAATTCATCAATTAAATACGAATTTAAGTCTATAAAGACAAAATTTAGAATCAAAAAACGAGAAGGGTCATATTCAAGGATCCTAAAACAAATGGAATTTACTTTGTCGTATCAAATAAATTGTTAGTTTATATATATTAAAAGAAAAGAAAAAAAAAAAAAGACTGATCTAGTTGAACATGAGAAAATAGTGACTTTCTTGGATCCTGGGAGCAACAGCTGCAAGTGTTACCAAATGCAGCCAAAGATAAAGCTAAAAAGAAAAAAAAGAATTCCCAGGAATAATCATCAAAAGTAAAGTTTTTGAATATGAAATCCCAAGATAAAAGTTTTTCACCCACTACATTCCAAAACAACTTGCACTTCTTTAACCAAACTCAATTAATAATAATAATTCCCATTTCATAGACAAAAGCATGGACAAATAATTTATTTTAAATTTATTTATTTTTCTATTTTTTAGACGAGAAACCTACGATCTAACACATGTATTATACATCTACAAGCACCACGGATATTCTTCAACTTTTTGGTCGAAGCCTTGAATTCCTCACATACGTTAAGCTAAGGGTCATTTGGTAATTTATCTTACATATTATATTAGTATATTCATTTTAAAGTAAAAACTAAAAGTACTACTAGTACAGTTTAAATTAGAAAAAATGCAAGTAATAATAAAGAAAAAGAAAAGGTAAAGGAAACAGAGTAGTTGTTTTCACCTTAAGCAAAATATTGGGTATGTATAGAAACTAGAAAACAAGTAGTTGTAGTCTTTTGTAGAAGTAGAAGTAGAACATCATTCTATTCATTTTCAATCACCAAATATTTCCACTCAACAAAAAACACTCATCATGAACAACAAACATCATCTGCATCCAACAAGCACTCCTAAAAAGCAACAACAATCAACATCCTTCATTTCATTCCACCCTTAAAATCAACCATCTATTCTTCCTACAAACAACCACCTTTCACCACCATGAACCACCACCACCCACCGCCGTCATCGTTCTATCTTCTCGTACTCGTTTTCCTTCGTCTTTCATCCGCTGCACCCACCGCCAACCTTCCTCTACAACTTGTCTCACTACTTTCTTTAAAAGCGTCTCTAATTGACCCATTGAATACATTTCAAGACTGGGATCCGTCGCCCTCATTATCCAAGCCCGGGTTCGAGCCCGTTTGGTGTAATTGGTCCAGTATCAAATGTGACCCGAAAACATTCGAGATCAATACACTGGACATCTCTAACCGAAACCTCTCAGGCTCGATTCATGAAAACATCAAGTACTTAACTCACTTGCACCATTTAAACATAAGTGTAAACTCTTTCGCAGGGCCACTTCAGCCCGAGATCTTCAACCTCACGTTTCTTCGTACTCTGGACATCAATCATAACCTCTTCAGCTCAACATTTCCACCCGGGATTTCGAAACTAAAGTTTCTTACATTCTTCAATGCATACAGCAACAATTTCACCGGCCCTTTACCTGACGATATTGTTCATTTACGGTCTCTCGAGCATCTTAACCTAGGTGGAAGCTACTTCGAAGGGGAAATTCCAAAAACCTACGGCGGTTTCGAAAGTTTAAAACTCCTAGACCTTGCTGGAAACAGCCTCACTGGCCAAATTCCTGGTGAATTAGGGTTTATAAAATCGTTACAACGTCTAGAAATTGGCTACAATGCTTTCTCTAGCCAAATTCCAACACAATTCGCTACGTTATCGAATTTAACCTTTATTGATATCTCATCTGCTAATATCTCTGGTGAATTCCCAACCGAGTTGACTAACTTAACGAAACTCGACACATTGTTGATATTCAAAAACAATCTGTACGGCGAAATACCAAAAAGTATAGGCAACTTACAACACTTAAGGATTCTCGATTTATCGGATAACAAATTCTCAGGAAACATACCGAAGGAAATATCGTCATTAAAAAACTTAATCGAGTTAAGTTTAATGAACAATGAGTTAACCGGAGACGTTCCACAAAGTATCGGTGAGCTTCCAGCGCTCGAATTCCTGTTTTTATGGAACAATTCGTTCACAGGAATTCTACCACAAAAACTCGGTTTAAATTCGAAGTTACAAAGGCTTGATGTATCTTCAAATTCATTCGTCGGTCCAATTCCGCCTAATCTTTGCCTAGGCAACTATTTGGTGAAACTCATCCTGTTTTCGAATCAGTTTTCTGGAGAAATTCCGTTGTCGTTAGCAAACTGCACGTCGTTATTGAGATTTCGCGTGCAAAACAACAGACTCAACGGGTCGATTCCTATAGGATTCGGAAGTTTACCGAATATCACATTCATGGAGATGAGTAATAACAATTTCACAGGACCGTTTCCGGTTGATTTAGCAAATGCAGCTAAATTAGAGTACCTAAACATATCAGGTAATTACTAATTAGGGATGGAGTCAATGTGTAGTCATTTGACATTATTAGTTACGAAATTTACAGATTTTATATACAAACGTTACTAATTTTGATTATGAACCTAACTATGCAATGCAGGTAATTCATTTGGCAGTGTTTTACCGGAAAATATATGGAGTGCACCGAGTTTACAGATATTTTCGGCCAGTTCAAGTAAACTTACAGGAAAAATCCCTAAGTTTAAAGGCTGCGAAAATTTCTACAAGATTGAAATCGAAGGGAATGAATTGAGTGGTAGCGTTCCTTGGGATATTGGTCACTGTATGAAGCTGATCTCGTTGAATTTGAAACGTAATTCATTAACAGGCATCATTCCGTGGGAGATTTCAACTTTACCTTCAATAACAGAAGTCGATCTTTCGCATAACTTTCTAAATGGTACGATTCCTGATACTTTCGGTAATTGTAGTACATTAGAAAGTTTCAACGTGTCGTATAATCAGCTCACTGGGCCCGTACCATCATTCGGGCCAGCATTTTCGAGCCTACATCCGTCCTCATTCATGGGAAACGAAGGACTATGTGGCGGAGTAATTAAGAAGCCGTGTGGTACTGAAACCGAAACATTGGTTAGTCCACCACATACGAAGAAAACCGCGGGTGTTCTTGTATGGATAGTCGCAGCTGCATTTGGTGTAGGTATATTTATTCTTATAGCCGGAAGCCGGTGTTTTCGTGTGGCTTATCAGCGTCGGTTCATTGTAGAAGAAAGAGAAATTGGGCCGTGGAAATTAACTGCTTTCCAACGGTTAAATTTCACGGCCGAAGATGTAGTCGAATGTTTATCCATGACGGATAAGATCCTCGGAATGGGGTCCACTGGGACCGTGTACCAAGCCGAGATGCCAAGTGGCGAGATCATAGCCGTTAAAAAGCTTTGGGGGAAACACAAGGAAACAATCCGACGGCGGAGAGGCGTGCTAGCCGAGGTGGACGTGTTGGGTAACGTGCGACACAGGAATATTGTGAGATTGTTAGGGTGTTGTAGTAATAGGGAATGCACAATGTTGTTATATGAGTACATGCCTAATGGGAGTTTAGATGATTTGTTACATGGTAAAAATAAAGGTGATAATTTGATTGCGGATTGGGTTACTCGGTACAAGATAGTATTAGGCGTCGCACAAGGGATTTGTTACCTTCACCATGATTGTGATCCGGTTATTGTTCATCGTGATTTGAAACCGAGCAACATTCTGTTGGATGGTGAGATGGAAGCCCGGGTGGCTGATTTTGGTGTCGCGAAACTAATCCAATGTGATGAATCAATGTCGGTTATTGCCGGGTCCTATGGGTACATTGCACCAGGTACTGGTCTTTCGGTGACTATTTTATGCTATAACAAAATGTATATAAAGATATGATTTTTTTTTTTAGAACAAGGCAATTTTATTAAAACAAAACCAACAACATACATATAGCTAAAAAACTTTGATGCATTGATAGTTGTACCCTGTCACGATGATTTTTAGTTCGATATGTAGCGTGACGTATTCAATTCTTTGTGTTTTTAAATTTAATATAAAGAGAAGGGCTGATTTTGTAAAATTTGTAATTTTGGCGCCAATGAGTAAAAATTGTTTGAAGTTGTGTAGGCGCACTAAAATGCGCGTGAAGGTCCTTTTGCTTTTAAAACGTGTACTTTTTGGTTTTCATGGACCCTCACTGGATTTTGACAAAGATCTAACGGTGGTTAACCCTTGATATTGGCCTGCCAGTCCCTACACAATTATTTTTTAACAGTCCATCTTCCTTACAATGTGATATTGACATTTTTGTGCCTGTTACTTTATGAAACTCATGCAAAAACTTTTTTCATGTGAAATAAGTACTTTCCTTATAACATTAAGGCATTTTAGCCTAGACAGAGTTTTTTTTCTTATAACATTCTTCTCATAGAAATAGAATTTAAATGTTACATACTTATTTGGACTTTAAGACATATGGAGTACTAAATTATTTGATTTTGTGCAGAATACGCGTACACATTGCAAGTCGATGAAAAAAGTGACATATACAGCTTTGGAGTGGTGTTAATGGAAATTATAAGTGGTAAAACGTCCGTGAATTCTGAATTTGGAGATGGTAATAGTATAGTGGACTGGGTGAGGTCGAAAATGAAAACCAAAGAAGGGATAAGAGACGTGTTGGATAAAAATGCAGGGGCTTCGTGTAGCTCAGTGAGGGAGGAAATGATGCTATTATTAAGAGTGGCTTTGTTATGTACAAGTAGAAACCCGGCTGACCGGCCTTCAATGAGGGACGTTGTGTCAATGTTACAAGAAGCAAAACCTAAAAGGAAATCGCCGGAAAATGGTGACGGTAGAGTGGTGATTAGTGGTTGTACTAAACCTCTACCACCAACACAAAAGGCAACTGTTGAATGTTGATATAATTGGTCATTTGGAGCTTATTTTTACTCTCTTTCTTAATTTTTTTTGGGGGGATTATTATGAGTTTGTGTTCTTTTTTTCTTTCTTAAAGTAGTGGTGGGGATTGGTATAGAGAAGTAAAATTGTTTTTTGTAATCAATGAAATGTCAAGTCGTTTGGTCAACCATTGTTGGGATGGTTTTTGAGTTTCTGTAATTTGAGAAATGGCCAATATGCCCATTGATGTCTGTGTGCGCTGAAACTTGAAAGTGTTCTAAAAATAATTAGTGATGGTAATAGTAGGTAATCAAAGTAGTACTGTTACATTATTTGTAGTTGGCATACCTGTGGAGTTAATCAAATTTACTTGTCTACTACGAGTTAACCTAAATAACACACTCATAATACATCTAATGCACAAGTTAATTAAAACAATATATCAAGGATTTACACAATTAATTAAACTAAAATCACAACACACTTTGGTCCTAAAAGGTCAAGATTATAACTAACAACCTAAACACCGATGCCATCAGTAACTCCCCGGATATTATCCTCGGGTGATTGTGAAGGAAACACCACATTGTCGTATACAATGCTTGCAGCACCTGCTCCAATCAAGGGTCCGATCCAATAAACCGCTTGATTCCTGAAACTTCCACCAACGACAGAAGACCCAAATGAGTAAGCTGGGTTCATTGACCCACCTGTAAACGGGCCTGAAGCCAACACATTGGCTCCGGCTATTAACCCGATTACTAATGGCCCGATCGTCCCAAATGCACCTCTTCTTGGGTCACCTGCGGCATAGACAGTGTACACTAACGCAAATGTCATTACTCCTTCCAGAAACGATGCTCCAAATCCCGTCATTTCTTCTGGAAGCACATGAACCGGAATATTCTAGAGAAAAAAAAAAGTTAAAACTTAAAAAACGCATTTTTTTCATCAATAATGTTTTAAAAGTGATTATTCCTTCTAAGTTAGCATGAACTTATTCGCTTTAATTAGTCCAAAAACTTAAAACTGGTTATATATGATTTGAAAATACAATAATCAGATAATCAATTTGCAAACTCCTTCCCAAATTACAACAATGATTTAAGATTAAATTTTATACCATGTAGCATATCATATTAGATTCAAACAATCTTTAGGAAACATATGTGTGTACCGTTGTTACAGTCATGAATCTCAAGACCATACACGCAAACACCGAGCCTAGCATTTGAGAAAGCGCGTATGAGATTGCCATGGGGATACTAATATGTCCTCCAACCGCCATTCCAAACGTCACAGCCGGATTCACATGACCACCAGAAACATTAACGGCTAAATAAACCGCCGCTGTCAATGCAAAAGCAGTTGCAATGGCAGTTGCTATTAGGCTAGACGGATCAACCATTTCCGCTTCAGGCATCATTTTCCCTTAAAAAAACATTTCAAAAATAAAAGTTGAGATAAAAAAAATTATTTAAAATATGATACATGTTGCTAAAAATCATCCGTTTAACAAGTTTCAAAATAAATTACTACTTTTGTAATTTCTGATCATAAAAATCATCAATAACATCAAAAATTAGAAAATTAGAAAATTAAAAATCGTGGTGTTAAAAACTCTACGGTCTTTAAAGATCTTCGATGCAACATGTTCTAAAATAAAGTACTATTTGTATAATTTATGATCATTAAAAACCATAAACAACATTTTCGTTACAACTCGCACAAAACACATAAAATAGTTATAGAGACAGGAAAAAAGAGATACTTGAAGACATAGCCGACCCAGTTGCCGCGAAGACGAAAAAGAAAGTCGAGAGAAACTCTGCAAGATACATTCGCAGGGCCGCAGAAGTGATCGCGTGTTCGAATCTTGGTCCTAGAGTTGCCATTGATTCTGACATTTTGATATTGATATTAATATTATTTTATTATTTATTATTATATAAAAATAATTAAAATCGTTTTGGTGAATGCAGTTTGGAATGAGTGTTCTGAATGGTTTATGAAGATGTTATCAGCGGTTTTTACATGTTTTATAAGAAGGATTTTCAAAAATTAACCGCCAGTACCACGTGGCGCTGTAAGATTAGTTACTTATAGTTGGGGTTTCTACGGTTATCGTGTTTAAAATTTTCTATTAATTATTTTGTGGAAAAATTTTCTGAAAAATTTTCTAAGAAAACTGAAAAATTAGAAAACGCGTTTAAGTTGGAGTTTTCCGGATGAGTTTTATAAGAAAATGAAATATATGATTTAAGATTTTCTAACTTTCCTAATTTGAAAAATAAAAACTATATCCTTTACATTTGAACGCATTCTCTAAATCCTTGATTTTTTAAGGGACAAAAAACTCTATAAAAATAGAAAAGGAAAAATGAAGATACTTTTCCGTAAGTAAACGCGCCCTTAATTTTGAGGTTTTCATGGTTTATTATGATTTTTTTAAAAAACTATATTATTTATTATTTATATTTATATTTATTTTTAGTTTGACTATTCATTTTTTCTTTTAATACAAAATTGATTTTACAGTATAATTATTTGAATTATAATTTACGAAAACATACAACAATCAAAATGTAGAATTGCAAAGTTATTTTTAGTTTTTACATAACGTAATGATACATAATAGGTGAAGTAACCTGCCACTACTTCAAGATGGCCAATTTCTATACCAGCCGGCCCATGCTGAGACCAGCCCACTAATCCCAAGTGTTACAGCATGATTACAAAATGGATTGGGCTCGATATCAGCCAGCCCGATTATTAAATCTGCGAGGTTTGCAGACACGGCCATTAATCTCATCACTCTATCAACTTTAATTTTCTTGATTTCATCACTCTTTTCTTCTGATTCTGATAACAAACTCTTTCTAATCCTTCTTTCTTCTTCAATCCCTTCTTTAATCATAATATATTCCAAAACACAAAAGAACACATACCCAAGTGATTCCCCAAACGCCGATATAAAACTCATTCTCCTAGCCAAATTTGCATCGATAACTCCCGTTCTTGATAACCAGAGAAAATGGTCAAAAAAGAAATAGACCATTTCCCCTGCGTTAGCAAAGACAGAGAGAAACCTGTAAGTCGGGGTAGGGCCCGGGTTTCTCCTCAAAGCATTGAAGCCTGTGAGAAATCGTCCTGCCCTAAAAGCTTTTCGGCTCAACCCTGATGCTACCTCGCACTGCTTGGCCCGATGGGCTGCATTCGGGTTGGTTGTTTCAAGGTGCCAAACAAGAAGCTTGGAGACATATTGGAAGGTTTTAACAAGCTTGTCAATACCATCTCTTTTCGCTAAGAAAATCACTAGCTTGTCTACTTTGTCATTCATGTTGTGGATTGGTGTTTAGATTTTGTGTGATTTGTGAAGAAATAATGGTGTGGGTAGGAGGGAGAGCCACAAGTTAGGGGTAGTTTTGGATAAAATAAATTTAGTTATGGATGGACAATATTATTTTGATATTATCCTAGACAACAATATTTTGTCATCTATATTATATGTTAAACAATAACAAGGTTGCAGCATTATTTGGTGAATCATTTTTATTTGTTACAATTTTTCTTGTTTCCGTTTGTGGTTCATATATTGTTAGCCACTAAAATTGGCAAAAATTATGCCTCAAAAAGTCCCTCATGACTATGACCATGTCATTATTTTAAATGTGGTTAAGTTTCCTACACAGGGTCTCAAAATCTAGAGTAATATTCTTGTTGGACTAGTATTTCAATTATAACCAGGTAAACTTGGGTCATAATATCAACCCAAATTAGCAATTTGTATTTTTTTATTATTCTTCTTTTTGTTGGTTTTTTAATACTACGTGATTGCTTAAGAAAAAGAAAATAACGTTATTGTAATGTGCACGGTACTCCGATGACAAATCCAAATTTTACAACGAAAGTATGCATTAATAATGTATAAGTTACAAATTTTGGATTTATTAACATTGTAAAGTTTTGCTAAAATTTTTGGATATGTTGGCAACTACGGCCTAACGTAATGGAATAATGGTTGAGAACGAAGGAGCAAATCGTGGATGAACAATTTGTTACAAATTTTACATAAACGTAAAACCCAACTCTGAAAAATATTAGTGTCAATTAATTGAAACAACTTGAATATTTTTCTAAAATAAAAATGTTCTAATATATCATATATCATACCAGGATTATATCAATTTTTATGAAAATAAAAATATACAAATCTATCCGGACGTGTGTATATTCAGGACTAGTTTTCAAAAAAAAGCAAATCTTGATGGGGTGAATCCATCTTGGGCCCCATTATGGAGTCTCAAATAATCAAGAAAAGAAAAATGGCCCATATTTGTTACTCCTATACTTGAATGATTTCCTATTATTTAGAAATTCAGAAATCGAAAGTGAAAATTTTCACGTAATAAAATACATATATTTTCTAAAATGCATTCTTTAAAACTGTCGTTAACACACAAAAAAATATTGTAAACTAAAATAATTGTATCATATATAGTTATTGTGAGTACATTTTAAAACAAGATTGGATTACAGAACTTGCAATGTAACAATAATTTATCAAGGGTAAAATAGGAAAAGTAGTTTCTCGTAACTATTTTCGAATAGAAAGTCAATCTGAATAGTCCGCGATTTAAGTATATAATTGATGTAGCTTCTATAACTAGTTTAAATAAACAAAATAATAAATGTAATAATATTGTACTCTGAAAATTTAATATACTCCTAATATATCATAAAGTGACAACCATTTATATAGTTTTCGCTGGACTAAAAGTTGAGTTAATTGCATGGTTTGTCTTTGTGGTTTACATACAATTGCACCTCAATACTTTACTTTTGCATTGACGATCGAAAAACATAAATGTTGTTGTGCATCTGGTCCCTCCTTCAACTAAAATGTCGAAGTTACCTTAGGGTGTGTTTGGCGTAAGGCTTTAAGGGGCGTGAACTTCTACTTTTAATAAGCCCCAGCTCATAAGTCATGTTTGACAACACAAAAGGAACTTCTTGAAAAAATGAGCCCCCAGAAACCCTTAAACAAGAAGTTTTTTAAAGTGTCTTTTGAATAGAAGTTCAAACCCCAACTCCTGTCACAAGCTCCAGCTAAAAACTTCAGCTCTAACATGTTGTTGTCAAACTCACTCTAATGTCCAACTATTAAAAAATAAAAAATTAAGGATATATAAGTCATTTTCACACTGTCAATATAAAAAATAAAATATAAAATTAATGGTGCAATTGTGTTTAAATCATATGGACGAAGCATACACTTAACTCGTGAGAGTTTAATATATGAAGTGAAACTGTGTGAGAAAATCAATATATTCAGCGGTATTATATGTTCTATTAATTTCAATGGATGATATAAATCTCTTATTTCTAGAGACTAGTAACCAGCTGATTCGGACATGTACGTCTTGCTCAACCAATAACATATTGCACACGTGTAATCCTAGGAATGGTTAGTTTGAGAACGTACGTCAGCATGTTTGCCACGTCGGATAAGGTGGGTCCAGGTATATTCGTAGCAAATTGAAGAATTTGAACACGAAAGGAATAAACCTTAGCGGATATGCGAATATGCTCCCTCATCCCCTCGTTTCACAATAATTTCAATTACTAAGCCGGCTGTGTGATTTCCCTACATTACCCTTCTTCTATCTCATAACTGTCATCCTACCACGTTTATGAAATGACATCTTTACCCTTCTTATAATATCTGACATTTCGATCCCATACTCCTCCAATATATATATACTCTCTTTACAATTGATTCTAAATCAATTAATCAACATTATTGTACCAACTTTTCGATATTTAATGTCACACACTTCTAATAATAATAATAATAATGGTATTAAAATTACTCTATATAAAACCTTATGCTGATGAAGATGACAATCCACATAATACGTTTTAGCCCTACACGCAATTATTGAATTATAGTTATAAGGAATTAATTTAACAAGTGCTTGTCTTATTTAGCTCATATAATTAACACAAGTTTATCAAAGTCCTTTTTTCTTTTTTTATTATTATTATAAATGATAAATGATGGTTTGTACGGGTTTGTTGATATTAAAATTCATGTTTTATGTTCTTAGTGAATGTAACTGACGTCATAATAACAATTAAATAACATTATAGAGTGAGGTTCAAATGAGAATGATAAAATTATTGAGAATATGAGAAACAATAGAAATGCGTCACGTGTCACAAAACCCACTTTCCCCCCATCTTTTTAAAAACTAAATATCTCACAAACAATAAGTCGAAAAATTATGAAAATTGCACCATAGAATTCAACGTTTTCTCCTATTCGATTTAAAATCTCACAAGCTATACTTTCGACTAGTTTTTTCTTCTTCATTTTTTGGCGGGTTTACAAATTAGTAACACATGTGTTAGTGTTGCGTTTAGGGTTTAGGGTTTGGGGTTTCGGCACCCGAAACTCTAAACCCCTAAACCCTAAACGCTTTACAAAACTCTAAATCCTAAATCATACTAAACCCTAAATCCTAAACCCTGCTAAAACCTAAACTCTAAACCCTAAATCATGCTAAACCCTAAACCCTAAACCTAACCCTAACCGCAAATTAAATGTACAACTAATCAGTAACACATGTGTTATGAATTTGTAAACCCACCAAAAAATGAAAAAAAAACTCGTCGAAAGTATAACTTGTAAAAATCTTAAATCGAAGAGGAGAAAACGTTGAATTTTATGGTGCAATTTTTATAATTTTTCGATTTGTCGTTTGTGAGATACTTAGTTTTTAAAAAGATGGGGAAATGAGTATTTGATGAAAATGAGTGGTTGAGATTGATTCCCTATTATCACACAAAGTTGTTGTACTCATTTGAACATACTCTAACATTATAGTCAAATTATTGAAAGATAAAGGATTTAAATATAAATTTCATGTTATAAAAGGTCATATAACTCAAACTTAAATGGCATATATGTAAAAGAGAAAAACTTGTATTTATACCAACAATAAATCACCTATAATAATCAATAAAAATGTAAGTGTCTCCATATGAATCAATGATTTCAATACTAAAAATATTTCATGTGTGAGCCGCGGGTAAATAAATTCATCTATTAACAATTATGATAAATGAATTGACAATTTATAGACAGCATCATATCACGTACAAAAACAAAATTTAAACATCAAATCGGCCCACCACAGTACTAAGAATGCCTATCTTTTCAATTGATTTCCCATTAGTCTTTTGTAGTTACTCGAAGAATTAATTGACGTTGGTTACTATATGTGACAAGCACAAGTGCGCGCATAATCGCTACAAAATTAATACGACCTAATTAACTAACATGAACAATTTATACAATATAAATTTGTAAATATGTATCGTTCTACACTAAATGAAACCTAATAAGTAAAATACCTCAAAACTGGTACTACACGAAACATGAGTTAGAACTACGTGACTCACATGAAGTCATGAAATCATCATGTATTTTGATAGTCGACGGGAGTGAGGGAGACCAAACGTCACTAGTTATTTTCTTCTTTGATTCTCTAGAATTTGAAACTCTTGACCAGTTTTGTTGGTTAACTTTTGCAGTTGTTTTCTTGTTGTAGTTTAGATTTCTTATCAATTGGATTAGTAACTCATATAGTCAATCAATCGGATATGTATCTTTTATCAAATGTGTACTATTATTCTTACTTTTTTACTTTTGGTTAAAATTTCAATGAATTAGTTACTTCATCCTGAAAAGTAAAAACAAAATAACTAAAAAGATACCAAGTATCTGTTTTTGTATATCATATACAAGTTTTAATCCACTAACAACCACCCCCAAGGGTAATATCGTCATCTGTCTCGACCCACCCAATCAATCTTAAATGGATAAAGTTGCAATTATAAATATGAATTAAGGGTAGGATGGTAATTGGACAAGCGAACTAAAGAAAACCTTTCCGCTATAAAATAGAACATGTTCTCCAGTTTGCTTCACACAACAACAACAACAGCAACTGAATTTAAAGTAGCGCATACACCAAGCAACTCGACTCGATCAAAGTAGAATCGAAGATATCATTGATAGATACATCCTATACATACATACAAACATGCATAGATAAAAGAGAAATTGAAGTGAGAAACAACACAATTTGCATCGTAACTGATCGATATAACAGGTACCGTTTTAATTACTTTCTATATTATGTTGCATTTGTTTTATGGTTACATGATCTCTAATTAGATCGTTTTTTAACGTAATAAAATCGAATTTTAGTAAAAGTAACTTTCGTTTGATTAACTCACGTTTTTTTTTTTTGGTAATTCTAATTCAGTTTGAGTAACATCTACATTTGATTATTGATTCTGGAGACTTATGGAACAATTTTTTTGGGTAAATTATCTTCATCGATGTGTCAATTTGTAGATGTTGTAGAGAAAAATTATGAATTATTTACGAATTATATTTCTTCATCGACTTTAAATTGCTGTAGAATTGCATCGATATTACATGATTTTATAATTTCAGTGGGCCAAAAGGTTTTTTTTTTTTTTTTTAAATAAAATGGTATTGATTAAGTTGGCTGAGAATTCCAAGATTTTCAGGAATAATTTCGATTTTATCGAATATCTTATTCTGGTCTTCTTGTCTTTGTTTAAGTTAATAGTTAAAGTTAATAATTATTATTTTATTTTAACGTTAATTAGAAAGGCGTTAACTTGACATTTAGTATTAACATCTTTGATGGTGGATTTAGTGACATCAATCAATAATCAATAAATATAAAGAAAAAAAAAACATCCACGAATGAGGGATGAAAGTGTTTCAAACTTGTTGATACTTGTTATCTAATTCTGGTTTTATTTTCTTGTTTTTCAGATTGGATTTCTTAAATACAAAAGGAAGTTGAAGCTTCAAAGTAGTCATTGATCAATGAGTTCAATCTCAGAACCAAACTATGAATCAGAAAGTACAAAAAACACAAAGCCGATAGGAATTCGATTAGTAGAATGCACAAAGAAATCAAATATTTCATTCAAATCCCATCAAGCCATTGTTTTAATCGTAACATTTCTAGCTTACACAAGCTACCACGCTTCTCGTAAAACCACTAGCATCATCAAAAGCGCACTTGATCCCATCACACCCGAAGAAACTCTTAAATCGGGCTCGTTTTTGCAAAGATTGAATGCGCTTACATGGCTTCTTGGAAGCGGTTGGGCACCGTTTAATGGATCAAACGGGACAGCATTGCTTGGTGATCTTGACTTGGCGTTTTTATTTGTATACGCCGTGGGAATGTTCTTTTCGGGCCATATTGGTGATCGAATGAATTTAAGGATTTTTTTAACGATTGGGATGATTGGGACGGGTTTATTTACTTCTTTGTTCGGTGTTGGATACTGGCTAAACATTCATGTGTTTTACTATTACTTGATTGTTCAAATGATAGCTGGGTTGTTTCAATCGACCGGGTGGCCTTCTGTTGTTGCGGTTGTTGGGAATTGGTTCGGGAAGAGTAAAAGAGGGCTAATTATGGGAATTTGGAATGCTCATACGTCTGTTGGGAACATCGCTGGCTCGTTGACCGCTTCGTATTTCTTGAAATATGGTTGGGGTTGGTCAATGGTGGTCCCTGGTTTGATGATTGCGGTTGTGGGAGCTATCGTTTTTATGTTCTTGCCAGTTGATCCTGAATCAGTTGGGGTTGATAAGGATGAAGATGAACCAGAGTCGTTTAAAAAGGAATCAACCGAGCCTTTATTGAGTTCGGTTTCAGATACCGAGAAAAACTCGCCTGTCGGGTTTCTAGAAGCTTGGAGAATACCCGGGGTTGCTCCTTTCGCCTTTTGCCTATTTTTTGCGAAATTGGTTGCTTATACCTTCCTCTATTGGCTTCCGTTTTACATTAGTCATACAGGTACATGTCTTACAAATAACTTCCGCCATGTTTTTAAGTGTCTAAAGTTATATATGCAAGTCTAATTGTGTTTCATATTTGCAGCTATTAATGGCGAGTATTTGTCGAACGAGGCTGCTGGGAATTTATCTACATTGTTCGATGTTGGGGGCGTTGTGGGTGGAATCCTAGCCGGTCACATTTCTGATCGGTTAGATGCTCGCGCTATTACAGCTGCGAGTTTTACGTATTGCGCAATTCCAGCGCTTTACCTCTATCGGAGTTATGGACATCTATCCATGCCCGTAAACATTGCTCTCATGTTAGTCATTGGTATGTTTGTTAACGGGCCGTATGCTCTCATTACAACCGCAGTGTCAGCCGATCTAGGGACTCATAAGTCTTTAAAAGGCAACTCTAAAGCACTTGCAACAGTAACGGCTATCATTGACGGAACAGGGTCGATAGGTGCTGCGATCGGGCCAGTCCTAACAGGCTACATTTCAACTCAGAGTTGGGGTGCGGTTTTTAATATGCTTATGGTATCAGCTTTTGTGGCCGGGTTGTTTTTGACTAAATTAGTGGTGGCCGAGGTCACGGCTAAATGTCAAGATTCGCAAGGGAGTTCAAATGCTAGCACTCCTAGGGCTGGTTCAATTGAAGAAGTGTGATTAATCGTCTACGAAAATGAAGATTTTGCAAAGTAGTGTGTAATGTGTGGGACGAGTTATTACATATTTATGGTCTTTGCTTCGAAGGTGGAGAGGGAAAAGCGGGCCGTGTATACGATTGTATTTCTCCGAAATTGTTTCAGGTACAGCGAAGAGATGACGGGTATCAATATTTGTACATATAATAACGAATACCCGTCATCAAATCATATATTTAGTTTGATAGTATTTGAACCGATATCTAATAGGTCTGGTTCAAATACTCGTTCTTTTATAGTATCTCCCCAATTTAATTCAATTTAATTTCTACGTTTCTTTTGGGATGAAATTGAGACAATAAGGCGCGTCTACATTTTCATGTTGTTAATGTAAACTTTCCTTATAGAGGCAATTTGGATGATATGATATCAAGTCTTTGTTATGTTTAAGCAAGACGTGAAAAACAGGTTATGTGTCATTGACATGTAGTGTCAATTAAAAGTGTTGAAAGATGGCTCATGTTTAGATTGAAAAGGCAAATTAAGCGTTGTATTAATTGTAGTCAGTCAATGGGAGGTAGTAATCTCGTGGTTGTCATCCATTGTTTTGTTAAGTGTGGATAACTAAACCAATGCCATTAATTCAGTGGTCCCTTATCTTTCAATATCAACGACTTTCGGTTCAGATATAAATTAACCAAACTTTCAAATAAATCTGACATTATGACCATTTTAGAATATACCGGCTACTTCTACCATCTACACAACAGCTAATCAAATTTTCCAATTATAGCCCCAGTAAAATTACACAGATCGTCAGTTAAGTTTGATTTAAATTTTACTGGCAGTCTTTTACGAACTTTAATTACATCCATCATCCTTTATTTTGAAACTTGTTATGTCAATAGTCATTTAGACTAATGACCGTTAATTATTCGTTAAAAATGATCATATATGATATTTTTTTCGTTTAATTTATTCTTTTAATTTATCCCAAATCTCATACTTTTACGAAAGAAAATTTTTCCTTCGATAAAGAAAAAATGTTCTCAAATGTTTTAGTAAAGAAAGAGTGAACAATTGTATTACTTTGTGTAAAATATTGTAATGCAACAAATAATGCTCACCAAGGATGAAGAAAGTGGTCCACCATATACTAGGTACATGGAGTAAAACATGGATAGCCACTAGATTTAAAATTTCTTTTCTTAATATATATGCAAGAAAATGGTTTTTTAATAAACCTTTAAAAAAACATAGTATAAAATTTAATAATGTTATTATCAAAAAAGAAACCAAAACAAATATGGACAAAGAAAGCACTCTGTATTCAGTAGCAACTTTCCATATCCTCTGGCACATAAAGTTAAAACACAATTGGGTTGTGAATCTATGATAGTGTGATCTTCATATACTTTGATTATATTTTTCGTTTTAATCTTATTTTATATTTTATATTTATTTATTATATTTTAGAAACTGGATGGACACCACGAATTAAGAATTTAATTACGTCACTGTTCCATAATTTATGCACTCAAAAAGATGGTTCACTTTTTTCTGCTACTGGATCCAATATGTCCAAAAGGTAACCAGCACTAAAAGACAAACAGTCTCCCTGTATTCACAAAATCCATAAAAATTATAAACATGGAAACCGACAAATGTCAAGAAAATTGACCATACCGATACCTTGTGCTTGTTAGACAGTATCCATGAATCGTGAAAAAAAATTAATATGTACATCATTTCTTTATTTCCTAGAAACAATTAACATAAAAGTTTGATGTAGTGTCAAAATCAACTGCCTTTATGTATGGAGATATCGTCGGTGTTATCGATAGCATCAAACGTATCTTCTGTTAATAAATCATGCTCATTGTATTTTACAGTTTATATTCTTCATTTTTATCATATGTAACATTTGGAGTCAACGCTTAAGTTACATGCTATTAACTGCAGCAATAATTTTCCATTTATGTATACCCCAAACTTCATTACGTAACCTTTGCAGTGTTATAATAGAAAATGGTGAAATACTTGTAACTGTAGCCTCTCTTTTTAAGAATTCGTGCACTTTTCTTTAGTTCGTAGGGTTTTAATGTGTTCTTGAGTTTATAAATAAGAAGAAAAGAAGAGAGATAAATAAGAAGAGAAAAGAAGAGAAAAAAAGGTAAAAAGAAGGTAGACGTTTAATAAGGGTGTGTGTTCAAATTGAAAAAAATGAAAAGGAAATGAATGATTCCTTTTTAATCATCCGACATTTGTAAGAAAAAATTTGGATAAAAATTGAACTATGAGCTTCCTTCCTCTTTTCTTGTCTTTCTTTCCTTTTTCCCTCTTAAGAAAACTACATAACACATATTTTACTTACTTTTTATCACTTCCTTTTTTTTTTCTTTCCTATAATAAACTCGAGAACACAAATGCATAGATTGATCAATTAACAAGAGGATTGTGAGTTCATAGGTCTTACTTGAGACAACATGTATATAGTATGTAAATAAAATGTAATATTTGTAAATTGTAATCCAGAAAAATGTTATTTTGTGAGAGTTGCGTATGTTATGTATTTTCTAGTTAAAAACTCTGGAGGCTGGACACACAATAGATTAATTTGTAATATTAACATTTAATTTAATCTACATTCTATATAATATATTATAAGAAAAAAAATGAGAGATCAAGGGTCATTGAATAGGAGGACATCATTGATGATCTAGCCATTGATCGACTTAATGACATAGATAATACCTATTTATGATTGATAAAAAGACAAATGTACCCTTTATTTATTCTTTGATCCCCTTGTATTTTAAATTCAAAATTCTGTTAGGATCGATCCCGCTCTCATACCACTTGTAAGGATCAATCACCACCACGACAAATCACACAACATTGTATAAGCCAATAATAAAACGCATAAAACAGAAAAAACACGAACACACAAACGTACCCTCACACCACTTTCAAGGGAATCACGGGACAAACGACCACTTAATATTCCACTATATACGAACAATATTACAAGAATGGATGTTTCTCTCAGGACTATTGAATATTATCACGTACCCTCACACCACTTTCACCGGTAAATAACAATAACGGAATTCACGTTGTCGTTATTGAATCACTTTAGAAAATTTAAGATCTCCAATGATACATATTAGCTAATCATTCCTCCTAAACTTGATTAATGGCTCTAATTGAGTTGACTAAATCATTTAAAGGTGAAAATTAGATTAGAAGGATCTAAATTCAAGTTGATTACATATTTTTGAGTCCTTTTAGAATAGTACTAAAGAGAGATGTAGATTTGGATTTGGGACATGACATAATATGCCACACGAGTGTTGTGTGTTTGCTACAATATTTGAGAGCAACATATGCACCTTTATTTTTCATATAGTCAATTTTGTAACATACATCTACGAAGAAATTTATATAACTATTGATCTGTTTGGTAGATAGGCAAATGAAGCTGCAGACATAAGAGGAAAAAACAAACGCACTTATTTTGGTTCCTCTTACCCCGTGCAGACAAAAGTGCCAAAAAAGTACTTATAAAAAGAACAAACATTGCCTAAGAGCATGACACTGTCACCACAGTGTTCTGGAGAATGTTGTAATTGAGGATTTTGTGGTGTGGTCACAGTGCTCTGGACAGTGTTCTGGAGTTTTTTATTATTTGTTTTATTTATTTTTTTAATGGTGATAATTGTATAAATTAATATATAAAAAATAAATAAATCAAATAAAATATGATTTAATTTATTAAAAAGACATAAAAAAAATCACAAGTCCTAAAATTAATGGCTCGGTCACGAGGTATGAAACGACGTGAACGAGCCGTGGAACTTTCGGCATCTTGTTGCTCATTACGATACTTACGAGCAAGCATCATAAGTTTGTACGTGGTTTCGTCATCGGATGACATTTTTGGATGAGTTTTTGATTGTTTTAATTGTGTATGTGAAAGAGTTTTTGAGATAGTATTTTTGAATTGTGGTTTGAGATTGTGTTTGAGATGTGTTTAAATAGGAAAAAAAATTTATTATTATTTTTTTTAAATTTATGCCGTTCAACGGCTATATTTTAATTTTTAATTTTTTTTGTATGATATATATATAGATCCGTTGGAATGAAAAAAAGGGAAAAAAAAGAAAAACGTTGCCGTGTCGCAACGTTCGGAAGGAGACGGCGAATCGAAAATTGGACGAGAACGCCGTCGGGACGCCGTCCCGTTGCGGCAGAACGCCGTCCGACGGCGTTCTCGTCGGAAAACGGCAACGAAAACCCCCCACACCCCGTGCTCTAAGACGAGAAATATTGGAAACCAAAAGCGAAAGTTCTAGAATTTAACTACAATGAGAATTGTTGTGAACTTTGAGTAAGAACCTCGATCACTCAGACTTTAACTTGCAATTATGGATTGATTTGTTGATGATAGCATGGATTTTACCATGAAGACCCCACCTCAAAAACCTTTCCCAAGTGTAGCACCGGAAGAACATGATTCCCCCCGCACAAGAAGCTTGTCACGCAATTCCTTGGGCAATGGCACGAGCATCAGCGAGTCATTGAAATCCCTAGGCACATCAGATGTGATCACCATGAGGAACACTAGTGCACCTAAAAGGGTAACCTTAAACCTCTTGTTTTCTGATATACTCTGGTAAAAAGGGTGACCCATGTAGTTGACAGCGAACATAGCCACTTGGATCATCATGCTTACCGTGTAAGAAACCGTGTTCACTAGATTACTCTCAAATTCCGAGTTTGGATTGATGTGTGCGTTTGGCATATGTTTCTTAGCTTCTATAACGGATGAAATCAACAGAAGCATATGGAAAGTAGACTGGCCCAGTATTGACAACAACATGACCTTTGGTTTGGGCCGCTGGGTGGGCAATGTGTGCAGTGGATGGGCGTCAAACATGCAATTTATACAGATGATGCTGAAAATGTTACTAATTAGGGCTTGGAAATCTCCCAGCTTAACACCGTTTAAGTGCATGACACACATGACATAGATGGTTGCAAGGCCGTGATGTCCAAGAATCTTCAACAAGCGCAAGGTGGGACAAGTATCTCCTTCATGAGCCTCCTGAAAACGCAAATAAACATCACCAATACATGCAAGTGTGACCCTAATCAAAACAACCCATATTGCTATTCCTTACGACTACCATTGTGTTAAAAAGTCATAACAATAAATGAAATTAGTGTCACTTACTAAGTTATGTGAAGACTCTCAATTCAGACAAGACGGTTACGCTGATGGGGTGTTTAAATACCTGAAAGTTATGTGACAGACATGCAAACATATGTCAAGAAGGCGTATGGTCAATAAATAATACAATGTAGCGTCATCATTTGTTGATAAATAAAAGCCTATATAGATTTTTCATACCGCAAAACCAGCAAATGTGAGCCCACGTTCCAGCACTTCCCTGTCCAAGCTTCTAGCCTCACTTTCCTATTATAACCGTTAAACAAAAAGGAACTATTTCTTGTGAGCGGAAAAGGTAGAATTAGTACTAGAAGATAGTTTTCAAAAGAGGAAAGAATGGTTACCATTGTATCAGGAAGAGGCTTATATGCTAAAGCCAAGACAGGTGATTCTTGACGTGTGTACCTCTTGTAGGTGCTTACATATGATTCTGGTATCTCATTTAGTCTTTTTTTGATGGTCTCTGGAGCACCCTGAAATTACAGCTAGCATTCAGAAATTTTCAGCAATGAAAAACGTGGGCTTGTGACTTTTTTACATACCTTTACAGATGCATAAAAGTTTTCTTTTATACAGACGACAACTGCCATTCTTTTCAAATCGGATTCAAGGGGATGTATCTTAACAGTCTTATATACCATGACGTTGCTACCTCGCCTGCAAACAATGTGAACAGAAAAGGGTTGCAAATTTCTAATGTTTCACTGTTAGGAATCGGAATTTCAGTGTCCACAAGACTTAATCAACGCACAAGATTAACAAGAATTTGATTCTTCATTATTACACACAATAATGATGTTACATTGTAATTTTGACACACTTAAAACTAAACACAAACTATCCTATTTATAGACTATGAAACAACACCATGAACCATCACAATGGTTCGGTTGGTGTGGTAGTTATAGGGTGGTTGGTGGTGTTTATTTAACCATCACACCTTTACAACCAAAGGTTGTATCATTTCCTAATAGACACAACTATTCTAACTAATAACCAACAATTAACCGCCTTTATTAATTAACTAACTAACATAACTAACCAACTAACTTTTGATTAACAAGACATAAACAATTAAGTCCAACATTCAGAAAGAAAACATAAAGAATGTCTTACGTATCAGGCATTTCTTTATAATTCCAAGGTATCCCCTCGATCACAGCCTTCTCAAGAGGATCACCAACCTACATACGAGCAAATGTATCTCCATGAAGACATATATAGCTACAAAGTATCTGGTTAGCCAAGTCAAATAAATTTGAAATGATTCGAGTTTTATCTATAGGGTGTATTGACATATATATGACGTCGACTAAAAAAAGCATCAGGGAGCTCCTGAAAGTTTAGATCTAACGCCGTTATAAATGAGGACTTGACAATTGACGCACGTTTTGATAACTTTACTTATGTATCTATAGAAGCATGTGAAAAGTAATGAAATAACATATATACCAGCTTGTTGTCGATAAAAACCAGGGAATGGCAAGAAGCTAGTATTTCCAATGTGCGAGTTGGTATTTTGTTGGTATCTATTACTAGATCTTCATCGTCACTCAACCCACCAACCCCAGAAAACACCTGAAGATCAAAAAGGTGGCCACAAATTAAGCATGGATGGATAGGAAAGAGAGTGTCAACGAAAAATATTATACATGTATCATAATTGCCAGACTTGTAAGTGACATACCATGTCACCAGATGACGTCCATGTTCCCGTCTTGTTAAAGCAACATATGTCCACCAGCACAAGTATAAAATAAGAACAAATTAAATGTAATAGAAGCTTAAATATAACCAAAAGGCCTTTGGCCTAACGACATGTGAGTTGTCCCTCAACCTAGTGATTATATATATATATAAAAAACCTAGTGATTATATATATATATATATATATAT
This sequence comes from Gnaphalium uliginosum, assembly GCA_963930675.1. Classification (NCBI taxonomy): domain Eukaryota; kingdom Viridiplantae; phylum Streptophyta; class Magnoliopsida; order Asterales; family Asteraceae; genus Gnaphalium; species Gnaphalium uliginosum. Next base: position 1,610,778 of record OZ005682.1, on the reverse strand, counting down.
ATATATATATGTATATATGATATAATGTATGAGGTGTTTGTAAGGCATGTCTTTTTGAAAAAAATAAAAGCTTAAATATATTTAAACCCAAATAGTACAATATTTATCCGAATTAAAACTGATTTTGCTTACCTTCCCAGCAAATGGTATATCAACCGGTTTTAAAAAAAAATATATGACGTCGTCCTACTCCGGCAAAACATGCATATACAGCCATCAGCGACAACTGTATTGGCAACTCAGGGGGTATCACTGAAGTTATACACAAGGCATAGCTTAAGAAAAGCTTGTGTGTACACCTATATGGACTCTCCAGCCCCTAACTCCACAACAATAATTATAATTAGGTTAATTAATAGAATATATAGCTGATATAGGGAGATGAGATGATAACTAAACACATTTACCTTTCTAAATAGATAAGCGACAGCAACTATTGCAGAAAAAACCAATAACAAACTAAAGAATCCCCTCTCCCACTTGTTTGCTGTAACCTTCATAAAAGTTATATATTTCTCAAATTCAAGGATCTAAGGAAAACAACAAGAGTAATGAGAAGTGCACGCTATGTGTAAACTTACCTTCTCTCTTGAAAACATAATAGTCCGTATTAGTTTCCCTTGGTTTGTCTTAAACCCCGTTCGTAAGACAATTGCTATACAACCAGCATTAGGCGCTTTAATATGAAAGGTCTGAAGCAACGTACACACACAAAAAAACATGTTAATAGCCAATCGCAGACTACAACCAGTAAAAGAAAAAACGAGACATCGTGAAAGACCGTATTGGGAAAATGCTTCAATATCCTTGTGCCACCAAAAAGGACATGTTTTTTATCTCGTTTAAAAGACAAATGCTCTTCTGGTCCTCTGCCAATAATTGAAACCTGCAACACATACATTTGTTACACAAAGTTTTACATACACACATTTAATGAATATGTTTGTACTTGTATACAGAAAATAGACGTACACCGAAGGTGGCCATTTCAACCCATTTATATAGAAACATGTCACTTCTGGTTGTGTTTTGTTTAAAACAGGAAGAGAGTGAGAAGTCGTCGAACGTGTATTTAATTGCATATAACATCCTAAATCGTTATATTTGAAAGATATATTGTAATTACAATCATAATCAATACTTACAACTTTTGAAAAACCCGACAAGAGAATGTTGGTACCATGGGTCGGCATAAATCAACCTCTAACATATACACAATTTTTTCTATTGTGTAACAAGTTTACTAGACAAACTTAGTAAATTGAAAAAGAGAAGCACCTTGCGTTGAGGATTAGACTCTCCTGTGAGGATAGACTCGCTCACAATTAGACTACCTGCAAGAATAAGCATGTCTGCAGGGATAGAATATTCTGCATCTTGACGAACAGCACGACCAATTGACACAATGTCCCCAGGCACAAGATCTGTCCCTGCTACACGTGTCCACCTACAGGTGGTCGAATATTTATTCACTATGAGCCAAAACAAGAAGCAAAAATCACTAATTCTCATTCACATAACAGGTTACTTCCCACTACGGTACGCCATTAGCACATGGGAATTTACTCTAACACATCTAATATACCACAAAGTCATTAACCAATTTGACTCAACCAGAAACACAATGAAGAGGCCAAGGAGACCAAGATATACATATCCGCGACCTGCTACCAAACAGAGTCCAAAACAGAAGACCTGCAGATCAAACGTAAATATATATAACATGATAATTAAGAAAAGAAATAACACACGCACATGGTAATGGATGTTGAACCTGAAATAGAAAGTAGGGCTCCATGCAGTGCTCTTCAATTAACTCCCAGAAAGTTGTCTGTGGATACTCAAATCTGCAAAGATGCCAGCAGCAGAAGATTTAACAGCAAAAATTCGCAAGTTTATAAAAGAAAATAGAAACTAAGGTGTCAATCTAACTTACACATCGCGTCCCCATTTGTCAGCAGCACTCTGAATTTGAGCATCCGTATCGTATCCAGTGCTGCTGAGATAGTAGCCAAAAGTTTCCTTGGATGGGTAGGGAAGCTTGTAAAAAGTTCCTTTCTCAATTGAATAGATGTAACGTTGCTTTCGAAAATCAAAATATATCTCCTCTGTCAAAGAGCCTGCCAGCTGAGCCAACCAAGCAAAAAGAAACATGGTTGGTATAATTCTAGTGTATTGATAAGTAGGAACACGAGTTTTAAAGTATGATAACGAAACTTAAAGGAAATATATATGGCCTAAACCCTTTGTTGTATATATGTAACTCAAATGCATCTAGTTACCAATTAATGTAGTAGTGAAACATGTTAACATCTAAGAAGTTTTTTTTTTCCCCTTATTGTTCTCCATTCAATTTGTAGCTCAATAGGCTGAGATCAGCTTGCAATGGCATCTATCATCCCTCAAAATCAAGTGTAACATCATTTGGGATCTTCTTGATCTCATTACTATCAATATTGTTAGGGATTCGAACGAATACAAATAACAAAATAAAGACAAACAAATTCAATACGAAACGGAAGAGTTTATTCAAATAACAAATCAAATTCAAAGGTACCAAAGATTCAAAATTCTAATTCAAAGGTACAAAGAATTTCAAAGTAATGATTACTATTTATAGACTAAATTAACCGACCTATGACTAATCTTAATTCGGCTCAAAAATAAAATAGTAGTCTTAATCTAACAAATTATAAACCGACTCAAATACCAAAACTAACATCTATCTAAAACTAAATTTACTAAACAATCTTTAAAATTCAAATCACTTTCTAACAAATATATTATCTTATTTCGCCAAAAAAAAGTAAAAAATAAAAATTAGAAAAATGAAGAGAGTACAATTTGAACGAAGTTACAACCTTGCGCGAACGTAGTGGTACTATTTGTTTAAAACCATCACATCTGGAGTGAGTAATTTTGCATGCATCTGCAAGATGAATATCTTTAACCTATACCAACATCAAGACACACATCACAGTTTCGCTCTAATGGAATAAAAACATGCAATCATTCGGAATGTCACAAACTAACTAACTAACCGACTAACCTTTGTATACCGAATAAAACACTTAAAATCCACCAACCATTGTGCGAGAAGAAACACCGATACGCGGAAAACAGCAAGAAGTTTAAAGACATCTAGGGTATCTAAACAAGGTAAAATAACGAATATCATCATCAAACAATAAATTACGACAAATAGCCATGGCGCCGAGTACTACCTCTTCCTTAGCAAAACAACATTCGCATCAAATCTCGACATTGTAAACTAATACTGAAATCGTTCTAGGTTAGGATGTATACATTATATATAGAAGTATGAAAACCACCTAATCATGTAATTAAGTATGAGTTATATATGTTAATAAGCCAAAAAACACGCCTAGATTAGTCATATGTTTAGAAATAAATGATTCAATTCTTACAAAAAATAAATGATTCATATCAACTAGAAACACAAATTTATTCTAAAATCTAAAATTTAAAATATTCCGTGCATGCATGGCTTTAGTCGGTTAAAAAAACCTATATATGGTTAAGATTACGTATCATAAATCGAAAATTTATATATAGGTTATGTATATATATAATTACGATATCTTCTTAATATATATGTTAACATACAAAAAAACACGTAAACTAAACATGTGTAAAATAACACAAGTAATTTAGCCGTCTGTTTAAAAAACAATTGATTGATGGTAAAACAATTGATTTAGGAAGGATTTATGAAAATAACACAAGTAATTTATCACGATGTACGTTGATTCTTTTTTGTAAGTATTTTAATTTTAATATCATAAAATTATAGGTAATTAGACCTCTCCCAACAGGTGACACAAACTGACGCATCAGTTTGTGCCACATCAGCGTCACGTCAGCTTTTTTCAAAACTGACACAAACTGACGCTTCACTGCCTACAGTGAACATCATTTAACATCACTTTTCTTTTTTTTTTTTGGCCTCACACACTAATTTCTTTATTTATTTAAAACACAAACTTAAATAAAACATATTCATTAAAATTAAAAACATTACATTAAATAAAAATAAAATTACATTTCCTAAAAAAAACATTACAATTCCTAAAAAAATAAAAATACATTTATTGAAAATAAATAAACAACTAGTCGTCTACTACGAATCGTCTGAACCTTCGTCTTCATTTTCGTGTTCGTCTTCGTCCGAATCGGATACTTGGATGGAACCCGAACCCGGTTCGTGACCAAAAACCGTTTTGTAATCCGACTCATAATTATCAACCACGGTTTTTCGCACTTGTTTGAGCATTTTTTTCTCCTTACTTTTGAGACCCGACGGTATTTTTTTATATAACATTTTCCACGATTTCATGATAGTCTTTTTGATCGAATTTTAGTCGATCGTGAACAACGTTTTGTGTTGTGCTTCCGCGGCTCTTATATTCGCAAGACGTTCTTGTTCTTTCAAAGACCTTGAAGAAGTAGCCGCATCACTTGAACCCGAACTTTTTTGACTTCATTATGTTATTAGATGTGGCTATTTTAACCCATTTTACTTGTCAAAGGACTATTCGGGTGATGTTTTATGTTATAATAAATAGTACGACCGGGCGGGCGACGAATTGTGTCGTTTTGGAACAACCGTTCCATGTTAGTTGCAAGAGGCTCGGAAGTAGGCATTTCGTCACCAAGATTTATCGGTTCGAGATCGGGTTGGCTTGTGATGTGCGGATAAACACACACTAGGTTTTAAAGGAGTTTGGTTTAACTTAGATGCTTGCTAACACACGAAATTGGCAAGTGTACCAATCGTATGGTAGTATAGCTTAGGCAAGACCGGGTTGTTGATTACAAGGAGCGTGAATTGAGCTTCATTACTTAGACTTTCGTTAATGCTTAGTTAATAGAAATTTGGTTTTGATTTATATTCTAAAATAAAAAATAAAAGTAAATTCTAATCTAGCAAGCAAATATTAAAACTAGCAAATAAGTTAGATTGTAAACTAAATATGCAATGATAACAAACGTATTTGCTTAGACTAGATTTCCCAAATGTTATGATGAAGTCGTGTTACAAAACTCGTGTGAATTAGAAGATTAGTATGGAGTTCTCCATTGTTCCCAATTCTTACAACTACACACTCGAAATATACACGAATGTTGACTTGGTTGCGTTTAAGTAGATTAAACTCCTAGTTCTAGGTGATCTAATCATATAAACTTAAGTGAATTAGTATAGAGTTCCCTAGTATTCCCAATTCTCTTAATTTATTTAATAAGCGTGATTATTCACTAATTTCTGTATTTACTTCTACTTGTAAAATCGTAAAGATATTGCAACTCTAGTATGGAGGTCTCCAATGTTCCCAGAGTTAACAACTTAGCTTGAAAACATTCACTTTATAACCACACAATGAGAGTTCTCCACTAGGTGATTAATTCAATTGATTAACTCAAATTACAAAGTAATTTCAACTACAATTTCTAGCTCTATACTCTTGTAATAATTACTTGTCACCAAATAATCATTAACAAACCCCCTAACACTTAATGGTTCCACTTTCAATGTTAAGAAAGTTCACTAGTCAAAATTAGCTTGTAAAAAAAAGTCAAAATTTTGAAAAGTCAAAATACATAAGTTTCATGAATAACCAAATCAACTTAATACTTCATCAAATCAAAGGGAAATCACCATGTCTAAGCAAATACAAAGGAGACTACTCCATAACTCTGACAAACAAACATAACATCAAGCAATTGGAACAAAACATCATGTTCATGAGTAAAAATTAAGGAATAATAATACCCAACTTGTGTGAATCAAAGCATGTAAAAGTCTTGAATCTCTTGATCTTTCTCTCCCAAAATCGCCCAACAAATTGCCTTGGAAGTCTCCTAAGATGCCTTTTTGATTTGGTATGAAAAGATGCCTAAAAAACCCAATTTTTGAGTTTTAAAGGTGCAGATCTGATGGAGATCGCATCCTGATCGCAGGGTGCGATCAGGCTGCGACAACAGGGTGTGAAAAGGCTGCGACAGGGCTGCAATAGGGCTGCGATTAGTACATTAAATCTTTCTAAACCTTCTTTCCAGATTTGGGCACCCATCGCAGGGGTGCGACCAGGGTGCAACTAGGATGCGAACTTTGATTTTCAGCATGTCTTCTATTTTAGCTCAAATTTAGCCCATTTTTCGCTCCAATCTCTTTCGCTTTTGATCTTTAGCATGAGTAACAAATATAAAAGCATTAAGTATCACATATACACCATTTGTTACACAAACTCACTAAAATTAGTGGAATATCGACACCTAAAATATGTATATTTAGGAGGATATCAGCTTGGCTGTCGGTTGCTCATGACTCCATCATTTTCCATAAACTTCGGACAATGTTTGAGTACATTCCAACGTTTTTCATAAATGAACGCGCATTTTTTTGCGACCTAAAAGCAACACGACACGATTTAACAATGTCGTCGTCACTTGCCCCGCTTTGACGAGGATTAGTAAGATGTTTGTGGATTGCAATAAAAATTTTGCAATCGCTACGAATTTTATTCCACTTTCCTTGAAGTTGGCTCAAAGTCCGTTCTTGAGGTGCCACCGAATTATAATCTCTTAAAACTTTGTTCCAAAAAGCTTCAAAGCTTTGTAAAACCCCTTTCTTTGATTTTTCGAAACGGTGGATCCAACGTTCGGATAATATAACCGCCTCCTCGTCAGACCATTTAACTTGAACCCTTTTTCCTTTTCCTTTCTTCGGGTTCGGGCTTGGCACGGGTTCAGGCTCGGGCTCGGGTTCGGGTTCGGGTTCGAGTGGAGTGTTGATGTTTCCGAATTGTGGATAGTTAATTGGAGTTGGTGGAAATGGAGAGAAACCCGAGGGTGGTTGTTGGGTTAAAAATTGTGGTTTTTCAAACGGCGAGGGGGTCTGTTGGAATGGGCGAATGGTGAAAACCCGTGGTAATTTTGGTAACTGACGCCAAAGGGTTGATACGGTGTAGTCGGTGTTGCGTATGGTGAAAACCCGGGCGGTTGACTTGGTGACGAGTTGCTCGATTGAGCGGAAGACGTGGCCGTTGGTGAATTTGGATTATGGGTTGGGGTCGGAATGGGATTGTTTAATAAATTGTTCCACATATCATTTTCAGTTGTTTGATTTTGCCTCATTTTTGTGAAGTTGAATTTGGATGTATGGAAATTGTGTTTAGGATGTATGAAAATTGTATTTTATGTGTGTATGGATGTTGTGTTTGAATGTATGAAAAATATTTTTTGAAGATGTTATATATATATAATGTAAAAATGAGGTTCTTTTTTTTTTCTTGCGGGCCCCACACCAAACCATTTCCCGTCGCCAATCCGAAGAAGTGCACCGACGGTTTGGAACCGACGGACCGTGCCTATAACGTCGGTTCCGTCGGTTTCTTTTCGGTCAACACTAATGTTGTTTACTTGCAGCTTAAATTAATGAAAAGTATGCCCAGAGAGATTATTCGCTCAACTTAAAAACCATACTAGTCTCCATATGGCTCTATCTTTTTCCACTATTACCCTTATCTATCTATTCTTTTGTGTTTATATTGTTACACGTAAGACGTAACAATCCAGTTCCACTTTGCATTGGTATATTGAATTTTATTGAGGATCGATTTAAATATTATAATGATAATGATGATGATGATTCAAGTAGCTCGTATTATTTAGTTATTTACAATAGACGTTATCTAATCCTTTATATATATTTCTTTAATTTCGTAATTGGAATTGCGTTCTATATAAAAATGTTATACGCAAAGACACACACATATATATACCTAATAAATTTTGTAGTTTTATAACTGTTAATAGTAGAAAATTTAAAACTTTCATATATAAATCAATTGTTCATTCAGACAATTTATTCAGCACAAAAAGTAAACAACATTATTTATTCACTGATTACTTCATACAGTCATTATATACCCATAATGCCATCAATATCCATATGGAACTTAATCAGAAAAAAAGTAAACACCTCCTAAGTTAATAATTAGTGCATTATCCGATCAGAGTCCAAGTCCTTATCTTTCTCTCCTCATCTTCAAAAGTCATCTGCCCTCAAAAACATACAAACCCTAAAAATTATTACCTCTGCTTCACATTCTGTCCCTACTTTCAGTATTGACTCCATACATTGATTGACCGTCATAGCCGGCTGCCACCGCCACTTGATCCGTCCGCAACCGCCACCATCACCAACACTGTACACCTCTCTCCCCCTCTCTCTCTCACCGCCGCCCTCTCATCATCGCTTCTCAAACCGTTTTTGCTACTCATCGACTATATATGATTTGCTTTATTTTGTTTGAAGAAAGAACATCATGTATTGAAAATATTGATGCTTATTTCTTGATTTACTCATCTGGGTTTTTCTTTTGAAAAAAAAAAGTTTTGAAATGTTGATAGAGATAGAAATGACATGATTTTAGTTTTATTTTTAATTTCATTTTTTTAATCCTTACTTGTAATTTTATTGAGATTAATTTGATTAATAGATGGTAAAAATTAACATTAACAGTTACAATATTCTTTATATATTTTAAACTTAAGTATAGATAGACCCATAATTAAAGTGACAACAGATTACAAAATGCTCAACGTTTAAATTTGACTTGGCATATTTAATAATAGAAAATTTTAAAAATAAATCAAATAGGAGAAAATTAAAAATACTTTTTTCAAAGTAAATAAAGTTTATTGTTGAAAAATACACCTACAAATACTAGTGGTGTATATATATAGTACTGTCCCCGTGTAATCTTATTTTATATTTTAGAAAGATAAAAATTGATTGGACACCACGAATTAAGAATTTAATTACGTAACTGTTCCATAATTTTATGCACTCAAAAAAATGATTGTTGTTCTTTCACTTTTTTCTGCTACTAGTAGATCCAATATGTCCATAACATGCTAAATGATGTCCATGAATCTTGAAAATCTACATGAGATATTGAGATGTAATCTGCACAATTTAATGAATATATTTATGTTTTAATTGGGCCCTCTTTTATTGGGCTTAATGTCTTCACATTTAGCGTCTCCTTTATTTGGGTATGTATAAATTTAATTGGACCAACTTAAGGCCCAAAGCTAACAGAACTCCCTAAAACTTTACCCTCTCTCAAAATAGTCTGCCAACACTGATTCTGCCAACGTGCCAATATCAAAACAGCAGCAGCTAATTTTGAAAGTTTGTGTCAAAACATTTTTGGGAAAATCTTCCGTGAACTAAACTGTACGGATTGTTGTCATAAGCAAGAGACCAGTTGTTTATATATCCATCAACTTTACGGATTAAATATGTAAATTTTAATTTACTTAACTGCACATATCATATATGTTGTCAACAACGTATAATTTAAGTTAAGTTCCCAAACCTCACTCATATCTCCACAAGATACACTTACATGGACATAATAGTCTTAACTCAGTTTTGCGACATGTAAGCTTTTGGTCTAAAAAATTATTCTTTTTGTCAAAGTTATATGAACAAATAATAATAATTTATGTAATTATCGTATTAGCCTTTTATTTATTAGATTAGATGAAATGAATAAATAAATGTATTATTATTTCACATAATAATACATCATTTGCTTCTGGAAAGGTGCTTTCGAGCTGTAATGTTTTTGTTTGTTTCCGTCTTTGATTATAAAATTTGGCCTAAGGCACGTTTTGATTTATTTTACAATATAAATAAATAATAGACATGTTACATATATAATGACTAACAATGAGATATGCTAACAATAATTCTAGGATATGGTTAACGTATTCCTACATTATTATATACATCGTTTATAAAATCATACATGAGTGCAAAGTACCTTTAACATACGTATCTAAATATTTATACATTCGCTTAACTTATATAATAATAAATAATAACAATAGACTTTCTTCATGTGGAATTAAAATGTATTTTGAAATTAAAGATTTAGGGAACATTTAATTCAATTTATGATGGCTTGACTGAAACCAATTTGGTTTGACTAGGATCAGATTATCATTTCATATCCTTAAAATATACACCAATTAAATTATGGGTTTATTGTTTCAGTATGTATTAAACTTTATACGTTTTATTATTGTATTAGACATACTTTCACTTGTTTTATTGTATGTATTGAACTTGTAAATATGGTATATTGTATGTAAATTTTCCTTTTTGGGTAAGGCCAAAAAAGGAAACTTTCATATTTTGGTCATACAAAAAAAGAAAGTTTACATACAATAGAAGTTTTTAAAGTTCAACTCATACAATAGTAAAACGTATAAAGTTTAATATATAACGAAACAATAAAACCTTAAATTATCTATACTTCTTTATAATAGTACATTTGGACTAAATCCTTGAAAAAAATATAGTAATTTTTTGTTGTATCCTCCACTTCTTTAATTTTTGATATACTATAATCAATGCAATATTTAAATTTAAATCAATGTAATTATTTATTATATTTAATATATTATAATTTATTGCGGTTTCAAAACTATGTAACACTAAAAATATTTGATCCATTTATAACTTATATATAACTGATAACTGTTAACGTCGATTATATATATATATAATCGAAGTGGGATGATATAAAGGGGAACACTTCCTTAAGGAGGGGAAGTGTAATATTCATTAAGAAGCATCTTAACTTCGTGAATATAAATGTCAAAAAATAAAAAAGTGAAATTTAATCTTTCCCTAGCGAGTGAAGAAAGAGTGGATGTTTTGAACGAGTGTTGAGCGAGTGAAGTGCCCCATAAGAAATGTTAAATTTTTTGTAGGCTATATCACCAATTGATGAATATTATCTCCAAAATCGTTAATGTTCATCGCGGTGAATATTAGCTAACATTTATGATGAAGGTTAAAATTAAAACTATTTGTCAAAATGTTATCTTTTAACATTCATCGTGAAAAATGTTAGTTAACATTCATTATGATGAATGTTAACAATTTATTAAATAACTATACATCAATTAATGTTATGACTTAAACATGAAATTCATCCGTGAATATATTCTTTATAACATCGATTTTTATTACTATTTATCGGTACAAATAATATTTTGTTGACATTTTAATTGGTAAAGGTAAGATACTTCTTGATGAATTGTAACGCTTCCCATCTTCCCCCAAAAAGTGCTTCTCTCTTGAACGCTCTTATAATGTTATAAAAATCGTAGGAATTTAGAAATGACTTCAAACATATTTTTTAATATCCAAAACACATTTTTTGTCAAAACTTTTTTGATGATTATTATTAAAATAACTTTTAAAAGCTATGATATATGTATAAATGAAGAAATTTAACTTTTTTTGAATTTTTTTTTACAGTCGCTACTGTTGTGATTATTTAAGATAATCACAAAATATAACATGATAATCACATTTTATTATTCTCTAATATATTGTGAGTATCATGTGTCGACATAATCACAAAATATGACTTGATAATCACATCAAGTTATAAAATGTGATTATTATGAATAAAAAAATAAAAAAAATGTTATTTGAAAAATAGTTTCTAAAAATATTTGAATAATGAGCTACGGAGAAAATTTTATAAAATAACGTTTTTTGGATATTTAAAAAGTAATTTTAAAATTTTCTACGTTCATATGGAAATTAGCCTTCTTATTTTCAACTTCTTATGTATTAATATAATAAATAATATAAAAAAATAAAGATGATTTACCAAACACTAAACCCTAAATCCTGCTAAAACCTAAACCTTAAACCCTAAACCCTGCTAAAACCTAAACCCTGCTAAAACCTAAACCCTAAACCCTAATCATAATGCTAAATCAAACGTACAACCAAACACTAACACATGTGTTAATAATTTTAACACACCAAAAAATGTAAAAAAAAACTCGTTGAAAGTATACCTTGTGAGATGTCTAATCGAAAAGGAGAAAACTTTAAATTTTCTGGTGCATTTTTCATAATTTTTCGATTTTCTGTTTGTGAGATAATTAGTTTTTAAGATCTTTGGGGTAAATGGGTTTTTGTACACGTGGAACATTCTCATTGGTACTCCCATTCTCTTATAAAATGTTGTACTTCAATGAACTTTTTTCTAATTTATTATTGCTCTCGAAAATTTATATAATTTATGCCTCTCAAAAATTCTTTTTAATTATTCTAATCCTAAACAATTACCAAACTAATTATTAATTAATGATATCACTATAAACAAACAGTCAAATACCCATTAATTAATTACTCAAATTACCTATATAAACATTTTAAAAACTAAATGTTACTATTCTTTCAATAATTGATGAATAGTGTTTTTTTAATAAATTATTAAATTAATTAATAAATATACACATTAGATAATTAAAATGGGTGTTGTTTTGGTGGCAAAATAAAATGTTATTGATTGTTTAAAACATTCACATTTTCTTATTAGAAATTTTATAATTTATGAAAGATTACTATTTATTTGTAATTAATGCTTATAATAATAATAAAAATAAAGCTTTATGGTTATATTATATATCATATAGTTCTAAGTTCTAACATAAGAAACTAAAAGATTTTTTTACTAATTTTTTATTAAAATTCTCAATTGCTATTTAAATAGATTTTAGTAATTCATATATGTTTTATATAATAAATAATACAATATTAACTACAAAAGTTTCGTAATGATGAGACAAAAGAAACACCATTTTATCGTATATTTTTTTTATACATACGCATGTTAAACATGATGTTATCGATTTTTAAATGTGTTATTTTTTTATTGACTTATCATCTTAATATTCTAAAATAATTATAATTATGTGTAAGTGGTAAAATGATTTATATAGCCTATAAAACATGTCATACGTTTGATTTTTTTATTTATTTAATTATTATTTTTAGATTTCTAACTAATTATAATTACATTTATAGATTTAACACACACACACACACACACACACACACACACACATATATATATATATATATATATATATATATATATATATATATTAATTACTACATGAGTATTAATATGAAATTAAAGTAAGTATTTAAATAAGTATACTTTTGGTTGTGACGAAACTTTTTGAACTTTTACTTTCATTGCGTGACACCAAAAATGCAATTTTAAAATGTGTTATTTTTCTATTGACTTATCAGCTTAATATTCTAAAATAATTATAATTATATGTAAGTGGTAAAATGATTGTGATAGCCTATAAACACGTCGTACATTTAATTATTTTTTTTACACCCTCCGTCCCAAGTATATTGTCTCCCAACAAAAATTGTTGGATTTAAGATAGAGTGAGTAAATGTCATTTTTGACCTTATATTCAAAGCAAATTTAACTATAAATATTTAATAAAATGAGTTATTGAGAGTAATAAATAAGGTTATAATAGAGATTTTAATGAATTTTTATAGTTATTTTATGCAAGTGACAACTTTTTGAGACATACAAAAATAATAAGGTAGACAATAAAATTGGGACGGAGGGAATAATTATTTGTTTCGGAGATCTAACTAATTATAATTACATTTACAAATTTAACATATATACATCACTACATGAGTATTAACATGAAATTAAAGTATGTACTTAAATATTCATTGTGTGACACCAAAATTGCGATTTTTAAATGTGTTATTTTTCTATTGACTTATCATCTTAATATTATAAAATAATTATAATTATGTGTAAGTGATAAAATGATTTTCATAGCCTATAAATACGTCGTACGTTTAATTTTGTATTTATTTAATTATTTATTTTATAGATCTAACTAATTATAATTACATTTATAGATTTAACATATATACATCACTACACGAGTATTAACATGAAACTAAAGTAAGTACTTAAATAAGTATAATTTTAGTTGTGACAGAACTTTACTTTAAGTGCATGATTCTAAAAGTTAAATGAATCATACAATTAAAAAGGTTGATGAGTATAATCAAAATATGTATTGATTAAATAGAATATAATGACATTGGATATGAATCAATATTACATATGAAAATTTAAAATTATAATCTTTATAGATCCTGACGTTACGCGGGGTTAGAAAATCCATCTTAAATGAACCACAAAAAATTAATATTGAAATTATCCCAAAGGAAGTTGGTATGGGAAACAGAAAGTAAAGACAAAAAAGGGCACCGCAAGAACAACAACAAACGAGAATAGAAGATATCAATCACTTGCAAAAAGATATTGAAATTATTCATCGCCCTTTTTTTCTTTTTATATTTGTATATTTTCTCTTCTTTCCTTTCCCGCAAAATTTGCCCAATTTTCTTTCTCTTTCTCTTTCTAATCTGCGCCAGGCTAAAGATCGGAGAATTTTCCGTCTTAGATCAATACATACAGGTTCTATATATATTGTGTGTATATATATATATATATATTCCTTACCTAATTCCATCATCGTCTTATAATTTGTAGCATCTATATCTATAGATGCAATCAGCTCGTCAATCTACGTGTTTCCTGATTATTACATGTTAATTCATCTTCTGTACTTGCACGATTTGTATGTAATGCTCGTGTTTATGATGTTAGGTTCTTTGTTTTGGCAGTTGTTAATTTGATTTTTTTTGTAATTATGTAATTCTAGGGTTCTTAGGTGGATGTTTGACTTTTAGAATTGGATCGAGAATGACGTTTGTACTTGATGTTATGTTGTCCTTTTGCATTTATGTTCAGTTAATTTATTAAATTATGAATTCAATTGACTTAGTTAGATCCGTTGAACTTTTTGTCACCTTTTGTTCCTACCAGGCTACCATTAAATGAATTGCTTTAAGGATTCTCAATTGCTGTTTCTTAAGTACTTACTAGGAGTTGCTTTGTACATACTACGCATTAAATATCATCACCGGACTTAACCGAATGTGAAAAAATGGCAGGAGTGACGTTGTGTCTTGCGGAGTATAATCGATATCAGAACAAAATCTTATACAGTTTACCTTTTCTAATAGATGAATTTGATTAGGGAAAAAAATAGTTATTAGTTATTAATCATAACTCATAACAATAAGTAGATCATGGGATTAACCTTTCGCATCCTTCAAACGTGCATCAATCAGAAAGCATATACTAGAAATACTGGGTAATGAGTGGATCAAAAACACAAAACGTTTATAGTGCCCTCTTGTTAAGTGGATCAAAAGATCCTTTCCAACATCATTGCCTCCTAAAACAAAAGTTGGATAACTGCACAATCAGTGATTGTGCAGATATTTGCAGTTAGTTCCATAGTGGCAGCTTCCTTGCACATAATATCTGCACAACTGCTACGTGTGTGCTTGATAGTGCTCTTGGTAAATGGCCATTATTGTTGTCTTGTTGCAAACTATAGCTTTGTGGTCGATTATGAGTATGGTAATTTCTTGCCCTGTGATCGTACTCATGCCATTCAAAGTATCTTGAAGGATAGAAGTTCATGTCTTCTTCCACCTGAAAGCCTTTTATGAAAGAACCATTTGGCTCCCCTCTAACCAGACCCCTTAAAATGTTAGAGTTAAGGTTTTCTTTATATGAACCACTGTGATGATCAATTGATCATGCTGGTCAATGGAGTAATGGACTGCTACCTAAAACCCCCATAAACGGTGCATCTGCATGCTGAACTGTCTGTAAATCCTGTTTTGTTGGGTTCCTTGAATACAACACAGGTCGGGGGTGGAGATATCTTTCTTTTCTTCTCTTCCTTGACATTCTGGATGTTCCCTTTTGATGCCTCGGATGTTCTGAAATAAAATAACTTGTCAAGCTTGTTTTTTGTGCTGTCAAAAACCAAACTTGTATTTCATAAATAACGAAGCTGGTCTGCCTGCTTTCCCTAAGTGCTTTCTTCTTTTCCTTCTCTTGAAGACGAGCTTCCGTACTAGTTGGTGCTGCATTACCTCTAGATGTTTTTTCTGATAAAAATTTCTTCCTTTGGCTTTCATCTTCCCATCTCTAAGATTTATACTTTAGGCAGCTCAAAAGCTATATATAATTTGTATGAAATGCAATGTGAAATAACAGCATACAGACCTGCCTCATTGTCTTTAACCTGTAGAGGTTTCGGCCTTTGATGAGTAGATGATGAAGGGGAGGGAGTGGTTTCACTCCTTTGCTCCTAAAACCTCAATCTAACAATTATAATCATCAATTTAAAAAATTACAGATATAAAGAGTTGAGAAGCCTTCACTGCAACCTATAAATTTAACGGAAATGTAGCTTGCAGTAAATGTATGTTGTTGCTTAACAACACCATCGCTTTCTTTAACAATCCTGCCAGCTACAACCCTTGTGCCTCTTTATGCTATTCATACTGGAATAAAAAAATTAAGTGAATTGTGTAGATTGGTGTGCTAGAGAGAATAACGTGTTGGCAGCCAAACTTCTATAACATACAGAAGTCTATGGCATGTCGCATGGCTAAATGGAACATGCATTATCCTTATTTTTTTAATGCAATCACAAAACTGCTGAGGACATGAATCCACATTGGGATTTATACGAGCTTGTATAGTTTTTAGCCGTGTGATAGAAAGCATCAGGATCATCAGTTGGAATATCATGATGTTTAATTATAGTATGGTTCATTGTTGCTATATGAATTACTAATTTTGAAAATATTCTGATACATACAGGTTACTTATATTGAGATCGGATCCCAGGAGATACCGTGAAGAGTTCTTTTGGGGGAGGTGTACAAACTAAGTTATAGTTTGTGGGCTTCTCCATAAATTTTGCTTAGTGACCAGTTCAGTGGCCAAGGGAGATCATGCATATTTTTATCTCATGAAATCCTGGAACTTTTTTCGTCCTAATGAAATTTTCCTTGTATCCCATGGGTGTGGGCTATTTATCAATTTCAGCAGTCTGTACAGTGTTGAGCTTTGTAGGCCTCCAATATTGCACAGACCTTTCATATCTGAAACTAAAGTCAGATGGTTTGATGGGTGAAAATCTTCTTCACCCTGGTGTTGCCAGCCGTGTGCTAGAATTGTTGTTGGGTTCTTATACCACATTTGCATTGGTGGTCAATTTTGTCCTCAACATTTTTATACTGACTGTCTTGTCTCTTAAGGTATTCAAGTTATGTCTATATCTCATATTCTCATATATCCATAAATACAAATAGATAATATATGTGTTTGTTTGTGTGTATTTATCTAACCGTAGCCCCTGGATTTAAGTAGTTTTTACAGAAGTCATAGATTGTCTGCACCTAATGAACTCACGTTGTAGTCACTAACGGATTTTACCTGCACTTGTTTCATTCTGCTGTAGGACGTTGACTCCCAATAATGTTATCTTTGCTAACTAGTGTATGCTGACCTTTTAATGATATATTTTTTCATGCAGACAATATTTTTTGTTGAGTTGCACGCAACTGAATCTCGGAAATTGGTGGAGCGACTAGTTAATTATGTTATCTATAAGGTAGGAAATATGATCTTATAAAGTAAATTATGATTTATAGTTTCTATCTTTGGTTTCATATCTATATGATTTATCTGTTTTTATTCTGATCATTATGACTACTTGGCCATGGACTTGTCTTCCCGGACACATGTTATAGTTAGTTCTCATTGTCGCAAGCTGATGTGTCAAGAATGAGAATGTAAATGATTTTCAAACATTATTTTATAGTAGATCGTGGAACTATATTGATTGAAGACCAAAATCCTGAACCATATTTGTAAATCTAGTTTTTGGATTTGTGTGATATAATGGTTATTGTTATAACTATCGCTGTTTGGATGCCCAAATTTTTCAATATTACTCAATCCTTAACTGCTGATTTACTGTTTGTGATATCCTCATAGGGAACATTTCTTCCGTTGGTAGTCCCACCGACAATAGTTCAATCAGCATTGTGGTCTACTTGGTTGACAGGACTATGCTCTTTAAAGGTATTAAACTGTGGTTTTGGTGTTTATATGTGGGGATCTTAAGAATTGGCAAATATCGAGCCTTTATTTTTCATCTCTACAGATGTTTCAAGCTTTAGCCAGGGATCGCCTTGAACGGTTGAATGCATCTCCTTCTGCAACTCCCTGGACTTACTTCCGTGTATATTGTGTTTTGTTGCTGGTTGTCACTGTGGATGCAGTATGGTATGTGCTAAAAAATTCTACTACATAAAGTTTAATAAACATCGAATTTCTTTACAGGCCAATAGTTTTATGACTCTGCATATTAGATATTTCATCTAGAGTTCTGGATCATGTCACATCAACTCTGCCTTTTGCATTTTTATGCATAGATATCTCCTAAATTTGATACTGGTGTTGCAGGATACGGACGTGTCTACTCATCTACCAAACAATACCATCATCTATGTTTTTATTATTATTCTTTGAGCCTCTTAGTATAGCTTTCGAAACACTTCAGGTAGGTTGACCTGTATCATTTTTCCTAATTCATATGTAGAATATTTGTATCTTTAATCAGCTATTAGATTTGATGACGTCGCTGAAGTTTGTTTATCTACATTATGTTGATTTTAGGCCATTTTAGTCCATGGATTTCAATTGCTTGATATATGGCTTCATCACTCAGCAGGCAATACCACAAATTCCAAAATATCAAAGCTTTTGGATATGTCAGCAGCAGGCAAGAAAGAGTTCTTATTCTTACTTTTTTTGATTAATTCTTCTATTTGATCTTTTAAGGTTGTGGTATGTCATATGTGTATGATTTGGTTAACCGGTATGGCCATATGCGAGTTAACTAATATTCTAGATATGATGTGTATGTGCAGGTTCGTTGTGGGAATGGAAGAGTGTTATATTACGGAATCTGGGATTTTTTCTAGATATTATGACTTTGTTGATGGCTCTTGGTCATTATGTGCATATTTGGCGGCTTCATGGCATGACATTCCATCTTATAGATGCAGTGCTTTTTCTAAATATACGTGTTAGTTCTTGACTTTTTTTAATCTATTTATTTATATACCACCAAGAACTGAAAGCCGTGGGAATTGAACCTTGGGCAACTTCTTTGGAGTGCTTATCTCCCAACTGTGCAACCACTTTGTCACCCTTGATTAGGTATGGTAAATAAAGAAAAATTACATGTTACTTTTGCTTATTTACTTTATGTCGTAGGCAGGCCTTGTTAAGTGCTGTTGTGAAGCGCACCAGAGGGTTTATTAAATTAAGGATAGCTTTGGGTACCCTTCACGGGGCTCTCCCTGATGCAACATCTGAAGAAATACAAGCTTATGACGATGAATGTGCCATTTGCCGGGTAATCATCGAGTTTTGTTTAGTTTTCGTATAAAAAGGTCTACCCTTGATGTCTATGTCATTAACCATTTTCACATGGTGGTGAATTCAGGAACCAATGGCCAAGGCTAAGAAGCTCTCCTGTAATCACCTGTTTCATCTTTCATGCCTTAGATCTTGGTATGTTTAATTTAAAGTTGCTATAGCATTATGTCGGGGCTAATTAAATAAGCATGTAATGGACTTCGGTTGGATTTCTATATGGGGTAAAAGACTTTGTTTGCACTCACCAAAGGTACAAAACCTTCTAAAAGTTCTTATTTAGGGTAATCGTACAAGTTAACAGATTATAAGATGTCACATCAGAGAAACTCAAGATGACCAAAGAGACTGCTACTACATCATATTTGACTGCTAACGGGGTCTGATTACCCTAAACCGTAATATTTTCAAGTTTAATCTTTTTATTAACCTTTTTGAATGCTTGAGCCTTTTTGTGGGTGGAACAATGTGTTACTCGAAATAGAAATCAACCAGAGTGTGTCACCTTTTTTTGCGATTACCCCTTCATGTTATAATTAGATACTTATAGTGTTTAAGTGGCATGTTGACGCCAGGTTAGACCAAGGATTAAGTGACAATTATTCTTGCCCCACTTGTCGAAAACCCCTCTTCGTTGGCACACCTGAAGGAAATGCTGTGCCTCATTCGGCAGACGTTTCAAGTGATGAACAACTTGCCCGGCAGTTAAGCTCTAGATTTGAACAACAAAGTGTCCCTGGTCATACCATGTCTACAGGTGTAATTCCAAATCAAATTCAAACCCCTTTAGAACGTGATGATTGGAGGTTTGTGCTTTTGATAAACTTGTTTTTCAAATTTATCATTTTTATGCATATACTCATGTTTGTAAGGTGAATCCCCATTTCATATGCCATACAGGGGGTCAGGGCCAGAATCAGGTTGGTTAGGATTTGATGGGGCGGGTCCATCTACAGCTATCAGATCCGTGGGTTTGGGAAGAGTTCAAATGATGATGAGGCATCTTGCAGCGGTTGGGGAAACGTATGCTCAGACTGCACTTGAAGATGCTGCTTGGAACCTTTGGCCTATAAATTCCTCTCAGGCTAGCACATCTACTTCAAACAATCCTTCTACCAGCACTGTAAGACATCGAGGACATGCTGGGGGTTCGCTAATTAGGACTGCTCCACGTGTTTCAGATGATGATTTATCACACTTACTTGCTATGGCTGAAACTGTTCGTGAAGTGCTTCCCCATGTCCCTGATGAATTAATATTGCGGGTATTTGCTTCACTCTCGTCATGTTCTGAAGTCATACATATTACCTTGCTATCTGCTATAAGTATTTAAACCCATCTACTTAGGAATGTTTTGATTTGGGATTTTGTGTGATTTATTCTCTAATGAGTCAAACGGGTAAATAAAGAAGTTAGGTTACGAAAGCATGTCAAATGGGTTAAAAGTCGCCCATAGTGTATAATAATGCATAAAAATATAAAATTACCTCATTCATTTTATTCAAAAAAGTTAAATGTTCTTTGATATAGTATAACTTTCGAAATCATCTTTGGCACACTAATTAACTATAAAATTTAATTTAATTTTATTGGGCAAAAAGTGTTTCAATCTGCTCACCTTGCTGCTTCTAGAGATATTCACAATAAAAAAAATGTTTCGGTGATATGTAACAATGTTCTATGTCATGGATGTTCACTTGCATACCTAATAACAACATTTTATTTTACAAGCTTAGATACTTACAACCATATAATTGTATCCTCTTTGGAGAATCTGAACTGGGATCACACTATTTTAAATCCCAATCTTGATTAAGAGAACTGTTTCAATACTTTGACTAATCACTAATTAAACTCTCTCAAATGTGAGTTTAAAGTTTGAGGTGTGAATGTTACTTGTTTTTATCGAAGTATGTGATTGATTAGTTTGTATCGATGTATGTAACTAATATTGTCCAGTTCATCCGTTTTACCACAATACGACGCATTTGGTGAAGTTTATTTGGCTTGTGTTGTGCAGGATTTGCAGCGAACAAATTCAGTTTCCGTTACTGTGAATAATCTTCTTCAAATGTGAACTCGCCAGCAGTCAACTTTCTCATTGAAGTCATTCTCTCCCAAGTAATAACCAAAAAACGTGTGGTGCTGAAAGGAGGTTCTCCGCACACAACACCCACACTGTAAGATTGATTCTAAGGTTATAGTTTGTATATACAAAGTGTCTCCAAAAAAATAAGTTAGACAAAATTGTTCAACTATAGCCCTTGAGGTTTTAGGGAAAACAGAACACAAAATTGTAATTTATGGTGTACTATTCCGTGATCACTATATATATTTGTTGTTGTGCAAGTGGTTTAGAGTGTTGCAATGTCTGCAAATAGAATAGTGGGTCATCTGAGATTGCTCCTGTCTGTAAGAGTGTAAGGACCATAGAAGTAGTTTCTTTAATGACTAAAATAGAATAGCGTAGTGGTTTGAAAAAGGGGAGGAAATAAAAAAGGAAAGTGAGTTGTTTTTGATGAGGTTATGGCTCAAATTCCTGTGCAGGTCTTTGTCGGAGTGTTTTTGATAAATGTAATCTTGTCGTCGAGACAGTTTTCACATTTATTTTGGAATTAGTTGGTTTAGATGAAAGTCCCACACGCAATTCAAGGCCGATTGCCTCTTTAATAACCTCTTTTTTCAATACCTGATTACCCCCACAAAATTTTACTCTTAAAAATACGCGTTTGTCTCTACTTTTTTTAGTATTAATTTTATTATTATTCAAGGGGCTATGGCCATCAAAAACCGTCAACCATTAACCACTTCAAGGCCACCATTTATTGACCATCTTATATGAGGTTGTATAACTCTAAATAATGGTCACTTGGTCAGTAAACAACAAAGGGGAATGCTACACTTACAAAAATTTTACAAACAAATTTATACAAAATGATATGGCAAGTGTGATGTACCAATCACATTAATTTCTTCATCGCACAAACTATTTCTACATAATCTCTTTAACTCCAAGGGCCGGTTTTGGGGTAGTTTGTTGCATTACTCTCATGCATTGATGCTAATGAAGAAAAACAAATTGGTCAGATAGTATGTTTATTTGCAGAGTATTCATATGGGTTAGAGTCGCGTCTTTTTATTGAACGTGGACTGTATTGATTCATTCGCGCTTGATCATTATTGAGTTAAACTTGTTTACTTACTACAGTAGTTAGGACATTAGAAAAGTGAACTTTGGATGGTGATATGTGTCTCGTCTTATGGTCTCATTATATAATTCATAACCCATAACAGTATGAGATATTGGTGTGTAGTTGAAAAGTTATTTGATAAAGTAGGTGTTATAAATGGGATGAGGACTTATTCGAAAATGCATGGGTTGGACCGGTTGGTAGGATGACCAAGAGCCCCACACTAAAACACAAAAAGATTAGTTGAAAAAGGTTATGCTTGATAAATGATCTGAGATACTCTTATTCTAATACAAGAGTTAATTCATAGTTGGTCCATGTAATTTACATACATTCGCACCGTTAGTCTCTGTATTTTGTTTGTTGCATTGAAATGACCAAAATACCCTCTATTTTTATTTGAAAATGTATTTAGAAAAGAAAATGAGAAAATAAAAAGTAAGAGTATTTTGGTCATTTAAATATATTTAACAGTTGAATTGTTAACTTAATGGAGAGGGACTGAACACCCAAATTTGTGAGTTTTTGAACTGTCAGTGAAAAAAATAAAGTATTGGGTCTGACGGTGTGCATATATGTAAGCCCATAGGATCAATCATGCAATTAACTCTGAATACAAGATAAAGGTAACGCTTGTATTAAATTAAGAGATTGAATACATAAATAGATTTATTTGCGGACATGCCCGTTTTTATGTCTAGGACGACATGATCGCTAGTGTTGTTTTTAACATGAGATGATCACAATTAGTTGGAACTTAAATAAACATAAATATTACTCGATCCGTTGTTGATTGATAAAAAAACATTAAAAACAATAAATAAATAAATGTGAAAAAAGAGAGTTGGTTAAAACATGTCTCTGTTTTCATCTGCTCGTCGGGTTTCCTTGCTTGTAAATCGTGAGAGGTAAAACCGGCAACAAAACACGGAACCACCGTAATTTCTTGAAACAACACATGCTTCGCTCCATTTTTCACAAATTTAAATTAAATTGTAAATATTTTTCTTTTTGAAAAATGTATATATTTAGTTAACTAATTAATGCTAGCTAGGCTACACGTGGAAAGCAGAAGTGTACTGTATATAATAAGAACTTGTATTTAATTTGTTATACATTTTACATTACATGTCTGTTTTCGATTTGAGTGGAGAAATCTCATATATTATAATAACTTTGAATTAAAAGAGTAATATATAGTAGATCTTTTATATGTTGAATCGGGGATGGTACAATTTGGGTTGTACTTGTGAGTACCTACTCTAAATGCAATAATTCAAAATTAATCGAATATCTTTGAGATCGATGTTGGCCCTTCAATTCGTTTTCGAAAATGATCCACACATGTACATTTCGTATAACCCTACTTCTTATGTCTATTGGTCGTTTATGGGACAAGACTGCATTATATGGTTACGATATCACTTGAACCATCCATAAACGTTATCCGTTTGTCTTAAGTCGACACATAAGTTTAGATGTTATAGCTTACATATATTGTAGATTTGTAGGAAATCGCTTACTTTTAAACGGGTTTTTACAATGTAAATCATGGAACGTTAACGTACATTACCAAATATGTTAGATATTATTATTATTGTATAAGTATAATTATACCCTATAAGAATAATATCTTTGTTCATCGATTGCATGTCATGCATGTTTATAAACATGTGACATTTTCTTCAACTAATCAAACTAATAGATTTACTAATAATATGAGCTTATATTATAGCATGAACCAAGGATGTGAATAGAGAGGGCCCAAATGATGAAAGTGATAGATGAAGAAAATGGGGGACAACTTTTTCTTGATCTTGTGAATATTTGTTATACTTAATTTAGAGTTCACAAGTCTCATCAAAACCCTTCATTTTGCATGTACATGTCTCTTCAACCGTATTATTTAATTAATTTTTACTTGAAAAATATATAGATTTATGAATCATTATATTGATGAAGAGTTAAACAAATACTCGTACATTTAAAAGTCTAGAAAAGTTGATAATGGGTCAAACCACCCATTTTGACCCGTCCTCGTATTAAACCTAGCTACTAATAACCAATTATTTTAAATGTTCTCCTATTTAAACTTAATAACACCTGATTGCTACTCTATTTATTGCCAAGTTTCAAACACTTAATTTAGTGAAGTTAGAATAGAGATCAGATTAATATGGTTTCAATGGGCTCTTTGATTTTATTATCTACCTCTTTTTTTCTACTTATTTGCATGCATTCCTCCAATGCTCGTCTTCTTTCTGCCATTGTTAAACCTTCCATCTCTTTTCAGGTTACTTCATTTCTTTCTCTAATAATTGCAAGTCATTATATTATACCATGAGAAACACAAGATGAATCTAATTAATGCTTATATGCTAATTAAACAGGTTACAGAAAAGATGGTAGAAAGAACACCGACTCAAACTCGACTTCTAGCAACGAATTATTCACAATCGAAAGGTGATCAATTTGGAGACTTGTTGACGGGAAATGAACAAGACAAGAAGATCGGTGATCAGGTGTCTAAATTAGAAGGTTCGTCTCAAAACGAACATCTTGGTGTGCTTTATTCGGATTATTCAAGGCCGAGAATGCGTCCTTCCTCCCATAATTGACAAATCTTTTGTTTTTAGAAATTAACATTTTGTAGGGATAATATAGATATGATACATCATAAGACATATAAAGATGCATGCATATTGGGCCGAATTTTTTGATTTTTATGGTAATCCGTTTGTTGGTTTTTGCTAACGACCGAGTTTCGTATGATTATATATATATATATATATATATATATATATATATATATATATATATATATATATATATATATAATGGTGATTTAGATGTAAAGATGCATATATGGTTTTGAATAATTATCTGTTTTCTTATAGTACGTTGCATTATAGTTAATTAATTATTCTAAACAAGAATGATGAATATGCAGGAAGTAAAATTGTTGAATCTTCTTCCTCTCATCATGTGGCTTTGCTAAAGGGAAAACATGTGAAGGTAATTAATTAATCAATTAATATTTGTTTTTTAAAATTAATTAATATATATAGGTTAAATAAACATATATATACCAATAAAAATATAATGTGGAGGATCCTACCATTCAATTAAACTTTTCAATATTTTTTTCAATCAATTCTTCAACTATTGATATATAGGCCGGAACTATTATAATTGCTTATGGATAAAATGGTATTAAATATGTAGGATCTAATTAATAATCATATCTTAAAGTTGAAATCTTGAATTATAGTTGCAGTCAAATGTTATCTTGACTGTTTAAGATACATAATAACTGTGTTACTTTACTGTTTATAAATAAATAAATGTTGTATTTGGTTGTGAGTTACTTGGTAATTGGAATGAACCAAAACATGGTTCCGGTTTTCTAAATAAAATGTTGGTCTATCAGATAAATACTTCCATAAAGTATGGAGACTTTTGACTTTGACCTTTGACCATTGACCAAACAACCTAAGCTTGCTTCAAATTTAGCAATGATCTTCCCTAATTCAACAATACAAATCAATAATCTGATAACCAAACTTTAACACTATGAAAGTATTAATATTGAATATATACAATAAGTACGTATAAATAGTATCTAAAAATTTGTCAAACATAAATAGCTAAATTAACGTAGAGTAAATTGCATGAACGGTCCCTACACCGTTAGTTCTTGTACTTTGCTTTGAATGAATAGTATATTTGTTGATGTAATTGTAGGATCCTGAAAGACCACCTATATCCCAATACAATGGAAAAGAAGAAGTCAAGAATCCCAAAAATGATGATGTTGTTGTGATGGACTATCAACCACCTCACCGGAAAACACCAATTCATAACAAATGAGCTTTTAATACATTTTTGCGTGTATTTTTGATGCATTCATTCATAATACGTACCCATATACCCTTGAAAAGTTATGTACAAATTAATCTAGTTCTTCCATTAAAAATGTGCATGGAAGTTGAGCTGTCCAACCAAATTTTGGAATGAGAAGTAAGAGGATAATTGATGTTGTTATCTTAATGTCTACACTCGATTTTTGAGACTTGTATTCAGTTGTTTTATTTACATGTCCACGATTTTAACTAGTAAATCCATTCTTATAGACTGGGCATTTTAGTGAGGCCCAAATGTATGTTTCAAAGAGAATCTGGTTATTTGTAGTCCAACAAGAGTGGGCCTCAATAATCCAAGTCCAGTCTGAAGTTTACGTTGGCCAGTTTTAAATTGGGCAACAATAATCTGTGTATAATTTAGTTCAAAACAGCATGCGAATTAATTAGACCGAGTAACATGCAGCAACTGCGGGTTACAAGACTCAACATTGTCGAAGCTTTTACATAGTACAAAGCAAGCATACAACACACAGAGATCAAACTACGTCTCTTAAAAGCTACATAAAGTGATCATACAACACCGGGAAGCCAAGTGAAGTTAAACAAGGGCTTCATAGTCACGTTATCATGAGTAGACTTACAAGTGAGATTCATAGGTCTCAGAGCCATCATGGTCCTCCTCTCCAAGCATGCGTACAACCTGAGCCACGCCTTCTGCTAGTTCCTTTTGAATGACGCTATCTGGCATGTCAAATGTCCTCCTCTTCAAGGATAAGGACCGACCACCCCCTGGCTGTGGGTCCACTACGTCCAGCATAGCTTCCAGCTCATCCACCATCGACCTTTTTGCAGCTCTCACCATGATATCAGCACCCTGGATTTAGGATACAACAGTAATCATTAATTATTTCTCAGCTAAATATACATTTGCGAAAATGGTAAAAGATAGTGAGATTGAGGAACTAGAGTTGATATTTCATTAAAGTTAAATCTAAACAAAGGACACGTCGAGACGCCATCAGTTTGGAGTGCGAGGCCAGCAGAGCTTGCTGCAGAGGAGATCCGGTAACTGTTATGAATGTGGAGGAGTGGGGCATTTTTATCGTTACTGTCCCAATGTTCAGACGGACGAATGCTGCTGGGGGAGTGCAGAATAGACCAGCTGAAGATGGAAGAGTGCACGTTGTGGAGCCTAGAGCCCGGATGCGAATCTGGATCTATCAACGGAGCAATTCCATTCCAGTCGTAGTCTCAAAAACGAAAGTTAGATAAAATAAAGAAGTTTCAGTAAGAACTAGCTTTAAAAACTAGATCGAAAGGCTCACTTGATTTGGCCAAAACCACAAGCTAAAAGACTCATCCAACTTGGGATGAAGGGGTATTTCATTTTCAGGGAACTAGAATTAAGAACTATTATCAGCAATTAGAATGCACATCAATCATAAACTATAATTATTTGTTAAAGTCGAAGTCTTTGGCATGAAATGATGATCTATACTCAATTTGGAAGTAGATCAAATCCAAAAACTAGTCTGGATCAAGCTACGAAAGCACCAATATATGACTCTTACCATGCTAATCAGGTTTCACAAAACACTCTACCTGCACAAGAATATACCATTTGGCAATCTTCTTCAATAGCTATAATCAATCTACTTTCCACATCTTTCAGTTACCCACATTAAAATACAACTTGAATGACAAGCATATATCAATTCCAATTGTTTCATCATACGGAGTAATACACAACATATAAAGGCCAAAGATATAATTTATTACCTCAATTGCATCAACAGTGAGAAGCAACACAATGACCTTCTCAGAGAACCTTTGTTTCTCCTCTGCATCACGAGTAATCCGACGACGATAAGAGAAATTATTAAACAAAGTCCTGAGCTCCTTAAGCTTCCCTTTAGCAACAGCCAACTCACGAAGAGCACGAAGAGCCTGAGACCTCTTAATCAAATATGCTCTAAATGTCATCTGTATCATCATAGCTGCATCCTGAGGTGACAACTCCTTCTTCTTCCCTTTGTTCCTCTCCAATGCCCTAGCAAATGCCTATATCATCACATTCAAACTAACTTAATCAACAAATCTTATTCTGTACACATTTTACTAATACAAATACACATATATACTGAATACTGATAGTCTGATAGTCTGATATACATAAATAATACAGTAATATGAAATAAACCTGTTTCAATAGAAGAGATCCATGATCTGGTGAACCTTGGATTTCAACGATTCGAGGTGATTTCTCTTTCTTTTTTTCCTTCTTCTTGTTCTTCTCTTTGTTTTTCTTCTCTGATTCGTCATTATCATCAATGGCGGCATTTGCAGTTGAAGCAGTGAAAGTATACTTCCGTACATCATTATCACCTTTCCTTTTAATCTCAGCCGTCCATTTACTACTCTTCTCCTTCTTCTTCCCTCCTTTGATCTCCGTCGTCAACTTATACTTCCGATCTAACCCGTTCTTCTCAGTACTGTTAATCTCAGCCGTCCACGTGTACTTCCGATCTGAAGCTCTCACTTTCTCTTCATTCACCAATAGCTCAAGTGCAGAAACTCGATCGGATAACGACTGAAGGTATAACGATTCAACGGTTGGAGATCGGCGTTGTCTGGTAATGAGCTTGCGACCTGACGTGGCACCGAACGACGTCGTACGTTCGATTTGCATTAGATCGGTGATTGTGTGGAAGTCATCGAACGGTGAAACGAAATCGAGTGAAGGAAAGTTAGGGTTTAAGATATCAAGAGCAAAATCGAAATCAGAGGTAGGGTTTAAGAGTGCAGAATAGGGTTTTGGATAGGATTCAGCAGTTAATAAGTAATTGATGATGTCAACTTTGGTGAATCGATTCATGTTTTTGTGTTTTGATTGGGGGAATGTTGTGATGCTGATTGAGAGAGACACAGAGGTAAGAACGAGAAGATAATAATAAATGGATGAAAAGAGAGGGTGGTGTGGTGAGGGCTAAAAACGGAAATTAACGCAAATATAAACGCAAACGGGTTACCACAAAAACAACAACCGGTCAATGATTTACAAAATCTTGTTATTATTATTTAAGAGTTATTATGTCCATTACTAATTGAAGAACAATTAGCTTTGTTATTAATAACCATAGATGATATTTTCAGCTATCCACATGATACTAATGAGTCAATAATGTAGTTGGGAAAATCAATAAGTTTTTCCGCAAAAAGTGTCAAAAATCATTTTGATTAAATATAAATGCTTGCAACTCTCTAAAGTATTTTCGGTAAGGGCTTTCGGGGAAGGCGTCAAATAAGGGGCAAAAGGAGCCGAACGAATTTACTGAAATTTTGAAAATATTGTCATCAAAGTTTACTGCATCTTACCAACAGTTGCATTTTACATCTATAAATTTGACTGTAACACTTCTTACCTCTCATTTGAAGCCGAATCCTCTAATCCTCCACCAATAAATAATGGTGTAGATTAGTAATCTACTAATACAAAACCTACAAGTACGATTTTACCTATAATTTGAAGAAAGTAAAAAGAACTCATTTTTTGATAAAAAAAAAAAAAAAATCCGCATAGACGATAGAATCTTTTGGTAAGGTGTTTGATTTTAACAAATGGAGTGCATGTGGCTTTTCTTGTCGTTTTTTCTGGATTTAGATAAGTAGATCACCGCTCACCAACTCCAATCTTACATGTATCCACCTAATCCATATGCTATTTTTACGTTTTTACCCTTTTTATATATGTGGTGAATAAATACATAGCCACTATTTTATTTTATTTTATTCACACATGTTACCCTTTTTTAGTTGTGGATCGAACAGGGGCCTAGACTGGATTTCCAGGGCTCCCCTAATAATATCCATAAATGACTTGTTTTTGATAAATATGTGAATTAATTAAGTAATGATAGAGGTTAACAGAACAAAAACAGACTCTTTCAAGTGAGAAAAAAAAATGAATAGTTTTTTTTTTTTTTCTTTCCTCAAAAAGTATTTGTATTCTTTATTCACGTAATTGTCGGCTTTCTTATATATAAAGAGAGTAAATGGAATCCTTAAAGGACAAAATAGATTCAAAAGTTATCAAAGAAAAGGTAATTTATTACTCGTATTACTTTAACAATTATTAATTTATATTATTACTTGAAAACCTTTTTTGGGCTGTCAAGAGATGTGAACATGCCCGATTGTTGTGTATTTGTATTGGGCCCATCTTTTCACCTTCTTTTACATACTGCAGCCTCATACTAAATGGGCTGCTTTTTGGGCCCTTTTTACACCCAGCCACATGACGCCTATATAAACACAAACATAAAGCCTACAACTTGTCCCTTGTATAGTTGTATATAAAATTTGTAAACTTGTTTTGTTCGTCCTTAAACATCATATTTCATTATTATTATTTTCAACTTAGGTTGCATCACGAGTATTCGCTATTTAATACATACTACTCCGTATGTCATTAATTTTTAATAGATCAAACATGTTGGCAGCTATGTTTTCAGCAAAACAATGGAATACCAAGATGGGTAACTTGTTATTGTTTTTTTTTTAAGACAACATTATACGTAGTATTATATTTGTATAAATAAAAGCTAGCAAGATGGTATAAAATTACAACGACACTAAATGATGCATCTGACCAAAAGGATATAACTCTAAAAGCTTAGTTCCAAACTTCCAATCCAAATGACCTTTAACACTTGATTCAAACCAACGCGGCCTTAAAACTTACTTTAAACTAACACGACACTTGAACAATAACGATCCCAAAAGCTTACTTTAAACTAACACGACTATAAACTTACTTTGAACTAACACGACGCTTAATCAACAACCTTGACTAAAAACCTAAAAACCTACAATATAAGGAGAACTACCACTAGGTAGATACTATGAAGCGGGTGAAAAACTGCCCCGTAACAAAGATAACTGAGACGAGACTCGTCGGAACATCAACCAAACAGTTTCGGTGACACCATTGTTCATTTATGTTTGCAAGTGATATTTTTTTAAAATCAATTAAAGTGTAATTATTTGTTTTGAGATCGAAATAAGGTGAGTAGGTTGGTTGAATATCAGCCGTCTAGTGGGACCAAGTCAACTTCCTACAATAGGAAAAAGCAAATCATTCTGTCAAAACTCAAAACCGTGGGACCTACGTTTTAGTGTCGTCAATATTTGACTAGTCAACGCCAACAGCAATGGGTTACAGAAAAACAGAGGACTGCGTCCCCAACCACAAAGACATCGGCGCGTTAACTCACTACCCATTTGTCACATCTTGAATATATTTTTTTATTAATAATCAATAATACTCTGTAAATTTACCATGTGAAGGTTTATTTGATTAACAAATACATTAACAATAGTAAAATATTACAATGCTTAAGTCAAGAAAAGAACATCTAAAAATGCCTGGCACGACACCACGGTCTCGTCAAGATTCAGCTCATATGGCTGCTAAATAAAATCATATTAAAAAAACATAATTGAGTGTAACGTGCAAATATTTAATAAATAAGGTCACTTTGAATTATTTTAATTTAATAACATTAGAATTAGAAGTTGAAAATACGTGAACGAAAGGGAGGTTTAACCGTTTAACAATATAAATAACCCTTTGAATTTTCTAAACATAGCGGTTATGTTTAATATTATAACCGTCATAAAAAGCCCGCTAACCTCCATTACAAATAGACATCGAATGAAGAGTATTAAATTATGTATGATTCAATAGATCATCGAATAAAAAGTATTATCTGTCAAATTGCGCTAGTATTCTTTGGTAGTTAAATAGTAAATCGTAACCAACTAAGTTAATTTTTTGAACCACTTTTCATCGACCACCCGATTAGAACTTTCTCAACAGAATTCAAATTAACGATTTATTTATGTTTTTCGACCTAGTCTACATTCAGTTTTAGTCAAAGTTGTTTTAGGAAACTTGTTTTTCTCTAGATGTTGTCAATATAATATATATTACCGTCTACATTATACTTAGATCGATAGTTGTGACATAATTAACTACCTAAAAGATAGGGGTCTTTGTATATTCGTTACCATATATAAAAGGTATAAAATATAAAATATATTTATGAGTTTGAAACAAATTGCATTGAAGACAAAGACCCATTGGGACCATCATAAACTGTCAAGATTAAGAAGTAACATTGGGGTTACACTAGGCCGAGCTTGAATGAACTAGTTATCACCGAACCATTCATAGACGTGTCCCCAACCTATCTTGTACTAATACGTAGTACCACGCATTTACGAAGATTCAAGTGCGACGTTCATGTTAGTGTAATAGGATCAGTTACTTGTTTTTAGTTCTAAAAATTTAAACCGATTATGTAAAAGGAAAAAGAAGAAAATGAATTCTTATTACATTACCTTCATTCCATACAGAGGATATGCTTACCGGAAGGGTTGCAATGAGAACTCATATATCGATAAGGATCGTTGTTGTTACATGATTTTAAGTAATATGAGTACAAGTTGTCAAAATTACATCCCAATTATGTTTCTAAAACTATAAATTGTTATAATTAACAAAAACATAATTTTAATTTACATATAGTCGAACACATAAAGCGTGTTTATCGAACGGGATTCTAGATATTTATAGGGGATTAACATTATAGGAGTTTTTAACAGAACCCACATATTAACCAAAAGCATGTGTCTAAAAAGCAGTTCCATAACTGATATTTATCATTTTAATTTAACTTTTTTATTTTAAAACCACCATTGACAGTTTAACATTTTCAGATCTTATTAATCTCCACATTTTTCAATCAGAAAACTTCAATCAATTTTAAAACATTTCATTCTCTCCGAATTATCGATCTCAACATTCACTTTAACCCACTTTCACTTTAAGATGCAAGTCGCTTACACGTGAAAAACAAACACAAACCCAAATTCGATGACACAGGTGAAGACGTGAAGTTTCTTGTTCATTTTCACTTGGACATCCCTGAAAAAGCTTGTTGTTCGTCGTCACCCGACATCGCATGTACATCATCTCCGTTGCTCACACCTCCTACAACGACCTTCTTCCCGTTTCTAGCGAGATATGGACAGCGAGATTTGCAGGTTAAAGGAGATGATATTAATGTTTTGGCGAAGACAAACGATTTAACTTCTAAAACATTAATCATAATTAAAAAAGATGTGGTGGATCACTATGTTTTGTTTGGGGTTTTCATAATCATATTATGGAGTATATTGAATTACAAATATGATTTTAAAAGGAATACATTCCTTGAAAATAAAACTAATGGGTTAATTTTACGAAAAGAAAACCTTGAATGAGAAAAAAAGAAAGAAAAGGGATTAAAAACAAACAAGAACAATGGATTGAAAATTAAAAAATTGCACAAAATATAATTAGGTATATATATTTTTATGAAGCATGAGATTGGAAAATATGTTTTGTATCAAAAACTCAACATTATAGTAATATAATTATAGTGGACTTCAACCCTTACGAATTAAGAGTCCCATTTGTTAGCATAGAAAGATGAACATTGTTGGAAAAAAAATCCCCTATAATTAAATGAAATACGGAGTATAAGTCTTTTCAAGTAGTTTATGAAAGAAATCTTCGGTCATTAAAATTTTCAGTCACAATCTATAACGGCAGATATAAATTTCGAAACCCATAATTTTTTAATTTTTCCGACTCATGAATTCTTACTAAATATTGAATTATTATCTCTCATTGTTCTATGCGTACAATATAGACTTTTTATGGATTAATAAATATTTCGAGCTTGTTGTACATTTTTGTATTCAATTTTCTTTTGCTGAAAACATATGTGCCACCTTGTTTGGTGATTAAACAATAAAAAAAATTAAACTAGAAAGTGGGTGGAAAGAAAGCAAAGTAATGGTAGGGCGTTAATGTCAAAAGGCGGGTGACGGGTTCCTAACCGCCACCGACGTTCTCCTCCAATCCAGCTGTAACTGAAAATGACTTCACTCGCGTACAACATGGCCCCGTCAGATCTGACTGTGTCACAGGTGTCCTATTATGTTTCCACGTGTATATGACACTTGTCCACATCGCGCATTCCAAAACACTCTTTCACGCGCCACACATCGCGTGTAATATTAATTATTTCTCTTTCAACTAGCAACAACGGACAGACCACCAATATTAAAAAGGTCTATTTAAACCCCTTCGTTAACTCTATTACGCTCTTTCCTTCTTCATCTCCTTTAAGTATACGCGTTTTGTATCTATCATCTATTTACTCTTTGTAGTTTCTAGGGTTTATAAGGTAATGCCGTCTCATTGTCTTCTTCTTTTCGCCATTTTCGTTATATATTTATTTACTCCGTATTTGTTTGTTAACGATTGTTATTTTTCGTATATTTTTTAGGTATTTTGTTTGGAGTTCGAGAGTTTAATCGCAGCTTCAGAATCAGTTTCTTTACAGAAAGTATGTTGCGTAATATTGATTTAATTTAACTTATTATACCGTACGATTGAAATTTCTATTTGCTTTATTTAATTTGCAAAACGTGTTTATTATCTGAATTAATTTAATCTGTTTCTAATGAATAAAGCTCTTTTACCGTGTTTATTACTATTTTATTATTTAGTTACATGTACATGTATCTGTATATAGATGAATGATCAAATAAGAACACAAATGTAATGCATCTGAATAGACTTATATGCATCAAATTCTATTCTAAGTGATTTCTGAAAGTATTGGTCCATATTAGTTGTCACAGTTTTACTTTTACACAGGCTCTTATTAGAATCCTTCCCTATTTATGCATATATATTAGATTTAGGTATGAGCAATTTATATGTATTTGTCTCATATGTGAAGAGCTACTCATGAATTGTTAATGGCAGTTATTGAGTGTTTAGGTATAACATTAGCTGAAATTTGGAACCATTTTAGGTTTTATATTGTATACGTATACAGTTTTAATGTAGGTTTATAAGTTTTCATGCATCGCAAACAGATTGTATGTTCTAGAACAGAATAGATATGGGAGATTGATGTAGTTTTCATATAATTCTTCATATTTTTAGTTCTGAAATATTGTAGTTTTTGATATTTTTCATGACAGATATGTTCTTTGGACTGTTTTATTTATTTTCCTTTTAATGTGGAGGGATATGTACTAACCAGGTTCATTTCACCTTCTGTTTATATGTCCACTGACTTATTTACATTAATAACTAATGAGTCAGTGAGTCATGGGCGTTTTTTATATGTATTTTTAAATAGTTACTCTAAATTTTAATGTATTGCTTGTTTTAGGAGGCAAGGTTTAAAAAAACGAAAATAAAGGTACATAAGTTATGCACAAAAGGGATAGGAATGTGCACATAATTGAAGGGAAAAAAGGCGCATATGTATTGTCATTGTATTTTTGTAGCTACATTTGTATTTTTAATAAAGTAATTAAGATGAGAGGTGATTTGTAATCCACTAAAGTTACTTCCCACACCATTATACTTGTGTGTTGTTTTATATTGTGTTGTCAATATTATACATATGTGAAGCATGATGGTGTGTCAAGTAGTTTTATTGGTGTACATTGATCGCTACATCATGTAGTCAAGCTCAGACAGCTATGCATATTTGGTTGTATTGGATACGGAAATACACAGCCACATAGGTGTCTGGAGTTGGCAAGCTTTGATTTATTCTTGTGTTGAGTTTTTGTCCTATCCAATGCTTCCTAAACATTGGACCATATTGAATAGTACCATATGCTAGTGTTTTTTCTAACTTCCTAAAGTCCCCACCATGTGGGTTTCGATTATTAGTATACACCTAGCCCGGTGCCAACTTTCTATTCCATTTATTTGTTCCTAGCCAGCTTTCTATTCAGGGTGATGTTTTACAATACACATTGACAAACAAATCAACACAAGTGTCATGAAATCTTATGTTAACTATATAGCTCAGTGCACTCATTTGAACTTTCTGTCATCATCATGTATGTATTATACTTCATTTGTTTTACTTCTGTGCATGCTAGGTGGTGAAGGGGTAATAGTCTGGTTTCATTCAAAATAAGTAGTTGGTGCTATCATTATTATTATCTCATGTTCTATTAGTTTTTTTTGCATTTGCTGTTATTTGTGCTAATTCCTAATTGGATGTGATAATGAATTTTTACATGATTCGACCTTGTTATATGCATCTGTAGTGAATTCACTGCCGTTGTTTGAACGTGCATTCTAACATGCCCCCCCCCCCCCCCCCCCCCCCCAAAAAAAAAAAAAAATTGTTCTGTTTGCTAATAATGCTGCCGATGCCAACTATAGTCCAAGATTATTAGGCTTCGTTTTAAAAAAAAATTGAAAACAGAGTAAGCATATACGTTGGGAGGAAACTATTTGGAGATTAGTTTCTAGCAGTTATCTCATTTTAATTTTCCCTGTGTAAGTTTTATTCATAAATTGGAGATAATAATGAAATTGAGGCCTTTTGTTTTGCAGTTAGTTGTCAAATTGGATTCACAAGAATTTACCTACTGAAAGTGAAGATGCCCAAGTAAGAGACAAGTACATATTTTTGATAAAAGAATTCCATAAAAGTGGCCTTTTATTGACAAGAGAGTCGGTTAAGACGACTGTGTGACAACTGTTAGTAGCAATAATTCAGTTAAGCCATTTAAGACCTGATGGATCTTAAGGCCAGTCATAGTGCCCCC
Source organism: Gnaphalium uliginosum (assembly GCA_963930675.1). Classification (NCBI taxonomy): domain Eukaryota; kingdom Viridiplantae; phylum Streptophyta; class Magnoliopsida; order Asterales; family Asteraceae; genus Gnaphalium; species Gnaphalium uliginosum. The sequence goes on along the minus strand of OZ005682.1, from coordinate 1,573,734 downwards.
ATACTCACCGATCCCACACCTATTAGCAAACCAAGATTAGGAATTCATGACTCATTGCTTCCTTACTCATCTGCTGGAGTCTTCTCTCAAGGCCCTTTTCTGACAATCCAATGGAAAAAACCTGGAGTATTTGATGATGTTCGATCTACTAACTGGTTGGATGCCATGAAATCTTCTTCCCCCAGGAATATAATAAAAAATAACGGCACCGATTTTTCATCAAATGATATGGATCTTGCTTACCGAAATTGGATGGTATTCCTCTTCTCCCACTCTTGTGTACGTTGTTACTAGTATTCGACCCTTATTAGATACTAAAAAGTTTTCTTAACTGCTTTATTGTGCAGCTTAAGTATCCTTCTGCACTTGCATCCTTTGAACAGATTGCCAATAATGCAAAGGGCAAGAGGATAGCATTGTTTCTAGATTATGATGGAACACTATCCCCTATTGTAGATAATCCAGATCATGCCTTCATCTCTAATGCTGTGAGAATCTTACCTTCTTAAATTGTTCAATATTGGCAAGAAATTAGTCTTAATACCCACCTGTGCACAGATGCGTGCTGCTGTGAGAAACGTGGCAAAATACATTCCAACCGCAATTATTAGCGGCCGAAGCCGTGAAAAGGTATTTGAAATTATTTTTCATTACCAATAAATTTTTGAGGTTTTGGTTGGATTTTTTTTTCCCCTCCTTTGTTTTATGTTATCATGTATCATTTTGCTATAATTTCAGGTACGTAAGTTTGTAGGACTGAAAGAACTCTATTATGCTGGTAGTCATGGGATGGACATCATGGGTCCTCTTCTGCCTTCAACTGACCACACCACTGAGGTAGCAACTTCTAGAACTTTTGCATAAATAAGTAAGCAAATCAAAATTACTCGCAATATTTGGTCATCTAAATCTGATTATTTGCTTGAACTTAGGTCAAGGAAGGAAACTTGTACCAGCCTGCTAGTGAGTTCTTACCAATGATCAGCGAGGTTAATAATTTCAAAGCTGCCTTCTGTTTTATCGCATATAGACACCTTTAAATTTTTGGGAGATCTTATAGTGTTTGTATGTTTGAAACAGGTTTTTGAATCCCTTGTTGAGATAACCAAAAACATAGAAGGAGCTAAAGTTGAGAACAACAAGTTTTGTGTTTCAGTGCACTACCGTAATGTGGACGAGAAGGTAGCATTTCAACATTTCCATTCCCGACACCAATATCATTTGCATAAAGATAAACTTTTTATTAATACTCCCTGTTTTCATTATCACAGAGTTGGACAACAGTTGCACAATACGTCCAAGACACTTTGAAACACTATCCACGTCTGAGATCGACACATGGCCGAATGGTACGAACTTTGAAGGCTTCATTTCCCAGAAAATAAAGTAGGACTACTTTTCTAGTTCTTAATTTTTTTACCCTAATTCTTATTCTTTTTTTCCTCATGCTTAGGTTTTAGAGATTCGGCCTGTGCTCAAGTGGGACAAGGGGAAGGCAGTTGAGTTTTTACTTGAATCACTTGGTCAGTAAAGTTCCAGTTTCACTTCTCTTATAGTAAAATCTTGTGTTTATAGCATAATTTATTAATGTTTGAACATGCTCATGTTTTTGCAGGCTTAAGTAATTGCGATGATGTGCTCCCGATATATGTAGGTGATGACAGAACCGATGAAGATGCATTCAAGGTAAACCTAATTATCATAAACCGATGCTCCAAAACACTAGTTAAATAATTTGAGTAAGTAGAGTGCAGAGGTTAACAAGCTAAATTGATTTACATGTTAAACAGTTTTTACGAGAGGGTAATCGTGGTTTTGGTATATTGGTGACTCCTGCCCCCAAGGAAAGCAATGCCTATTATTCTCTCAGGGATCCATCAGAGGTTCAATTATTTCTTTATGCATCCATTCCTCATATATATAGAGTGTTGATATCTGTGATCAAATATCTAGCAGTGAATAAACTTTATATACCGTTTGCAGGTTATGGAGTTCATCAACTCGCTTGTGATGCATAAGAAATCGGTTTCTTGATGAGTTATGTTATATATATAGGCAGGCGATATGACTTTATAATGTCATCATCATCATCAACATAAACATATAGAATAAAACAAAGGCATTGGAGTTGAGTAAAATGAGCACATCTCCAAAGTTCTTATCCGGCAATTGTAAATCTTTTTTTTTTTTTTTTCTTTTTTCTTTTTTTAATGCTTAATTATTTTTGTAAATTTTGTTAGTTCCACTGTCTATGTTACTATGATGTATCGTGTTTGTCTAGTTTTAGCTTCATTTTTTTCTTTCTATGGCATTGTTCTTTGTACGGCTTAGCTATTTATATGTGTTGAAATTTGATAACTCTTAAATGTGATCAACTGTAAATCTCTTCTAATTAAATAGTAACTAATACTCCGTGGATTATTACTAATGTTATGTCATGCTTAAAGTGTACTAATCATCACTCAATTTGGAACCCTAGTACTAATATAAAGATGAAAATAATTTGAACCAGACTCTTTTGTTACATAAAAAAAATAATCAAAATTGCCACTTCTAAAATATGTTGCAACTTTTAAACAATACGTACTATTCGAAGTTTTTGTGAATTCTAAATTAAACAAATCTGGGTCTACAAAAATATTGGAAGAAAAGAAAATAGTTCATAAACTATTAATGAATAGCACATGTCCTTTTGTTTTGTTGTAGAATTATTAATACAGTTATTGGTTGGATCATGAATGGGCAAGAGTGATATTTGGTTACATTGTGTTTGTTTTTTGTGAATTATATATTATAATCATATAAGTTATTGTGTTACTAAGCAGTTGACTCGCACCGCGAAAATAAAATATACATTATAGATAAGCAGAGATACAAACAATATACGGAGTGAAAACTAGTGTCATGTAAGCATTATCATCAAATGCATCTAGCTTCATGCTACTTTTGGTTAGTTAAAAGCATATATTTTATTCGATTCTATGTTTTTGTGGTGTTGGGATTTAGGGCACAAATTAGAGAAATTTCTATTAATTTCGATGAGGGATCCTACTTGCAAATTTGGGTCAAAAAGTCACACAATTTGCTTATATTAAAAACATCTTTATTAAAATATTGATTTTAATAAGCCCTTTCTGTCGCCACATACCATAACATAAGTTCCCATGTTATTAGTGGTACCAATAAACTTTTTATAAAAGTTGAATGCATTTATTTTTTATTTTGTTTAGGACAAACAAATATATACAAAAGTTCTAATGAGGCCACCAACATACAGCCCTTAAATACTTATTATTTTTTATCATTATTCATAGAGCAACTACTAACAAATATATTTGACGAACAATCTTTGATGATGTAATTCTACTCTTAAATTAAGTATAGTATCAAGCTATTTGTTTTTTTAATTTTTTTTTTTTTTTTTGTGTAGTTATATTCAAAGATCCTTATAAATACATAAGAAAACGATTTATGTTCTTAAATCGACAAATATATAAAAATAAACTTAATCTAAAATCAAAATAAAAGGTAGGATCCATAATACACATTAAAAGTGATAAATTACTTATTATGTGTTAAAGAGTAAATTTACTACTCCATTGGTTGAGCAAATTGAACAGATCGTCCATGTGTTCTGTCGAAAAAGCACAAATCGTCATTTATAAACTTTAATAGCATATATCATCCCCCTGTTCTCTATATATATCACAGATTGTCACTGTGTTCTGTCGAAAAAGCACAAATCGTCCTTTATAAACTTTAATAGCATCGGTCATCCATGTGTTCTATATATATATATATATATATATATATATATATATATATATATCACAGATCGTCCTTATGGCCAACGACGTTTGATTTAGGCTATTAACTCGTATCACGTGCGTGGCACGCAAAGTTACTTTGGTAATTTTCATTAATCTCATCATACGCTTAGTCTCATTTAATGCTTCAATTGTTTCTTCAAGATTTGTTTCTTGCTCTAAGTAACCCTGAAATTATCTCAACTGAACGCGAACACATTGGAGGATCCACCCATCCATTAAACCCGCAATTACCAACATGAAACATTTTAAAATTGCAAAATTTAATTCCTTCTTTAAATTGAACTTTTGCTTTTATAAAACCTGCCATTTGGGAACAACAAAAAAATCGATGATCGAGATTTATTGAAGTCCACGCCGTTTTGACGACTCAAGGTTTTGCACGACCATATCTCACAACCATTTTATGAATCCGGATTTCTTGAAATTGTAATTTGTTAATGTGTATGTATTGGGGTATATTTTGAGAGAAATGAGGGTTTGGTTTATGAGAGAAAGACAGTGACATATGAGTACTAAAAGGAGAGAAAGAGAAAGTAATAAAGGGGAAATGTGAGATTAATATAAATTACCAAAATATCCTCCCGTGCCACGTACGTGATACGAGTTAACGGCCTAAATTAAACGTCGTTGGTCATAAGGACGATCTATGATATATATAGAGAACACGGGGATGACATATGATATTAAAGTTTATAAAAGACGATTTGTGCTTTTTCAACAGAACACATGGACGATTTGTGCTTTTTCAACAGAACACATGGACGATTTGTGCTTTTTCAACAGAACACAGGGACGATTTTCTTGTTGTTCCCAAATGGCAGTTTTTATAAAAGCAAAAGTTTAATTTAAACAAGGAATTAAATTTTACAATTTTATAATGTTTCATGTTGGTAATTGCAGGTTTAATGGATGGGTGGATCCTCCAATGTGTCCGCATGTAGTTGAGATAATTACAGAGTTGCTTAGAGCAATAAACTAATATTGAAGAAACAATTGAAACATTAAATGAGGCTAAGCGTAGGATGAAATTTATATAAATTACCAAAGTAACCTTGCGTGCCACACACGTGATACGAATTAACAACCTAAATCAAACATCGTTGGCCATGAGGACGATCTGTGAGATATATAGAGAACACATAAATGACTGATACTATTAAAGTTTATAAAGGACGATTTATACCTTTTCGACATAACACAAAAACGATCCGTACTATTGATGTATGGGTAAGCAGTTAGTTAGTGGGTCCCCATTGGCCCCATTTCCGAGTTGACAGCGATATTTGTCATAAATTGTTAAAGCACGTGCTTATTGACTCTAACGAATGGTCCACCTTAACTTGTTCGGTTACGTCTTCTGCTTTTTGTGGTTGAAAATCGACATCGTGTTCCATTTCTTTTTCTATTTCCAAAAATTAATTTGTAACAAATTGCCACACTTTTATATATCTATTATTATTACACCAATTTTTTCTTTAATAAAATTAATATAAAATGTAATATCATTTAAAACGTACGTTACACTGCAGTATAATAATAATAATAGATTGAGATGCTAAGTTGTTAGTATAATACTTTAATTTAAAATGAAAATTTTTTAACGAAATTTAACAATGAATGCCAATCTTCTAGCACATATAATTAGCAAAGTAATAATTAGTAATTACTATTACTAATCTATTCAAATTCATTTTATACTATTGCAACTCAAAAGAAAAAAATAATGATAATAAATAAAGGTATAGACATACTAGATATTTTATATGTATATCTATATCTATACTACTATATAAAACATTTGAGATCAAGTATTAAAAGAGCAATAATAATTTACTATTTTACTTTCCACTTTATTAATATGTTCTATAATTAAATACTTAAATCAATTAAATTAATTATAAACTTTAATATATTATAAACAATTTCAGTTTCAAAAATATGTAACTTAAAATTACAACTAATGTAACTAACATAATATTAATGTATATTAAGATATCGATTATATTTATTTTGATACAGATATATTGCTACAAAAATATAATATTTTTTTTACATATTATATCATATTTATCTTTATACGAATATATAAGAAGTTGAAAATTTAAATTTAAACTTTTAATAAACATATACTATAATTTTTTTTACTACTCTTTTAAGTATTTTATTTAATATGTGAACACTTTTAGTTAGTTACATTCAAATAAGGGCAAATTACCTAAAATAGAAACGAACGAATTCACATTTTTAAAATTTTAAAAATCAACTATCAATAATATAAACCAACTATCATTTACCTCGAAATTAGGAAAAATTATGATGTGTCATGTACCATACTGCCTAAATTATGATAAAATTAATAGTTGCTTTCTACTGTCGATATTTTTAATAGTTCGTTTCTATAATCCAAAATTAGCCAATACGTCATTTCTATTTTTGATAATTTGCCCTTCAAGTAATCATAAAAGTTAATCTATTGCTGCTATAAAATAGTTTGGCCGTTTAGTAGTCTTAAAAAATATATAAGATATTATTCTACCGTCTTAGTTAGTACAACATCTAATGCAAATAGTACAAACATTTGAATCAATTATTTTTTTCTTTTTGTAAAGATAATCTATTTAATTATCAAAGTTAATAGCCAGATTAGAAGTTCGTAATTCAATTTTCTAAATTTTAAAATATTATAATTTGAGGTTACAATATAACTCGAGTCAAGTCGTGGGTTTGACATTTAATGTACAAATTTCAAAACCTAAACTCGAACTGATTTTATAAAGGGGTTTGACGAGCCAAAAATATTCAACTCGAAAATGATTTACATAACTCATTTAGGTAAACGTAGCAAACAAGTTGATTCTTGGATCAATACATTTAATTTTAAAAAATTATGGTTGATCGATCAACTCGTTGACATCTTAACTCAAATCCGACCTAAAAAAATAAAATGGTTGACGAGTTTAAGTAAGTAGATTGATGGGCTGAAAATCCAACTCCAATTTATAATAACGTATTCAATAAAGTAAGAAAATGATATATCACTATGTTTTTTCAATTTTCACTAAATGACGACATATTTTTGAAAAAAATACCGCACGTAAAATTTTTTAATACCGCTGCATGGCGCGGGTAAAATGCTAATAATAATAATATAACTTTGCAATTTAAATTTAAAATAATAGTAATAAGAAAACAACAATGTAAACACAATCATAAATGTGTAGTTACATTCAAAAGAGAACATTATTAACCTATTTAAATGTAATTTAGAAAAAAAAGTATAATGTAGTATAGTTATTATAATTACGTTGCTACAAAGATTATCAATAAAGTTAAGATTTAAGTTGTAGTTCTTTGCAAAATGAGTGTTTTTCAATTAAACAAATCAACTATTGGGGTTAAAGTACTATATTTAAATGTTTAATATAAGACTACTCTCGACAACTAAATGAAATTGACTGGTCAGTTGATGCCAACTAAGTGGATATCAGTTTTTTTTCAAAACTTACTGACCACTGCCAATAATGGCATCGTCACTTCAACTTTTGGCCTAAATTTACCAATATACATTTATTTCTATACAAAAAACAAAAAACAAAAAAAGTGACGCGTCACTTCACTTCGCCAGATATCCAACCGAATCAACCGACGACCCAAACCAGTGGACCTTGCCAGTGGCGTCGATTTCGTTGGTTGAAACCGACTGACCATTGGGAGTTGTCTAGAAGATGCGATTTTACTTTTAAGGTATGTTAAATAGACTAAATTGATTAAAAAATGTTTATTATTTTAATCCAAAATACATAGTCCTAACATTATTTGAAATTGAGTTTTTAAAGCTTTATATTCATGATATATTAAGTATTTTCCGTTTTAAGTTTATTAAATCAACTTAATAAGTTAAAATTGATTTTATTCGTAAGGGTACGATATTGATTTAAATTGACTATTTATTTGGGTGCAAATCTTTAACAAAGAGAATAAATTCAATTCCATCGATTTGAGAAAGTCAAAAACTGCGTCGCTAAACACTTCATACTACAGTGTCTGAAAAATGAAGTTCTTTAACGTTTAAAATTTTAAAAAATGAGCAAACAAACTAAAAAGAATTATATCTATGCATTTAAAAAATATGAATTTTTTACGCCCTACCGCAAAGCATGGATGAAAAAAACTCATATAATACAAAACAAAAAATTCAACTTCTCACAACCAGAGAAAGTTGACGATGGTTACTTAGAGCATTTTCAATTTTGTGACTATCTGTATCTTTTTACACTAAAATAATACAAAAATATAAAAAATTCACTCCAGTATTGTAATTCTAATAAAAAATGATAAGAATAGAGGTAAAGTCGATCAAGTATTCTTTACTTCTTTAAACCAAGAAAAGTCATACGAACATAATTCAAGTAGAAGTATTATGTGGGTTTAGAATTCTTAACCATAAATAGTTTTAAGTTGAAAATATTGCCATTTCGTTGTTTTTGTGTTTGGAATTACATGGGTATTCCATTGGACAGTTTGTTTAATTCGATGAGATAATGTGTCAATGGCAACATCAAATCAACTAAAATTTATGAACACAAAATATACACGTATAAACTTGCAAGTTAATCAATACTTGTTAGACATGAATTCAACAATTTTAATTGGAGAAGAAAAGCCCTTGTGACCAAGACAGGACTACTCGTTAGGGTTGAGAAACAAAATTCTGAATTATGTATTTTTCTAAGGGAAAATGTTCAGTTCAGCAAATTGCACGAATTATTACTTGTAACAAGATACAAGCGAGAGATCACTTATATGTATTTTAGAGACTTTATAGATCAAATATGTAAAAAAAAATTTACTACATAGAATGAATTGCACCTATCGTATTGTTGTCGATAGTATGATATTCCATTTTTTGATGAACTAGATATATGTGTATTGATACCTATTATTTAGGCAATATAAAGAGCTTTTTCAAAAACAATAATAAAGAAAAAAATATGCTAATCTGATCATTGTCAATCTATATTTTAGCTCACCAACTTATAGTCACTTTGTAATTCTATAACTCGTAACGAAAGGAACAAATTTGCCATAAAATCCTCTCTTTTAGTGAGTTGTATTAACTTTTGTGTTAAATAGATAAAACATAGGCTAAAGTTCGGTTCATTATTCGGTAATTAAGTGTATTATTAAAATTATTCAAAAATCTTAAACTTGATATAAGAAATAATTATAAACTGAAAGTACAAAAAGAGCTACATGTTACGAAATAGTAATCGTTTTAATTTGTTATTAAGAGAGGGCAACCTTCAATTATGACGACTTAATGAGATACATGTTCATCTACTTATGTTTCTAATTAATCCTCCTCATAATGTAATTATTAAGTTATGACACATGTTCGAAATAGAAATAAAAATAAAAACGAGATATAAAAAAAGGAGCCAACATATCACATAATTATAAAAGTAATTAAATGGTTGATTCTAGAGAAAAGGTGAATATAGTTTACTTTTAATATGTAAAACCATAATTTGTATGCTCTCTATCAAATATATTTGGTGAAGGATTAAAATGGCAGATGTACGGGATAAGCGATAAACGATGTACGAGATAAGCGATGTCATTCGTTGATGTATGTAATTAACGTCGTTTGCATGAATACATACCCTTAATTCTCTTTAGAATGCAATTTTAGTTTCAATTAAGCTTTGGAATTTAAATTTATATAAAAGGAATCATAATTTAAAACCAACTCAATAAAAATACTTAGAATTCAAATGAGCTGGGCTTGACCCACATCCACGTCAACCGGCAACCCATAGGGTCCACCTAATATCCAGCATGCTAGAATTATCCATCTGATGTTTAAATACACACCAAATTCATCACCCTCTTTCTCAACATTCATCCATTTTTTTCTATCACAATGACTAGTGATCTTGAACATGCCACTTCCACCTCATATTCTCCGTTGCCGGCTTCCGACAACCACCACCATGAACCGTCATCTCAACGCCGGAGGCCCATCACCATATTATCCGGAATCTTTATATCCATGTTACTCTTTTCATCTTTAATAGCTCTTATACTCAACCAAAATGGCCAACCTACACATATTGACCGTGAATATTCATCGCCGGCGAAACCTATTTCAAGAGGGGTGTCACAAGGGGTATCGGAAAAGACTAATTTCCAGCTGGCATCATCTGACGTGGATGAGATTTACCCGTGGACCAATGCTATGCTTTCTTGGCAAAGAACTGGCTTCCATTTTCAACCACCTAAAAACTGGATGAATGGTAATTTTATAAATTCATAAATTTAACATTAATGATTAAAGATTCATCCTTTTCGATTTTTACTAACCTTATTTTTTTTCTGAATTTGTTAACTTCAATGGTATCGTTGAATTCTGGTGATTGGATTTATTTTCTTCTAAAGATCCCAATGGTACGCTCTTCCCCTATCTTTTTGTTGCTTACATATGATCAATTGATAATTCTTTATTTTATTTTTACATTTGATTTGATTCTTGTACATATCAGTTATTTTGCCCAGTTGATGATGAATTGATAATTTTCCTGTTCTTTAAGATAATAATAATTAAATGCTTTAATGGGTTTAGGGTACCTCAAAGGCTCAAACTAGTTTTTATTTAATTTCAAGACATTAATTCGTAGTTAATATTTTATTAATTACGTGGTCAACTCTTTTTTTGCCAATATTTGTGGACAAGCAAGTTAAATGAGTTAATTTTATATTCCAGTATCCCACTTTTCTTCATGCAAAGAAAAAGTTTTTTCCATCATTTTAGACAAAAAATGACAGGTAATTTTCTTGTAATAGATAACGGAACTAATATTAATATTAATATTAATTAGTTATAATAAATCAACTAAAACAAAATTAATAAATTCAATTTAATGGTTATATCTAAAGCGTGGCCTTTCTATTTTTTTTAATATTTTAATAATAGTAATAGTAATAATAATAATAATAATAATAATAATAATAATAATAATAATAATAATAATAATGGTATTTAATGAAAGGTAGTTATTTATCTAATTGTAAGGCTTGATATATGTAGTCATTAAATGGACAGATAAATGTCGCTATGCTTTTATGATTTGATGATAACATATTAACATGTGTGGCGTATAAAGACTCTAAACTACATACTTTGCCTTGACGAAGAAAAGCCGTTTTTAATTTTTATTTACTGTAATAAAAATATTCCTAAAATAACCATCTTTTATACTCGTAGCACATGTTTTATAGCTTACACTGGTTATTACATTATATTATATCGTGTTTTAAGTGAGATTAATTAAACACTCATTTTATTGTGTAGTTCACATGCCTCTAGAATATATAATAATTTCAATATCCACTGATATGACAAATGAGAAATAAAAGAATATGTTATATTATAAAGAAGGAAAAATAACCAAACGCTTATTTTAAATATAGTTCAATTGGATAGGTGCAATATTTATTTTTTTGGGGATATAACAAGATTTATTATTATACATTATTTTGCACATTAAGGGTATAGAAAGTCGTCATCCAATCATATTTCGTGCTGCCATTATTATTGATAACTTCTATTTATATATATCAAAAAAAAAATTAAAAAAAGGTACGAAATCAAATGGAGACCCACCTCATGGATTCGAATCAGAGCTGAGGTGGCTTTTTGGATAAAGTATACAATAATCATGGATCATGTGCTACGTGCTCTACATTAGCTTACCTACCATTTCATTACACGTGGCATATCAAATTATTGGAATTCCGTAAATTAGTTGGGTCTTTTTTTGACAACGTTTAAAACTTAACTGCCGTACACGATAACGTTTATTAATATTCCAAGTTTGATTTCTAATTTTCCATGAATTGATTTGACCAACTTAGAATCTGGTTTAACCGTAAGTGTATTTGATTATTAATTAATTAAGATTATAAGATATACTTACAAAATAGCTAGTGTAGCAAGAAGGGATAATTATTTTCGTGTTAAAAAATTGCAATGATAAAATATGTTTAACATTATGAAAGATGAAATTTTGATGCATATTGATAAATCATGTATTGCAGGTCCATTATATCATATGGGTTGGTACCATTTGTTCTATCAATATAATCCAGATGCAGCTGTTTGGGGTAACATTACTTGGGGACATGCTGTTTCAAAGGACTTAATCAATTGGTATCATCTTCCATTTGCTATGATCCCAGATCAATGGTATGATATCAATGGTGTTTGGACTGGATCAGCAACATTCCTTCCTGATGGTAGGATCATGATGCTTTACACCGGTAGCACTGGTGAAGATGTGCAAGTACAAAACTTAGCGTACCCGGCTAACCAATCTGATCCACTCCTTATTGAGTGGGTCAAGTATTCGGGTAACCCGGTTGTAGTCCCTCCACCAGGCATTGGGACTAAGGATTTTAGGGACCCGACTACTGCGTGGCTCGGGCCAAATGGGAAATGGCGAATTGCTATAGGTTCAAAGGTTAATAAAACAGGCATAACATTAGTTTACGAAACGGAAGATTTTATGAGTTTTGAGTTGTTGGATGAGGTAATGCATGCGGTCCCAGGAACGGGTATGTGGGAATGTGTTGACTTTTATCCTGTATCAACAACTGAGTCAAACGGGTTGGACACATCAATTAATGGGCCGAGTGTTAAGCATGTGTTGAAATCAAGTTTGGATGATGATAAACATGATTATTATGCACTTGGAACTTATGACCCGATTAGTAATAAGTGGACACCTGATAATCCGGAGTTGGATGTGGGCATCGGGCTGAGACTTGATTATGGAAAGTATTATGCATCAAAAACTTTTTACGACCAAAATAAACAAAGAAGACTTCTTTGGGGTTGGATTGGGGAAACCGATAGTGAAGCTGCTGATATTTTGAAGGGATGGTCCTCTGTTCAGGTAAACTAGAACTTAAATATATAACTCATTGCATCGTAAATTATAAAATGACTTATATAATCACTAGCTAAACGTGTTTTTATTGTACATAGAACATACCAAGAGAAGTGGTGTTTGATAAGAAAACTGGGACGAATATACTTCAGTGGCCTGTTAAAGAAGTAGAGACGTTGAGAACCACAAGTACGGTATATGAGAAAGTCCTACTTGAACCGGGATCTATTGTGCCACTTGAAGTTGGCTTAGCTACACAGGTATATTTGTTTACTTGATGAATAAAGTATGCATCTATTGAATCACGTGAATAAAAAATGTTATAAACTATATATACTAATAGATCGTCGATTTTTTTTAATACTTGCAGTTAGACATATCAGCAACGTTTGAGATCGACTCACAAGCATTGGAAGCCTCACTCGAGGCAGATGTGAGTTTCAATTGCACCACAAGTGGTGGTTCTTCTGCAAGAGGAGCTTTGGGACCATTTGGACTAGTTGTTCTCGCAGACGAAACTCTTACAGAACAAACTCCTGTCTATTTTTACATTGCTAAAGGCGCTGATGGAGTTGCTAATACTTACTTTTGTGCTGATCAAACCAAGTAAGTTTCCAATCTGTTATCTCAAAAACAGCGTTTTCAATTACGAAGGCAACAAAAATTAATCAAGTTAACATTACAAATATGTGCAGATCATCAACAGCTTCAGATGTTGTCAAAATAGTCTATGGAAGCAGTGTTCCTGTTCTACAAGGCGAAAGCTTTAGCATGCGGTTATTGGTAACAATTCGCTATTTCTTTGAAACTTATCATGCATATTGAATCAAAGAAAATTATGATCATAAGAATAGCTGTAGGGCTAAAAATGTATAATTTTAAAGTAATTTTGCTACACAGCGGATATGTAGGGAACTAACAACATATTTATCGAATTCTATAACGAAACCAAATGATTTTTTAACATGAAATTATTCCAGGTTGATCATTCAATAGTGGAAAGTTTTGCACAAGGTGGAAGGACAGTTATAACATCAAGGGTATATCCGACAAAAGCAATTTATACAGCAGCAAAGGTGTTCTTGTTTAACAATGCAACAGGAATAAGTGTAACAGCAACTGTAAATTCATGGAATATGAATTCAGCGACGATTGACAATTTCTCAGCTGGTCAACAGTAAAACTACAGAGTGTGCCATTAAATTGTATTTCATCATATATCATATTTGTCATTCATTTTTTTGTTCAATATTTTTGGAGGTGTGCAAATAGCAAGTGAGCAAATTTATCAATAAAATCTTAAAAAGTTTGTTAGTAATATTTTCTCTCATTTTTATTTATCTATTTAATCTTAAAATTTCAAACATTCAGACATCACTTGACATTGAAACTTGATCATTTAGAACCACATATATTATATATACACGTTCTAAGGAAAACTTAGACAGTAACCTCGTATAATCGTATGTGACTCATTACTCGTCGTACAAGTGCCGTCTCTAAGTTTTAGTTAGTACTATGCAAGTCAAGTCAAATATTTTGTTTACACAATCAATTTTGACAGGATTGAATCTATTTTATTTTATATCTTACTAAAAATTAAATTACATGTATTTTTATGCATATATATCTATTTTTTAGGCCCCTATGAGTCGGAGAACCAGAACCAGAGCACTCGACCATCCTCAAAACGGTCCAATTTGTACCACTAAGTCAAATGCCATTATTAATAATATTTTCTTATAAGATATACAAGTATATAACAGAAAAGATAGAAAATAGAAACTCTTAATTTGGCGGAAAATATTGAAAGCATACATGTAATTTAGATATATGGACTTACAAGCCTGAACCATCAACATATATGGGCCAATGGGCCCGGATATGCTGACCCTAAAGTTAAACAATATAGGTGTGTGCGAGTTTAATCCTTCTAAATGCCCATTTGCATAGATAATTAGCTAGTATTAAACTTCACAACTTTAGAAGATGATAACGAATCCCTATATAATGACCAAACGTATTTACTTCCATCGAGTTTTGTATTGGATAACTATTGACCCGTTATTTAGATGATTATATTGTTACCGATGGCTTGTATTCAATCAAACATTACCATTTTCGAAGCAAATTGGTTCGTTTTACTCTGTAACTCATTTCATATGTTCAACTAAACTTACATGTATCACATGTCAATTCAATCAATGTTTTAAATTTTAGACTTTCATTCGTTGACTCGTTATTGGATCAACGATTCGATTTGTAATGTTGACACATTTTATGATTTGTTAGTGAAAGTGTATTTCCCGTCCTCTTATGTATATATGGAAGTTTTAGTTAGACATAATCTCTAATTCTCATATTATGTAATGGAAAAAGAACACACACCAAAAGTTAAGGAAATTATAAAACTAGTATAAACAGTATTAATCTCTTTATATATCTTGTTTATATTTTTTGAAGTAGGTTAGACACACCTACACGACAATGTAAATATTTGATTTTTTTTTTTGATAATTTCAAATTTTCAATTGACGTTAACAAAAACTTAAACTCAAATAGAATAGAATTAGAATATTATTATTTTAAAAAAGTAAGATAATGATTATAAAAATTGTTTATTAATGGATAAATTTGGCCAAACACGACATTAGCGCCAATCCAGTAAGAAAACCCACATA
Source organism: Gnaphalium uliginosum (assembly GCA_963930675.1). Taxonomy (NCBI): domain Eukaryota; kingdom Viridiplantae; phylum Streptophyta; class Magnoliopsida; order Asterales; family Asteraceae; genus Gnaphalium; species Gnaphalium uliginosum. The sequence continues at coordinate 1,558,275 of OZ005682.1, read as the reverse complement.
TCACGCCACTGAAACCCCAAAAAGATCGTTGAGCGGTAGGGCAACACACTTAAACAGCACACCATCTCACCCGCAAAACACGCCCAAACTTTTCAATAAATAAGTTCTATTATTTTATTATTACTAACTAATTAATTAAATTAAATAATTAATTACTCTTAAGTCTTAATCTTAAATCAGTCCACCTATTATCATCTTATATATTAAAAACCCTTTGTCATTCATTCGACCACAACAAAAAACAACTCAGAACATGACGTTAAGTTGTCGTATGTTGTTTTTATTATGTTGGTTCTACTTTGGTTTGTTAGGATTGTGTTATGCAGGCGATCCGTTTGCGAATTATGAACTCGAATTCTCGTACATTACTGCTTCTCCACTTGGTGTTCCTCAACAGGTAGCTATGACTTTTGTTCTAGCTCTGTTTTTTCTTTTAGTGGTTTTTGTTTTTTGGTTAATGTTTTAATTGTAATGTGAACTTTGATCATAGGTTATAGCAGTGAATGGTGAATTCCCAGGTCCAACACTTAATGTTACCACCAATTACAATGTGGTCGTTAACGTCAAAAACAAGCTAGACGAAAGCCTCCTCGTTACATGGTATGTAATTTGGTTCACATTGAGTAAGCTCAAGTGTAAACTGGTGACATGACCACTTGTATGTCTGCCGTGTCAGCAAAAAATACCTCATGAAAGATTCTCTTCTTTGTATTGTAAACTAGTGACATGCCCACTTGTATGGCTGCCATGTCAGCAAAAAAATACCTGATTGAAGATTGACTAGATACGTACAATAGCAGTAAGAGACGAAGCTAGATTGTACCGGGACGGGTCAGTCTGGAAAAGAGATTTTCTTGAATTTTAGCAGTATAATTTTGTTTATAAACCCCATACTTTTATGTACAAATATCCCAGTGAGAAATTATTTACCTTCGGCACTACTAACAATGAATCTATCTATTGATACATTAAAAAGAACAAGTTTTGAACTATAATATAAACAATAGATTTTCAGGTTAAGTTGGATACAATGAAAAATACTTGGTTCTGTCAAAGTTATAATGTGTGTTTTGAAATTGGGAACTTATATTTGATAGGCCTGGAATAGAGATGCGACGTTCTTCTTGGCAAGACGGGGTACTTGGCACTAACTGTCCAATTCCTCCAAAATGGAACTGGACGTATCGGTTTCAAGTTAAGGATCAAATTGGTAGCTACCATTATGTTCCCAGTACCAATTTCCAAAGAGCAGCAGGTGGATTTGGTGGTTTTGTTATCACAAACCGCAAAGTTATACAACTGCCATTTGATATGCCTGATGGAGATATTGTCATTACTATTGGTGACTGGTATACCCGAAACCACTCTGTAAGTATCATGTGATCTTATTGATTTAAAATTTAGCTAAAATGTTGATGTATCTAATGTATGCATTTTGAGTTTTATGCGTGAAAAAGGTACTAAGGGCTTCTCTTGATGCTGGAAAGGAGCTTGGTATGCCAGATGGAGTTCTAATTAATGGCAAGGGACCTTTTAAGTATAATTCCTCTGTTCCAGATGGCATTAATCATACAACACTTGATGTTCATCCAGGTATATTATATTATACGGAGTATTGGTTATCACAAAATTAGAATAAGCCCAAACCTGTTTGACCCATTACCCAACCTGACCCAATATGCCCATTTTGCCAACTGTATAAGAGATGGGTATTTCTGTTTGTACATTTTCATGTCTTTTATTTTTGCAACCTATGTAGTTGTAACAAATATTGTCACGTACTACAGGTAAAACTTATCGAATTCGTGTGATAAATGTTGGAGTCTCAACTTGTTTGAATTTTCGGATTCAAAGCCATAATTTGGTTCTGGCGGAAGCTGAGGGACATTACACGTCTCAACAAAACTATAGTAGCTTTGATATCCACGTAGGACAGTCTTACTCTTTTCTGGTTCATATGGATCAAAATGCAAGTAGCGATTACTACATTGTTGCAAGCGCTAGATTTTTAAATCAATCAGATTGGCAACGAGTTACAGGCGTTGCTATATTGCATTATTCAAATTCTAAAGGGGATGCTTCAGGCCCTTTACCTGACCCTCCAAATGACATTTACGACCATTCATTTGCGATGAATCAAGCTATGTCCATCAGGTATATTTTTTCTCTTTAGAGGGAAGCTTTTTAAGTGTCTAAAAAAGTATCAAACTTTACTCGAAATTCTATTCTGTTTATCTAACTTTAAAACAGAAACTCTAAAAGTTGAAATATGTATATTATAATTCACTTATGTTTTCAGGATGAACAACAGTGCTAGTGGAGCTCGACCCAATCCACAGGGATCTTTTCATTATGGTTCGATTAATGTAACTGACACATATGTGCTAAGAACCATTCCACCATTGAAGATCGATGGGAAACTTTGTGCTTCCTTCAATGGGATTTCATTTGTCAATCCTAATATACCAGTTAGGCTTGCGGACAATCATAATCTGAAGGGTATTTACAAACTTGACTTCCCAAAAATGCCACTAAATAGACCGCCAAAAGTAGATAGATCGATTATCAATGCAACCTATAAAGGATTTGCAGAGATTATATTGCAGAACAACGATAGTGTAGTTCAGAGCTTTCATATGGATGGTTATTCATTTTTTGTTGTCGGGTAATTCTATTTATTCTCCTTCTTTTGCATCTTTCTTTCAAACAACTTGAACATGTAGATGATGATGAAATATACTAATTTATAGGATGGGGTACGGGAATTGGTCAGAAAACAGTCGAGGCTCTTATAATCTTTGGGATGCTATCGCACGCTCTACTACACAGGTTTGTTTATCGTAAATGTGCTGAATTCAATCCATTTGACAAACTCTAGGTTAATTCGGGTTGAACTTTATATTCAAAGGGTTGAAATGCGAACATTATAATACTTGGCTAAAATGGAGAACCGTTTAAATAATTCTACTTGATCAAATGAGTCGAAAGTCAACCATAAGTGTTTTCAAAGGCTTGGTATTGGATTGTAACTCTAACAGTATATTGCTTACAGTTTTAGTTAACATATTATGTATATTCAAAATTGGAAAAATGGACAAAAGGTGTTGACAGGTCGGCCCAACCTGACCCGACCCGTTTGGACCCGCAAAAAAAAAAACCCACCCATGTTGACATATTGCTCATTTTTAACCCCCATCTAGTTATCCTGATGATTTCTGAATTAGTTAAAGTTATACTTTTGAAAGTAAGAAACTTGGTAGCTTGTGTAATAGGTTTTTCCTGGAGGATGGACGGCAATTCTTGTTTATCTTGATAATGTTGGAGCTTGGAACCTTAGAACAGTGAATCTTGATCGATGGTATTTAGGCCAAGAAACTTATATAAGAATCATTAATCCTGAAGATCATGACCAGAAAACTGAACTACCGGTGCCTAAGAATGCCTTGTTCTGTGGTGCTCTTGGATACTTCCAAAAGTATGACGTTCAACTTCTATGATTTCTGAGTACTTTTCTTGTTTTTTAGGTCACTATCATAATATTAAAATATTAATCACTGTTATCCTGTTTGCATTTTCAGGCCTCAAAGAACGTTGTATTCGGCTGGATCAATTATTCGAGAACAGTCTAGGTCAAATTTGCTGCTGCTGATGGCATATGCAGTCTTGCAGCTCTTGTTTATATGATGTTTTACGAATTTGTAGGTTAAATTAAATTGTTGAAAAGGTGACATTTTATGGGTCATCTCATAGCAGTTTGATAGGGTTTTACTTTTGCTGATAGAAATTATATGGAACACAATTTTAACATTTTCATATAAAAGACATTTAGATAAATGTTTAATCGTATACCGTATAGCACTCAACATCTTGGATCAGACATCTCAAACCTGCTGCCATTTGGGCCCTGACCAGCTTAGCCCAATAGGAGAAAGGCCCATGACACTAGGGTTAGTGTGTCCCAGATACCAAACAACATGGTACAATTGTATCACAAACGATTATGATAACTGTTATGCGCATACCACCTTGTGTGTCTACTATTGGTCCACATAAGCAGTATGGACCCACCTGCAGAGCTCATGGCCATGACCTCTCATCGTTAGATTGGTCCACGTGGCCAATCTTAGTCTCCAAGTCTTCTAGAAGCTTGGTTACACTATAATAACTTATCTTTTTACAAGTGGATCCTACCACCCTTGATCTCGTTCTATACAGATTTGAGGGCTAGCCACGTAAAACGGGGAGTATCGAATCGACCGAAACCATCCCGCACTCAAGCTAAATTTTTATGCTTGAACAAATGGCGCATTCCAACTAGAAACCTACTCTGTCGTACAACCCACCGGAATCTTCAAAGTTTGACAGCACAACTTATTTACAATCGTTCACGTATTTATTTTACACATTTCCGTACAACCATTACACATGGCGTCTATCTCCGGGATCACACCGACCGCCGGAGAAAACATACTTCATTTCTCTGTCCAAAACAACCAGACACAAAACACAACAAACGTTTCTGGTGAACAGCAAGAATGGGAGAGACGACATATGTTGGAGCAGTCTCGCCGCCAGCTTGAATTTTCAAATCCAGGAACGCAAAATCAACAACAACATGCTCCGGTCACACCACCCTTTGTGGGACAACATGCGCTCGTTGGTGTGGTAACTAACATGCGCAAAATATAACGTCATCCTAGGTAGGACGGCCATCTAACAGTTTGGTGCAGTCAGCCTCAAAGTTCCGAATTTACTAATATAAGCCTTCCATTGACTAAATAAACATGGAAACAAGAAACATAGAATTTAAATACTCCGTATCAATCAATCTAGCTTATAACAAAAAATATTACTCCCTCCGTTCCCACAATAAATAAATGTCCACGATACTATTTATATATGTCCCAAAATAATTATCCACTTACAAAAAATAACTATTAAAAATCATTAAATTACTCATTTTATTCTCGTTTATTATTCTAAATCATTTATTTCTTAAATAAATTTAATCTTAGTGCTTTGATTATAAAGGTAAAACTGACAATCTAATTTATCTTAATTTAACAAAAATTGTTACGGAATAAAAATCTCTATTTACACAATTAAAATTCGGAGATACGAGTAGGGATGAATTTGTTGATCGAAATGTCAACCCGACAAAGTGATAAATTGTCCAGGAAGACACGGTCGGTTGTGTATCGACCGTGAATCCAGCTGAAACAATTCATTACTCTTTCTTTTGTTGATATGACCCGTATCTTTCAATCGATGTAATGCAAATATATAACATATATTAATTAACATGGCCTAACATTAATCTTATCTCTTACCATCATCAAAACAAGAGTGTGCATTATATGATTTGATATTTCCACATGCACTAACAGTCTATATGAGTGTGTGCGGGTATACATGCGTTTTTGGTTTCCAGTTTAATAGAGAATGAAACTGAAAGTTATCGAGCAAATAACAAGGAAAATGACATAGCGTGTGAACTATGCTCAATTTTGTGATAGAATGTGTAAGAAATATAAACCCATTTCTTTAGGATTATATTCCTCTATTTTGCTGCCTTGGTCGAAATCTATATTCCATTTTACAAATTTATACTGTATACATATAAAAAAAAATTAACGACAGAGGATGGACCTACAACCAAAACTTTAGATGTATCGTTGATATAGATATCCAAGACATTGAGGTTAGCATTTCCAAACGACTTTCAACTCCAAACTGCAACCCTCAAGCCGCCCACACAGCTTACCTTCACTGATGCATCCATTGGTTGGCCGAGTGAATTTGCAAAGACAGTCACTTAAAATCACTTCATTTGTTTCAACATCCACCAAGACTGCATCAATTATGAGGGAAGCATCATAGGGTACGGCTAACACTTTCTTCTCCAGCTCAAGTTTGCTAGCTTTCCAATCAGAGCCAATAGAACCAAAAAGAAATTCCTGGTAGAGACTTTTCATACCAGGAAAACAATCATAATAGAAATTGCCTCCATAATACGCAAATATGCGTCCATTAACGTTTTGATGACTCCCCTTGTTAAATGTTATCTCCAGAGTAGTATCTACCGCATTTTTCAATAAAATATAATGCACTGGCCGGGTTGTCCCATCCACACCTCTGACCCTACGATAACCACAATTAATTACCATTTGATTCCTTGCCCCAGAAATCTGATAAGTCAATTGTAAACTTGAGATTGCAAACTTCAAAACAGTCATCCTCCGTATTAGTAACATAGAGTTCCAAACAAATCTCCATGGACGAAGAGAATGGAACTGAATAATCACAACTGGGTTGCCCACGATTGCCAAGGTATACAACCATATTGTTGCTCATCATTTTCATCGGATCACACCAGTCAAGGTTGAATGAAAATCAGGCTCAAATAAGTGAGACGACCCCCCCCCCCCCCCCCCCCCCCCCCCCCAGCTGATCGTAACCCATACTTATCTGATATTGAAACCAGCCCAAAAATCTTACCGTTTTCAATTCTGCGGTCCGTTGCAACCAAGGAAACTATCGAACACAGCACAAACCGGGAATTTCTAGTTGCTTAGCTGATGAGAATCAAAACCCAACAAACACAAATTAAAAACAAAAAGATTACAACTAAATCGTGTTGAACAACAGTAAACAAAGATTCTGCAATAGAGATAGAGGACCGAGAAATTGGTTGGTTTTCTACAGTTGTATAACACTAAGTTATGCAAAGTCCTTGTCATGTATACGGTAGACATGAAAAACACTTGTGGTGAAATTGTGTGCAAACCTCATGGATTGTTTTTGTAATTAATTCATTTTCAAAAGCATAATGAAAAAGTACAATACTTTATGCAAACATACCTATATTTTACTTAAATGGCATGAAATGGAATAAACTTATCGGGATTATTTTCAAATCGAAACCGGTAGTTACCTAGCACCAGAAACAAAAGAAGGAGTTATGAACCGGTCCACAAACGTCTCTAGTAGTGTTATAGCTTTTTGTTCTGTTTCAGCCATCTTTTGTTTGTTTGTTTGATGATTATAAATTCCATAACAGTGGTTCGGCCGCAACTGAGATTGTTTCCTGCACACAAAAAAGAAGAAGTTTGAAACTGGTTATGAAATGTGGAACTGTGACTAACTTTGTTTTTCTTATACTATAATAATTTTATTACTTGAGTTATTTAAACTTGACTTAGTTTTCAAAAGAATCCTTTATACTTCTTCATAGTGAATTATTTAAACATGAACTGATTCAATAGTATGGTAATGAGTTTTAATGTTATCTTAATACACCCAAACCAATCTAAATTAAAGAAAACTTAAACCCAAAAACTTAAATAAATCTCAAACAGTGCCTTTCATAAAAAGGAAGAGTCAAATAATACATGGTTCATAAACAAAAGATAGTCCCGCATAACAGAATCCAAAAATATACAACCCGACTCGAGAAACCGAATTACAAAAAAAAACTGCTCGATAATACATACCGAAGAGATGAAAGCATTTATCCATTACCACTGCAGTTGCCTCACACAGTAATAATCTGCTTGCCTCCACAACAGATCCCGCCTGCCAAAACTTTCGAAGTTACGCTAAATTCTAACATAAATAATGACATGTCGTTTAAAAATCAAACCACTTTTCAGAATATTAACTTGGTTATGAGAACCAGAAATTAAATTCAAGAGTAAATTACATTGCCCGTCCCTGTGGTTTACCCTATGTTACAGACCCCGTCCCCGGATCGCGTATTGTACGGGTCCAGTCCCTTGATCCGGAAATATGTATCGCTGCCAGTCCCTACTCTTAACGAGTGTTAAAAACCCTCGTTATCTCACAACACGTACAATACGGGTCAAGGGACTCGTTAACGTGTTGTGAGATAACGGGGTTTTTTAACACTCGTTAAGAGTAGGGACTGGCAGTGATACATATTTCCAAGTCAAGGGACTGGACCCGTACAATACCCGACCCGGGGACGGGGTTTGTAGCATAGGGTAAACCGCATGGACGGGCAATGTAATTTACTCTCTAATGAATGATGATGATGATGACAAGAGGTGGAGCTTAATAGAAGAAATCTCAAAGCTATTTGATGCCTCGGTCAAAGTTAGTTTCCCTGATTTAAAAGAACACAAGGCTCCGTTTTTTGCCAGCCAGATAGGCTTTGGGGCTGGTGATTACTATTGGTATATGTTGTTTCTGTATTTTTACTTTCCGGTGAGTTCAGCCAGATAGGTTTAGTGTACTTGAGGGCACAACATGAGAGCAGATAAAGAAATAGTGAGCAAGAGATTCAACATCAGAATCACATAATGGACACTGTAAGGACGAGACTTGCACTCAACGTTTGGCCAGATTTGAAAGAGAAGGAAGTCTATCAAGAGCGGCCCTCCAAACGCATATATTAACTTTCTTTGGCACCCATTTTTTTAATTTGAAGTCTAGATTTGAAGAATCAGCACCACATACATGAGAAAGAATGATATTAGAGAGCTTTTTAATATAAAACAAACCTCAAGGATCGTAGCTCCAGATCCACTTATCAACCAGCTCACGAGATAGGGGATAAGAGCTAATGATAATTGCATACCTAATTAAATTGTGTAGCGGTGAGCTTTTTACTTGGAATCAATGGGTTAAAAATCCAAGCACCTTAAGCGTGCATGGTTCAACGCCAAGCACCACGTACACTAAACCTTATTAACAAAATTAACTGATGAGCAACGATACAGTTAAATTAGAATAAGAACGCATGCATCTACAGATAATACGGTAGTTATCATATAATTTAATTAACACCATTACATTTCTCTCTCTCTCTCTCTCTCTCTCTCTCTCTCTCTCTCTCACACACACATATATATATAATGGTTATTTGGGCCACTCATTGGAGCCGCTCCATATTTCAATGGAGCACGACCGAACCCCTCACAAGGTCCAACATCGCTGGACAAATCACCTCCATCACATATACCACAACGTCCGAGCCGGAACTCGCGCGAATTAAGCTTTAATGTTGTGGGTCATGCGCTTCATTAGTAGTAGATACCTTTATGATAATTAATACCCATTGCAGGTTTCGAACCCATGATGTCAAAGAAATCATGGTCTGCCCTTACTGCTAGGCTATTTATATATATATATACTAGCATCAAACCCGCGCATAGCAGCGGATGAACATTCCGCGTATTGATATTGAAAGACAAATTTTATATTATTTGATTTCTCATATTTGGTTCGTGTCGGAGATTTAATTCAATAGCATCTGATTACTGTATTGATGTGGATGAATATAAAATTGAAGAAAAATTAGTTTGTATTGATTTTTAATTTTGTAAAGTATTAATATTACTATTACAATTACAATAATTTAGATATGTAATTATACTTTAAATTAAACATTTAGATATCTGTTTGAGGTTAGTTAATTTCGTAAATATTATTTAGTTGACACTTCATTTGTAAGTGTCTTGATGATAGTAAGTTGACATTTCTTAGTGAGAATAATTGTTGAGATAATTTAAATGTTGAAGTAATTATCAAGAGTTTATTGTTTGAAAGTGCAACATACTTTACACGTTTTACTATTGTATGTGGTCACATTTCAAAAGTTCTATCGTATGTAATAAACCTGGATAATTCGTCTATCGTATGTACAAAGTGACCTGAAAGGCAGGTTGACGGTTTCTTCCTTTTTTCACATCATATAATAACATGCCAAATCAGCTTATACATTGTTGGTCTAGATGATTAGTACTGCCATGCTTACAAGAGTTAATGATGCTGGTCAGAGTTTCTACTGCTCTACAAGTTAATGCTGCTACAAGAGTTTCTACTGCCAGTACATTTCAAGAGTTAGTACTGCTAGACCAAGTTTGAAGATTAATACTGCTGCATGGATTTCTTCTGATAGTACTGCTCATCTGTTTTACAAAGTTTCTGCGGCTAGTCTTACCCAGTGGATATGCGGCGTAGTGGGTCTGCCAGTCACCTAACCTTAAAAAGCATGCGCAGCAAAACATGGCATGCTTTAAGGAAACAGACCACGCTTAGATAATTTTGTTTCAATGCACTAATTACAATCACGTATAATAGGAACTCTATATTTTATAAATAGAGTTCCTTACCTTAGAGGCATGGTGCATGTTGTGAAAATCGTGTATAAAGATAGACTAGTTGTTATCTTGTTAGACACACATTCAAACAAGTAAGTGTAATAGAATAGTTAGCTTTAAGGTTCTTGTAACCCCAATACTTTAAGTGTATTCGTATTATTTCATAAATACTATTGAAGCTTTTGTCATTCAAACTCTTGTGTTCTGTTTATTATATTTTTATTACAAACTGTTATACACGTATTATTATATCTTCCAAAGTTAACAAATATTATTCCACAAATTTCTTGTTAATTATTCAAAGCATTAGTAGAGTAATCTTGGTTGTGATCAAGTTGATCCTGACATACATGTTCCACATCAGCAATATGTAACATTGTACATACATTAGACGATTTAGCATGTTTCAATACATACAATAGAATTTTTGAAATGTGAGTGAATACAATAGTAAAACATGTAAAGTACGCTGCACTTTCAAACAATAAACCCAATTATCAAAGACAATTTAGTCATTTCATATAGTTGGGTGCAATTTATGACAAGTAGTAATATGCTTTATCTGTAATAGATATCTTATCTTAAATATAATATAAAATTAACCTTTGTGATGTCATCATTTAGATAAAATTTTCAATTTAACAGTCGAGCCCTTTTATTTCACTCCATTTTAAAATGTAATCCCTAATAACATATTTATTTATATTTATATTAAAATATTATTCAAGTTGATTAGCAATCTATCAATCTAAAAGCTTTAAAAAATGTGGAACCAATGAAGGTATCCAAACCAATAAAAAGTCAAATTGTTGGTCCTTACAACTCTTATTGATTTGCTTATATAACTTTTTTTTTTTATATAAAACAATAAAATCAACGTTATAAACTTTTGATTACGAATTAATTAATACAAATTTTTTATATTTCATCCAGTTTTAGCTATGACATATTTGACAATTGCAACATTATTAGTATCTATTGCTCATCATGTATTTATATTACGTTAGTATTAATATGGGATTAGTGCAGGAAAATCCACTTAACTTTAGTCTGATCTCTATAGTGTGTACTCAACTTCGTTTTGGTCTATTGTGTGTATCAACCTTTCCTTTTGGTCTATTGTGTGTATCCGACTGACGTGACACCCGTTTTTGATGATGTGTCAATGACGTATCTTATGACGTGACACATTATATGGTTGCCACGTTATCATATTAGATACTGGATACATACAATAGACCAAGTTGAAAGGTTGATACACACAATAGACCAAAACGAAGTTGGTTACACACTATATAGATAGGACTAACGTTAAGTGCATTCCCCTTCACTAAACCCTATTAATATTACTTTTATTTGTTTTGTTTTCATGAATTAACATTATGTTGCTATTAAAAAGATTATCAGTAAGAAAGTTAGGTAGGTGCCTAGGTGTTCTATTAAAGTTGAATATTACACCCAATGAAAATTATTTTAATTAATAACAAATCTTATCTTATCTTAAATCTATAATATATTTATGTAATCGTTTATACATTATTAATAAAAAAAATGGCACATTCCTTCACCAATCATACCATATAAGTTATAATAGGTATCATATCATAGAAGTTATAATAGGCTTCAGGTTGTAGGACTATTGCTTTTATTGAAACTCTATGACCGTGTAATATAAGTGCGAAAAATCGCAGACTTTCATAGTTATATTAAAGGACATTCTCATAATCGTTAAACCAAATACTAAAGTTATTAAAGCAAAATCGTATACTCGCAATGTCTTAATAGTATATCATTTTTAAAATACGTTATTTGCTAAATAAAAAATTAAACAACCAAATAAATAATCAATGACTTGTGTGTATATACGGGTTTAAAATCTAATATATATATATATATATATATATATATATATATATATATATATAATAGTGAATTCCCAAGCAATCATAAAATACAGCAGCACCCCCATACCTATCTTTGATGGTTTTAATTAGTTACAATGGTACCCCTCAATAAACTAATTGAGAGTGCTAATCAAGGGGCTTAATACTCTGTATAAGCTAGGTACAAGGGTTAATAAGGTTACACATGTAACACATACTGTATAGTAGGTCTTTTTATTATGTACATGAATGAATAAAAGTTAATAATTTCATGAAAAAAAGAAACATATTTCAGGTCATTTCCATAGATCTATCTGGCAACCAGAGATGGAATTTGATGCATCTTCTGGAACTATTATTTGGTTTTCTTCATTTGGATACAGTTGGTCTTGATTTCCTTTAACTAAAATATCGTCTTGGTTTTGTAACTGTGATGCTACAAACTTGTCAAGAACGCGCCAATGTGTCACTTGATCATTAAAGTTTTGGCCTCGATGTAACTGGATGTTGTTGTTGTGGTCTGGAGTGAGCATGGAAGGCTGCAAATTATTGCTGCTTCCATGGTTTATGTCAATACCATAAATGGGCATGGAAGAATTGCAGGTTGGGAGAAGTTTTGGGCTCGCTAGAAGAGGGAGTTGGAGGTGGTGACTAGGGGTAATCTGGTAACTTTGTATCTGATCTAATTCTTGCTTGCAAGAACCATAAGGGTAGTGGCTATAAGCATTGCTACCTAAGTTAGATCGAATGTTATTCTGCATTGGCGAGTCAATTTCAGGCATGAATGAGACTTGATGATCGTCGTACCACATTAGTTCTTGCTCACTTGCTCTCCTCATAACTGGCAGTCTTTTCTTAAACACCCTACATACCACCCACCCTTCTTCCTGTTTTCAAGTAAAAAATATTGCATTAAGACCACATATTGTTATGATATGCATTATCCAATGGAACCAATAATGTTGTATATTTTAGTGCATTGGTGTATTAGTGGACACGGGGTAGCTGATGCGGAGTGCATTTTCCGGCTAAGTTACTAAACACGGACTTAACCAATATTGCGAAGGTCAAGGGGGTTGCGCCCCCTTGTGGGGTCCAAGGGGCAGACTATTTGACCGGAAAATATCCGTTTGATTATCTTACCCGGATTCAGTTATGGAATAACTGCCGGTTTTCTTTTGGTTATAACATCGTTTTCTGCATTTGAGACAAAAATAGAAACACACACATTAACATTTCGCGTTCGGATTTGGTGCCATAAACTGAACGATTTTCTGGTTTTATCTCAAAGCGAATTTCGTGAATCCAGGTACGTTAGGGTCGAAATATCTCTTTTGGAAAGTGATCCACACGACTCACAGAGATTATCTGGTTGAAATCATAACCCTAGGTCCCTAGTTATACGAAATACCCAACAAATAATAATCATTATATTTTGAGACATGATACCTGTGTTGTGGTTGCATTTTCATCTGTTTCAAGACGATATTCATGCATGATCCAGTCAGATTTTAGGCCATTAGGCGCACGACCTTTGTAATAAACTAATGTCTTTCTCATCCCAACCAAGTCATGTTTTGAGTAAATAGCTTTATCCCGTCCGGTTGCTTTCCAAAATCCAGCTGCAGTAGCTCTATTTGTGCGAGAACCTGTTGGGTACTTCTTATCTTTATGACTAAAGAAATACCAATCGTTTTGTTCTTCTGTACCTAGCCTACATAGCTCTATTTAAGTTCGCAAGTTAGAATCTTTCAAACATGAAATCATAATGGGAGTGAAGAAAAATAATTATGTGTATTGTTCAATATGATACATAAGTACTATACTACTGTTAACTTCATATATAACATGGTGTCACGTACATCCCATGACAAAGTTTGTGACATTTTTAGTATATACATATATATATACCTTGAAGATCCCATGGCTCAATTTTGTAAAGATCGACATCTCTGATGACATCTAATTCAATTGCTCTCGAGTTAATCTTTTTCCTAAGGTAGTAATCCACAAGTTCTTCGTCAGTAGGATGGAACCGAAAGCCAGGGGGAACGTGTGAAAAAGTATTCATGTTCTCCCCCTTTTTATTAGAACCTGAGACCTGCAATCCATCATCATCAATATTAATCACTTTATAACTTTCACAATTAATTACTACACAAATTAACATGTTAATTAAACTGATTGACATTTATCCAGCCATCTAATTAATAATGAATTCATCCAACTCAAAAGCGTCCATTAATCGGATAGTAACGTCAGCTCACCTTTCACATCCAATGAACAAGAAATGAAAAAGTGAGCTTATTGCATTTAACTGAGGATAGAATGACGTTTCTGCTTAAAAGAATGAAATACTCATCAATCGAAGAAATTTAGGCGAAATATAGTAATTCAATGGGTGATGTAAAAACAATGATTAGTTGAATGTCGATTAGTACCTCGAAATTCTGCTAAAAAGCTTTAATGAAGATAAAATTTTAGCCAAAAGTAAAAGCTAGAGCTTCATGATGATATAAAAAATAATGAAATATTGATCTAACATGAAATAAAAATCAGTCTATATCACATGAAAAATCTTTAGTGAAAGATCAATTAGCGACAAATAGTACTTGGAAATATAAATCAACACTGTTACTAACTTGATCACAAAGAAAAATAAAGTAATAATAAATAAAATTCAAGCAAACTACCAAAAGACTATGTAACATATGTAACAAGGGGGGATCGACTTACCAACAAGATCGAAATGGAAGTATAATGAAGTTATGAATGTAGTTTCTTAAGCATATGATAATTATCTCAAAGATCGAATAGAAGAAATTAATGTTAATCTCAAATGTCCACGGAAATATAGAAACTTCATGGGAAACGAAAACCAAGAAAGATTTTGTTTGTCCTCGGGATCTGAAAAAATTCTTGTTCTGTGAAATGGTTCATTCCCCCGAGGAGAAGAATTTGATTGGATGGGAAGTTGCTAAAAGTGGAAAGCTCAAGAGAATGAATCAAAGATTATATAAGAAGAGGTTTGAAGAAGAAGAAAGAAAGAAAGTAACTCAACCCTAATGATGACAGATGATGACATAAAGATGTATGTTTGTTTGTTGTAGCCTATCTTTGTCTTTCACTATCCAGATCGATGTGGGGGCTAAATTGGTGGCCAAGATTTTTCATTCTTTTTGCCCTAAATATCTATCTGTGACCGACCCACCAGTAACTGATCGAGACCCTAATAATATAATCTCATTCTACCTCTACCATATAACACTTTCATTTTTGTGTGTTCCCGAAAGTAGTTAGTTCAAGACACTGGTTATATGCATATCATGACATGTTTTTTTTAATATAAATTTTCATGTTTCGGACGACGATTTAACATCTTTGGTACATATAGTATATTACGTTTAAGGATGACCAATATTATCAATTTATCAACGTAATTAAAAGGTGGTAATCGATCTCAAAATATCTAATCAATCTTGATCGATAGCATGCTAAACTACTTACCAATGATGTATAATGAATAAAGGATGTAATTATAATTTTGTTTAGCATGGCATGCGATAGATATTAATTAATTAATACTCCGTATTTTATATACCAAAATGTTCCATAAATTACTTTTATTTGTTAAGCTACATCAATAATTTGCATTTCCGCCTACCTTAAACACTTATATGATAATTGTACTGTTAAGTATGAGTATATACTTAATTTTCTTCTTTAAACATCAATTTGAATTTAATGACAATATACAAATGTAAAAATTAACATAATTAAACATACATATAATTAAAATAAAATATTTAAATTATTGAATGGGAACATGATTGAACGGACCCCGTTGTAATGGTCGTCAGAAATACGCATCGTCTCCACTACCGACGGTAATCATTCTACCACGCTAATTCTCTACCCCGTGCGCCCATCATTCATAAAATACTCTTCCATTTTTTTAATTTTTTTTTCTTCATTTTTTCAATTATTATATTTACCCCTAGCTTCCTTTTAACAGTTTATTAAAAAATATAAAAAATAAAATTGTTGGTTGGGCCACCTCAGTAATAACACGTATATATATAGTTAACAGAAGATTAAGTTTTACATATATATTTTTCAGTGTGTTAGTAACAGCTAATAACAGGTCATTCAGTTATCTAATTCATAAATGAATAAAAATACTGTAATAAATATCATATCATGATTAATTAAAAAGTTAAGTATATAATTTACCTACTTTTAAGATAAATATTTTAGTTTATCGATCATATATATAAACATAATATATTGTTCTTGTAGAAAGAAAATATTGCTAACTTTGTTATTATTTTACAAGGATCGAGTTAATTTTAGGCTTTTGTTGTGTGCTCCGGTGGGAACTGATGACAAAAAGCTTGGGCCCAAAGTCGTATGATTAACGTGGCCGTCTGTGGGTGGCTGAATCGTAACTCAACCAATAATATTGCGGCATCTTCAATATTTGTTGGACCCACCTATGTGACGCCCCCAATTGCCCCTTCGTACCACCTAAAACTCTCCTAGGTGCGAGCATATATTTAAATTTAAGGGGTACTGTATTTAAAGTTTTGAACATGATTTTTTAATATTAAAATTTTAGTAATTATTAAAATATAATCAAGAATTCATTATTTAATATTTATTTTTTTAACAAATGAACTATAAATAATTTTGATTTAAAGATGAATATAAAGTATAAACTTGATAATTTTGATTTAAAGATGAATATAAAGTATAAATTTGATAGTTGATACCTTTAACTATTTATTTTCTAGTTTTAAGCCATCGAGGCCCAAATAACAAGGCCCAAATGCTTTTTCTCAAGTACCTTTTTTTTTTATCAAAATCCGCTCATATTAGTTGGTCTTATATACTCCAGTTTTCTGATTTGGTCACTACTATAACCAACAAAATTCTGCAAGTTTATTGAATAAATACGAGTCGTATCAATTTCAATATCAAATCAAAAAATGTACACAAATAATTAATAAATAACAACACATTGCAATGGAAGTAAATCTCATAATCCTGGAGTAAACGGTATCCCGGTTGCCGGCAGCCAGGACCTACCGGCAATAAGTCTCTCCACCGTGTACTGAGATGCAACGCTCGCACTTCTAATAACTTGGTACCCTGGCCATTTCACACGGTTTCTTGTCGATGATCCGGGACCAAAACATGCGTATTCCCCATAAACCAATGTTTTTTGTGCAAAATTAGTATTATCCCATGGGGACCATCCTTGTGGATCAATATGACTATCAATAAAAGATTTCATATAAACCGTCCTTGAATATTCTTGCCATGGGCGGCCAAGATATGTTCGGACCGTATGCACAACTGGTCTAAGGTCAGGTGCTGGTATAACACGGGAATTATGAATTGAAATTCCCGTGTTTTGAAAAGGATCACCACGACCTTGGGCAGTAATAATATTTGCTTGTCCTTTTAATGGTCTTCGTGCCATGATCATACAAGTTTGGAAAACAACGGCCGCATTACCAAATATGAAATCTATTGTGCCGTAAATGTAGCACGTTTTGTAGAATTGTCTTTGAGCAAGGACAAATAAGGTATCTTGATAACCTTCAATACTACACGCATAATAAACTGACAGATCAGATGACGTTCGAAGTGCCACAGCCTGTTTATTTGCTGGGCCCGCGGTGTTTCGGATTGTTATTCCACGGGCAATGAATCCAATACCATCAACTCCTGAATTAATTGCAATAAATTTAATTAGGAAACTTGAATGAAATGAATAATACCTTTACTATGTGTATAAATGCGTGAGAAAAGTCAACTTATCATTAACTTCTTAAATACGGTTTTGATGATAAGTAAACTGCAAGGTGAAGAAATTATAACATGCAAGTTACGTACTTGACTACTTGCCATGCATATTTTATTATCTTTCACACGTGAATTGTCTACTTTACTTAACTTTGATCATAGTATTACGTATAAATGTAACCATGATGACTAATTTTCATGACTTACAATTGAAATGTTAATTAAGAAGCTAGATATATTAGTGATTAAGTAAATGATCGAAATAAAGAAGAATTGATTGATCTTACCCACGGTTGCAGTGCTGTAAGTTGTGAAACCTCCGGCGACGCTTCGTGAGCCAGTAATAATTGTGTATCTTGCTCCATCACCAAGTAACATGATGTTGTTTAAGTTGTTTCCGATTTCAATATTCTCTCTATAAACTCCTTTTCTAATGTAGATAATGTATCTCTTGGTACCACGTTTAAGCCCAGCTGCAAAATTAAGAGCCGACTGAATGGTTCGAAACCTACTCCCACGGGCTTGAGACACGATTATGTTAGCCTTCATGTGAATTGAATTCGATTGCAACAATTTTCGGTCATTGGGTGTAACCCAAGTAGGAAAATCATCATCAAGTTCTTGATTCATTAACTTTTGCTTCACGAAATACTGATTTATGGCCAAGCTATTGCTTATCATCTCTGTTAGGTTATGTGCTTTGAGAGGAGATACAAAGTTTGTCAAATTAAAGTCTCGAGATCCCGAAAAGCAAGTTTCAAGATTGGTGAGAGCCGCACTGAGCCAAGTTTGAGCATCGAAGTCGGAACTTCGGTTGTGTTTGAGTCCATTTAAGGTTTCGTTAAGTTGAAGAATAGTATTGTTGACGAGCTTGTTGCAATCGACCCACACTGCCTTCTTTCGTTTGCTCTTGCACTTACTCTGAAGGCCGGTACTGCACGTTTGAGCATCTAGAGCCTTTTCTAAAGCAACCTGCAATAACAACATTCTAAAGTCTTTCCTGTGTCGTGGGGTATGATGGGCCCCACGACTCAGGAAATATTTACACTGTTGCGGATGAGGAGTTGTCTCACACCAATAATTGATGTCTCCACCCGTCTCTTCCTCTTCTTGATTAGACAAAGATACCGAAGAAAATACAACAATAACATACAATAAAAATGGCAAAATGGGATTCATTTTAGCCATTTGATGCCTAGGGTTTTGTGTTGTTGTTCTTTGAGTTTTGTGTTCGAAATTAGAAATGGGTTTTAAAGAGGGGATTCAAAATGACATGTGATGTAGTTTATATTTATAGTATGAATACGATCATAAAATATAATGAAAATTATGATCTAAGTTAAGTGAAAGTTGACATTGAAACCCTAGAAATGTGTTAAGTACGTTAATGATGAGATCCTTGTTATACGGATCGAGCTGCCATTTTTTCATTGAGAGAGAATCGTGGGTTTACATTAATGCATGGTATTAAGTCATTAAATAAACATGTCTATCATTGTATTGTAATTCTAACAATATATATATATATATATATATATATATATATATATATATATATATGCCATTTTTACTTCATATATATATGTAACATGTAACTCATATCAATGCATGGTCGTCATCGTCCTCGACTTTGTCGGTGACCAATATAATATTTCGTTACCAAAAAAGATGCGATATATGTCTTTACGGACAAATATAAGATAAATTTGGATGGGAAATTATGTGAAATATATATATGATGATAGACGTCTTTGAAATATTTAGTTGAATAGTTTGTTTACATTTGAGAAAAATAGAAAACAAATTAATTTTTAATAGCATTTGAAATACTTTTACTAACATATTTGACGATATTTTTTTTATCAGAAAAGGACGAAGTTAAATAAAAATATATAGACATGATTTTTGTAAGTTTTTTTTTTACTTCATATATAAAATAAACGGTTACTTTTGAAAAGGAAAAAGTATATTTCTTTGTAAAAAGTTAAAAAAAGAGACCATTTAAAAGTCAGTCCCCAAATATATTAGAGTGTATCACTCTTCACAATTGAAGTAATTTGTATTAGAAATGTTCAAACTTGAATAACAAAAATAATAGCACCTAAATGTAGTGGAGGAGCGGTAAGAGTGTTATTTTAAAATCAATCTTAATTATAGCATTATAGTTAGAAAAAATGATTATTGATTTAATTTCCAGGTCATTACCAAACAAACAAATAATAATTTACTTAAATCATAAGCTAAAAAGGATAGTAAAAACCTCATTTAAAGCAAAAACATGTGGATTGAGTACATAAGAAATTTGGAAATTATCCGGCGGCCGTTCATGTGAAAAAGAAGCAACAACAATGGTGGTGATCGATGGTAGCTTCCGTACAAAAGATGGTTTCTTGTGATATTGAATAAAAATTCTCTAATTACGGTTTTTATTTTTTTAAACCCATTTAATTTCATCCTTAATTATGTAATTAACAATCTAATCCCCTTATTCCAAGGAACAAAAACCTCCTCATACCATGTGCTTTTTCACCCTTTTCTTAACTATTAATGTTATGTATTTAAAAAAAATTGTGTTCAAATTGACATATAATATATATATATATATGACCTATTTTACAACCAATTAATTAACTTCATGTGCTCATAATAATAAATAAAATATATGTTCAACTTGCCCACGCTAGTATTTTCTTCACTTGAAAAGTCAACACAATACCTAAATAATCGTTATAATTTAATTTTTGTTCAATTAAAGTGTAATAAGTATGGGTTGAAACAAATTCAATTTGGTTGAATCGTTTAAAAAGTACATTGTGTGCATTAAAGGCCGTTTTTAACCGTTTGACGTGTTTCACATATATCTAACTTATTTATTTTACTTATTTGATCCGTTATAATCATGATCAGTAAAAAAAACTAGAAATTGTAATTAACATCAATAGATTTTATAGATTTATAGTATTAACAAAGAAAAAGAGAACAATAGTAAATAGTAACATATTCAATAATGTATAATTTAGTTTCAAGAAATCAATCTTAAAAACTGTTGGTAAAGTAGGTTAAATGTGGGGGTAATTTACAGATAATCACGATTTTTAATTCAACAAGTAAAATCGTGGGGTTTGATATTTACTTAATTGTAATTACAGTTTCCACGTTATTAATTGCTATGTTTAAACTTTAAAATTTGTATTATTTTTTTACTTGGACCAGGACCAATTAAAATTGTAAACATACACCATTATTTCTATACACACGCGTATAGTCAAAGTTGTAACGGGATAAAGCAAAACTTTCTTACAAATACTTTAAATGATCGAATATTTTGAATACTTTTAATTTAGAATATTTTGAATACTTTCGATGGTTGGGGTTGTAATATGTAGTGTGCAATTATTTTGCATAATTTGAATCCATTGAATGCAATATATTTTGCAAATTTAGAATCTTTCAGCTATTATTTCTTATGTGTTTATGTATATCATATTACAGGTATATATAAATATATATAAAATATAGCTATTTAGTTACATGCTAGTTTCCTACGGATTACAAACATATTTTCAACGAATTTATTTGAAAAATAAGTACAGTCAACGATTGATTTCCATGTTCTTTCCGACGAATAATAGAAAGTTATCATCTGTCTACCACTGAAATTCCGACGACTTTTACCTTGAAAATCCGTCGCAATTAAACCAATGTTCATGTACTTATCTAGATGTTTATTTCGTCGGAAATACGTCACTATGTATAACACATTTGTTACAGATTTCCGACGAATTATTTGGTCGCTAAAGTACCTTCCTTGGTTTTTTCAAGTTAATTTTAAACTCTCGAGCAACGGATTTCCAGTGGAAATATTCATTGGAAATCTATTATTTCCGTCGGAAAAATTTGCCGAATTGATTACCGATGAGGTATTTTCGGACGAAATGGTTTCGTCGGAAATCTGTCGGTGATGGCTATTTCAGACGAATTTCCAACGATTTCTATCGTCGCTGATGCCCAGTTTTCTAGTAGTGGTATATTGCTTGTATATTCAGTTAATACATCGTTAATTGGATGTTTTCTGTTCATTCCGTTTTAAGATGGAATGAAAATTATATTCGATAAATTTTTATATTTTTCTAAAGACGAATAGACAATGACGATATCATGTCTACTAATTTTATGTTTTATAACGAGATATAAAATGAAGTCTACTTATTAAAATAGAGTCCCAAATGATGTGATTGTACCTTAATTGCTATTCAGCGTTTAGAGTTTGAATATGTGCTTTAGAAACAGCATATGCTTATAACTTTCTCAATTCAAATAAAAAAATCTTAGCTGCTAATAGATAATATTAGTGATCCAATTGAATGATCAGCATGTGTATGGAATTTATTTATTCCCATGATCATATAATAATGATCTAGCTTGCATGATCGTACCATAGGTTAATATATATATATATATATATATATATATATATATATATATATTCTTTCTTTAAAGAAAACTATAAATTTAATAATGCAAACATTTGTAGTCTTTCAATATGATCAGATTTTAGTTAGTTTTGGTTTTGGATCGCCACAGAACATGCATAATTACGATGTTCCTCATACCATATCTTAAAATAAATAAATAAACTAGTAATCTCAATAAATTATTTATTTAGATTTAGAAAATTTGATAATACAGATCAAAATCTGAACAAGTTGATGGGATTGGAACAAGTATATTTTATTTCTAATCCGTACGTAATTGAATGTGTCATTCGTTTAGTCAAACCAACTTACTTATGCAATGCATATACGTACTCCGTATTAAATTTGAGCGAATTTATTTATTACTTCAATTATAATATAAATATAAAATAATAAGTATATGAAATCAAGAAAACCAGATCCATATATAAATTTGTTAACAGTTTATGTATTGAAAAAATAAAAACGCCATCCGTGGGACTCGAACCCACGACCACGTGGTTAAAAGCCACGCGCTCTACCAACTGAGCTAGAACGGCTGTACGTCTAACAATAAGTTTGTAATTAATTTATTGAATTGCAACTTTTATCGAGTGTTAAGTAATTGGTTTCTTGTTACTTTACTGTATTATTTAAAAAAAAACTTGAATTCTTTAACTTTTTATTCTTTTTCTTCGTTCTATATTAATGTTTCACTCGTGTAATCATTGAAGGTACATCTTGACAGAGGACGCTTCATGTGTCAGTGACACTAGTTCGTTCGTGAAGTAGTTACATGCTTGATGATTAAAGTGTTTTTGCGATCTTTAGAGGTTGGCTCAAGTGTGATAACACAGTTTTCAACTTTTCATTTTCAAAAACAGTAACTTTATGTTTAGTTATATCACAGTTTTCAAATTATAGAGGTTCTACTATATTTATTGCTTTTATAAATCATCACTTTAAATATCAAATAAAAGCTATTATTATGTCGTCAAAAAATATTAAATACAACTTTAATTCTGGAGGAAATTTTTTGAAAAGGATAAAATAGTGAATTTAGTGTAACTAAAATCCGAAATACTGTCAAATCAACTGAACTCATCCCACATCGACCAGAAGAACAACTATCGGTAGCTTTATATAGCGGTAATCAGCAACAACCATCGTCCCTTCGGGGACATCCGATAAAATTGGAACGATACAGAGAAGATTAGCATGGCCCCTGCGCAAGGATGACACGCACAAATCGAGAAATGGTCCAAATTTTTTTCCGATCAGTTTTCGTTGAAACCCTAAATTTTGCTATTTGTGTTTGCCGTTCACTGATTCTGTTAATTTATTGCATATTTGTTGGAAAGTTTCCCCAAATTTTCTCCGGTTTGCTTCCGTCAAAACCCTAATTTCGAGAAGTAATTGGAGTTAAAAGCTGAAACCCTAATTCCTTCTGCTATTAGGTTGTGCCATTCACTGATTTAGTTAATTTATAACGTATTCGATGGAAAATTTCCCCTAATATATCTTTTTTGTCAAACCCCTGATTTCGAGACGTTTTGAAATCCGGTGATTCCTAAATTAGAATAGATACATAAAAGTTACAGTAATGCATACTTCTATGAAAAATAGAATCATATAATGCATACTTCGTTTTGTTGATATGTGTGCTGTGTGCACTTTACTACTTTTAGTGTTGCATGTTATGCAAACACACATGAAACCTGTAACAATACCAAGTAGTATTCAACTAGATACAGTAATGGGGTATATGTTTAGTAACAAAACTTCGCTTTTTAGTTTGTCTTCTACATAAGATTGTAACTGATGATCGATATGATTTGTTAGGACAGCTGAATGTATTTATTCTTCATGAATTCACCACCTTATTAACTTCTGTGCTGTTTGATAAAATAGTTGGCTGCATTACATAGGATATATGTATCTGCTAATCGTGTATGTATCTAAAACCTGCTTGTTCACTAGTTGAAATTAATCAAATCGTATTTCTCACCGGCATTTCATTTATTTCTCCATATGAGGTACTATTTTATAGTTGCATATAACATCTATAGAATCAAGAGTAATGTTTGCGTATTTTCAATAAAGTACATTTATGGTAATTTTATGACTATTTCCTTGTTGCTATGATTTTTATAAAGCAAATGATCGCATTGACTTATCATCTTTGGGAATTGAATAACTCTCCAGTACTTAAGAAGGATCTGCGGTAAGAAAACACCTAAAATCATATCAAAGGTTAGTTGTTTGCTAGTGAGTGGGCTTTCGCCTTTTGTTTATGCATTCTTATGCACTTATGTATCATTTGTTTAAGTGATCTTATTATCAGGCCTGGACTTTTAGCTATTGACCAGTCCCAGTGAGCATGGGCCTGTTTACCTCACAAAACATATCTAAAAATGTCATTAATCTTTCATAAAGGTACTAATATTAGATTGGATCTCTAACATAATTAGTTCACTTTAAATGAACTTTTAGAGACTAGATCCATTTTGGGACTATGGGTCCAATACGACCATTACTTTGAGTATGTGACATAAAGAAAAATACTTGGTACTTTTAACTTTTTAAGTATTTTTGAAACTTTGTATGGATCTCCTCGCATGTGAATCTATAGGTACTTCTTGATTAAATATGCTTGACCAAATATATAGGACAATTGGTAGGTTTCATTTACACGTCGTATCAAGTCTTTCAGGTTCACGTTACAAAATTAAACACTACTAAATATTGTTAATTTGTGACTTCCACACTTGATTATTGAATAATTTAGTGTTTATTAAAATTTTGAGTTATGATATTGCTCATATATGTGATCAGTTAATATTCTGCCTAAAAGAGTATTATATGGTGCACTCAAAAAATTGAACATGACATAAGCAGTCTAGCCAAGTGCTTCAGTCTAGTTCTTTGTGCAGGTATTTCATATTCATAGTGAGGTGATGATACTGTTGGATTGCCAACACTGGTTAAAGTAAAAACACTTCAACTTTATTAGTTTATTATTGTTCGTATGAACATGAGAAGGACATTCACATGTCTATCTTGATTTAAAGGAAATATGCTTAAGTGTGAAATTCTGACATCATTCTTGCAAATTATCTCACTGGTACAGTGGTAGGTCCTGGAAAGTGTAAATTGTGCACCTTTTGGCACCATATATCAGTGGATCAGGAAGAGAACTTCAATTCTGCATTCGTATCTCGAGTAAGTTAATTGTACTTTTCCCCCCTTGGTTAGTAACAGTTATTAGTCCTTAACAACTTGGCTATATCCTTATGCTTGATGTCGTTTTTGGTATATAGTTTAAGTCGGATTATAGGTGGTCCCTTTGATTTATTATAAATCAATTCTCTCATATAACTAGTTAGTTGTAAATGTGAGTGCAAGGGTGTCAACTTGCATGTCTGGTCTACACTAGTACACTTTTGAAGGAAATTGACATGTTCAAATGCATATATTGAATGTGAACTAGGAACAGATAATTCATGTATCAATGGAAATATGATCTGGCATACATAGATATCAATGGGCTTGTGTAATTGTGCTGGTACACTGTAGGTCTTTATAAAATAGTCTTAAGGGTTGGTAAGGAGAATTTTAGCTTTATAAATGCTAATCTCTTGTTTTATTAGCTTTTAGTTATTAAGTAATATAGTTTTTCCTTGAATAAGAGACAAACCCACAGAATGAAGACGGATGAAAAGGAGTCACATGATAAAGTATTTTATCACATCTCTTGTTGTTGTCTTTACCAATCATTTTGAACAACTAATTCACGTGTTAGACAGAAGTACCCTTTTTTATTTCTTTTAAACATTATATACTCTTTTTATTCCCTTATAGCTAGAGAACTTACACAACGACACCCATTCACAATAATTTAGGCAAAATGCAACCTTTCACTTGTTCCATGATATCCTTTTTAGCTATTCTCGCGTTGTGTCTTCCTTTCAACTTCACCATCATTTTTGCAACATCAAGATTTCGGTTGGAATCCAATTTGGATACAAACGCCACGGACACAGATTTCATCAAGGCGTCATGTGAAACTACACGGTATCCAGACTTGTGCTATAAAACTTTGTCACCTTATGCCACCACCATTGAAACAAATGCTATGGAGTTGGCCAATACAGCCCTGACCGTGTGCTTAAAAAGCGCAAAATCGACCTCAAAAGGCGTACGGGAACTGTTGAAAGCGCGGGACTTGAGTATGCGAGATGGGCAGGCAGTGGCGGATTGTTTGGAAAACATGAGTGATTATATGGATGAGATGAAGAAATCAATTGTGGAAATGAAGGATTTAGATGGTCCAGATTTTAATGAGAAAATGGGGAATTTGAAGACTTGGGTTAGTGCAGCTTTGACTGATGAAGATACATGTATGGATGGATTTCAAGAAGATAGTGTTGTTAAAAATGTGAAGATGAAGGAGACTATTAGAGGGTATATAGTGAATATTGCAGAGTTAACAAGCAATGCTTTGGCTCTCATTACCAACATTTCTTAAACTTAAATTCAATATCTAAGATAAGTATTGAGCAAGAGCCAATGGCATTGCTTTATTCTGTAATGATAATGATATATATGTGTGGATTACTAAATATAATAATAGTAATGTAGGTTGGTAATTTACTCTTTGCCAAATTTAGATTATGTTCGCTATCGAGTTTCAAACCTTGGTTATCGTCTGTTGTTGTGAGCCATACAAGTTTGCTATAACGTTAAAGATGCGTTCGTTTTAACTGTATATGATGGCGGAGTTGAACTTGATTAGTAATAGTTTTTACATGGACGATAAAGAGAAGAATCATAAAGTGACAGTTTTACTGTATATTAATTTTGAATTCATTGTAGCCAACAACCAGAGATTCACGCAAGAACTGTGTCTTAAGGACTGGTCCATGTGCTACTGCTCCTTTTAGTAATCTGTAACTGACAGATGGAACTTAGGCTGTTTAGCTACAAAAATGTCAAAACGTTTCAAACAAGTCCAATTATATTTATTGCATGGATTTGTCTAATGGAAGCCCTCAGGGCTATGGTTAAGGGGTAACTTCCACCCAATTTTTATTTAAAAACTGTCACTTTTTGATTAAAAACTGAAAATATTTCTCCCTACAAATAACTGCAAACACGACGTTCTCTGTTCAAAAGTCAATATGTTAATTTTCATTTTTCATCCTTCGTTTAATCTTGTATTTAATCTGATACAATTGAATTTAGTATGGTGGTTTTTGCCTTGCATCATTTTCCATCCTTCATTTTTAAACTTTTAGAACAACAACGGAATATGGAACAAAATATGTAGTAGACTAGTAGTCAAGAATTATAGTCATTTTTTATTCTTTTTTTTTTTCCCATTTGATAACAAGACTGCAATAAGGAAACCCAACGTAAATATAATTACTTTGAATTTTTTAGTTTTTTATCATTGGGTAAAAAGGAGGGAAATGAAAATTGCATTGACTTAAGATGGGAAAAGGATGTGGGTGGTTTCAAAATGTATTTCTATTTTTTAATTAAATAAAAATTGATTGGAAGTCACCCCTTAACTATAGCTCTAAGGGCTTCCTTTAGAAAAATCATTTTATATTTAATTTAATTTTAATATTTATTTAAAAGTATATAAAGATAAGAATTCATAGAAACATTTCAATCTTTGAACACAGAATTCCTGTTTATAAATAATTACAAACTTTCGGGGGTAAATCAAAAGACTTAACACAGGTCATACCCAATTCAAATACAAAAATAAACCGACCTCCAAATTCCCAATATAGAGGAATTTTTGTCTTTTTTGGTTGAAATGGCATGCATGTGAAGGTTTGGTAGTGTTTTTTGTCATTTACAATTTTTATAGTCGGATGTTTGTTTGAAAGTTTTCACAAATTTCATTGACCGCATTGTGTTTATCAGTATATTATTATGTGATATTGGTCCAGGTTAAATACTTAAATAGTTAATCCAGGAAGGTGGTTGTGTTAAGGAAGATCAACAGGCTAATTAGCCTTAATGATGTGGGCCTATACATACATTCTTAAATAAGTTACCTTAGAATTATAATTGGATCCATAGAAACCCAATCTTGGCAGTAACCAAATATGGGCCCAATTAAACCCATTAATTAATTAATATTAAATTATTAATTATTAATTATTAATTATATAATAATAATATCACATCATCTCAATTCTAAGCTACTTTACATGCCCCGGCTCGATTATTGAGTTTTCGTTTAATTTTGAAAGAAAATGAGGTAGGAGGAGCTGTCAAGAACATGAAATATATGTAAAAATAAATAAAACATACATAAACATAAACACACACACACACACACACACACACACACACACACACACACACACACACACACACACACACACACACACATATATATATATATATATATATATATATATATATATATATATATATATATATATATAGGTATATAGTTCTCTGATGCATTCATTCGATTCTCCATTGGATGCGGCATTTGTCAAGCAGCAATTGACGATAGTCACGTGAGTCAAGTGTGTGTGGATGAAATGTAGCATCAATATTTGTTTGACTTTTTGCATTATATCCACGTTACTCTGTTTCATAGGCTTCCCACATGCTCCCTTCAGAATCACAACTCACAAAATCTGAAACACATTGCATTAGATCATGATTTCCAGTTCTAAATAAATTTTCTTATTTATTTCTATGTTATATGTTATGTTATTACGGAGTAATATATTAGATTATTCTAGTTGATATATACTTTTATATTTTTATTAAGAGATTATATATAAATATAAAATAGTTAAAGGTCCACAGTTACTGTAGTTACCACGTCAATAATTAATTTAATCCATAGTATAGTATAACTATATATATGACGGAGTATATGAATATGAATATGATGATATATTACTTTGTAATTGCTATATGTCTATATTATAAAATGTGTTAGGAAATATGGATGCCTAATTATACGCATCTAAATTATATTACTCGCATCATTTATCAACCACCATTGTCTTAAAAACTATCTTTTATTAGTAATTAAATTAAATTAAATGACATTGATCCAAAGTAGAACGTCAAGAGTCACAGTTATTGACATTTTGAATTGAAATGACGGTAATATCTTTTGAATTACTTTATTATACTATGTTTTACTGATTTTAATTAAACCATTGTTGTTGGTAGTCTGTTACGTATGAATACAACATATGCCCTGCTTTTATAAAAAATACTCTTAGGACATTGGTTAAGGTTTTTAATTAATATAACTTTAAAGTAGTTATTAAACACCATGTTTCCATGTTTATTCAAAAATTAAATTAATATAATCATGATTATCACTAATTACGAAGGATATGTATTCATTGTAAATAAGGAAGATCGATAATTGTTCATTAAATAATTTGAATCTATGTTATGAAAGTTTAATCACTCGCTGTTTACAATGCCATATGCTACGACCGACGTGAATGTGAATTCAATTCGAATCATATCATTCCGCATGCATGTGATATCAAGACTTTTTGTTATATACCGGTAAAACTAAAAAATCTCTTCAGTCGTGACTCTTAACTCTTGACAAGGCTATGTAGTTAAATTACAATCATAGTAAGTTATTTAAATTAATCATTCGTGTGCTTTTCATTTTGTCTCACCGATCGTTTCTAACTTTTATAATTTTTTTAAAATAGTTCATATTCTATATTTTTTGTTCACTGGTAGTCTAAAATGGACAATAAAAATAATTTATTTTTCTAAAAATTTTGTTCACCGGTAATACATAGTGAACAAAAAATTTTAAAAATTGAACTATTCTAATACTTTTTGAAACTTAGAAACGACCGTTAGAATAAAGTGAAAAACACATAGATGATTTAAATAATTTATTCTTACAATAACAAAAATAAATATAATTGAAGAGACTTTCTAACGGGTGTAGTACTACGTCACTACAAAAATGATCCTAAATTCATAAAGTTTATAACATATAGAAAATTAATTAATTGCTATTTTCATAAACATAAATAAAACAAGTAAATAAAAAATGCCCCTAAATCTCATTTAACATTTATGCCTTCTATAAATTCTTGAGCAACTTCTTGGTTCCTTCCCAATTCAATTCCCATAGCCCAAACACTAAAACAATATGGAACAATCCAAAATATTCACAACATTATTTCTTACAACAACAACACTTCTAGTCTTATTACTATCATCCCCTTTTGCATCTTCCACCACAACCATTACTCAACAAAACACATACAACACATTCATCAAAACATCATGCAGTTCCGCCACTTACCCTTCCGTGTGCCTCAAAACCCTCATCCCTTACGCCACCGTGGTCAAGTCAAACCCTTATAAACTGGTCAATGCGGCCCTCTCGGCTACCCTCAGATCCTCCAACGCGACCCTCTCCATCATTTCTCAATTATACAAAACCGAAAAGATCACAAAATGGGAGGCTGCTATTATTAAAGATTGCATTGGTGACATTAAAGATTCCATGGGTGAAATTAAAGACACTCTTAAGGTAATCTCGGGTATTTCTAAATCTAGTGACAAGAGTTTTGTGATCTCGAATGCACAAACATGGACAAGCGCTGCAATCACGGATGAGAATTCGTGTCTTGATGGTTTTTCGGAACGAAAAGTTAGTGCATCTATTAAGAAGAAGATAAGGAATAGCATTGTGAGTCTTGCAAGGGTTAGCAGTAATGCTTTGTATCTTATCAACCATCTTTCAGTTTAATAGTTTTATTTAAATATTTAAAAATGAAATATGATTTTGCTTTCTTTTTGCATCATTATGGTTTTTTTAGGTTATGTTTGTAAAATACACGTGATATGATCATATCTATGTGATCAACGCAACTCTCAATGCATATATTGTATTGTGAGCTTTAAAATTCCTCGAGAATTTTAAGATTTTATTGGATGTTGTGTTTTAATATACACTAATATAATATTTATATTTATATTATTTTCTTGATGATTATAATGAATAATGAATGAATGGCGTGATCAGATTCAGATTGCTGAATTTGATATATTCTGATTCAAATAGATTTGTTTTATAGTTTAAGATAATCTGAACTTTGGTATAGTTTTTAATAAGGGTAAATCGACTCTCTGGCGGTCCTCTAACGACTGGTCACACGATCAAATGATGGAGGTAAATCGCATAATCTGCGATTAAAGGAACAGCTAACCTTCAACTTTATGTTGAATATCCTCCACCACAAATTTACCATCGCAAACGTTTATTTACCACACGTTTGAATAATGGTTTAAGAAACAAACAAACACAATACAACATTTTGGGTTCTGACACATATATTATATAGAGGGAGGTTCAAATGAGTACATTAATTTTCTGTGAGAATAGAGGAAACAATAAAAATGCGACACGTGTTACAAAACTCACTTTCCCCCACGTTTTTAAAAATTAAATATCTCACAAACGGTAAGTCGAAAAATCATAAAAATTGCACCAAAAAAATCAGCGTTTTTTTCTCTTCGATTAGAGATATCACAAGGTATACTTTCGACAATTTTTTTTTCACAGCGGATTAGCGGCTAACAAGATGAATTACTAATTCCTATCACTATTACTTTACTATTATTATTATTTTATTATTATTATTGTATGATTAAATTAAAACGTCTTACACAGTGACCATAAAACATTAAAATCCATTAATAACACTGAAAGGAACCAAACTACTTACCTAATAAATAAATAAAAACTATGGACAATGAATTATGCATGAACACGTAAAGTTGGGCTTAAATGAGTTATAGCGACATTGCGATTTGCGACAACAAAGAGCAAGTTGGGCCAACTAAATGGACTAATAGTTTGAGTCTACGGATCATAACGTTAGGCTTAAATTGGGCTTTTTGATCATTAGAGGTGGTCCATATCGATTGTTAAAGGAGGGGCCTTCCCACTTACTACGTACTAGCCTTTGTACCTCCTATATCCTTCGTTTATACTCCATTTTAGAAGATTTGTGTTAAGTTAATAGGCTACTAATTTAAATATAAGTACAAATAATTGAATACTCCAATTAAACAAAGTTTAAGTCACCATAATGATCATAATTGTATAGGGGTAATGTTGACATGATGATTAATAAGGAGATGTTAATAGCTATAACTAAATTAACTATGTTGTTACGATAATATTCAACTCTTTTAAACTTGTTATATGAAGTTTATAAAATCTGAATTTTATCTTTTTTATAAGCTCAAATTAGAAGTTTTGTTTCGTAAACAAAAAGATATGAGATTATTAGAAAAGGTAAACTTTAAGAAGGAAGCTAGTTCGACTAAGATTTAGAAAGAAAAAAACAGAGCTTATAGAACAACAAAATTATATAAGTACCGTTTATCAAATGTCGTTTAATCTATTTTGATTTTCGTTTGTCATTATATGTCAAATAGCATTTTATGCTTCAACTCCCGCCATTTACTAAATACTTATAAGATTCAGCTTCTAGTGTCAAATATAAATTTCAGATATTATCTCCAGCTATATATTTTCATCTCCAATTACTAGCGAGAGTCTTGTTAAACACAACACATTTTTTTTTCTTTTTTTAAAAGAGTAGACTTCCATTAATAAAAAACCAACGTATTAGTATCTCGAATTTGAATGCTTTGATTATATTTTGAACATTTTATTTAGCCTCCAGTCTAAGTTGTCTTGTTTGATTTTAGTATTAGTATCTCGAAGGTTCTTAACACCCAAAATTTAGATTTTTTTATACTCCATTTTATAATTAGGAGACATGCCATGTACTCTGGAGTGATTTTTTATAAAACGGGCATCAATTATGCACATCACATGGGTGGGTCCCACATAGTCAATCACGTGTAACTAGGTCCCACTTAATTGATATGCCAGCATGTTGTCCTCCCTAATCCCTATCCCCCTTTTTTAACTTAACCTTCCCGTTTTTCTATTGTCGACTGCTGTTTTTCCTCCTAATTTATTATGTTACACGCATGAATTTTCTAAATATTCCAATTCTACATAATAAAAACTGTTCCGCATTATTAACTGTACGAATGTAATATTACTGTTAATTTTTGTGGAATGGCCATTTACGTATTTAAATAAAAATTGAATGACTAAAAGTATAAAATTAACAACTTTATTTAACTACCGATTGATTGACGGTATAATTCTTAAATATCGTTAACAGCATAAAATATATTCATACCTCTAATCATTTTCCTACCTCAAACTTATACAATATTAAGATTGTAACTTAAGTAACTATATTATAAAATGTGTCCAATAAAAATGTTGCTTTATGTTTTATCAGTTAGCTATATAAATCTATTTTATCTTAGACGCATACAAGGAAAAAGCCACAAGTATGCGACAATAAAAATCATTAAGCAAAAAATAATAAAATACTCAAATGTACTATTCAAGTCACAACAATCCAATAACAAATATTCGTACTAAATTTAAAGACCACCTTAATCACAAGAGTCAGATAATAACGTCCAAGTTGACCGTTCGGAGCTCATAACACTACAATTAGACCGGTAGGTACCGTTAGGTGTGTCACACTGTCACGTAATATTTAAGGAAAATTACGTTATATTAGGACCTTAAATACCCCACAACCATTATATTCATTAAACCTTATATGCATAAAGTTATAACTAGTAAAAATATAGCTTAACTTGCTCACCATTCATTTACAGTACTGATATTTTGCGGTTATCTCATAACC
Source organism: Gnaphalium uliginosum (assembly GCA_963930675.1). Lineage (NCBI taxonomy): Eukaryota > Viridiplantae > Streptophyta > Magnoliopsida > Asterales > Asteraceae > Gnaphalium > Gnaphalium uliginosum. Next base: position 1,524,214 of record OZ005682.1, on the reverse strand, counting down.
ATTATTTAGAAACAAAACCCCATAGTCTTGAAGAAAAGAAACTTAATATGATACAAGCTAATTAAACATTTATGCTAAAGACAAAATTATACATATATCGCTTTTAGACATCCTTCATACCCATAAAGACTCAAACTGACCCGACCCGAACAAATGGGTAAACAAGGATACCAGCTTTAAAAAAATACAAAAAGGTTCATTGCTAGTGGTGGTACACTAAGGCCCACCTATCATCAACTAATGCTTCTGAGCAAAGTTGTTTACTAGTGCTAGAGCATTGCTTGTCACATGTGCCACACTTGTGATATGAGCCCGAACCGACCTTTTGATCCTACCCTCCATGACCCGACCACCAAACCCATCCATACATGTGTTCTCATCGGTCAGGGCAGAACTAACCCATGTTTGAACATTACTCATGTGAAAAATAAACTCCTGACCCTTGACCCGGTCACAGTTTTTAAGCTCTTGCATAGATTTACTGACCCGGTCCAAACTATCACTCACTTCTTCTAAGCAGTCTCCAATAGCGGCCCGTTCACGTGGCTTCAAACCTTTGATCCTTTTAAGTTTGTTGAGATAAGATTGGGTGGTTTGAGATTGTTTTAGGCTCACGGCTAACGCGGTATGGGCTAACTGGGCCGGGCTGGTTTTGATGGTTTGGGCGTATGGGGAAAGAGATTGTTCGCATAAGGCAGGGTAGGTGACGGTGGCACAAGACCTTTTGATGTAGTCGGTGGTGGGTCTAGCGAAGGTGGTGGTTATGGTGAGGCAGAAGATGGCGAGAATGGTTAGTGTTTTGGGTTCCATTTTTTTGGAGTGGGTTGGTACTTGATAGTGTGTAGTGGGTTATTTGGGTGGGTTTTTATAGAGGTGGGTTTATGGTTATGGGCCCACAGGGTTGGACGAAACTTACTGGCACCGTTGTGAAATGGTGTGTTTTGGGTTCGGTGCGGATATTAATTGGTGTGTAACAAAATTTTTGGATTAGGACAAATATTATTATTTTTTATTTTCCTTTTTTTTCATGAATTATCAATAAATTATCCACACACGTGTAAATGTGTGAATTTAACGCACAACATTATAAAAGACTATATATTAGAACAGGTTATATGTATAAATTTAATGCTATTGTTGTAAACCAATAAAATAAAAGGTAAGAAAACAACCGGTCAACCATACTGTCTTCATACCATTTAAAAAATATTCCATTTTATATGTTTTGAGGGTTTGGTTTTCTTTTACCATATCAATGCCACTAATCCAGCACTGAATTGCGGTACAGTGTTGAAGTTGGTCTTTTTCTACTATCTAGTTTGTTTCACACGGAAAATAAGAAAATATGACAAAGTCGTATATATATATTTTTTTTAAAAAAGAAAAAATAGTAGTAATAAATAAATATAAATATAAAATAAATAAACAAACAAATAAATAAGCCATAATATCTTATGGGTCCAGCCAGCATGCTATTCCGTACCAAAGAAAATAAGTACTAAAGCATTACTACAAGTTTTGGTTATTTTTAGAAAATGGAATTTAGTGGGTACTCATCGGCCAAGTGTGTTTACTCATTTACTCGTACAATCAACAACCAATAATGCTCATGAAACATGTAAATTATTTTTTCAAGACAAACAGTGAAAATCATAATACAAGCACAAATCACAATCCAAAAATTGATCATTAGAAATCGAAAAGCAACTAATTTTAGAAACGGATCCTAAATTGACAATCTACCATATATCTAAAAATTTTCAAGCAATACAAAGTCTAATCGAAAGGGTTAATTTAAGTAAGAAGCGATAGTGAGCTTAACTATTCAAGATTCAAGTGATCTCTTTCGTTTTCAACACGTTAGTTTTTAGTTGATGGATCGGATAGCAACCACTAAATTCTTAAAATGGATTTTATATATGTTTATCTATCAAAATCAATCAAGTGAAGGTTTCTATCATGCAATGGTGATTGTTAGTTTGGTACTTGTGCAAAGGGTCAGTTATATCGAAGACAGAGGTAGTCGTAATTACGGATCTATTTGCTATATACGGAGTATAATGTGTTCTTTGTTGTATTTTGTGTTTGTGCGATGGGTTTATAATACGGGTGCTACGGATCATGTGCTTTTTGCATACTTGTAATAGTTACTTGAGATTAAAATTGTTAAAACTGTCATGTTAGTGTGATCAATATGAAATTTATTAGGCGGACCCCATTGCTTGATATTTTAGGCTTCAAGTGGAATTAGGCCGTTAAATAAATAGATAACAAAATAAGGCGGCATTTATTTAATATTTTACATAGGAAAATATAAAATTGAAATTGGGTACCAATGCCGACATTATGAGTGAGTCCCTCCCATAAGAGTCACCATTAGTGGGTTTGGTGCTAAACACAAAAAAATATATTCTTCTTCTGGTTATCTTTCTTTTTTTTATATATATAAAAAATGATTTAAACCTCTGTATTTAAATAGCTTACAATATTTAAAAACATTAGATAAATGTTGTCTAATCGGATCCTAATCAGACAAACAACATCTTTGATGAGCGTGATTGGTTTTGACAAGTACAATATCTAAACTAAAACGCAATTGATGTCATAATGAAACTTTAGATATAGGGTTTAACATTATGTTTTTACAATATAAAAATGACCTCCTGTTGCCTAATTATAAAGAATGAAAAGGTTTATATTTTCATTTTTAACCTCAACCTTTTACAAATATATACAAATGACCCCTCATGTCTAACTAACCGTGTGAAAATATCCACGTAGTTTAACGCATGTTATATTTTCTTATTTTTAAATATAATTAATTTATAATAGAAATTTCAGATTATTAATAGGCAGTAGTCTGTTGTAAAGCATGTTATATTTTCTTATTTTTAAATATAATTAATTTATAATAGAAAAATCAAATCATTAATATGCAGTAGTTTGTTGTAAAGTATATAAATCAAAATCGACTTGTAAGTTATGACCCCTCTTGACCCATGAGTCATAGTAACTCACGAGTCACACTCCAACTCGTGAGTTACTATGACCCATGAGTCATAGTAACTTATGAGTCACACTCCGTAACTCATAAGGTAGTAAAATGTGTATCATCCGAATATACAAATTTCAAAAACACAGATTTAGAAAGTACATATCACATACGGTAAATCAAAATATGTATCTAATACATAAATTTATGATATTTTGGGATTTAAGACGACAACCATCTACACCTTTCGAGAATAATGATATAAAAAGTCTCAAATCTTTGGAGGGTCCCAAATACGAATCTATCCACACAACCTTACATATGTGGTTACATGCTCCATGTCATACTTGATTTGGACCTCGCGAGAAATACCGTACATGATATGTTAAGTATCAGGAAGGTTATTTATTTGGTACTTGATATAATATTTATATAACTTAATAAAAAAGAATCCCTTCTTTTTTAAAGCCCCGTGAAACTTTCGGAAAGAGGGGTAGTCTTGTGTGTAAGCGTAGCATTTCTGGTCGAACCCGCCCAACCCAACTAAGAAGAACCGAACCTGACAAACACATTTTTTTTCTTTGGGGAGGGTACTCCGAGTAGTGATTTGTCTCTTCAAAATAAGGTAAATTATATGATTTGACTGACAGTGTACCATCAATTAAAAAGACTTTAATATAAAGTTAAAGCTTTAATATCCAAGGTTGTCTAAAAAGACAATCAAATGAGCTTCACCTCTTATCAATCTTCAAGGATAAAAACATGAATCATACTGATCGTTGGACATTTTTTTTTAATATTATGTAAATCTAAGTTTTCTAATTAAAAGAACTTTAGGGATTGTTAAATTTTTTATAAACAAAACATTACCGTTACATGATATAATGTGTGGGTAAATATATGTGTTTACAAGAAAATTATATTGAAAAATATATAATAATTATAATTATAATTATAATTATAGTTATAATAATTATTTAACACAGTAATATCTAATTATCAATGTTTTATGACACTGGAAATAACATCATTAATCAGTTAAATAAATTCAATGTAAAACTGTTAAAATATATATTCCGTAACAATTAATTAATGAATATTCCCCAATTAATTAGTTGGTCCATGTTTTGGGCTTAAAACTTTCGCATCGTTCAAGAATGTCCAGCTCCTGATTCTGCTCCGCCTTCTTCACGTGAAACCTTTTTTCCCTTCTTCCTTTCTTTATGCCAAATAAATTACTTCGATCGATTATTACTTATGAAGAACACTACATAGAATATATTCCAATGAGACGACTCTGTAACGGTGTGAACTGAAGTACTAAACCGTTAGTTGAGTGTCACATGAATACTTTTTCATAAACACTAAATAAAATATGAACACGTTTAATGGTTTAATGATAGTTTGTAAACTACTAGGCTTCACATTTATCAATGATATCTTTATTATATATTATTACCAAAAGAAAGAGCCCACCACTTTTCATCTCTTTACAGGACGAAGCAAGAAACACGAGACAACCCCGTGCTAATCGTTTTGTTCTAAGACGTGAAGAAGATGGAGTGAAGACGGCTCCATTGGAAGCAGCTTAAGTAGTCCTAACTTAATATGATGTATGACTAAAGCAAACATATCAAACTGTAAATAAATTGTGTATATATAAATGATAACAAAACGGTATGATAGTTGTCTAGTTGTAAATAAATTGTGTATATATAAACGATAACAAGATGATATGATAGTTGTCTAGTTGATACTAATATCATTTATTTTATACCACTTTAAAATAACTTAAGCGACATCATCAACGTCTTGAATCGGAAACTATAAGTGGTGAAAATTGAAGAAGGTTTGATGTGGTAGTGGAAGCAACCTTATGGGTTGTTTGGGGCTTTAGAAACGAGTATTTCTTTAATATCAAAAAGTTTAAATGAGATACTTTGGGAGACGATGTTAAACTTCTTTTATTCATTTGGCTATCAAGTAGAGATAGGAAAAATCCGATTAGATGGATTGATTGGGCTTGCAACCCAAATTCAATTCTAGATATATGTAATTTGTTATTTCTTTTCGCTTCTAGCGTGTGGCTTTAAGCTAATAAAATGTTGAAATTTAAAAGGAATATCATATCGACAACCTCCCCAATGACCCATATCAGTCTGAACACATTACAGAAGTAAAAAAAAAATACTAGAAAGTCAGGTCGACTTGTGTGAAGATAGCTTTCATTCTTATATTTATACTTCGTGTGGAACCCATAACAAATCTAGGCGAATCCACAAGCGTCTGTCGGTGTCCGACTAACATCGATGACACAATACATGCTTGTATAACTATATTATTTTTTACGTTTTACTAACGTACGTGTCTATAAGTTATTCGTTAAAATAATCAAATCATGCCTTAGTTATTGTTCTTTAATAACTTGTTATGATATTATTAAACAATTTTATGTGAATTATGTTAAACACACAATAAAAAGACGGTCATTTCACTGTACTTGTTAAGATAATAGTTGGGATTAAATATCACCAGGTGACATAATTAATACGGCCAAGACATGTCAGACTTCCATGTAGGCATGTATGATCGACGCTTAACTTCTTAAGGAGTAATTATGATTTCCCACTAAGAAAATTCAGTTGGATTAAAAATACATTGCGTGTCTCTATTACTTTAAACTTGTGATTATCTTACTAATAGGCCTTTGGCCCAATACAACCCCGAGGCCTTTGTTATTATCATCATTCATATATAGCAATAGATAATTTATGCATGATTTGGTTAAAAATTTGTTGGACCCGAATTGCACTTTACAACAATTATATAAAAGGATTTAAATTTGATTTTTTTTCTTTTCTTTTGTAACGTACAGTCCTAAAGTAGTTTTTATGGGTTTACGATCTTATGCAAGAATTTTCGTCCATAAAACGAGCTTCATGTTACTATCCAATTCATCAATCATAAGTTAAGAGATATATAAACACGACCACAAACATAAACAAATTAAGAAAACAACGAATCATTGATATCATCATCTACAAGTCGAACCCTCTACTAACCATCATCACTTTAACTATTTCAACATCCTGCACACGTCCCGCTTTGGTGTAAATTTGCATTAAAAGCGTGAAGTTGTAATCGTTATCAGGCTCCAACTCAAACAGTTTTTCAGCAGCAATTTCCCCAATCTCTACATTCCCATAAACATAACAAGCATGTAATAATGCTCCCCAAACCGTTGGCCCAGCTGCAAATTTCATTTTCTCAGTGATCACTTTGTAAGCCTCGACTATCATTCCAGCCCTCCCGTAGAGATTCACTAAACACGCAAAATGTTCCATGCTCGGAATTATTCCATATTTTTCCGTCATTATCAGAAACAATCTTTCACCATCTTTCACAAGTCTCAAATGAGCACAAGCTGTTAATACAGAAACGAATGTAATAGCGTCAGGAGAAACGTTGGCACTCAACATATGCTGGAAGTATGAAAGTGCATTCGAGTGTTTGTTGTGTACAGAGATTATAGTGTTCCAAGAAACTAAATCTCTTTCAGGCATTTCATCGAACACCCATCTTGCTCTATCTAACCTACCATGACTCGAGTACACCAAAATTAGAGAATTAGCAATAGGTATACTCCATTCTATTCCTTTACGAATAACCCAACCTTGAATTTCGGCCACATGTTTTAACAACATCCCGCCCGTGAGAATAGTTGAAACCGAAATTGAGTCTGGCTCATATCCATCTACCATCATACGCCGAAAAACATCCAAAGCGTCCAACAAAAGATCATGTTTAACATAACCCGCAATCATCGAGTTCCAAGAAACTAAATCTTTTTCCACAATTTTATCAAATACTTTACGTGCCCTCACAATATCACCACATTTCGCGTACATGTCAACCAACCCATTAAGCACAAACCCATCGTTTCCAAACCCGCAACGAACAATCTCACGATGAATCTCCTGACCAACACGAATCAACCCAATGCCACCACAAGCTTTAACAACACGAGGAAATGTAAACTCATCCGGTTTTACACCCTCTTCCACCATCTGAAAGTACAATGCCAATGCGTCCTCGTACATACCCAATTCCGAATAACCCGAAATAAGTGAATTCCAAGCAAATGCATACGTATTTCTCTCAGACATATAATCAAACACTTGGTGTGCTTCCTCAATGTACCCATTTGCAGAATACAATCTAAGTAACTTTGACGAAACACCAACGTTTCTACGTAAAAGCTTTTCGGGTATTAATCCATGGATTCGAATACCTTCTTCTACGGCTTCTAAACGAAAGCATGTTTCAAGAAGTGATGAATATATATGGGGATCATCGATTTTGATACCCTTTTTTATGGATGTTTCGAGCTCTTTGATAACGTTGGAAAGTGCTTGTAGTTTAGTTTGTGGTGATGGTTTTCGCTGTACAATAAGTTGTGTTGGTGGTGTTGATTTAAGAAACGGTGCTTTTGCGATTTGATTCTGCTTTTGTTTTTGCAGATATTGTTTCTTGTTTGTTTGTTTTTTCAAAAAAATAGTGTTGAGGATTTGACAGTGCAAACTAGCATCCATTTGAAAAGGATGCTACAAGTATACTAGCGAGCTTTATATGGCTCTGCTTTTGACATATGTTTCAATGTGACTATACAAAATTGTTGTAAAAGAACATTATGAAGTTTAATTCAACGATGGTTATTTAACAAAAAATAATTTAACATAAATTTATTGTCATGTAATCGAAATTTTAATACGTTGACAGAAAGGAAGTGTGATTCTTCAATACAACGAAAATGATAAAATCTTAATATACAACTTTATAAAAAATGTATTTTCTGTATTGAGATTTTAATACGGCCCGACCCTAAAAGAATGTTTTTTTCTGAATCGAGGTACACGTACGTTATCTGCCTTCTTTTGCATACTTCCATCTTCTTAAAAAGAACAAAGATGATGATAAATTTTGATAACACCAAAAGAAAGATAGAAACACGTTTTGAGATTCCAAGTTTTTTTGTGTAAATAACTGCAGGGATGTTCATTTATACGAACAAAAACATGACAAAATATGAGATGATATGCATGTTTGTTGTAAATAACCTCACCAAGCATCCACTACATATTTTAACTCATAAAAGGTTGGAAAATTTAATCTTCAAGTGCAGAATATAAATCTCTTTTCTACATTTAAAAAAACAAAAAACCTTCATTGATAAAAGATTTTGAAAAAAGAAAAACATTATCTAATTAATGAAAATTTGTACCACTATAGATACATTTTTACTAATTCTTCTTGTGAATGTTGTTGACAATCAGGTCAAGAGTATTTGAAGTCAAAAGAGAAAAATTTGTGATCTGAGCCCTCACTGATCTTTTGATTCTTCCTTCCATGGCCTGAACCCCCTCATCCATGCATGTGTCATGTTCGGTCATTGCAGCGGTCAGTGCAGCGCCAACCGCTATTTTAAGTTCAAGCAGGTGCCCGTCGAACTCCCGAACCTTCACCTGGTCAAAGATTTTGAGCTCCTGAATGGCGCGACGAAAGTCGGACAAACTAAAACTCCCAAATTCTATGCATTTTCGAATAGCGACCCCATCACGTGGCTTCAAACCATTAAATATTCTAAGCTTGTGGAAGTACAATTGGATGGATTGGGATCTTTTAAGGCTCAAAACCAATGCAATACGGCATAATTGGACCGGGCTGCTTTGAATTATTTTTGCGTAGGGGGAAAGAGATTGTTTGCACAAGTAAGGGTAGGTGGTGTTGGCGCAACACTTGTTAATGTACCATTAATGGGTTCAACTGTGGCGAATGTAGTGGTTCCAACCAGGTACATGACTCCAAAAACGAGATTATTGCGCGTATACAAGCCAAGTACACGTTACTTGATAGAAGACAAACAATATTATTTGCCCCTCTTATTGAGTTATCAATCCTCCATATTATTCTTGATTCTCTAGCAGTTATTTACCTGGTCTATTTCCTATTTTCTTGTTAGTAGTGGTCATGTACGCTCAGTATTAGTCGCATGTTAGTTTCTTCGATCTATTGTATGTTTGCCTATCTGAAGGCTGAAGTTCTAATTGACTAGACAAGTTGATTAGTAAAAACAATTTTCATATAACTATCACAAAAAAGTCTAGTGGTTGGCTTTCTGATATCCTCATAAGAGGTCTCATTTTCAAACCTAACTAGCACCCATATCTTGGGGTGGACAGATAAAAGGTCGAACACGGTCACGGGATAACCCCATTAGGTTACGTACATCTGAATATAAATGCTTGCGTTCCCGAGTAACCTGAACAGGGAAAAAACTCCTTCATTTTATTTTTGAATATATTCAAAGCTTGTGTTTCATAATTATTTCTCCAACACCCATCATACTCAAATCATTTGTTTTTGTTATTGATTCCTGTACTCAAGAATATGAATCTAGTTTTTGTTATTGGTTTTGGTATTAACTAAAAAATACTCCGTAATTTACCAAACTAGATTATAACTCACGAATTTCCAGGCTACAATATGATTTTAATACAAATTTTATATTATATTTTAATTTTATTACCTAATTTTTAACTTGACATATTTGTTTGGTTGACATTGTAGAAGTGTTTTGAATGGAATGAGAGATTTGTATGTCTTGAATTTATCAAGTATGATGAAATCAGATTAGTTGAAAGATGTATTTATTTTAGTTAATAATAGTACCCTAAACATTGTGAATGTCAAGAATAGTAAAATAATCGATGGGTGTTACGTATTTTCGTTATTTATTTTAAAAAAAATCTAAGAATTACATTAAAATAAATGTTTGTTTACATTGAAATAAATGATAATTTATAAACGTTCACATCAACGTTAAATTTCGAAATGATAAAAGTAATGGTGATAGATGGTGTAAAAGTGATTAGACATTGTTCTCATAGCCATAAATAAACATGACCCATTTTGAATCGTTTGGTCTCGACATATCATTTGTCGTGCTTTGTAATAGGAGTGATAAATGGAACCCTTGCCCGCAACCTCCAAACCATAACCGTTGAGCACAATGTACTTCACATGGTTGTTTGTAATTGGCTTCGATGTTCTAACTCCCAAATATTCCAAAATCTACAGAAAGGTAAGTGATATAAATAATAAATAAAGAGTAAATTACATTCCCGTCCCTGAAATATGTTATTAATTTCACTCCTCGTGCCTGGGTCGAATTTTTTGCACTCCCCGTCCCTTGACTCGGCTTTTCGTTTCACTCCCCGTCCCTCAAAGGGTAAAATTGTCTTAAAAGTTTAAGGGTATTTTAGTCATTTCATGATGGATGAGGGACGGGGAGTGAAACGAAAAGCCGGGTCAAGGGACGGGGAGTGCAAAAAATTCGACCCAGAGACGAGGAGTGAAACTGATGACATACTTCAGGGACGGAGAATGTAATTTACTCATAAATAAATTTCAGAGAAAGGGAAAATAATTAGTGAATAAAGAATCATAAATTCAGGGGGTTCACGAATGACACTTTTGAATAATTGAGAAATTTACATGTATATAATAGGAAAATTAAACAAAATACCATTTTTAAAAAAAATTTATAAAAGTTTGCCCACTTTTTTAAAAAATTGCATTTTCCCCCTACTCGGGCGCATATCCGGGTCGCAATTTGCGCGTGACCGAGATTTCAAGTCAGTGACCGAGATCGCAGCCGGATCGCAAATTGTGTTCGCACATTGCGAACGCAATTTGCGACCCGGTTTTGCGCCCCGAGTATGCGGGCTGCGATCTCGGTCACTGACTTGAAATCTCGACCAACGGCTAAAAACTCTTGGTCAAGCGTAATTTGCGACCGGGATTTGCATACCGGTTGATTTTTGTTGAATTTTGGATAAGATGTTTGTACAATTCGCCCGCAAAAATAGCGAGACTTAGTCACTCGCAAGTTTCGCGATCACAAGATTCAAGTCGGTGACCGAGATCGCAAGTTGCATATCCGGATCGCAATTTGCGACCCGTGTTTTGCGCTCCGGGTATGCGAGATGCGATCTCAGTCACCGACTTGAAATTTCGATCATGCGCAAATTGCGACTCGGATATGCGCCCTAGTGAGGCAAAAACGCAAGTTTTTTTTAAAGTGCGCAAACTCTTATAAAAGCTTTTTTAAAAAGGGTATTTTGTTTAATTTCCCTATATAATAACTCATTCTAAGAAATCCCTAAAACTATTCAGACACACAATTATTCTAAGAATGTCATTGCGTACTAGATGTTTATATACTTCACCGGCCAGACATCTCAATATTACCATATCGGCAATAAATCAACTATGGTACGTATATATATTTTAAATACACACATATAGTTTATATATGCAAACTAGTTTTTGTTTAATCAATCAAGTTGATCATGTTTCAACAATATATTTTTTTGCAACTTTGTTAGTTTGTTCAATTTATTGCTATCTTTAACAATATCAATCATTTATTTTTCTTCTTCTATCTTTACTATCTATAAATCATTTAATTGTTGCTTAAATATAACCCCAACAAAGTAAAATTATTAAATGGTTACACAATTAGTTATCTATATCAATTAGGTGTTGCTATATATAAATTCGGAATTTCTCAATCATCATATGTAATTAATTAATTATATATTCAACTTTAAATAATTGTGACAATACTAAATTATAAATTAACTATCATATTTTTATCACCTTTACATCACATATCACCACCATTGTTTTATCATTTTAATTTTTATATATTTGAACGTGTTATGATTATGAATAAACAATCATTTATTACAATATAACAATAAGTTATTTCAATGCAAGTTTCATTTTTTTTTTTAAATAAATAGAGAAAATATGTAACACCTCTCGATTAATTTATTCCCGAGGATATCCACAAAATGTAAAATACGATTATTAGCTAAAAAGTCATGTTTCAATTAATTTGACTTCATCGTACTTGATAAAATTAAACATACGCATTGATAGATACACTAAAAAAATATAATATAATTGTGTATTAAAATAATATGATAATCTGTAAATTCGCAGGTTATAACCTAATTTGATTTATTAAACATGTCTGTAACTTGAGTTGCTCTGCCGTTTATAGTAGAACTTTGATTATCTTTTAATTTTGATTAACTTAATAACTTAATGTCAAAAGAATAACATTGACGATGTATTTTAAACATTGTTATACGAAAAAATATGTAGGTGTATAAACGAACTTTAATACGGAAAATACCGTTTATAGATGAATTTTCAAATTTTTTACCGTTCATATTTTGATTTCAACTTTAATTTAGAATTTGGATTGGATTTGGATTAGATTTAGATTTAGATGGATTTAGATTTAAATAATTATTTTACTCTACGCTCTAACGGCTCCTCCCTTCCACTTCGCCCGCCAAAACCCACGCCGGCTAAACTGACGCCGGCCAAACTTCCACCGACCACCAGCAATTCTTCCCCGTCTCTGCTTTTCCTCGCACGCCGTTGGCTAAACTCTAATCTTCGCAACCCTTCACATCCAAACCCTAACACATCTAAATCCTTGCTTGTTCTAATTCATGTTGGGAACTCTCCTCGAACACGGCATTCAGCCCGATAGCATGATGCCTAGGTTTTATTTTTCCTCCTTTTTATTTTCAGTAATCTCAATTATATCTATTTATATGTGTTGTTGCTCAGTTGATTCAGGTTTTATGTGCTTTTTGCTGTTTCTGTAGTTTAATTTAGCGAAATTGCAGTTTTAATTTCTGATTATGTTATATATGTATATGATATGATTATTGTTGTTGTGTTTAGGATTGACGATATTTGCGTTTGACGTGATAGATATGAATTTAATTGTAATGTGTAAGTTAGGGCGGGATATTAGGTATTTATGGTACGTGAACAAGAGATGTTGGATTTTAGTATGTTAGGGATATGTGTTTGAATTGTCGTTGACTTTTCTGATGATCCGTCTCCTTGCATTCACTGATCTGTAGTTCTATTTCGTCTTTTACACCAAAAATAATAATATGAATAATGAGTCATACGTCATATAGTGGTAAATGATAAAATAAATTGACTGGTTTGGATCAAAATTGATAGCCTCCCAGCTCAGGGGAGGATGAAGGAAATCATGGAAGATGTCGTTAAAGGATTTTGATGATTGATGAGATGCCAACATTAGCCCCTCTTATGAACAATCTGGGTGTTTTGTTGTTTGTCAACTGTTTTTCTTCAAGGTACATACAAATCTCTTTACCTGCACCCAGTGTCAATTGTTCTTCAGAAATATTAAGTTATTTGATAAAATGAAGGATTTAAAAATATCAATAGATAATCAATGCATATTTGTACTTTTTTCAGAGACAACTGGTACTGTTCGAAAGATGGGGTGAAACTTAGTTATCTTGGACGACTTGATGCTGTTATTGACATCATTAGGGAATGTCATGGTGTAACGGAGGTAGTTTCTTTATCAAGTACTGTGAAATTACTAGTTTGCACATTGTTGCAATTATAGAACTTGATGATATTGATACAAGTCCACAAGATTTCTTTGATTAATGAAGGGTATTTTCGACATTTGTTAAGTTGTTGAACATATTTTTTGGAACAAGTTGGAGCAACTTTTATTTCAGGATGAGATGTCCAATAAAACTTGACATTTTTATTCATGAAATAGTTTTGAAGATAGAATTACCAATTTGCCCATTGTCACCCTTACGAATAGAAAGGTTAATATATATATTTTTTTGATATGATAAAACATTTGTAAGGATTGCTTGAATGAAATTCATCTGCAACTCTCGAGTCACTAAATCTTATTGACCTAGAAACCCTCATGCTTTTAAGCAATTAGAAGATCATATTTCCCAGGTGAGTTACACATATATACATAGAGAATCACAGATACACACATTGATATATAATGTATCTATTGTTTCTAATGTTAATGAAGTGTGACTTTAATGTACAAGTTATTTGGCGTTTATTTGTTGATGTATAATATGCTGTTACTTTTTAGATACCAAGAGACTCCAAAGTTAAAGATATGGTTCATTACGTTGAGGCTGCAAAGGAAAATTTGATAATTTCGATGAACTAAAAGGATTCAGTTAAGCACAAGCTTAAATTTGGTTAGTTGTTCTATTCTTACATTCTGTATCATGTTTATTTAAAATACTTATATCCTATTTGAAACATTATCTTGACAAGTTGTAGCATGTACGTGATGCATTTGATTCGTTTATAACTGCCTATATATTGGTAGAGAACTTGAGAGGCAGTGTGTTAAGCTATCGTATAATATTTCTTGCTAATTTTATACAGAGAGCGATACTTTGGTTCCTGATTTGATACTTTGGATGTGCAAAAATAATTTTGATTCGTCAAAAAACTAACTCTACAGGTTACTGGTTTACATGTTTTAGCTTAAGGAAAAAGGATGGTTGTTGAAAGATTACATGGTCTAAGTATGCTATTTATTTGAATATGCATCTCAATCGATTTTGAAACCAGAAGTAAGCATATTACAAACCCCTATAACATGAATAAGGTGAAGTGTGGTGCCCCTGTTCATTGCAGTTCTGGTATGTTGTCACATCAGTTTCCCCATTTTCTTTAATAGTGGTGTTATTAACAGATAATTCCCCTTAAGATTTTAGTACAATATTAAAACATATGTCCTGCACCTGTGTTTCTTGTTTTATGTGCAGTTTACTTGTAGTCTCAAATAAGGAAAATGACGTAGGTGTTTGATCAATTCATTTATTTGTGTGTATAGTTATTTTGAGTCATACAAAATCCAAAAGCGTATGAACAACTCTATATTATTTAATGGGTCTTAATTATGTTGTTAAAGATAAAGTTAGTACTGCTTAATTTGGCACACACATGAAAGATAATTATGTGAGGCCACATTACTTTAAATCGGACTCGTGTTGTTGAACTATATCATGTCTTTCGTGCTGTACTGATTGATTTGGCTTAACTTTAAATTCAAGATTCTTGTATAAATAGTTAAAATTTGCCATCTTTAAAAGCATATGTGTCGTGTTGTCGTTATTTTGAGGTTAAAAATTATTTGTTGCCCATAAATAAATGTTTTTTGTTGTTGTTATAGATAAGAAGTTGCAAAGCTAATACAAGGATGCGGAATACGGAATGTGAACGTAATATGGGATCCGGCCGGACAACATACGAGGGAGAACTGGACAAACGGAAGACGGAATACGGCAAGACGGAATACGTGGGTAAACGTAAACGGGTATATGGTTTATACAACGGGATAGGGCTTACGGTTACTGGAAAAAGGGACAACGGTTCGCGGTATGCGAGTTAGAAGTTTTTATTCAATACTTATTTCTTCACAAGTAATTAGTAATTACAATTTTTTGAATGTGTTTGACTCAAAATTCAAACTGTACATTTATATGTGTTTTTGGGAAACAGTAAACTTATGTATAATAAGATCATTTCAAAAATAAGCTTTTACATTAATTTTATATACTTTTTACCTAATACTCGGAACCCGGAACACAGAACCCGGAGCGCGGACCCATAACCCCGAACCTGGAGTATAAAATCGTAACCCAAGATCCGGAACTGGATACCGGAACCCAGGGAACGGTACCCGCACACCGGTCGCCAATGACTACGGAACCCGTGACCCGGAACCCGAAACAACGTTTACAGCCGTTCAATGACTAAGGAATAGGTTGCTGTTTGGTCAGATTTGCAAACAGGTATATATTAACTGTTTTTACATGCTTAATAAGGTTTTGTTACAGGTCATAACGGACCAGGTCAGAGCATCATTCTCAAAGACGTATTAACATTAACCTAACTCGAGAGATTAATATCGAAAAGTATAAGTTTTTAAAACAATATACGGCTCCCTAGCATTTTTTTTTATTTGTCTCAGTTTGTTTAGGCAAGTCATTGAATGCTGAACTTGGAACTTATTGGGTTCTTTCTTTTTTCAATCGTAAAAGGATTAAAAGTGGGGTAAGTCGAAAACAATCCAACTTGCATCTTTTTGTTACAATAATTTTTTTTTTCTTCGTTTTTAAACTTTAGGACAGAAGAAGCTTCTATGGTGTGGATACATCCTAGAGAAGGGCTCGTTTGCTCCTTCGAATCATCCCAAATCACTTGTTGATTGTAAGGTCCACTCTTTATTCCTCTCTTTATATGTTTATATTTGTTCATACAGTTATGCATATGGATACTTGGTGGGGAATTGATTACATGTTAATTATTTGTTTTTTTTTATTCTGCTGCTATGATTATTTTGATTTGATAAAACCTAACAAACCCCAACAATGATATCATAGCCACTTATGCATAACGTATGAACATAGGCCGAATTGAAAATTATCCGGCACCCGTGATGTAACCTGTTTTGACCAGGCCCCTTGACCACCTTCTCAATATCCTTCTCTTCGAGCCAGATATCGCTTAGCATTATCGGACAATGATCCGACAACTTTCTGTCAAGAGCCACCGCAGATAATTTGGCCACATCTCCGTAAAACCATCGGTTACCAAGAATCTATCAAGCTTGCTAAATTTAATATCATTATCACATATTCTTGTAAACCTCTTTCCTCCTAATGCAATGTCATGCCACTGGCAATTTCTAATGAAAGCATTGAAATTTGTCGCCCCTTTACTACTAAATTAGGTATTCAACATTTCCCCTGGATCTCTCACCTCGTTGAAATCTCTAAAAGTGCACCAGCAAGCATCAAATGGAATCCAAAACATTGCTGATTTTATTCCACAACACTTCCCTTTTAAGACTCCTTCCTCGGCCCGTACACATTGATGAACCCGATACTACTTTCCACACCTTTCCACTTTCCGTTCACGGCTAGAAACTCTCCATCTCCTATAGCATATTCCCCGCTGAATATTCTTGAATCCCATATCATAATTATCCCCCCTGACCTACCATCTGCATTGACCTGGGCAAATCTAAAATTCCCATGATCCCACATCACAAATCCATCATTTCCAAACCCACCCTGACCAACATGAATCACCCCAATGCCACCACAAGCTTTAACAACACGAGGAAACGTAAACTTTTAAGGTTTTATACCCTCTTCCACCATCTGAAAATACAACGCCAATGCATCCTCATACATTCCGAATTCCAAAGGACCCGAAATAAGTGAATTCCAAGCAAATCCGTACTTATTTCACTCGGACATATAATCAAGCACTTGGTGTGCTTCCTCAATGTACCCATTTGAAGCGTACAGTTTTAGTAACTTCGATGAAACACCAACGTTTCTATGTATACGCTTTTCGGGCATTGTACAATGGATTCGAATAACATGTTCTATGGCTTCTAAACGAAATAAAGTTTCAAGAAGTGATGAATATACAAGAGGATCATTGATTTTTATACCCTTCTCTATAGAATTTTCGAGCTCATTGATAACGTCGGAAATGGCTTGTAGTTAGTATGTGGTGATGGTTTTTGTTGTACAGTAAGTTGTGTTGGTGGTGTTGATTTATGAAAACTGTGATTTAGTGACTTGATTCTCTTTTTGTTTTTGTTCATATTTGTTTCTTGTTTGTTTGTTTTTTTCAAACAAATAGTGTTGAGTATTTGACACTGCATTCTAACAGCCATTTCAGATTAAAATATAAAGTCATTACAAGTATATCTATGGTTTTGTATAACAAAGTATATTATATGGGGGATGAAAATTTCAACGAATTACCAATCAGTTTGTGAATGTTGTTACCAATATTAAAAATGTTAAAAATTTCAACGAGTTACCAATCAACTTACTGAATATTAAATATAATACACACGCAATATAACTAATCCTTCTTGTGAATGTTGTTACCAATCAGCTCTAGAGTAAGTAAAGTCAAACGATAAACACTTGTGATGTGAGCCCGAACCGAACTTTTGATCCTGCTCTCCATGACCTGACCCTCAATACCATCCATGCATGTGTCCAGATCAGTCAAGATCAGTCAATGTAGCGCTAACCATTATACTAACAGTATCCATGTGCAAGGTGAAATCCCGAACCTTGACCTATTCAATGTTTTTGAGCTTCTGAAAGGCGTCACCAAGATTCTCCAAACTCATACTCCCTAAATAAATGCAGGTTCGAATAGCGGTCCGTTCACATGGTTTCAAACCGTTAAATCTTCTAAGCTTGTGGAAGTACAACTGGATGGAGTGGGATCTTTGAAGGCTCAAAACCAATGCAATACGGGATAATTGGACTGGGCTGGTATGGATTGTTTTTGCGTACGGAGAAAGAGATTGTTTGCACAAGTCAGGGTAGGTGGTGTTGGCGCAACACTTGTTGATGTACCCGTTAATGGGTTCGACTGTGGCGAATGTTGTGGTTCCAACGAGGTACAAGACCACTAAAATGATGAGCAGTAATGCTTGTTTGGATTCCATCGTGTGTATCGTTGTGACTAGCAAGATGATAATGCATTTTGTGTTATAAAGGATGGTATTTATATTTACAGTAATTAATGGTTGTAGAATATTTACTATATTAATATTAATTGAATTGTAAGAATATATTTTAGATAATATCTTACTAGTTTTGTGGAAATATTTTGTTAATCACAATCACAATAACTAAAAAGAAACCGTGAACTCTGTATGTATCCTTTATTTTGTTTATATTATCTCTTAGATTATTATTATTATTATTACTCTTTTGTATCGCATCCATTTATTACTCCGTATTACAATATTTGTTGATTTGTTTCTTTTCTTCTATTTAATTCCAAATGAACTTAGTCGTTTTCCACAATTTACTCTGTTTCCTACGTAAAACAAGGAGTAAATATAACATAATAGAAACAAAAATAAATTTAAATGATAATCTATCTATTATTGGTATGGCGTCTTATTGGTGTATCATTTTCATACTAGATCAATATCGAAATTAAGTTGTTAAAATTATGATCCGAATTTACGTAATTTAGCTTTGAATGATCTCAATCAAATTAGTGCCTTAAATACTTGCACATATCGATAATAATTGCCTTTAATACTTGCACATATAATAACAATCAAACTTAGAGCCCATCTCGATAGCTCGACAAGCTTTCAAGATGCATGCTGAGCTCGACTAAAAAAGCTCGAATTTTTATATAATAACTAGTTTTTACAACTTAAACTTGTTTCATATTGATTTAAAAATAAAAACATGAAAACTAATCAAGAACTTTGTAAAACAATCTAACAACACTATATATAGTAATAATAATAATACTACGTAAGATTTATAGATCCAAAAATACATATATTTATATAAATATGTACATGTTAATTTAGGTTCGGAAAGCTCGATAATAACTTGATCAGAGCTCTTTATAACTCAATATATATTTCAAGCTCGACTTTTAAGCTCGAGCTCAATAAAAACTCGACTCCTTTTTACTCCTGGTGAATGTTGTTAGTTAACCATTAATTTAGAGCAATTTAAGTCAAATGGGAAACACTCGTGATGTGAAAACTTTAACGATTAAATGTTTAAAAATGAAAAATTACATTTATATCCCACACTAATTTGAAAATGGAAAAACACTTCCGATTTCATGACTAGATAGTTGATATTCCCTATCACAAACTATCAACAATCTAGCCCAAAATTTAAAAGCATGCATGCGACTTGAGATTTTGTTCTAAACTCAATTGTATTAGCTCTTGGCCCCGACAGTAATGCCCTTTCAAGTCCAGCAACAAACACCAATATATATGCCCATAGAATTCGCTCTCTTTTATTTTAGGACATTTCTAACGTATGCACTAAACACTATACTAAATTTGATGTAATAAAAGAATATTTCAGGAATATGTCTACATCAAATGAGTTTCAACTCCAAGGTATGCACTAAAATTACTTTCAGCATTTACATATTACCTCTTAAACTATTTTTACATTAAAAAATTTCACTTAAATTTATTATTTTTATAATCAATTAACCTTTCAAACTATTAACTTAATTCTAAATTTTATTTATTTACTTTCGTCAAGTTTTAATTACATAAGTTATTTGCATAAATCAACGTTTTAATTATCATACTTTATTTGAACATTATATTTTATTATTTTAATAATCATATTAGATTATTATCTAATCTAAAGTATAACATATTTAAAAGAATCACACAAATAAATAATGTTTTTCAAGTATTGTACTCGGATAATAACAATATTTCAAACACAAGGACTAAAATGAAACATTAAAAATTTAGTGTAATGTTTAGTGTTGCACAAAATTTGATACAAAATCTTCAAAATTTTAGTATACACCAAGTATGCACTATATATAGTGAGTCGGTTGGAGATGGATTTTTGCACCAAAACACCAAATTTGATATTTTGATACGTACATTGACGATGGCCTTACATGAGCATTTTTTAGAGTATAGACGGGATGGGCCGTACTAATATACTAATCTAACCTAGTCTTCTATACTCTAGTATTTTATTATGTGTAACTTTTTTTTTTAATAAGGATAAAAAAGATCCAAGAGGTGTAAAATTGAAGATCTTCGATAAGGTAATCTTTGGTCGCAAGATAATACAATGAGAAAATATGTACTTATGTCTCATGTGAGTGATACTTGATAGATAGTAGCTATAAGATTTTAAGTTAATCTTTTATTTATTTATTTATTTTTTGTTATTATTTTTTTGGCAAATTGCATTTACTTGTCTCATAAAGACTCCAAATGAGATCAGTGACAAAATATATTTCTCTGTAGTATGTAAATAGAATTTATCTTATGATAAATGCAAATAATATAATATACTCGATCCGTATATGAAGTTATCAAAAGGTAGTAACAGAAAATAGTTTGTCTGGATTAGATAACATAAACATAGAGCCCGTACTGTAGCAGTTATTTCCATGCCGTCTGGTCCATCCTAATTTGGCACCATTGTATACATTTAAACCTCGAGACACTATCATGTTAAGTATATATCAAATTACGACTAATTTATTTATTTATTTTAACATTGGGTTAAATGAAGGTATTTAGATCATGCTTTACGGTAGGTCTATATGATAATAAGAATTATCAAATAGTCTTTGTGATAACAATATCAACATAAAGACTAATTTGTTTTGGTCTGAAGTTGACCAATCTGTTTGGTTTGAAGCTGATTGAGCTGATGTGAGTCTGAGTAGGTGTAATTGTCATAATCTATCTCCGATCTGAAACCAGTCCAGACATCACATAAAACATACCTTGGTCGGCCGTGGAAACCATATTCTAGAACTGTTTTCATGGAATGCTATATGGATAGTTTGGTAGACTCGGCTGGGTGGTTACAGTGGGGTGGTAATTTGGCTCCCGATACTTTGTATTACGGAGAATATAGGAATACTGGACCGGGTTCTCTAACGAGCCAGAGAGTTAAGTGGAGCGGGTATCATCTGATCACGTTCAAGACTGAAGCTTCGATGTTTGCCTGGTACCGGTGTGCCGTTTCGTGCTGGCCTTCAAGTTATATGATTTGATCCATCTTATCAGTTAATAAGGATCATGAAAGTATAGGTACAAAAAGCTTAGTACAAGATTATGGATGGACCTATGGATAATATGTATCATGTGGTCGTGTGTGTGTCTAGTTTGATATAGTATTAAACCTATGTGACGATATGTGTAACGAATAGATAGATTGTGGTACTAATTACGTGTAATGCACTGTCAGTTTACTTTAATTACATTAAAAGAGTACGTGCTCATTACCTTTGTGAATTCTTTTGTCCAATTGAAGCTCAAATTGGATCGAGCTCAAAATGTGTCTTCAGAAATAATATTGGGGATGCAACATCTATAACTCGTTTCGTAAGTGCTATATTATGAAGGTGAATTTTCAAAAAGTCTTCTGGTATGGCGATTAAAGAGAGGTGTTACTATCTAGGTTAACAAACAAATGAGATATAGCTCCCAACATAATGGCTATATAGTTAGCAGGACAAAGGCGATAATAGCTATCAAAATTAGAGAAAACACACAAATGTGCAACAATGGGTGTTTGGTTGTGATTACACTGGTCTAACATGTATGCTTTTCTGCAGGTTCAACCTCTAAAAATGGGAAACTTGCAAACTCAAACGAATTGCCAATGATACTGCCATCCTTTTCCACCATATATATCTACAAAAAAACGAAAAATCACAATGTAACTACTTATATTCTGACTCTTGACTATACTCCAAAGAAGAAGTAAAATAATCTGGATTAAAAGGAACACAAAACGACTTTAATGGCTTGTACAAAAAAGCCTATTAGTAGAGAGGCTTTTACCTTCTAACTAGAATCATAATTGCAATATCAATTTCAAAGTAACACAACAAAGAAGAATATTTTGTGTACCGTGATGGTTATGTGGAAAAAATAGGACGCACTCGTTCAAAGATCTCATCTTCTGTTCCTATGGCATTGATCTGCATGATAGGCATCCATTACTAAGCAAACTATGATATTGACAACACTGCGTTAAAATACATTTGGCATAAGCCTCATAGATGATATGTGAAACTCCTAAAACATATCAAATATAAGAACAATGTCCTCATCAGTAAGAAGCAAAACCTTGTGAAGCTTCCCTTTCTCAGTGTAGTATCTAATTACTGGTAGAGTATAAGCTTCAAACACTTTAAGACGTTCCATTGTGGTATCAATGTTATCATCAACTCTCCCCTACAAGAAAACATCAGATACCAAATTTCTAGATCTCAGGAGGAGAATTTGGGATATAATTTTATATCAAATTATTTTAAGGAGAAGCAGACCTGATTACGATGTAGTACTCGTTTCAGCATCTCCTCTTCATCGCAATCGAAGAAAAGTACAACTTCCGGCTCTATTCCAATCTACAGTAATGTCAATTTCATGTACAGATCAATAATGTCCTTTTAACGAACAAAGCATCTAAAGTTGTATTACATTGATGCTCAAATATGGAGCGATCTTGTAATATTTCGGATGGAGTTAAGAATCAAATAAACAGATACTAAAGTAAAAAAAACAGGGAATAGAACTCACAATTCGTTCATAAGCCACACGGTTCTCCTCACTTCTTGGGAAACCATCAATTAGAAATCTATCAGTTTCGCTAGATTCAATAGTACGTTTTAACAATTTGACCGTCACTTCTGAAGAAACTATTTTTCCTTTTGTGATTGTCTCCAGAATCATGTCACTGAAAGCGTTAATTAACATCATCATACACAGAGTGTTTCAGTTAGAGATAGCAATCTCAAACAACTTGTATGGGAACAATTTATGTTGTATTAGTTTAATAAATGAGTTAATTATTGAAAAATATAGCTAAAAGTGAAACTGGTCAAATGAGTCCAACGGGTCAAAAGTCGTCTAACATGTATTCAAATGCTTACGATGTTCTAAATCGTTTTATTTAGAAGATATTATATATGCGGTAAAAGATAGAGTTTTTTCATCATATTAAATGCAATTATAATTTAGAAAAACTTTTACAGAAATGGACAGAAAAATTTAGTGACCCTGCTCAACTCGACCAAACCAGCACATAAGAACTATTTGATTCAACCAACACCCAATTGATCTGTTCTCCAGCCCGCCACCCCAACCTCAAGTTTAGTGCATTGACACAAGACGTGAGATTCAAATAGATACCCATATTCACTGCTGGAAGAGATTTCTTTTCTCAACAAATCCCCTACGCTTAGGTGTGTGAACCCATAAGTCTCTGCAATTCGTGTACATTGTGTACCTTTTCCAACACCAGGGCCTCCTAAGAGCATTAGATATCAAAGGTAAACATACAAATCAATAGCCATCATGAACAGCAGAAGTATCATATTCTATAATATTAAAAATTAATTTTTCATCTTTATGGATCTTCGGGTTAACAAAAAAAAAAATTAAATACAGGGGTAAAAGTATAACCATGGAAGCACTATGCAATATAAAAAGTAAATAAAAACAAAAATGTAATGAGACAGAATTGAAACCAAATATCTGTGGTACGCCCAAACTAAATGGTAATCATGAAAGAGAAAAAAGAATATTTGAAACTACCATATTACTTAACAAAAAACATTTTTTAAGGTTGTTTGATAAGTGCTCTGTATTACCTAATACAAAGTTAATGGTCGGGGTCCTCGCCTTAGATAGGATTCCACCTTCTGCCTACATCCAAAGAGGAAATGACACAACATACGTGATCCATCTTCTTTATAAACAACAGAAGTTCAATTAATTAAATAAATTTATCGCATTTATGAAAAATAGATGCTCCGATGTTTGGCAAAACACGGCCACATAGCACTAGAAAATGGTGTAATGAAGCAGAATATTGAATCAATCACTAAAAAGATAGAGACAAGAATAAAACGAGACAAAACTCTGGTAAGTTTAGTTATTTCTATTTGAATCACTTGCTATATGTATGGAACATTTTTAAGTATGAGAACAGTGACTATTTTTCATGCTTTGTGGAATTCCCGTTCAACAAAAAAATTTAATCACGAACAACTTAACAATTTATTTATCTATATAACAAGCTTAGATATGAATTCAAATAATTACATACCGGCTTTATGGCATCCGTGCTGAATGCTTCCAGAAAATGTAATCCATATGTCACCTTTGTCAATTGCAACACTAAGTGTGAAATTAGGTAGGATAAAACCAATTTGCGTAAACGATGTTTTACACGATATATATATTTGTAAACCATTATAACCAAGTCAAACGCCACCATTAACTGGATGATGAACTTCATAAAAGAAGACATATATAAAATACAGTCAAACAAAGTACAAGTATAGCCATATAGGTAAAGATGGGAGCTTTGAAAAGGGAAGAAAAGAATTTTCGCAGTGTTTTATACATAACTGCCCTGTTTATGCTGGTCAAGAGAGCTTGACTGTTCAAGACCAAATTCAGCATCATCTATTTTTACAACAAAAATCATCTACAAACGAATATAATCTAGTGAATACCTAAATGTATCTTCTACAGCAGCTAAAGATTATGAATCCCGTATGGCCTTATGACAATACCAAAACTTTAAATCATCAGCTAATAAGTTGTTAACTCATTCTAAAGCAATCATTTATGCATTTCCAAATCGTAGAAGCCGGCCTATCACATCTTCTCATACAGTTAACATACACGTGTACAACCAAAAGAACACATTCAATTGACAAAGGAACATTTCCGTTTATTACAATACAGACTGATCCTCAAACTAATCTACTCAATAACAACAACATGAAAGCAGCTAATTCCTTAATCATACGAAACTCGCGTATCAACAAAAGTTTCAGATCACTCACATTTTTATTGATCTCGCAATTACACACACTTTACACACACACGAAATAATAAGTTAATACATAAGGAGCTAGTCAACATCTGTATTTTAGTCATAACTGAATCAATTCATATAATATATGATAAGCAACAAAACTGAGGATATTTTTGTACCTGATTAAGCAGAGAGGGTTTGGCAACTGAAATAAGCGTTGAGAGTGAACGAACACGCCTCAACATCTCTCGATCTCAAGTGTAAAAGAATCAAGCTGAGATCAGTAGAGATGTAGAGAGTAGATTTCGGTCAGTTGTTTTGATGATGACTCGGGGGAAAGGTTTAATGTGATCGGAATCAATTTCTCATAGACATTTTGTCGAACACCTTCCGCGCCATGTGCAACTGTCCACTGGATGCTTAAATTTTAGGGCGCTCTTTGCAATACATTAAGAAACGTGCTCGGTGATAAATTCACAGAACCTTTTTATCGACTGTTAATGGACTATCATACCCCCTCTGTTTTATTAAAGTGTGACGAAACCTGGTCCAATTTAACTTTACGGAGCTCATTTCCTTTATTTTTATGGGTAAACGCAGTGTTTTGATAACCGGTTGAACTGGACGTAACTTTATGGAGCTCATTTCCTTTATTTTTATGGGTAAACGCAATGTTTTGATAACCGGTTGAACCGGTCCGGTTCAACCGGTCGAACCGGATTTTTGGAGAAAACCGGTCCGTATATAACCGGTTATCAAGGAGTTTTTCAAATAAGTCCAACCGGCCGGTTATCCGGTCGAACCAGATTGAACCGGAAATCGGTTTCGACCGGAATATTTTTTTTTTAATTTTTAATATTAAATCTTTATATTAGGTTAAAACTTAAAATTGGAAAGAAAAAAAAAAACCTGTTCTTCATCACTTCATCTTTTCTCTTACCTAAAAACTAAACCACCAAACCCTAAAAGTAAAAATCGAATCCGGCCAAATCTGGCCGTGTTGACGTGTCTCCCGCCGCCTCCTTCTCCGGCCGACCTTCTTCCTCCTTCTCCGGCCGGCCTTCTTCCTCCTTCTTCGCATGTTTATCCGGCCAAGCTTCTATCTATTAAGGTATTTTATATAATTAAAATTGATTTAAAAAGTCATAGATTGTTCTGTTCATGATGAGTTCTCGTTCACAGGTGATTGTTCTATTGTCGACACATATGCATGATTGTCCCGTTTTGATTTATTAGGCATTCAGTTTGTGCTGTAATTATTAGGCATTTATTGGTTTGAAATACTTAGATGTTATGTAATTATATAATCGAACATTGTGTTTGATTTATTAGGCATTCATGATACATTATGTAAGTTTTTATTAGGCATTCATGATTCATTTATGTAAGTGTATATAATCAAACAGTATGTTATTTTAATAGGTGGCCATGTAATTAGATCAAATTTTAATCATCTTCGAGCTGTGAACGTAATTGGAATGTTTTTGAGAGGATTTACACTAAAAAGAGGAATAGGTTGGAACATCAACGACTAAGTGACCTAGTTTATATTCACTACAACTTGCGTATACAAAACAGGTACAATATAGTTGAAAAAAGTTTATTTCTTTTTATCTAATTGTAATGCACTAATGCATGATTATTTATACATGTTTTCATTTTTGGTAAATGTTTTTATAGGCTTAAAATTGATATGAGATCTTTCGACCCGATGGATTATGAATGTATTGATGAAGATACGGAATGTTGGGTTGTTGAAGAAGTTCTGTAACACCCCACTTTCTAAATATCATTTTATATTCGAAATATCGGAAGCGTCTGGTCAAAACATACTTTTACAATATATGCTAAAGTCATATCGTTTAAAAACATAAAACATACATCAGTTTGGGTGTTATACAGTACAAATCCCATCATTATGTATCAAAATAAAATCAGAGTAGCTGGTCGTCAAACATCCCATTAAACTAAAAGCTTCTTGCTCATCCCCTAATCAAACATTAACCTGCAAGAAGTAGGGTGGTGGGATTAGCACACGGCTAAGTGAGAAGAACTGTAACCAACAGTCTAACTCAAAAATAACAAATCTGTTTACAGCGAATAATCGTAAACACACAACGTCAAAGAGGATCGGTGGTTCCTGAGGTATCCTCCAAGGAACACTTAAAATCAACTGCAGACCAATACAGTGATTAACCGATAGCTTGTTACTATCTTCACCAACAACAGTTCCTATCAACTATGTGTATAAGGAACCCCTGTTTGGCCAAACAATAGTAACTAAGCCCAACTCAGTGTTGACCTCTGAATATACATATCACATACGCCCAATGGCCAAATATCACATAATCCATAATCATCATGGATAATATAAACAACCCAGACTAAACAGTCTATCAACAGTAGTATTACATTACCCGTTGTAACCAAACATGTTACAACTAAATCACACTGAGGATCACAGATCCACTCACCTGTCAGTCTCAGTCCAACAACTCAGAAGTCTAATGTTATTGAGTCATCTGCTGATCTGAGAATACAACAAATAATGAGTTAGTGACTCATTTCATAATTCGTTTAACATATTTCAGCACATAATATCAAAATGATAAACAATTATCAAGTTTCAAATCTTCATAATAGCATATTTATCCAAGCAGGTAACCCTTGAAGTCTAAGTAAACAATAGTTCAATCCGAAGCGACATCAGAAAGTCCCGAAACGATGTTTAAAAACCGAAAAATGCCATTTTCGACCCGTAGATGGCCCCGAAAGGCCAAAAACTCCCTAGGCTCTTACCATAGAGCCTTGATTATTGGGTCGTTTCCAAGTGACCATGCGAATTTCAACCCAATCCGAGTTAGTGAAATTTGT
Organism: Gnaphalium uliginosum; assembly: GCA_963930675.1. Lineage (NCBI taxonomy): Eukaryota > Viridiplantae > Streptophyta > Magnoliopsida > Asterales > Asteraceae > Gnaphalium > Gnaphalium uliginosum. The sequence goes on along the minus strand of OZ005682.1, from coordinate 1,496,017 downwards.
CACTCAGTCGCTACCCTGAAAACACTTCGCAGCAAACAATCTCGGTTCGCAAGACCAAATCTCGGTTCGCAACAATCTCAGTTCGCAGCAAACAATTTCAAAATTTGCAAAACAAAATTTTAAAAATCTCAGTTCGCAACAATCTCGGTTCGCAAGACCAAATCTCGGTTCGCAGCAAACTCAGTTCGCAGCCCAACTCGATTCGCAGGGCAACTCAGTTCGCTTCGCAGCAAACTCAGTTCGCAGCCCAACTCGGTTCGTAGGGTTCAGTTCGCAGCACAGCATCTCAGTTCGCAGAACAACTCAGTTCGCTTCGCAGCAAACTCAGTTCGCAGGTCAACTCAGTTCGCTTCGCAGTCAAGCATTGCGAACTGAGTTCATCTTCTGCAAGCTGCGAACCGAGCCTGCTGTAACCCAAAAACCCGAACTTTCATCTTCCAAAACTCACAAATTCGACTTCCTATCATTCTAACAAGCTTTCTAACAACTCATATACATCAAATATCATCACATAACATCTTTCAAGCTTCAATTACACAACAAATTCATGAATTTGCTAATTTCATAAAAATGAGTTTATAACTCTAAATTCTCACCTGTTACAATAAGAACAAGATGATGATGATATGAATTTCGATTTTGAATCAAGATGATGATGATGAAATGATTATAATTTCACAGAGTTTCTTCAAAGTTTTGTTTTCTCAATTTGTTTTGTTTCGGTTCGCAGGAAGTGTAATTGTGTAGAAACTTTCAGAATGTTATGGTATGTATATATATATATATATATATATATATATATATATATATATATAATCTAACCCCATACCAATACAATTTTAGTTCCTTTCTTTATCTATTGTCTGGAACCTAAAACCATTTTGCGAAAGACAATTATTTTATTTTACCGTCTACTAGATTAATTTAAAACAACGAATTATTTATTAGCCACAATAATTCATTTATCCATTTGACTAATATTATCACATAATCATAATAATACTAAATTATTCCTAACACATTAAATAATAAATTTAAGTTAGGAAATTACCCGAATAATACCAGGCCCTTAGAGTGGATGTTACAAGTTCCGGAAGGAGAACTTGACTTTGATGAATTTGAAGATATGCTTGATGGTGAAGAACAAGAACCGACTTCTCAAACGCAAGGTTTCATATTTACATATTTAATTACTAAGTAGTATTATTTTAGGTGTCTTATTACTCTATTACGTTACATTAACACTTCTTATTTGATATAATAGAAAAAGAAAATACTTTTGGTCTAGTTGACGAAGACGAATATGATAGTGAATGACATCCACTTGGTGAGACGGAACTTAATGCATATAACACTCCTATGACTTGATGGAAAGGTAATTATATACTAAGTTAATATACTTTTTGGATTTATCGTGATGTATTTTACATGTATTTTTTTGTTTAATGTTGTAGGAAATGAATATGGTGTTGTTGAGGTGATTTGGATTGATGTTGCGGTAATTTGGATTGATATTGATGTGTTTGAACTTTTGAAACTTGATTGAACTATTTAAGGTTTAGTTATGTAATGTTGTCTAGATCATTGGAACTTGTATTCACGTTGGATTGTATGACTTTGGTGTTGTATTGGATGTGTTTTTAAAGTTTTTATCCAGATTTTATGTCTAGATATACAAGCTATACAACATATTAAGTTCACGTCCAAAATAATGCTAAAACGGTTCGACCGGATTTTGAGAGCTCGCCGGTTCAATTAAAAAACCGGTTATCAAAACATTGGCTAACCGAAGGCTCGTTCTTGATGTTTGAGTGTTGGGTTTTTTTTTTAGATAAAGAAAAAAAATGAGGTTTCGGGGAATTTTGAGGGTGAATTAGGTAAGAAAAACATGAGGATATTATCGTCCTATCATAATTAAACTTCCGTGGATTTATCAAAAATCACTTTAGTAAAATTTTGGTTAAAAGAGTGTTTATTTGTTTTGTTTACTGCTGATGTATATTAATGTATAAAATCGTGAAATTGGGCCATTTTTTGGGCTTGGACATTCCTAACGGGCCTGGTCCATATATAATTTCTTTTTCTTTTTTTTTATAAATATTTAACATTTCATGAGGTTTTATTATTTTATTATGGATATGGACATATGTTGTTAGACATATTAAACTTGTTAGCTTGATATAAAGAAACAAGTTGGTTGAAAAGGTTTTGATGGAATTTAAACTATCTTAATTGCAAAGTTACACATCTGTTTATTTCATTTCAAATTTTCATTTAATTGACTTCTAAAAACTTTATATTATGAAAATTATTTAATATGGAGTATCTAAAAATATAGACTTAAAATTTGATTGATGTAAATAATAAAATGATTGTTGAAGAAAAAGTGAAAATACAAATGGATGTTTTTCTAGGCATATTAACGATTTCTTATATTATATCTCTCTATTAACTTGCAATTGACCCATTAATTTTATTGAATAACATATGTTAAAGAGACTAAATTGCCAACTAAAGGTATGTAATCAAAATTCAAAACCGTGTGATGAGAATTATCTTCAAATTATTATAATCATTTTATAACATTTCATACTTTTTTTTTTTTTTGTTAATATACTAAAATAAAATACCATCAATTCTTTAGTCTTTACCAGCATATAATCGAAGTCAACCGATCATATTCATGGGAAAAGTCAATCACAAGTTTGAAGAACCTCAAATAGTTTTTGATTGGTGTTTTTCTTTTGGTCTCATTATATTCTTCCTATTCTTTCTTCGTTTCTTGTTTTCACTTTTGGCGTGAACAAGTAATGATCGGTGCATATTTGTAAAACCTTGAAAAAGATATGTGATTAGAAATAATGTATGTTCTTAGGAATATAAAGTTATTGCGGGCTTAATTACCTTTTGCAACTAAACCTTGACCATATATTACTGTGTAATCAACTAAAATTTTTAAATAATGAACCCCGTAAAAATTATTTATTACTATTTATAAAGTATAACAAATTCTAAATTCTAACGAATTAAGCTCATTGATAAAAACCTAATACTAGTTATATATATTCTAATAAAAACCTTTGGTATCTAATCCAACAAGGATCGAGTCTTTTAATTTAGATCAAAAAACATGTATCAAAAGAAATGTATCGAATCCGTAAAAACATCCTACATATGATTATAAATTTATTAGTGACAACCATCGTACGTTTACAAACTAATCTAACACTTATTATACGAGTTAAAATTAACCAATTACGTACGTATTGTCGGTCATGTATGCTTTTGAAAGAAAAAAAAAGAGTCAAAGTATTGTTTTAAATTTTAAATTTTAACCAACAACTTTTATTATTCTATAAACATCGAATGTTTTTATTGTAACATTATCCCTCAATTATGAGTTGTTCATAATTTATCCTCAACTAGTCATTGGAAATTAGGTATTTGCGATGATTCGTTTGTTGAATTCCTAGATATTAAGTTGATCATTAGTTATTTATATTCTAAAATTAATTAATGTGATATTTGTATACGATGAGTTCATATTCTTTTTTAAATGCTTGCAACAATTATATCCTGATTAGCTAGCTTCCATCCGAATGAATGAAGGAGAAAAGAAAAAAAAAAGTCGTAAAAAACATAATTTGGAATAATAGGATTTTGTTGGGCTCACGTCGTTTGTCTTTATCAACACGTCTTCAAGTTTCCAACTCTTATTATTTAAGGAAACAAGCAAACACATACAATTAATCGTAATGGAACAAGTCAATATTCTTTGTAGGCATGCGAATATCTAACACCCACATATTATACTTGTATTCATAAGCTGTAGAAATGTATATATGTTTAAACTATGTTTTTATTAAGAGACAAAAAAGGTTACAAACAGAATTTTAAACCATAAAAAAGTATAACTTATGGTATGGTAGTATTCCGTAAAATGTAAATGTAATTAAAATTGACCCACTCTCACATAACGCCAAATCATGTACGTATGATTCGTGAAATATGCTTACAAGTTACAAGCTATAATCGTTTTGAACAAACTAAGTTACTCTGTTTTTTAGCCTTATAAATTATATGATTTCTAACTTAATCGTTTTTCATAGTTTTGTGATTCTAATTTCTTAAATTAGGAGATTTTGTAAATCGAGATAATTTGAATAATTAGTTTCTTGGTGGACAAGTCGAGATTTTCTTATTTATATAAGAGGGTTTTATAGAGTTTAGGTGAGGAATTCGAGATAAAAAGAGAGAGTTTATGAGAGTCGGTCTCCCTTCGTCACGTGTGGTGGTCTCGGTGATTCAATAATGATGACGCGAATTCCGTTATTGTAATCAACCGTTGAGAGTGGTGTGAGGATATTCAAAAGTGACGAGAGTTGAACGTCTCCATATTTGTAATATCTTTCATATAGTGGATGTTAAATGGCATACATGTCCCGTAGTTTTTACTCTCGCTTGAGAGGTTTTTTACGCAAAAAGTGTGTCATGTTTTTTCTGTTTTGTGCGATTTATTATTAACTTATATAAAGTTATGTGATTTATTGTAGTGAGGATCGATCCCAGCGAACGGTATGAGATTAGATCATCCCAACAATAACTACATACAAAACATTAATGTTTTCTAACTCGTCGGTTTAGACATTTAATTTATTATTTTAAGACATTTAATTTATTATAGTAATAGTAATACACTTTGAAAGTTTATCTTAATTACATATAAAGCATTTTCATCAAAGTATTAAAATTATACTCGACAATGTTTAATGACTAAATTGACCTTCAAAATTCATTAATGATTTCAATATTTCCAAATCAACAATTGATTTTTTTATTTATAGTATTTATTACGACATTTCATTTTAAATTATGCATATAACCTTTTAAAATTGTTAACATATTATTTTAATGGATCTATTACAAAATATATAAAAACTAAATAATTCATTGAATCTGTCAATTTTTTAAATTGAAATTTGTACGAATGTGTACGTCTATTCGTCACCTCTACCTCCGTTGTGCTCGGGACACTGCCGGTATATATTTAAGTATATATTTAAGTGGCACCTACAAATTAACAGTTAGATTTAAAGAATTATAGGAGAATCTTCCTTGTAACAACCCACATCTAGTTTTGAATTGGTGACATTGTCAAATGTCAACCATGTCACAACGCATACATTTGACATTAACTGAGCCTTGTATATAATCCCATCTTTATCATCATACCAATATATCTCACAAAACACACATCAACACACAAACTGTTAAACCATGGCCAAGAACATCCCCATATTCATGCTTCTCACAATATCCATTTCTCCGTTCTTTTCATCGGCCTTACCGAACGACGTAAACTGGTGGTGCGACAAAACCCCAAACCCTGAGCCATGTAAGCATTTCATGAGCAGTAAACCACCAAAATTCGGTCACATCTTAAGAAAATCTGATTTTAGAAAAGCGGCTATGGAATTAGCCATGGAAAGGGCACTTACAGCCGAGAGTCACACCAAATGGCTAGGCCAAAAGTGTCGCAACGAGCGAGAAAAAGCTGCATGGGCTGATTGTTTAACACTCTACGAAAGCACCATATTGCAACTAAACCAAACACTAGACCCAACCATCAAGTGCACCGATTTCGATACTCAAACGTGGCTCAGCACTGCGTTGACCAATCTAGAAACGTGTCGGGCTGGGTTCGTGGAGCTAAATGCTTCGGACTACATGTTGCCACTCATGTCAAATAATGTTACAAAACTTATCAGCAATACTTTGGCTATCAACAATGGATCAACGACGCCAGTAGAGACTTACAAGACAGGGTTTCCATCATGGGTTATGCCCGGTGATCGAAAGCTTTTGCAGACGGCAGCACCTAAGGCAAACCTTGTGGTGGCTCAGGACGGATCCGGGAACTATAAAACAATTAAGGCAGCTATTGATGCGGCCTCGAAAAGAAGTGGTAGTGGGAGATATGTTATTTACATCAAGAGGGGTGTTTATAAAGAGAATATTGAGATTGGTAGCAAAATGAAGAATATAATGCTTGTGGGTGATGGGCTAAAGTACACCATCATCACCGGCAGTCGTAGTGTTGGAGGTGGCTCTACCACCTTTAATTCCGCCACAGTTAGTAAGTAATCTCTATTCATACCTATCACTTAATTTAAAACTAATTAAGTCGTGATTTGAGTTCCATCTGTCAATAATTTGAAAGTTCTATAAAACTAAGACGATTTATTTCTTATATGTAATTAATGTATCAAGGAATAAGTAAAAGCAGAGTTGTATTTCATGTTATTCAAAAGTCATTGAAACTTCACAGAATAAAAAATAAATAGAAAGACGCAACATATAGTGACTTTTTTGGCTTTACTTGTTTATCTAAAACTTGTTCCATGATATTACAATTAAAGATGCTAAATTAAGTAATCAAACTAAGTTAATTTGTGTAATTAACTGTTTATTTCATACTAATAGTATAATATAAAGGTACGTGTCTTACACAAATAGTATTCTTAGCTAATTAATGTTTAATGAATATTCATTGCAAATTAAATATTCGTAAACTCATTTCACGTTTTTATTTCCTTGTAACAACAGTTGTAACTGGGTCTGGTTTCATTGCTCGTGGCATAACATTCCGCAACACCGCGGGCCCACAAAACCACCAAGCAGTGGCTCTACGTTCAGGCGCCGACTTATCAGTATTCTATCGTTGTGGTTTCGAAGGATACCAAGACACTCTTTACGTCCACTCGCAACGACAATTCTACAGAGAATGTTACATTTACGGCACCGTTGATTTCATATTTGGAAACGCAGCTGCAGTTTTCCAAAACTGCATGATTTATGGAAGACGTGGCATGGCTGGACAACAAGTCACCATCACGGCTCAAGGCAGAACTGACTCGAACCAAAACACAGGGATCTCAATTCATAATTCTAGAATTATGGCTGCATCTGACCTGAAACCGGTTTTGGGCTCGTTTAAAACTTATTTGGGCCGGCCCTGGAAACAATATTCTAGAACGGTTTACTTAAAATGCTATATGGATAATTTGGTTGACCCGGCTGGATGGTTAGAATGGGATGGGAATTTTGCACTTAATACTTTGTATTATGGAGAATATAATAATTTTGGACCGGGTTCTTCAACAAGCCGGAGAGTGAAGTGGCGTGGCTACCGAGTTATTACTAATGCCAACGAGGCTTCTAAGTTTACGGTGGCAAATTTCATCGCTGGTCAATCGTGGTTGCCTGGCACCGGCGTGCCATTTTTTGCTGGCCTTTAAGTTGTAAAGAACTTGGAGAAGTTGTTTAATTTTTGTTAATTTCTTTTGCTTTTGATATATTTATTCATCTTCAGTTAATTATTTTTTACTCTTACAATTTCTTTCATTCAAGTGGTAAGAGTTTCCTCATCATTGTAAGGTAGGAAATATGAATATGTATGAATTGATTGTTGGTGTGTATTTAAAAAAATAAATGGATATGGGAATTGTTATGTGTTGTTGCCTTGTTGGATGCAAACGTGTATATCCAATTTGCATGATGTGGGCTCAGATAGCTTCTTGGGTCAAGCACTCAAGCCCATTAAAAGATCTAATGCAAGTCGAATAATGAAATGTTATATAAATTTAAGATATGAGCCGTCGGAGATAGAGATGAACAAAAATCGGGTTGGCCCCACCCGACCCGACCCGGGTTTTAGTCAACAAAGATAAACCGGGGTTTGACCAAACCCGACCCGAACCCGACCCGATTTTAAATCTAAAAAACCCTACCCGATCCAACCCGGGTTGAAACCGGTTTGAAACCGGTTCGGGTTGAAAACCCGGTTCCAACCCGGTTTTTTATAAAAAAATATATTTTTTCGATCGTTGAGCGTTTTAGGGAAAAACAATGTATTTTTTGATTTTTTTTCATTGAATTCATAAAACATTAGTAATGGAAACATAATTGATCAATAACTTAAACAAAAGGCTTCTAAATCTTCTTAAAAATATTATTGAATCCAAAAACTCTATATAATTCAATTTTTTTCGAGCGTTAAGCGTTTTAGGGAAAAACAACGTTTGGGCCAAATTTTTTTCATTGAATTCATAAAACATTAGTAATGGAAACATAATTGATCAATAACTTAACCAAAAGGCTTCTAAATCTTCTTAAAAATATTATTGAATCCAAAAACTCTATATAATTCAATTTTTTTCGAGCGTTAAGCGTTTTAGGGAAAAACAACGTTTGGGCCAAAAAATTTTCATTGAATTCGTAAAACATTAGTAATGGAAACATAATTGAACAATAACTTAAAAAAATGTCTTCTAAGTCTTCTTAAAAATATAATTGAATCCCAAAACTCTATATAATTCAATTTTTTTCGAGCGTTAAGCGTTTTAGGGAAAAACAACGTTTGGGCCAAATTTTTTTCATTGAATTCGTAAAACATTAGTAATGGAAACATAATTGAACAATAACTTAAACAAATGTCTTCTAAGTCTTCTTAAAAATATTATGGAATCCAAAAACTCTATATAATTCAATTTTTTTCGAGCGTTAAGCGTTTTAGGGAAAAACAACGTTTGGGCCAAAAATTTTTCATTGAATTCGTAAAACATTAGTAATGGAAACATAATTGAACAATAACTTAAACAAATGTCTTCTAAGTCTTCTTAAAAATATTATTGAATCCAAAAACTCTATATAATTCAATTTTTTTCGAGCGTTAAGCGATTTAGGGAAAAACAACGTTTGGGCCAAATTTTTTTCATTGAATTCGTAAAACATTAGTAATGGAAACATAATTGATCAATAACTTAAACAAAGGTCTTCTAAGTCTTCTTAAAAATATTATCGAATCCAAAAACTCTTCATAATTCTTCATATTCTTTATAAGTCTTCATAAGTCTTCATAATCTTCAACTTATATTAATCTTCAATTCTTCAAAAGTCGAAATCTTCTTCAGAGGTAGCCTCGCGCGAAGCTTGATCAAGAGCAATTTCTTCGTCGGAAAGTGATATTACCATGCCCTCTTCCACCTCGATATTATGTATATCTCCTTCGTATTCCATTTCACCTTCAAGACTTGAAACATTTTGTATACGTTCAACGGCTTCTAAGTGATCCTTCAAGCAAATACACATCTCTAAGGAGGCCGGTGTGAGTCTTGTTATTCGTATAGATAATACCCTGCCACTAAGAGAAAATGCGGATTCCGAAGCTACCGTAGAAGCTTGGACGGTTAGTAAATCTCGGGCCATGATGGCTAGAACGGGAAATTGAGATTCCCTCTCTTTCCACCAAGCCAAAATATCAAATTGTTCGAACTCATTAGGTAGAATAGTGGACAAAAAATCCGTTGAGGTATACCTCCCATATTCGCTAGTCGTTTGGTTACCTTCACTCCTTGCCCGTTTATGGTTTTCTTGTCTTAAACTATTATATAAGTTAAGCATTGCATTGTTGGAAGAAGATGAACTAAACGTTGTGGAAATCGAACTAACCGGCACATTTATTGTTGAACTATATTTTTGAAAATATACGCCAAATAAATCTTGTAAAGAACTCTTAAAAAACGCTTTTGTATTATCGGAAAACATTGGGTTCTCTTCATTCAAATCCAAATTGTGACAAATATTATCGATAAGCATTTCCACCCCGGTGGTGTTCAAACACGGGTTCATTGCGGCGGAACAAGTAATTACCGGTGGCATTTCTCGAAAATATTTTTTTAGTTTTTCTTTCATGGGAGCCACCATCTTTTCAAAAAAAGCACCTTCATATTCGTATTCGTTTAATTTTGAAGTCAACAACCAAATTTGATTAAGTACCAAATGACTAGTGGGATAATAAACACCCGATAATAAAGTAGTCGCGGTTTTGAAAACTTTGAGCAATTCGGTTAACTTTTTAATAACCTCCCAAAATTCTATGGGAAATGGTGTTGCAAGACCTTTTTGAACAAGGTTATCATGAAAAACTTGTAATGTATCACGTTGGCGTAAACCACATACAAACATATAGTAGGTCGAATTCCATCTAAGGGGCATGTCCCAATTAGGGTTAAAAAAATGGAATCCGTTTCCTTACACAATCTCATATAAGCTTTGTATCTAATTTTACCCTTTTGAAATATGTCTTGTAACATAGTTTTATACGCCAATTTTACGGCGTCTATTTCTTCAACCGCTAGTCCCGCTTGCACAATCAAGTTAATGATGTGTGCAACACATCGACTATGATAAAAGATGCCCTTCAAAGGTGGTCCGTATTTTAGTATTAATTTTGAAACGGCGAGTGTATTATTACTCGCGTTATCAAAGGATATTGAAAAAACCTTTTCTTGTAATTTAAACGTTTTAATTACATATCGTAACATGTAAAATAAGTTTTGACCCGTGTGAGGATACTCAAAGTCTTCAAAAGCAATGGTACGTTTCATCATTTGCCAAGTTACGGGATCAACCCAATGTGCGGTAACACAAAGGTACGAACCGGGCAAACCATGAGGAGTCGACCAAACGTCGGTTGTTAATGATACACTTGTATTTAAGTTTTCAAAACCGATTATTAGTTGTTTTTTAGCTTCTTTCCACAATTTAAGGGCATCACGTTTAAGAGTAATACGACTTACATGATTATATCGCGGTTGAAGGGTATTTTGAATCACTCTAGTAAGTCGAGGGTTGTCGAAGTGGTTGAACGGCAAAGCTTCTTGAATCACAAAACCCGCAAAAGCTTCTCGACACCGTTCTGCTTCGTATGAAAATATAGCTCCATCTCGTGACATAGAAGCTTGACCACTTGCTTCCGGATTGGTTTTGAGTCCCACACAATACTTTTCTTTATGATGTTTCAACGTTGTGTTGGAGTCGGCTTTTAAAAATTTCCCACATCGTTTACAATGTGCCTTAGTCGTACCATCCGACAACAACACTTTGTCGTATAAATCCCACACCTCCGGATTTCTTTTGTTAACCAATTTTCGAACAATCGTTGGTGAACTTGAAGAACCAACACCGAAGGAAGAGGAAGAAGATTGATTTGCCATTTGAGAAATGAGAATTTTGTATGCGTTTTGAGAGCGTTTTGAGTTTGTATGAGTGTTTGAATGTTGTGATTGAACCTAAACTCAAGGTTTGTATATATAGTAAACTTGGAATGGCAAAATGGTAAAAAAAAAAAAAAACGGTCAAAAAACGGCTAGAAAACGGCTAGGAAAAAAACCGGGTTGAAAACCGGTTTTTGAAACCGGGTTGGAAAAAACCGGTTCGGAACCGGGTTGTAACGGCTAAACCCCAAACTGGTTTGTACCCGGCGGGTTCCAGAAAACCCGAACCGGGTTGGGTCAAACCCGGGTTTGACCGGGTCGGGTTTTCGGGTTTTTTCGGGTTGGGTTTCGAACCCGGTTTTTTTGTGCATCTCTAGTCGGAGAGGTGTAACTAATTTTAATCATTGATTTTTTCGATCAACGGTCTAAATTAATTAATTTACTGCATTTTATGCATTTTATGTCAGATTCAATGCATTAAACACCACTCTTATGATGAAAGTAACTTGGAAGGATTTGGGTGTTCATTGAACATTGCTGTTATTAATAATTCATTAATATTTTTGGGATTTTGAAATAATAAAACCATATCTATCATTAATACTTGTAGTGTAATAAATTCAGTAAATACTACCATTAATTATTAGTTATGGATGGTTAAGTTTTCTGTACAGATTTACGGAGCAAGTGAGTAACACTTAAATAAAATAAAATAATAAAAATAGGAGTAATAAATAGTTTACATTAATTTTTAATGTAAACTTATTTTATACTTGTCACGAGCTCTGTTTTTTTTTCTTTTTCTCTCATACGGAGTATTTTATTTACAATCATATTAATAGCCAGTATTTCAAATAATAATAATACTTATTAAATAAAAATAATAAACTATACAATTTTATAGGATAGGTCGAAAATATATATATATATATATATATATATATATATATATATATATATATATTTGAGAATATCTTTGACAAAAGGATATTGATTATAATTTAATAAAAAAACTAAATGTATGATGAAAGAAAAGCCATAAATGCTAAAATAGATAAGCATTAATTAGTTCCATCATTTGAGTAATTATAAATAACATTACAAGAATAACACCAATTCATCAAACAAACACATAAATCACTATGAAGACTACTCTCTTCATAACCTTCATTGGTACATTCATCATTTCTTGCTCATCACAAACCACCATAAACTGGTGGTGCACCCAAACCCCACACTACCAAACATGCAACCATTACATAGCTAACCGTAGCACCTCCTCCGAAACCATAACCGCAAGAGAGTTCCTAGATATGAGTGTCCAAGCAGCCATAGATGAATCACAAGTGGTTCTAAAAAAGGTCCAAGAAATCGAATCCAAGTTCCCAAATGTCCCAGGAAAAGGCTTATGGCGTAGTTGTGTTGACTACTTTGATGGAATCGGGTTCACGCTTAACGAGGTCCTTGACCAAAACCTCGAGCCCACCCCACTTGATGTCCAAACATGGATTAGTGCGGGTTTATTCTATATCACAATGTGTGAAAATGGGTTCGAGTTGATTAAAATGACCAACACCATGCTACCCATAATCACTGCAAATTTGACACAATTATTACTCAACTCTTTGGCTATTAGTGTTGTTGTTAGAGGTAGAAATAATACTCCTGGGTTCGTCGACTGGAATTTAAGCAAAGAATACAAGTGGTCGGATTTGGCAGAAGAAAAGCCAGATGTTGTTGTGGCTAAAGATGGCACGGGAGATTTTGAAATGATTCAAGATGCTGTAGATTCTGCGGCTTCTAGGAGACGATCCAAGAGGTTTGTGATTTACGTGAAGGTTGGTGTATATCATGAATACGTTTTTATTCCAAAGGAAGCGAGGTTTATTACTATGTTTGGTGATGGAATTAATAAGACTATAATAACTGGAGATCGGCATTTAGGTGGTGATGTTATAAGAACGGTTAACGCGGGTACCTTGCAGCAAACGTCAACTTTTCGTAAGTTCATAGTCTCACATTTTTTGTAGAGAAATGTTGATTATTTTTGTATAAATTAGTTGGCAACAAATCATCGAGAAAGAGAAAATGAGAGAGAAAAAATAATTTATTAATCCATTATATCGGACTTTAATGCCAACTCATTTTGTAAAAAATATCTTAAATTTTTTATAACATTAGCGTCTATTCTTTTTCATAACGTTTATAAAATTAGTCAAATTGCGTTTGGATTACAGAAGTTTGGAGTCGTGGATTTATCGCTCGAGACATGACATTCCGGAACACAGCAGGGGCAGAGAGATATCAAGCGGTGGCACTCCTCTCGGGCTCAGACAAATCAGCTGTGTACCGCTGCAGCATTGAAGGCTATCAAGACACGCTTTATACGACCTTTTATAAACAATTCTACAAAGAATGCCAAATCCTTGGAACGGTAGATTTCATTTTTGGTAATGCGCTAGCCGTGTTCCAAGACTGTGAGACTTATTTCAGAAAACCAGTTCCTCATGGAGGATTAGTTATAACAGCTCATGGACGAGAGTCTGAAAATCAAAGTACTGGATACTCGTTACAAGGATGTATGATAGCTGCTGCAGATGATCTTAAGCCTATCATCGATCAGTACAAAAAGTCCTTTCTAGGAAGGCCGTGGTACCCGTACGCTCGAACTGTTTATATGCAATCTTTTCTTGATGATTTGGTGGATCCAAAAGGGTGGCTTGATAGTGAACAGGGTGACTATAACGAAACTTGTTATTATGGAGAGTATAAGAATAATGGGCCGGGTTCATCGACTGATGATAGAGTAAAATGGGCTGGTTACCATGTCATTACTGATCAAAAGATTGCAGGGGAATATACTGTTGCCAAATTCATTGATGGCAACAATTGGCTTCCTGAAACTGGTGTGCCTTTTACACCAGGGTTTAAAAAACTGTAATTGCTGACAAAAAAAAAGCCAAGAAATGTATGACTGTATGTCTGTATGACTGTATGTTATCAAATACAGTTTATGACAGATCAACAATATATGATATTTAATCAAATTACGTAATTAATTTGTCAATTATCTTTTACAACCAATTTAATAAAAATGATTGCTAAACGACATTCCAACGTATCTATTTAAAAAAAAATCCTGTTTTGTGTAGTAATAACTACAAATGATGCAAATTTTGATTGTTAAAAAATAAATGTTTTATTATAGTTTTTAATAGAGTTTAACTATAATATTACTTAAGTCAACCATCAAAATATATACTCTAGAAGAATTATACATTATACATATACTATTTGGTGATCAGATAATATATCCTTATATCAAAGAAATAAATTATATATAGTTAAGTTTCTGAAAATCTCAATGACTAGGATAAGTACCGTAAGGCTTCCATTTTGCTCCACTTAGTTACTTCGAGATCGAAATTTTCTAAAAAAAAAATATTATTTTTTTAGCTATCTAATTAACTGATTGTTACACTCGAGTGAGATTTTGCATATCATCCAGACAAGTAAAATTAAGGGTTAATAGACAAATATGTTACTGTATTTTGCCAAAATATTCAAATAGGTTACTGTACTATTAATTTGTTCAATTGGATTACTAAACTATTTTCATATCTAAATTAAACTTTTTTGCATTGTAATATTTATAAGTTAAGTAACTTATTAGAATTCAAAAGTTAAGTAAAATAATCTTAGTGTTAATATTTATAAGTTAAGTAACCTACATATCATGTTTTATTAAGTTTATAATTCAATCGAACAAATTAATAGTCTAATAATTTAGTTGAACATTTTCACAAAGTAAAGTATCTTATTTGTTTATTAACTCTAAAATTAAATGTAGATTTTTTTTTATCTGTAAAACATTTGATATTATGGTTAAACTACTGTAAGGTATCAATGTGAAGATTCATATCCATTTTACTGAAATTACCTGCACCATAACAAATTAAATATAACTACTACTATATACTCCATGAGTATTATAAATAGCATTTGATCATGAACTAACTACGTACATATCCTTAAATTAATCCAAAACATACCTAACTATGAAGCTTGCACATTTCACATGCTTCATTTCATTCATCATTTCGTGCTCATCAGAAACCACCACCACCACCACTGGCAGCTTAACATGGTGGTGCGCCTAAACCCCGCACTACCAAACATGCAATCACTACGTCGCCAACCGTAACCTTGTTGGATCATAAACTTGATTTGGCCCAATGGATGTTGGATCATAAACTTTGATCCAAATTAATATTGTACCAACTAATAAAATAGTTAGGCCCAAGTCCAATAATAAGATATCTAAAGATTTGTGTAGAAGTTTCTAATAGAAAATATCTAAATATGTTATAGAATGTAGTAGAAGGATGATGTAGAAAAATTTAGTGAAAATATCTAGTAGAAGTATCTAGTTATCCATGGAAATATCTAGTGTGTGGAAACTTCCATGGAGTAGTATAAATAGGTGATGGTGTAAGCATTTGTAATCAAGCCAATTAGCAAGCAATCAAATACATTGTTCAATAAATCATCTCTTCCAAATATCCTTTCAACCTCTTTCACTTAAAATCTCTTAATCACATCAAGCCTAATAAGCTCAAAAGGCTAACAAAGTGGTATCAGAGCTACGTCGATCAAGATGTCAAATATAATGAATGCATTTCAATTTCCTCGTCTCACAAAAGTAACTATGGAAGTTGGTGTATTCGGATGAAGGCGTTACTCGGCTCCTATGATGCATGGGAGATTGTTGAGAAAGGCTACAAAGAGCTTGATGAAGATAAGTTAAATGATGCCCAAAAGGGTGAACTACATAAGCTTAGAAAGAAGGATCAAAATGCCCTCACTCTCATTCATCAAGGTCTTGATGATGCAATGTTCGAGAAAGTTGCAAATGCGACTACATCAAAGGAGGCATGAGAGATTCTTCAAAATTCATTCAAAGGAATTGATAAGGTGAAGATGGTACATCTTCAAACTCTTAGAGGAGATTTTGAAATATTACAAATGGAAGAATCTGAAACCATTTTAGAATACTTCACACGTGTTTTAACAATCTCAAATGAGATGAAAAGAAATGGTGAAAGCTTAAGTGACACAAGAGTGATAGAAAAAATTCTTCGCTCTTTGACACCAAACTTTGACTATATTGTTGTGGCCATAGAGGAGTCAAAAGACGTTGACTCTATGACCATTGATCAACTCATGGGTTCTCTATAAGCCCATGAAGAGAAGCTAAAGAAGAGAAAGGAGAAAGAGCCCTTAAAGCAAGCTCTATACTCAAAACTCTCTTTCAAAGAAAGAGAAAAGAGCTTTGTACACGGAAAAGAGCAAGGACGAGGACGTGATTATCGAGGTCGTGGTGGTTTTCAAGGACGGGGACGAGCAAAAAGAGAAGATGGCAACAAAGAAGATGGCAACCAGTTTTCTTCTAGAAGAGGTCGTGGGAGAGGTTTTGTTCCTCAAAGAGGAAATAAGTCTCAAGTGCAATGTTACAATTGTCAAAAGCATGGTCATTATGCCGCCGAATGTAGAAACCCGAGACGAGTAGAAGAGAAGGCTAATCTTGTGGACATAGAAAATGAGGTGGAGCTTACGGTACTAATGGCAAATATCGATGAAGCAGATGAGAGGAGAACACAATGGCATCTAGATTCCGCTGCAAGTAATCATATGACGGGAGACGAAAGCTTCTTCGTGGATATGAAACAAGTTAAAGGAAGTGTCCGTTTTGGAAATAAATCAAGAGCAAAGGTGCAAGAAAAAGGTAAAATAGAGGTCCTTGCTAAAGATGGAAGTCACCAATATATTACCGAAGTTTACTACGTTCCTGAGCTTGAATATAATATATTAAGTCTGGGACAACTCTTGGAGAAAAGATATGATATTCACTTAAAAGATCTAAGCGCTACAATACGAAACTCTGAAGGAATACTGATCGCTAAAGTGCCAATGAGTAAAAACTGCATGTTCCTTCTAAATGTTCAACACGGAGAAGATAAGTTCTTAAGGACATGCTTGAAGGATGATTCATGGCTTTGACACATGAGGTATGGGCACTTAAACTTTGGTGATTTAAAGTTACTATCGACTAAAGAAATGGTGAGAGGGTTGTCTCCTATTGACCCTCCTAACCAAGTATGTGAAGGATGTCTCCTCGGGAAGCATTCAAGGTATCCATTTCCAAAAGAATCAACGTAAAGAGCTACGGAGCCACTACAACTTATTCACACAGATTTGTGCAAACCCATAACTCCACCTTCTCTCTGTAAGAATAATTATTTCATGCTCTTCGTTGACGATTTCTCAAGAAAAACTTGGGTGTATTTTCTAAAAGAAAAATCCCAAGCTTTTGAAGCTTTTAAAATATTTAAAGCAATGGTTGAGAAGGAGAGGGGTTTGAAAATCAAATCCATGAGGTCCGATAGAGGAGGAGAATTCTTATCAAAAGATTTCAACAAATTTTGTGAAGATAATGGAATCCGACGATTTCTAACGGCTCCTTACTCTCCACAACAAAATGAAGTGGTTGAGAGAAAAAATAGAACCATTCTGATCATGGTTCGAAGCATGTTAAAAGATAAAAAGATGCCAAAGGAGTTCTGAGCTGAAGCCGTTGATTGTGCGGTCTATCTGTCAAATCGTTGCCCCTCAAAGAGTTTAGAAAACAAAACTTGTCGCACCCCCAAATTGTGATGCAGCGGAAGTCGGGTCGGGGCGCGACTAATTAGGAAATCATTACACAAAGTTACATCGAACGACCACTATATGCGTCATTTTGAAAATAGTACAAAATGATACATTGATAATCAATTGTTTACATCTATTTCTGAGTTCGCGAATAATCGTAGAGATTTTTAATACATAACTAATGATACAAAATAGTAATGCAAGGAAATCTCCAAGGTTTGTAAATCATGCGACTCGAGCTATGGTATCCTGGAGTAATCCTACTCCTGTTGTGAACCTGAGAATACATACTAAAAATGGTCAACAATAATGTTGGTGAGTTCATAGGTTTAGATATCAAAATGTAAATGTGAACCACGAGATTTCATATGAGTTGCACGCATGCAAAATAATGTATACTATTGCTATGAGCTCATAGTCCGAAGCTTAACCAAATGAGTTTGCCTCCTGCAGATGCCTAATCCAGAACATCCGTATGAACAAATAATAAAGCGCCCGTTTGACCAGTTGGAGCTACCAACCCGGACGGGGATGGTCAATCCCAAATAGATCTATTCATTAATACTCGCGCTAAGATCCATACTAACGAAACTATGATGTGTAGAGGACTTTTGTGTGGATTATGAAAGTGAAACTCATGCAATCCGTATATGTGTAAATCTGTACTCGTGTTCATGAAAATAGTGTATGTATTCTCACCCCAATAGTTAAAACAGTAAAAGCGGGGCTATGAGACTCACCTGAGTCTTGAAAGCGTGCGTTTAAGTTAATAAACGTATATCCAAAGATGTAACCTTCTGGCGCCCCGAAAATGTGTGACGAACAAGTTGTGAATGAAAAATCGTGAAGCTTAACTCCTAGTTCCCCGTTAATCTTCTTGTGATTTTTGGTGAGATTTGAGAGTAAAAGTGAAAGAAAATGCTTTCTGTTTGTGTTTGCCGTGAGGAGGGAAATGAGGGAAAGTTTTGGGTAAAGTCTTCTAAGATTTTGATCAATGAAAAGTTGGATTGTGTGTGTAAGTAACTAAAATGATGATATTCTCTGGGGAAGTGTATGGAGCCGGTCTAGGGGTCCTAGACTTTGCAGACTTTTATCTTGTGTGGGCTCCCACCTTATTTCTCACTTGT
This sequence comes from Gnaphalium uliginosum, assembly GCA_963930675.1. Classification (NCBI taxonomy): domain Eukaryota; kingdom Viridiplantae; phylum Streptophyta; class Magnoliopsida; order Asterales; family Asteraceae; genus Gnaphalium; species Gnaphalium uliginosum. The sequence goes on along the minus strand of OZ005682.1, from coordinate 1,477,125 downwards.
CTATTAATTTAATTGATTGTTTAGCTAAAATTGTTACATTTTAATTTGTGTTTCCCTTTTTGTTTTCGGGCGGGTTTGCGTTACGTATGGTACGTTTTGAATAAAACGTAAAGTGTTCGTATATTATTACATAATAATAATATAATGTAAATAACTACTATTTAATTATGAAATAGATTTACGTTATTTTTGAAAAAGGGTTTTCACCAACGTCCATATAAATCGAGTCGGTCTCCATCCGATTAAAATTGCGTAATTAACAATTAACTACGTATATGCGTATAATACAATATACAAAATGTTCCGTAATTAGTCCTATTTCACACTAATTACAAGTAGTAATAACCAACGATTAATTACTAATGACGGACTAATTCGCCGGGTGTCACATTCTCCACAAGAAGCATGGAATGGGATGAAGCCTACTGTTTCTCATCTAAGAGTTTTTGGAAGCATAGCGTATGTCCATGTACCGCGCCAAAGGCGTTCAAAGCTGGATGATCGGAATGAGAAGCATATATTTGCCGGGTATGACAAACAATCAAAGGGATACAAGTTGTACAATCCAACCACAAGGAAGATGATTATGAGTAGTGATGTGGAGTTCGATGAAGAATCAACATGGAATTGGAACGCGAATGAGAATGAAGGATATGACTTTCTTCCTATTCTTAATGAAGAAGAAGTAGAAGAAACAACTGACTCCACTGAAGTTGTTCAACAACCTCCAAGTCCATCCCCAGCTCAAGGCTCTCCCTCAAGTTCAAGTTTGAGTGAAAGATCTCCAACAATGAGAAGCTTGAAAGATCTATATGAGGTAACCGAAGAACTGACACTCTTCTGTTTATATGTTGATTGTGAACCTCTAGCCTTTGAGGAAGCGGTGCAAAGCACAAAATGGAGACAAGCGATGGACGAGGAGATAAAGTCGATTGAGAAGAATAATACTTGGGAGTTGACATCTCTACCAAAAGGTCAAAAGGCTATCGGAGTGAAGTGAGTATACAAGGCTAAGAAGAATGCTAAAGGAGAGGTAGAGAAATATAAAGCAAGATTGGTGGTCAAAGGCTACAAGCAAAAAAAAGGCATTGATTACGATGAGGTATTTACTCCCATTGCTCGTTTAGAAACTATAAGAATGATAATTGTTGTAGCTGCTCAACAAAAACGGAGAATTCATCAAATGGATGTAAAGTCCCCTTTTCTAAACGGTTTACTCGAAGAAGAAGTTTACGTGGAGCAACCAGAGGGATATGTTGCCACAGGGCAAGAACGTAAAGTGCTAAGGTTGAGAAAGACCTTATATGGCCTAAAGCAAGCACCACGCACTTGGAATACAAGAATTAACAAGTACTTCCAAGAGCATGGTTTCAGAAAATGTCAAAGTGAATACGCACTTTACGTGAAGTATGAAAAAGGAGATATAATGATGGTGTGCTTATACGTGGATGATCTTATCTTCACGGGAAACTCTCAAGGGATCATTGACGAATTCAAGAAGTCTATGGCTAAAGAGTTTGAGATGACAGATATTGGGCTTATGTCTTATTATCTTGGTATCGAGGTTAAACAAACAGAAGATGGTATCTTTATAGGCCAAGAAAGATACGCAAAAGATATATTGAAAAGGTTTGGCATGGAGAACTGCAAACCTATTGCCACCCCCATTGAATGTGGAACGAAGCATTCTAAGCATGATGGAGGAGAAGGATGATGTAGAAAAATCTAGTAAAAATATATAGTAGAAGTATCTAGTTATCCATGGAAATATCTAGTGTGTGAAAACTTCCATAGAGTAGTATAAATAGATGATGGTGTAAGCATTTGTAATCAAGCCAATTAGTAAGCAATCAAATACATTGTTCAATAAATCATCTCTTCCAAATATCCTTTCAACCTCTTTCACTTAAAACTTCTTAATCACATCAAACCTAATAAGCTCAAAGAGCTAACAAACCTTTCAATGGAAAACATATCTACAAACCATTTCCTAGATATAACTGTCCAAGCAGCTATAGATGAAGCACTAGTGGTTCTAAAACAAGCCCAAGTGATCGAGTCTAAGTACCCAAATGTTCCAGGAAAAAGCTTGTGTGTTAGCTGCCTTGACAACTTTGACGGGATCGTGTCAACACTTGACATGGTGCTGGACCACATGCTCAAGCCATCCCCACTTGATGTCCAGACTTATATCACAACGTGTGAAAATGGGTTCGAGTTGATTAATTATGACCAACCCCTATCTACCCAAAATTACTAAAAATTTGACACAACTACTACTCAACTCTTTGGATCTTAGTGTTGCTGTTAGAGTTGGTAATACTCCAGGGTTCGTCAACTGGAACTTTAGCAGCAAACACAAGCTATCATATTTGGATCGTGATAAAAAGCCAGACGTTGTGGTGGCTCAAGATGGCTCAGGAGATTTTACAACGATTCAAGAAGCTGTAGATTCTGCAGTTTCCAGAAGACTATCCAAGAGATATGTGATTCCAGAAGACTATCAAGAAGACTAATCATTCATTCGCGATGAATGATAATCAAACGTAAAAAAATATATTTCTACCAAGAAATATCAATCAAAACCGATGTTATAACTACAAATATTCATATATAAACTAATTTTCATAACTTATAATATTATATGATGAATATTAAGAGAATTTTCTGATATTCAAATCGAAGTGAATAATATCATTTTCTTTGAAAAATTATTCGTTAATATTTTTCAGCGATGAATGATAACAAAACGTATAAAAACATATTTTTACCAATAAATAGTAATCAAAACCGATTACTAATTTATATAACATATAACATCATATGATGAATATTAAGGGAATTCACTAACATTCATCGATGATTAATCTGTAGCTTCCCCAGAAAATAGTGTTTCCCTGTGGATCCGGATCCTATATATATATGTGTGTGTGTGTGTGTGTGTGTGTGTGGTAGGGATCAAGAGGAAAACAATTTTTTTAAGGAATGAGGGAAGTTAATCATTCATTCGCGATGAATGATAATCAAACGTAAAAAAATATATTTTTACCAAGAAATATTAATTAAAACTGATGTTATAACCAGGGGCGGAGCCAGAAAGTTTAATCATGGGTAGCACAAAATAATGCGTAGCTTTTTTTGTTTTACAGTCGGTAAGACAAAGTTTATGATAACTCCAGAAAACGTTAATTAACTATAATCTTGAACACTTTTAGAAGCATACAACTTAATGAGTTTCTAAAATACACTAAGAAGTAAGAACAATATTATACTTGTAACTAGACTATCATAGAGAAACAATACAATCATAGGGGCCATAATTTTTAATTTTTATTTTGTTGAATTAAGGGTCTTGAAATAAGTAAAAAAAATTTAAACAAATCATATGAAAAGCGCCAACTAAACTCAACATACCTTGAAAGGTCCATCCAACTATAATATTAAATGAACTTCGCTAACGTTGAGTTGCACATGATTAAAACCACTAATTAGTAACTTTTTTGAAATGTTTATACTTCGTCGGTCAAATCCATGTGTTGCAGAGGCTATCCCTTGCAATTAAACAAGGCCGGTAGCGGTTATAACTACTAATATTTATATATAAACTATTTTTTATAATTTATAATAACATACGATGAATATTAAAAAAAAATTATAATATTCATCATTAATGAATGTTAATCGAAATGGATATTATCATTTTCTTTGAAAAAATATTCGTTAACATTCGTCAACAATGAATGATAATCAAAACGTATACAATCATATTTTTACCAATAAATATTAATCAAAACCGATGTTACAACTACTAATATTACAATAAACTATTTTTTATAACCTATAATATAATATGATGAATATTAAGGGAATTAGTTAGCATTCATCAATGATGAATGTGTTGCTTCACTGCTTCCCCAAAAAATAGTGTTTCCCTCTGAATTCAAACTCTATATGTATAAAATATATAATCCTACGTACTATTAATAAAACCTGATATTAACTAATTCTGTAATGTCAAATGTGAAAAAAATATGGACATCATATTTACATTACACACGAAACGACTAGATGATTGACCATCAAGTCACGCCTTACAATTAAAGTAATCTAAAGGATTTTTGTGTTCATCGACCATCATTAATGGTGTTGACTATATATTTGATAGTACGTAATGACCATAAAAAGTGTTACTTATATTTAGTTAGTTAGCCAAAAATTACTTAAACGAATATAAGACATTTAATTTTCTGTATACTACTATATGTATAAAAATTAATTATATTAGACTATAAATACTATATCTATACTACTTAATAAAGCAATTGCATCATTCATCTTAATCTTTTAAAAAGAGGACAATAGAAATGACAAATATATCCTTTTAATATATTAAATAATCTTTAAATAATTAAATTCAATTAAATTAAATAAATCATTAAAGTTACAAGACATTTAACACCATATTTATTCTTTTTTATAACTTATGTAACTAACTTAGCAATATTAATGAATATAAAAATGTCAATTACTAAAAAATATATTTAATTATATAATCGACACAAACTAAAATTGAAACAAGTTGGGTAGCTGATTACACTTATACTTTGTAACATATTACACCTAATATAAACAACACTAAAAGTACGTTTGACTCACAAATTAAAAGGATGAATATGAAACTCGAAGTTGTGAAACATCAAACGTTTGAAATAAAACTGCATTTTTCATCTTTACCGTTCATCATGTTCTAGCTTTCGATTTTCAAATACTATATTACTAACTTTTTGTGTAAATAAAAAAAACTTAAATGATGCATGATATAACACATCGTCGAATGAAAGTATTGCCCGACCGACCCTAAAAACTCATCGAGTGACCCAAACCCGACCCAAAAAAATAGCAGGTTGGCTGGTTTACGGTTGACGGGTTTGCGAGTCCAAAAAACTGGACCCAACCTGCTTATCTTCAAGTCGGTTTTGTGTTGGGTCGTATCGAAAATTGTCACGCCTATAATGTCCATAATGTCCGCTGCAATGTGCGGGTATTCTTCCGGTTACAATAATAATAGCTTTCTATTCTATAAGCAAAATATCTATCCACTATATATATAGATAGAGAATAGAGATTATATTAAGTTTTTATCATTTAAAGCTTTCTAGGATATATTCACTTACAGGTAATTTCCACTTTGTCAATTACATTTTATATAAGAAAAACGTATGATTAGTATAAGATTGGATTTCATGTAATGTTACTGTTTTACTTCAATTTATAAAAACTTACTTTTATTCATATCAAATTAAATAGTTACGTAAAACTATGTGTCAATGTTACTTGCTTTTGTTGTTCAAGAAATGTGTGGACTGAATTTCAGAGTACATTGACGGTGTCAACTTTAATAATCTTTATTTATCATACAATTTAATATAAATATTAATCGAGAAAATTAAACATTCGAGGATGGCAAATAAATGAAAATAGTTATTAATTACTTTTGATTTTGAAGTATATATATTAAAATATAATTTTTTGATTTTTGATATTTTTTTTAAAAAAAATCTAGTATAGATATAGATAGTTGTTATTGAAAAGAAAAAAATCACATGGTCTATTATTGAAGCACATTACGTTTTTATTGCTTTATTTGTTTTATCAGATATCTTAAGTAAGATTGCACTAAATTAATTAATGCTATTAGTTAGTCAAATATTGCATTGTGTTTGATGTAAATCTTTGAACATAAAGATTTGATAGAGAAAGACATAAAGTAATTAAAAAACTGTAAATGTGAAAATACATATAATTAACAAATTGGCATTAACAACAGCATAGATAAGAGGATAATAAATACCATTACCATATATATATATCAAGAAATCAATAAAACCCAATTCATGTCTATGACCATGAATCTTGCTCTTTTCATATCCTTCATTTCATTCATCATTTCTTGTTCATCACAAACCACCACCACCGGCAGCATAAACTGGTGGTGCACCCAAACCCCACACTATGAAACATGCAATCACCACCTCACCAACCGTAACCTTTCCAAGACCACCATATCTATAAACGATTTCCAAGATATGACTGTACAAACAGCCATAGATGAAGCACAAGTTGTACTAAAACGAGCCCAAGAAATCGAGTCTAAGTACCCGAATGTCCCAGGAAAAAGCCTGTGGGCTAGTTGTGTTGACTACTTTGATGGGATTGTGTTCACACTAAACATGGTCCTTGATCACACTCTCCAGCCAACCCCACTTGATGTCCAAACATGGCTCAGTGCCGGTTTAGCAAATATCAACTTGTGTAAAGAAGGGTTCGAGTTGATTAATATGACCAATACATTGCTTCCCACAATTAGTACCAACTTGACAGAACTATTGCTCAACTCTTTGGCTATTAGTGTTGTTATTAAGGGTGGTGATGATACTGACACAAATACACCAAGGTTTATCGATTGGAATAATTTTAAAGATGAGTTTAAGATGTCGATTTTTGCAGAAGATCAGAGACCAGATATAGTGGTTGCTCAAGATGGTTCAGGAGATTATAAAACGATTCAAGAAGCTGTGGATAATAGGGGGAAGGGGACACGAGTACGGAGGTTTGTGATTTATGTGAAGGCTGGTGTGTATGAAGAAAACATTGTGATTCCGAAGGACGCGTGGTATATGAAGATGTTTGGTGATGGAATAAATAAGACGATCATCACTGCTGACCGGCATGCTGGTGGTGACACGCTCAGAACTCCAAAAGCTGGTGACTTGAAGAGTTCAGCGACTTTTCGTAAGTTTATGTATATATAGCTGAATGATATTGGTTGTTTTCATATTATTATAAGAAAATAAAATGGTAATTTAGAAATGAACAATTCAGTAATTTTTGTTTGCTTAATATTCATTTTAATTTATTAGTAATTGCTGTTTAATTTTCATACTAATTAAATTAAGGATTATTTATGAATTGCAGAAGTCTGGGGTCGTGGATTCATAGCTAGTGACATGACGTTCAGGAATACGGCCGGGCCAGAGGGTGGACAAGCGTTGGCAGTTCTCTCGGGCTCTGACCAATCAGCTTTTTACCATTGCAGTATTGAAGGCTACCAAGATACACTTCTTACTCACCACTCCAAACAATTCTACAAAGAATGCCAAATCTCTGGAACTATAGACTTCATTTTTGGTGATGCTCTAGCAGTGTTCCAAGATTGTGAGATCTTTCTTAGAAAACCACAACCTGGAGGTGGATTAGTGGTGACGGCCCATGGACGGAAATATAATAATGAAAGTGGTGGATATTCGTTGCAACGGTGTAAGATAACTGCTGCAGACGATCTTAAGCCTGTTATCGGTAAATACAAAAAAGCCTACCTAGGAAGACCATGGTTTCCATACGGCAGGACTATTTACATGCAATCTTTTCTTGATGATTTGGTGGATCCAAAAGGGTGGCTTGATAGTTGGGGTTATAATGAAACTTGTTATTATGGAGAGTACAAGAATGATGGGCCGGGTTCATCTACTGATCAGAGGGTCAAATGGCATGGTTATCATACCATGACAAATCCAAAGAAAGCCGAGCGTTTCACTGTTGCCAAGTTCATATCAGGCAACAAGTGGCTTCCTGCAACCGGAGTGCCTTTTACACCAGGATTTGAAAATTTGTAGGGGTGAATCTGAAAGAAAATGAAGTTAGATTCATATTGAATGTACAACTGATCAAAAGTTTGTAATAGAATCCATTACATTCTAGCGGATATATAACATATTAACAGTAGTAAGAGAAAAATTTTGAACATCTATTTACAAGAAGAAAAAAAATTGCAGTTAAGAGACAAAATATTCATTTTGCTATAACTTGAAACAAAACCCTTAGTCAAAGTACTGTAGAAGGTTGATGGGTTAGGTTACATTTGTGGTCGTCATGGAGTTTCTGGTTTTGAACCATCAATGGACTCTTGAGCACTCTTTATAAGCAAATCATAGTTGATGGAAGCCAACTGGGACAAATTCTGATCACACAATCAAAATTGAATGTCTGAATTATATGTTAACTTATAACACTATGATAACATACAGCTAGGCAGAGCAAGGCTAACCTTAAATGAGAAATTACTGAAGGAATAATTGACATTAAGAGATGGAGAGCCGAAATCTGCCAAGTTATTACATTCATCGCCCTGTTCAAGTTACAAAACTAGTATATTATACCCCTTTATGTTAGTTTAGCAAGCCAACTAACTGTCACATTTATACGAGAATGCGACCCTGTAGTGCACCAGATTTGTCTACAGTGTGTTCTACATAAATTATGACTGAAGTTTTTAAGGCGACGTTAAGATCTTTTTATTACCATTCTACTGCCCCTCAGTAAGAATCTCAATCATGCCACTATGCCTAGAAAAAAAAAGGAACTAACTTCTATCAATTCACATCACTGTTCTAATGTTTGCCTATGCATCTACTTTTAACAATAGTAAGTAAAAGATGAAGATGCAGTGAACGAAAAGACCACTAGACCATGTTCATACTCTCAAGTAAACTTCATTCAAAGATTATGATACGATGAATGCACTGAGGTCTTTTAGCACGCATACTTAATGAGATTCAGAAGATTTTATGGATTCAAAAATAGACTTCGGTCGACTTTCAACTTCCACTTTTATCTGTAAATAATTAATTTGACGTGTTTGAAAACACAATAACTTCAAAATTATATGGATCAAAATTGCCACCTTTGTTTATGTCCTAAAAAACTGCTTTCTTGAGAATAGGTATGTTTTGGGAAGTCGTGGCAGCATGAGAATGTGACAATATACAATGCAAGAATGACATACCTCTTCATCTACAATGTTACTTTGTGAACTGTCATCACTAGAAGTGTTGTCTTCTTCAGACATATCATCAAAATCGCTACCTCCACCAATATGTTCATCTTCTGGATTCCAAATATATCGACTCATAAAATAACCGGTATCAAGTGCGTCAGCAGATGGTATGAATGCTGCCTGCAAGATAGAACACTTCAGCTAGTTGCCAAATATCAACTATAATTGAAATATTGTTCATCTACATATTTGAAAAAATAACCCAATGACCTTCTGTCTTGCAAGTGTGTCCCAGCTAATGTTGCTAAAGAAATGGTGCCTCTTCACCTGTGGAGTAATAAATCACATAATTAAATTTTATAGGCTTCTTTTGCACTTTTTAATGAATTATATTTAACATTACCTCTCCAGCCCCGGTTGCACCTAGGCGTTGAAGTGGATTATCACTTAGCAACCTGACGTGAAGGGATATAATATTAGTGCTCTATCCAAAGCGAAAATCCTTATAAAGCACGCAAACATACTTGTCTATGAGATCATATGCTTCCAAGCTCATCTCCTCAGGTATTTGAGGCCAGGGTATGTCTCTATTCATAATATTCGCAAAAATGTGCTGCAACGAACCATAACAACCATGAGAAAATGATTTAAATATAATATATGCAGATTATGTTTATTTTTTGAGTTAACATGCCTGTGGAGATTCTGCATTAAACGGTGGAATACCTACAAGAAGCTCAAAAAGTATTACACCAACAGACCACCAATCAGCTGTTGCGCCTGAAAAGGAAAAGGAGGGGGGAAATTAGTTAGTTTTTAGTAACCACTTTTCATCTATGGAGGATCTAAAACGGATCTCCATATATTTAACCATGTCCCATGCCAAGAAGAATTTCGGGTGCCAAATAGTCAGGGGTGCCAACAACAGAAAGCTTTTGTGGCTGTTCTCTGTTCACTGATGAAGTTGACTCTGTTTTGACTTCATTGTCCTGAAAAATGGCAGTCCTGATGGTTGTTGACCCTGATAAGTCCTCCGTGCTGTTTATGAGACCAACCTTGGATAGCCCAAAATCTGTCAGCTGTAAAAAAACGAATTAGAATTGTAAGATGAGTAACGGTGTCCGCTAATAAATCATAACAGTGCACAGCAGTCCCGAATTGATTCAGAATTGGAAAAAAATATTATACAGAAGGGACACAGCTATATGCTCAGCCATAGATTATAACACATGAAATGAAAATTCAGTAATTGATAATTATAAATGGAAAAACATAAAAGATTGTTCAAGTAAACAATGATCGCATTGTATTGGAGGTGGGAAGTTCAACCCAGTTTACTTAAATGGGTCGATTTAGGATATATTTTATCTGAAACAGGTCGAAAGTCTCCCATAGTGTATTTATAATGAATAAAAGCCCCTACATCATTCTAACCAAAATGTTAAATTGTCACTGAATTTGACAATATTAATAATTTATAATAACTTCTGAAATTGTAAATATAAACTGTTTCGTGTCAACCCAAGTACCCAGACCCAACCTGGCCGTTTTGACTTGAACCCATTTAGACCCATTACCCACCCAGCCCAACCCGCTTTGCCACCTCTACATTATGTGATCACAACCATACAGCAAAGGAAACATTGACCTTGATGTGGCCATCTGGACCAAGTAATAAGTTGTCTGGCTTCAAATCTCTATGAATGACATTCAAAGAATGCAAATAGTCCAATGCAAGGACCTGGAGTCGTCAGATGATATTGTTAAGTATATTTCAAGGTTTATGTTTTAGGCATATGAATCATTTTCCAAAAAAGAAAGGAAAAATAACTCACTAGTTCTGCTATATATACACGTGCCATGTCTTCTTCTAAGCAACCAAGATTTCTCAGCAAAGAGAAAAGATCTCCACCATTTAAATACTCCATCACCAAATATAGATTTTCTCTACACGTGAAAGAGTAGAAAAAGCGTACCTGTTCATATCAATGGTAATCAAATTTCATGAAGTTACAATGTAAGAAAGTTCTGCTTAAACAAGTTTATATGCGTGATATCCTCAGTCCTCACCACGAAAGGATTGCGAGCTGATATCAGTATATCACGCTCGGCCAAAATGCTTTGAACTGCATTTTTACGAATCATATCAGCCTTCTTTAAAACCTGCAACACTTTTCCAAAATACGTTATATTAGGAAAGGAAGCATATTATTCATAATTCATTCTGGACATATAGATCCTTACCTTTATAGCAAATAAGTCACCTGTTGCCCTTTTCCTGGCCAAAAAGACACGTCCAAATGCACCTCTGCTAATTGGTTTTATTATTTCAAAATCTTCAATAGAAGTGCGATCCTTAGAGTATGAACTTGCAGGGCTAGCATGCATACTACGTGCTGTGTCCGGTCCTATTGGACTATCTTCATAGGCAATGTTACTTAAAGATTCTATTTTTTCATCCTCTATCTGCCCACAAAGACTTACATATTTCTCCCTGTCAAAATCAAATATAAAATGTTTCTCATATAATTTTAGATCATAGAATTCCAAATCTGACCTATATAACATGTTACTAATTTTGGAATAGATGGATAGTGAAATTTGCAGTGGGTTACTAATTAGCGTGCATAGATTTACACTGAAATTTGCAGTGGTTTACAAAGTTATGTGCATCAATTTACTCACTGCAGTAGTTTTTCGATACGTCTCCCAAATGTCTGAACAACAAGAGCATCCACCTTTCTGTCCTGGATAGCATATTTGAGGTCTTTCAAACGATCAAGCATCAAATCCAATGCACTATAGTCGTTAGTGTTTATGTGGGCCACAGATCGAGCTATTTCCAATAGCCTGTGTATCTGTAATATCATGGGGATGTATTAACACCATAATATCTAGTATAAAATTCTAGCATCAATTTTGACGTAAATACTAAAGACCTGCTGCGAGTCTTCATGGTCAGATATGGCTCTCCTTCCACTCATGAATATATCAACCTGGTTCACTCTTGGTGTTATTAGAGGTGATCTAGGAGTCAAGCTTCCGGCCGATAGGTCTTTGGGACCAACAACAGGTATCAAAGTCCCATGTGTATTGCATGTCACAGGCGAACTGTGTAAGTCTTCGGCTTCAGGAGCACATTCTAGATGGTCTCCAGAGCATTTCCAAGAATTTGGGTGGTACTTATGTGATGATTTGTACATATCTTCAGACGTACTTGATGGAGATATTCTCCCACATTCATGACTTCCAACTGCCATGTCATCACCTTTAGGTGTCCACGAATCAATGATACTTTCCAGAGTTTCTGCAACTCTTTCAAACCTTTCATTGACACTCAGACCTTTTAAATCACATCTATCAACAATAGTACATATTCTAGAGTGTTGTTCTACATGTACAGTGGGTATTTCAACTTCACAGATACGGCATATTAAAGAACTCTCATAAATTGTATGATGTGCATCTCCTGAAACTCCAAATGTAACTTTCTTTAATCTTGAGGTTGTCTCTAAACTCTGAGAAGGGAACACTGATGTATCCAGATTATAGATATGATTGTCTTTAAGTTCCAAATGGTCGACTAAATCCTTTGGTGGGCTGTCAAGGGCACTATTGTCTTTGCAACGTCTTTCTGCTGGAGATGGAAGCTTTTTACAAGATGCCATCCTTCTACCAGCAAATAAAGCAAGACCTTTTGAAGTTTCCTGATCCACTTCATGTGCCTTTGTGGCTTTTGCATCAGTAACTTTGGGTTTTCCTAATGAGCTACTGAAGTTTGGGTATGTAAACTCTGTACCAGTTTCTGTGTATGCACCAAGATCACTAAGCTGATGAAGACCCAGTATGTGGTGGCTATCTTCATGACCACATTCATTGTGAAACTGCACAAGTCGGGTGCACCGAGTGAGTATGAATAAGAGACGTGTATGGACTTGTTTGAGAATACCCATAGGTAAATCCTGACGACGATCATCAAGAGTCTGAACAATGCTTTCACACTTCGACCAGAATTCCTTGGATGTCATTTTTGCACACTTACTAGCCATAATTAACAAGTTCTCCAACATCTCTTTCCATTCTGGATGAGATTCAGAAGTGTCTTCAATTATCCCAACCAAATCTCCAGCAAAGATACCCAAGTCAGAATTGACTTCTTCCTTCAACTTTTCAAACTTTCCCTTGAGCATTACCATGATCTCCTGAAGTTGATACACGTTGGAAGTTTTTATTATATAGATGATCATAAAAGCTACATGAACTTGAAATAACATGAAAATAACAACACAGACAAGCAGCTACCTCCACATGTCCATGTGCATGAGGTTTCCAAATTGGCAGTGGTCGCACTCCTTTGGAATTGAGTTCATGAGAGAAGCTCTTTATATCAGGAATTTTCTTTTTACGACCACTAGTGACACGCATTATGGCCTGAAATCTTGGAGATCGCATTTCCTTGGCCAACGTTGGGTCAGTACTCTACAATCAGCATGATAAAAAACGGTATCAACCACCTATTCCTTTAACTAAACTCGAAACCTAGAATAAAACTAGAACTCTATATCCGCTACCACATAAATTTACCTCCATTCCAGCATTGGACGGTAGTTGTACTCGTAACGATTTAGATTGGCCCCATGATACCTTCTTTCCTACACAAATACGGGTTCATAATCAACGAAAGTTGCATCTAATTTAACAAGTTGAATCATTATTTTAGGCGTAAATAAAACGTTATAAACTCTATCAATGTAGACATGCATTGCGACTTGCAAGCATAATACTGTTGTTTCACTAAGCTATATCATGGCGTAGTACTGTATATGAATCCTAACTTCTAATTCTAAATAACAATACAATCACTAGTATATTGTCATAAACACCATCATATATTGAAATACTACTTCACGCGGAAACAGATTCTAATAAACTCTATCAATGTATCGACACAATGCTAGCATTATAGACTTATCATTGTAAGTGATATAATAGTCCTGTATGTAAATTCTAACTTCTAACTTCTAACTAAACAATATAATCCATATCACATTAGATCATATAATCATATGTATTATATTGGTTGAATGATAAGAAACCTGAATCAGCTTTTGTAGGCTGTTCCGTTGTCGGCAGTTTACAGCGACTGCGATTGCGACTGCGATTTATGGAAGCCAGTGTATCAGCTTCATCATTTAGGCGATCACATTCTTCCTTATTTTCGTCTAGATTGTTATTATCTCTCAATTCAGCTATGGTGTGGCTTCGACGAATCGGAACTGGTGGAATTTTTCTCAATTTGACGAGTGATCGTGATCGTTGATTATTACGATTAGAGGTTCCGTGGCGATCATTAACGGAATTGTTGTAGCTTTGTTCAATATCTGATGAAGGTTCTGGAAGTGACATTTAGATGGATACAATTCGGTTGTTTAGTTTTGATTAAGAAACGAATAATTTGAAGATTTTGATTTCTAGGTTTAATTGATGAAATGTGGTTCTCGATTTTGGGGATGTTTTGAGAAAATGGATTGGGAGAGATTTTCGCGGGAAATGAATAATAAAAATAAAAAATAAAAACAGATTGGGGTTTATTTAAATCTTGTTGTATTATAAAGTAATAAAAATACAAAAATAAAACAAATTGGGGTTTATTTAAATCTTGTTGTATTATAATTGTTTTATAATTGTATTATAAAGTAAAACTTCACCTTAGACTACTTATTAACGTTTATAAGTTATAACGTGTATAATATGATTAAAACATGAATTCATAATGGACACCTTCAAATTTATAATGTTTTTATAGAACTATAATTAATTTCTTGTTTCTCTAACGTCATAAATATAAAACTATAAAACTATAAGAGCTAATCAAATTTATAGGTCGATCTATATTGATGACACGCTAGCAAGATGCGTCACCAACAAATAATCGATGGAAAACCAAGCTGGAAGAAATGGACTTGAATTATCGCAAAACATTGATAATCGTTGACATTGACCAGACACACTCAGAGAGTCCCACTGAATTTTGTATTATACCAGAAGATTAGTTAGATTATAGTTTTATACCACAACATTTCCATTGTCCAATTATTCTTTCACTAGTTATTTTGTCTTGAGTTCATTGTTTTGGTTGACTTAATTCAAGTAAATAGATTTAAAGCATTACTATTACTATTACTAATACTTTTTATAATATATACAAATTACCAAGAATACCCTTGTATATGGATGTGTAAATTGAATGTTTGCTACAACCAGAGTGGCAAAAGTACCTCATATTAATGCTAAGAACCATATGTTTGTACCAAGGCATTGCCTTTATTTGTTAACAGTAGTATTGTATAGTACTACTTTTTATTGGCTCTGTCACATTAATATTTATTTTTGGGGTGAGAATTTAATTGCATTCCACTTCTGACTTTTGAGACAACATACTTGATTGGTAATAATATTTGAGAAAATTATTTACACGGTCTAATTTGATCCTCACTATCTAACGGACAAATTCTACAAAACTCTCCATTTTGATCAAAGATCTCACTTCATCGCATCAACTTGAAGTGAAATGTAGTATAAGAAAATCTTTGTTAGTTCCCTACATGATTATGAGTTGAATGAAGCAGCCCATATGGTTGGCCCTGCCCATTCTGTACCTCTTATAAGATGTTGATTATGTATGATTCTTAGATACGGCAACAGAAAGCATCAAAATGTATCAGTTTTTTTTTTGTCTGCTCACATTCCTAAAAGCCAGACTTTTCACATGAAGTCTGCAAGATATCATTGAGAACCTTAACTTGAATTCAGTTATACTTTAGAATTGTAACATTCCTTTCTATCCAAGTTGATACAAAGTACAAACTAACATATTCACAGTTAACAACGCAACAGACAACCATTCCTTTAATTTGCTTAGCAATTTTTGTTGATTAACTTCACCGCTATGATTTTACACACTGTTACATTGTAGTCCAATATGCACATTTGCCTCTTTCAATCTGTGAAGACAATAGTGACAGCACTTTTAAGATAGCTTTAGTGGTCTGACTTTTCTAGTGCATGAAAGCAGTTCTGAATTCAGTTATTAAGATCAAGTGATGATTATATAGTACCCCACATTATAATTGACATCACTGTGTATCATTAAGGATGCTTAAGAAGAGTCAAACGGGTGACGCTATATTTTTTATGAATCTGAGTTGGCTACTCACTCCCCATAAAGTCTCCTGATAAATGAGTCAATCACATGTTATGCTGACAAACTTCAACTTCGATAGTTGATTTTAATCCAAGTGTAACCATAAAATTGTCCTGTGATACGAGTAAGAGTATGACGTGTTTTTACAGCAAAATATGACATGTTAATAAATAAATGTGCAATGCAGTTTGCTGTTGCCTAGTTAAGCCTGAGAACAGTGTTTAGATTGATTGTGTTTTATGCAACTTTGATCATAATTAATGCAGAATGGGTAAGAAATTACACGAAACAACCGCTTCTTAAAAAGCTAACTTTTCCATTTACCAAATAAGATCTGCTTTCTTCTTGTCTGTTTCCGTTGATTGTACTGATTGACTAAAGTTCTTGAAACATTGATGGTCTCATGAAACATTAGGATATGGGTTCTCACATGGCGTGTTGGCCTTTCGTACCAATTTGAACCATGAAAATATATATCTAATCAAATGAATACGTACATATACAAGTACAGAATGAACCATTTTGATTCCAAACCCCATAGAGCTAGTGGCATTCCAAACTTTGCATATGATATGAAAAACCATGATCCTTAAATATTATAATAGCAACTGTCTTGTCAGCCTTTCAGGTTATTTATCTTGAATACATACACTGTGCCCCTATAAAAAATGAGACGATGATACGGCCCCCTACCCGACCTCCAAAGTTAGTGGCAACCCATGACTCCTATATTACCATGCCAATTGCCAACATTTAGTAAATGAAAATTTTGCAAAAATGATTCTTGGATGACATTTTTGGTTTTGGGATTGAATAATGTGTTGATGAAAGTGGTCCAGGAGTGGGGAACTAGTAACTAAGCACATGGATGATTAGATACGAAAACATACATACAAATGGATAGAAAAGGGTCCAGAAAAGACAGGTCTTAGTAGTACTATGATGACCCTTTTTTATGGTTTTGTTTAAATTGGCAAGACCAACTGGACCAACAACTTTTTTCTTAAGGTTAATGAGGGCTGGATTGGGTTGGTGGGTTTGCATTCGTTTCTATGGAACTTGATCTTAACAGTATCGACCCACCCATTTTTCCTAAGTAAACATCAATTGAAAGTTAAAAGGGTTAATAGACAAATGGGTTACTCTACTTTATAAAAATGTTCAACTAAGTTACTGGACTATTAATTTGTTCTATTGAATTACTAAACTTAATAAAACATGATATGTAGATTACTTAACTTATAAATATTAACACTAAGATCATTTTATTTAACTTTTGAATTCAAGTAAGTTACTTAACTTATAAATATTACAATGCAAAAAAGTATAATTTAGATATGAAAATAGTTTAGTAATCCAATTGAACAAGTTAATAGTACAGTAACTTACTTGAACATTTTGACAAATTACAGTAACATATTTGTCTGTTAACCCAAATTAGAAATATAAATTATTGGTTTGTTAAGATTTTATAAAATATGTGGTGATGAGTATAAATTGTTTAAAAGGAGATGTGTGTGCAATCATGGGTGGTATGTTCTCAGCATAGAAGATTAATGGAAGATGGTCCCTCACAAATTATAATTCCTGACGACCTTTATCTTATTAGACTTCTGTCTTCTGTTCATGGTTCTGTATCATGAGACAGATCCAATTGAAGTTTTTTCTTTAAATATTTGGATAAAAATATTAGTAAGGAAATATAGACAGAGATATGGTTATT
Organism: Gnaphalium uliginosum; assembly: GCA_963930675.1. NCBI lineage: Eukaryota > Viridiplantae > Streptophyta > Magnoliopsida > Asterales > Asteraceae > Gnaphalium > Gnaphalium uliginosum. The sequence goes on along the minus strand of OZ005682.1, from coordinate 1,459,365 downwards.
TTCAGGAAACAGGAAAACAACTCTATTTCTCGATAATATACCAATAGGGGTAAATGTTATATGCAGCAAACTCCAAATAATCTTACCTCCTTAAGTGTTGTTAATTTTACAAGAAGGACCAATTGACGTAGATTGCAAATGAGATAATTAGATTAAGCCTGTTGATTCCTATGAATACCAGAAAAATCTCTTCTAAACACGTTGATTCACAAAAAATGCCGCGGTTAGGTATTATTCACCTCGAATCGTAGAATGAAATTAAGAGAAAATTCGATTTCATAAAATTCAAAAACTCAAAAACTAAATACCCTAATACATAATGGTAGCCTTTATATATAGGCTAAAAATATTAAAAGTACATTAACCTCCAAAATACCAAAAGACAAGAGTTGAAGAATACTAAAAGACTAATTAAACCAACTTATTGAACACACATTAATACTCAAGAAACTCCAACTTCAAAAGTCATGTCCAAATTCAAGAAACTAGTCATTTTGGTGATACGTCCCGTATCACCAATGGTATATAAATGCAAAAGTTTAAATGTTAAAAATGTTAAATATCTAACTGGCCATTGGTCAACAGAATATAACAATTGTGTTGTCAACTTTACCAATGTTATCCAATATATCCTCACCGAATATCAAGTATAAATTAGGATTCAATGAAATATTTTATTAACTAATACTACTTTAAATTCGTCATTTCCTTCTACATTCTATAAAAAGTCACTACTCGTTGAATCATTCCCCCTATGTAAGTGTTTGAAGTTAACTCGTCAAAACTAATAACGACAATTAATTAAGAAATGACTATGAATATTTCAAATAGGGGTGTGCAAAACACGGTTCGAACCGTGAGAACCGACAAACCGTACCGTCCCGAACCGATTATTCATATTATGGTTCGGCTCCCGGTTCTTACTTTTAGCCATTTACAGTTTGCGGTTCGGTTCGGTTCTAAACGGAAAACTGTTGTAAATCGCATGAACCGTAAATAAGAAGGACTTAAGTTACTTAAAAAATTGAAGTTTAAGGTTTGTAGTATAAAATTCAAGTGTACTTGTAGGTATTCATTATGTAACTCATTTGTAATATACAATAATATTGATATTTGTTTTGTTAGATATTTTGACAATCCCAATTTCAACCGTTGTTTCATAATATGTTTTAGTACCGGTGGTCATTTATTGAATGAAACAAGAAGTTCTTTATCTACTGGCATAGTAGAGGCATTAGTTTGCATGCCAGATTAGATTCGCAAAGCTAAGAAAGAAGTCATATCAGATGACCAATTGGATGAGTTTGACACAATTGTGAAAGGTAAATTAATTTTATTACTAGTAGTCTTATATTCAATGATGCAAAAATTATAAGGCATAATATTGGGCCTTATAGAAATCACGTGGAGGTTTGCATCAGAATTTTTCTACACTTTTAGTTATTACAAATTGTTAATCTTCCTTAGTATTGTTGGAATATCTAAACATTTTAGATTGGGAAATCATCACGACTTTTGACGATGTGCTAAATTTGATATTCTTTTTTTAGATATTTACGAGAGGTTCAAGGAAAACAATGTACCTGATGAGACAAATTAGAAGTGAATCGAACATGTGAATGAGATTGGGGAGTCTACGTTGACAATCTTGAAACTTTTTTGTTAGTCTACTTGGTTAAATAATGTTTTAGACCTTTTTTGTCGATTGATGTTTAAGATTTTTATTTGGTTGAATGATGTTTTGAATATTTATTTGGTTGAATCATGTTTTGACTATTTGTTTGGTTGATGGATGTTTTTAATCACTATAATTTGTTTATAAAATGTATTTAACTAATAGAGTAATACAACTTGTTCACGTTTTCTAAAGTAACCAAACGAAAAATATTACAACAAATCGGTTCTTCGGTATATCAAAGAACCGAACCGTGTAAAACCGGAACCGAACTGTACCGAACCGCTTCTCTACGGTACAGTTCTCGGTTCTAATATTTGCAGTTTTGTAGTTCGCAGTTCGATTCGGTTCGGACCGGTTCGATTCGGTTCTAACACTTTGCACAGGCCTAATTTCAAATCAAGGAGATTTGAAGAATAAAAATCCACTTAATTTTCTCTAAAACTTGTAATTAGAGCTTTTAAAGATTTAAAAGGCAATGGACCAAAATAACCAGATGGCTTGGGCCCTAGGTGGCCCACTTACCTGCTTTTGGGGCAAAATTTGTTTTATTTGACGCTTTATGACTAGATTAATATAATTATTACTCGTATGATCTTTAAATCTACAACATTCAACAAGACTAGTCAATATCAAGTTATCAACCCACCTTGGATTTATCCGATCAACCTATATTATTGGATGTTTTAATAATTATCAATAGCAAAAACATCAAATCAAGTCAACATAATGGTCGATTTTACTTACCTATAACTGCTATTTCAAGAATGAAAACAATTAGGAGTACTATGCTAGGATAATTTGTTATAGGGAAATTATTTGTGTTGTTGAATCGTGTGATATTAAGTTATGTTGAGTTAAAATTGAGGGTGAAATCTGTAATATATTAATGGATTTCTTGTAATTTGATTGGTCAACGCACACATACCACTTGTTATGATCGGTTTGATCTAATCAAGACTCACAGCAATGAATGATTATCAAGAAACTGCGAAATAGTACTTGATAATTTAGAAATCAATAATAACAAAGTATTAAATATAAAGAACAATCACAGTATTAATCACAAAAGCTTCAATCTTATTAAATATGAATAAGACGAATACACGACTGTATTAGGGTTTACACTTTGAAGCAAACGTTAACCTACTAGGTTCTAAGGATCTCTGTTTATATGGGATAGAGTCCTTTTACAGAATTGTCCTAAAAAGGTGAAGACAACCTTTTACATGTACGACAAAATCCTAACAACCTGATGAGAGCTAAGCATATTACATAAATAGTACTGATACTGAAAACTATACTAACAATATTAATATTTACATGAACAACACTAACTATGTAAATATACCTAACACTAACTCTGAAGGTTCCCCAGTAGCACTAACTTTTCAGCAGTAGAAACGGTGCTCTGGCAGTAAAAACTCTCAGCAGTAGTAATTTCAATAAACAACATTAACCTTGACAACAGTTGTAACCACCAGCAGAAACTTATACTAACAGTATAAACATGATGAATAGCAGAAACTTCATAAGCAGTAGAAACTTAAACTGACAGTAGTATTTGAAGCAGTTGTAATCTAACCAACAATAGTAAACACTTGATGATCTCCATATCTAACAAATAGTTTTTGTTGTCAACAACACACATGATTTTCCCATTCTTATATGTGAAGAAAAAAAACATAACAATTGTATGTTTTTATGATTATGTTTTGTCATTACCTTAAAAAATGTAACCTCCTGCACCTTGAACACTTTGGTGATGGATGGATGATACTTATTTGCGAGAGTAAATTACATAAATGGTCCTTATGGTTTATATCGATTTATAAAAATCATCTTTATACTTTTTTCACCTTTACAATCCAATAAGTTTATGTTTTACTCGAAAATGATTTATCCTCCACCTAAAATGACTAAAGTACTATTTTTGTCTTGTTATTTTTATATAGAGATCTAAACGGGCTAAAGGTACTGTAGTCAATTTAGATGGACGAGAGACAAATTTTAAACAAAATGTAAACTTATTGAATTGAAAAATTAAAAAAATAAAATATAGAAACGGTTTTTGTAAATGAGCAAAAATCACGTAGAATATTTATGAAATTTACTCTAAAAAAAAAAAAAAAAAAAAAGAAATATATTGAAAGGCGTGTGACTAAAAAGATGTGCAATGATTTAAACGATTGATTACAACTTTCACTATAATAAAGTGCAATGGCTTTGCTTATTATCTTGAAAATAGTTTGTATCCATTAGACTAAAGTTTGTATTTTTTATTTACTCATCCTTAAATCATCATTGCCTACCATTAGTTTAATGTTTACCTAGTTTTAAAACCAACCAAAACGTAACAAAGAAAACATCATTTCACCCGCTTTATCTTTCTTTGTCAAATTATGAACGAAATATAATTTGAGCTATATTAATGTTCATTTATTTATCACTTTTTTCCATTAAAAGAAAAAAGAAAAATAAAATTACTCTGATACGGTAGTTAAGTTATTCATTTTTAAGATTAAAAATACAATTAATATTTAAAATAATCTTATTTAGAGTGTGTTTGTCACCTCTATTTTTGAGGCTTCTAAAAGCTTGAAAATACAAATTTAGTGATAAATATAATTTGAGTTTCTAGTTTTTAGAAGCTCACGCTCTTAAAAAAATTAATAATTATTTGGCAAATCAAATTTAGTAGAGCTTCTACTAAAAATAAGTCTCTGGAAGCCTCTAAAATAGAAACTACTTTGAGTGGTTTATAGAAGCCCCTAAAGACTTCCCCAGCTCCAGCCACAAGACCCAGCCACTAGTTTCAGCTCTAACCACAAGCTTTAGCTCCAGCTAGTTGTTACCAAACACACCCTTAATCTCGACTTTTTAGTCATGGTGTATGTTTACAATTATGGAAGCATCAAATTTGGTGGAAAGTGATAAATATAACATGAATTTTAATTTATACAATAAAAATGTGCATACAATTGTTGTACTGTATGCATCGTGTAAAATTTTGTTGTATGAATCAAATTCCATGTTGTATTTATCACTACTTAATTTTGATTAAACCTTAGTTTTGATTTGTTTAGTAATGGTAATTATAAATAGAAAATGTCTTACACCCAACAGAAAAAACTCTAAATTGCAAATAACACTTTTGAGGTATCATGACGTCCTATATGTTTACCAAAATTTAATCAACAAAGTAATTAGTACCGATAAAAAAGAATATTCAAATAAAGTTGTGTTCCCTTTTAGCTGTTTCCCTCATACAAAAATAAAAATAATTTAATCCAAAAGATTGTTCTTTATCTAAATAATAACGGCAAAGAAACCTCGTTCAATTTAAATTTTAGACTTTAGTTCATATAGAGTTATAGATTTTATGCAATAGTCGTAACAAAATCGCAAATCTAGCATAATCGTAAGTTTTGTTTAAACAAATTAGTGTCTTAATTAGAAAACGAAAAAACTTATGATTTGTGTTTCTTGCATATTTATATTTCTAAAAATAAATTTTGTTAATTTCAACTATAAATATTTGGCAGTGGCTTCACCACTAATCCATAGAATTAACGAAAAACGTCCCCTCCATATAATTACATAAATCGGAGAAATTTCCTTCGCCGATATACTAGCTTGATAAATTGTTTCACTTTGTCCCCACATATCATACGGCGGGAAACACAAATACTAACAGAAACGGTACACAAATTACGAACCACTTTAGTGCTACTAAATAAATTACTTCATTAATAATATATTAATGATCATAACAAATAAACACATAAATTAGAAAGAAAAAAAAAATACAAAAAGTCTAAACAGCCCCCAACACACCATTCTCAGCCAAACAAAACATCGTCCTTCTCATTCAACTAAATATCAAATTATCAATCAAGGGCATTAGGGCCAGTACAGTAATTTAACACATGATTCCAAACCCACTGTACCAAAAATCTCCGTCGGATGCCATGCATGTTATACGTGGCACCATCTCGATCGTTCAACATTTGTCCTGTATAAGACCCACCACCACCCGTCCCATAAATCCCTTCACACAAATCCGCAATTTCAACCGGAAAACTCGGGTCTTGACCAGCATACCAAGCGTTGACTAACGGATTTGAAGCAATCTCCGCTATCTCATGAGCTATTACACTAATCATCCCGTCAATTCCCACTTCACCGTTAGGCGATTTTAACGGTTTTAACCCGGGTATAAAATCGGGTACAGCAAAAGGGTACGCACATGTACCCGGACATAATTTTGCGGAATTACCCACCCACGCGTACGGCAAGGTGTACCCTACAATAGACGGGTACGTAAAATAGTGGAATCCACAAACGTTTTGACAGAAATCCTGAACGTACACGTCAGCAGAGGTTAGTAACAGGTAGACACCACCTTTTGGATGTATTGGTAAAGGTTTTGTTTTGGCTGTCACCGCGGATTTTATCACAGACTGTATCGATAGCCGAGTTAGGGTTTTACCGTGAGATAAATACCGGTCGTTTTTTTCTTTACCAAGTTTCACGGTTCGGGTTATGTTTGACCCGGTTTGGTCGGTGTACAGCTGGACCGTTTTCCACCAGCCGGAAACTGACGGTCTCCGGTCGAGAATCCGACGGCCGGAACCGGAGCTGGAGATTGAGTTGATGAATTCACGGATGATGTGTTTTTGAGAAGTAGGCCAGGTTCCGTACCAGATAATGTGTATGGTAATGTTGGCGGTGAGAACTGGACCCATGTGGTATTTTAGTTTAACGAAGTCTGATGAGCCTTCGTATTTTTTGTTGCTGCCGAATTGGAGCTCGGTGATGTTGGTTTTTTGGGTGGGCCATGGGCGGTATGCGGTGGTGAGATTGATGGATAAGAAGAGTAGGGTGGTGAATGTGAGGAACGGCGGCGGCGGCGGTGCCGCTGATCGGCGGTCGTGCATTTTAGTAGAGTGGTTGGTGAAAGTGGTACTATGAGAGTGAGATGGTTGTGTAATTGTGTTTGTCTGTGTGTATATATACAAAATTATTTGAAGTTTTTGTACTTCAATTGGGAAGATTTATTTGTCGAACAGAAATAAAAATAAAAATAAAAATGGGAAGGTTAGAAGTTCTACATTACTACCCTCTAGTTTTGCGTGTTATGAAATATTTGTTTAGTTGGTTACAACCAGGGGTGTTGCAAGTTAGATATCTGTAAATTTGAATATTAGAATTTCGGATATTCGAAATTTTGAATAGTGGATATTACCATTCGAAATTCGAATCCTTTCAAAATGTAATATTATTATTTAACAAAAATTTAAGTTATTGAGTTCGTATATTGAAAATATAAAATATTAAAACATATACTATCATTTAATAATTCAACAACTATAATCTATTTATCATTTATATCTTTCATAATATTAGAAAAAAAATCTAATTTTTCTGATATTGGATATCCGAACTATCCGAATCCGAAAATTTGGATGTTCGAAATTCGAGTATCTGAATTTTTGGATATTTTTGGATCGGAATTTGAAATATTCTGATTACGAGTTTGGATACGGATAATTTTGAACACCGCTATTTAAAACTGTTTAAACAAAAATAGAAGTGCAAAACTATTATGTTTTTCAGTCTACTTTGATGTGAAAATCAAAATGACTGGAAGTTTGTTAGGATATTGAATAGGATTTGGGTTTGGGAATATGAAGAAATGATCCCTTCATTATAGCATAAAGATTTCTTGATTGATTAGTTGATTAATGTTTTATTTGTTTTCTAAAACACTAAACATTCACATTCTAAAAATCACCCATTATATATAATCCTATATATTAGCACATACGATTATATCTAAAATAAAACCATTATTTTCAATTTGTCTTACTCTCGTACCACAATAAAGTTTTATATAATTATTTACAAAATTATATAAGAATACGTGTCTCTCATGTTTCTTTAATTACAGATTACGAGATGTACTTCTTTCATGTTGATCGTAGAAACCCGTCGTTAGAAGCCTACAAAAGGGTCAGTTTACTTTTTTACATGTCTCATATAAAACTTTAACATATAAACTTTTATTTTTGTGTGATCCTCATGCCACTATCATAAGACCTACAGTCGAGTTTATAGATATGTATTACGGACTACAAATTATTCTTGGATCAGCATTAGTAACTTAATGTAGCTTATAGAGTTATAGTCTTAATGGTAATACATATTATAAATAAACACACTTTTTAAACGATAAATAAATAAATATAAGCACCTAAAAGTATTCGGTATTCATTCGATTCCAAACAACAGCTAAATATCTCAAAAACAAGTTGAATTGAAGTAGTATCGAGGGACCATCGAAGGTCTTGGCGCAACGACCAGGGGCCCAGCTGGGGGTCCAAAATCATTGAATTTACGTTGTTCTTATTATACGTACGTGTCATCTAAATTCCAATTTCTAGCATGTAATCCTCTAACAAAAAAATACAATTGCATCATCTCACCTTTCATATGTCCTAAAAATGAGTAATATTTATTTATCTTTATATTCAAATTTGTGGTATTTATTTTATTTATTAGTTTGGAAACATAGTTTTAGCAAAATGAATATATGATTATTTCTAAAATTTATATTATAATGGTTATATGCATTATTTTATAATTACACGACACGCAAAAAATGGTAATTTGAAGGGTAACCCTAATCTCCGTGTCATATTTTAATAGTATGTACACGTCTGCAAATCACATGTCCACAAATTATCCACATGTGAGGTAAGGATTCAAACTTCCGACATGTTAATTACACGTGTGATGCCTAGACTTGGGAATACGAAGTTTGTAAAGTATAATTTTCTACCATTCAGTAGTTGTATAGTTGCCTTTTATAAGGTAAAACCCTTATATTTATGATTTCTTAGATGTACAACATACTAGTGATCGAGACCACTACAACTACGAGTCCAAATGTCCAATCAAACAGTAAATTAAAGCAAAGTAAAACTTTTCTTAATAGAAATTATCAAATCAATATGTATATCGCCAATAATTCTACTACGTATGATCCTAGCTCTTATTAATCCTTATGTTTTGTGTACTTAAAACATATGTAAATCTTAAGTACTGTTTTCCATTTTCCGTAAGAAGGTTTAAATTATATAATAAATGTGAACGCTAAATTTTTCATATCTAGGGCCTACAATTATTATTATATAGACATAAAAAATTAAATCGATGTCGTCAATATTGGTACGTACGTCTATTGAATAAAAGTTGTCACAAATTTATGAGATTTGATGCCAGAAAGAGTCCTTTCCAAACTAATGTTTCCAAGGAGGAGTAAAAAAAGGTAAAAAGTTGCTCGTATTACTGTATTTCAAAATGAATAGTTTACGGGTATGTTTGGCATAAGCATTTTAAAATTCTTTTCAGAATTGAGCTTCTAATTTTCACAATCTCAATTCCTTTATCCCGTTTGACAACAAAACTAAAATAGATATTATTAAAAAAAATCCCCCAGAATCTCTTTTCGAAGAATCTTTTTGAAGTAGCTTAAAAAAATCTCCAACTCCAACCATAGTCTCCAGCTTCATTTATAATTTACAGCTCCAACTAGTTGTTACCAAACATACCCTACGAGTAATAAACAAGTCATTTTAAAAAATTTTTAGCTTTTATTCTTTGTTTATAAAAATGACGATAAGATATTTTACTGTAACTTTGATCAATAACTTTTATAACACGGGGAATGTCTTTGCTCTTCTTGATTAGTCGTCAGCTATTCGATTTATATATGAAGTCAAACGTTTCAGTAATTTAAGAAGATCAAATATAGTACAAATGCTCCCATTACCACTTCTTTTTGTTTTTTTTTTCAAGGTAAAAGGGCGCCCGACCAATTAGAAACAAAAATAATGAATCATTTTCTTGTATCTGAGAAGACTTTCCAGCTTAATAGGAAGGAAGCTTAATCGAAATGAAGCAGAAGTTTTCTTCTATGATTGGGAGTTCCTATCGTAATGCATGACTACCTAACAGGGGGCATGAAACGTATGCTTGCATATTCGTCCATAGGTCAAATCGGATATGTAATTATTGGAATAATTAAAAGTAAACAGAAATTTTTGTTCCATCAAAATTTTGATAACACGACATAGTAAATAAAATAAAACGTTTGGTGATATTTAGAGTATTTGGAGACAGGAATTATAAGCGCAATCACGGAAAAGACTCCTCCCTTTAAATAAACAAACATATAAAAAATTGGTAACATTAATAACCAATGACTTTTCTAAAATGATTGACAAAAATGTATCTATCATAATAACGATTGACTTTTGGTGCCAAAACTCAACACAAAATGCAACGATATGACCAAATGTATTCAGTACGGGATATTTTTATTTCACTCACTTTTTATCAAGGTTCTCAGGATCGGGATCCCACGTAGGATCGTTTTCATCTTTGCAAGATCGAGATCGTAAGATAGAATCGGGATCGTAAAATCCTATCAATATATCATTATTTATCTAAAGATATTCAACTTCATATAGAAAACAAACAATTAGAGAAATTAACGTAACATTCAGACTTTTATGTTACAAAAATGATGCAATTTGTCAACACATTTTAGTAGGATGATAAACATACTAAAACAAAAGATAGTAACAATGTAGCATAGTACAATTACACCACTAGTCATAATAATTTTAAGAGTATACGAGCCTACAAATAAAAATTAATAATCTAAGATATCAATTGGAACTTCAACCATCGATTTTTGGAATTTTAGACTTTTTTTTAAGGTGATAACTAATAGATTGAATTTCAAAATAAAGGCATGTGGTAATTTTTGAGCTAAGATTGAGCTTTGAACTATCGCTATGAGCCATATAAAGATTTAGTCAATTGTAAAAATAAAAAACATAAAAAAAAAAAGTTAGTCCATTTGTAGGATCGGATCGTTCACCGATCTTACGATCTTACGTGGGATCATACGATCCTACTACGATCTTACCTCCTTAGCGATCCTACTCCGATTCTGCACTTTTTCGCTTGGTAGGATCGTGCGATCCTATGAACAAGATCGCGATCTTAACAACCTTGCTTCTTATAGTTACATTTTTAAATGACCTTTTTTGTTAGAGATATGCTTCATATTTAGAAAAAATACAATGTGACAATAAAATTAACTTTATTCAACATAAAAGTATTTTTTAGACTCCTCCCAACCGTGACAGAAATCGACGGGCCACGTCAGCGCCACGTCAGTTTTTTTCAAAACCGACTGAAACAGACGGACCTCTACCATCAGTAGCACCGTCACTTTAATTTTTGGGTCTCACATTTACCAATTTACCTTTATTTATATATACGCACGCGAAAAAAGAAAAAGAACTGACCGAGCGTCGGTTAAGCGACGGCCCAAACCGACGAACCGAACTGACGGGCTTGTACCATCGGTGTCGGTTCCGTCGGTTAGAACCGATAGACAAGCAACACACCCGTTGGGAAGGGTCTTAGACCACTCCCATCCGTGACGAAAATTGACAGAAACCGACGTGCCACATCAGCGCCACGTCAGCTTTTTCAGAAACTGACAGACCCCTGCCATCAGTGGTCCGTCACTTTTTTTCAGGGACCCACACACTATTTAATTAATATATTAATTACACAATAATAAAAATAAAATACAATTAATTAAAAGAAAAATATTACAATTAAAAAAAACATTACATTTATTGGAACGAAAAAACATTTTACACTAATTAACGAGTACGAAAATTTGGTGGGAGTTGCGAAATGTGTTCGATTAGAGCATTGCGAAGTTGATGATGAATCTCCCGATCGCGTAATTCCTTGTCCATACGCAATTGAGTTTCAACTCGTTGTTGCCACGAACGTCTTGGTGGAACCGTCGGATATTCCTCCTCTAGTTGACACATATTTCGTTTGTTGTCCTCGATTATCATGTTGTGTAGAACTACACAAGTATACATCATTCTTTTAATTTTGTTGGTGTTATATGGTTATGTCGGGTTCTTGATGATTTGCCAACGGCCCTGAAGCACACCAAATCCTCGTTCCACATTTTTCCTTGCAGATTCTTGATATCTCTTGAAACGCATTTCTTGTTGTGTTAGTGGATGCTTAAGCGACTTTACAATAGTAGACCATTCCGGATAAATTCCGTCGTCTAAATAATAACCTTTGGTGAATTGTTGGGCGGCAATCGTGAAGTTTACTTGGGGAGCTCTATCTTGTAGTAAATCGGTGAACAAATCCGATTGATTAAGGACGTTGATGTCGTTGCTCGAACCCGCTGGACCAAAGAAAGCGTGCCAAATCCACAAATCGTAAGAGGCAACTGCTTCGAGCATGATCGTTGGAATACCTTGATCACCTCTAGTGTATTGACCTTGCCATGCTACTGGACAGTTTTTCCAAGGCCAATGCATACAATCGATGCTTCCGAGCATACCCGGAAAACCATGCAACTCAGCATGACGCTGATGTAAAGTTTGTACGTCTTGTAGTGTTGGTTTTCTTAAATATTCGGTTGAATATAGATGAAAAACACATTTACAAAAGTTATCCAAACACAAATATGATGTTTGTTCACCCATATGTAAATATTCATCAAACGCATCGGCTGCACAACCGTACGCCAATTAGCGTACAGCAGAAGTGCATTTTTGCCAGACGTTAAAACCAAGTCTACCGGTTGCGTCTCTCCGTTGATGGAAATATGTAAAGTATTCAGGTACCGGAGTCTGAGAATACGATATAATACCTTGACATATACGGAGAAATAATGGCTTGCTCATCCGATAACGTCGTCGAAATATATCCCCCGGATACGTTGGGTGTTCCGCAAAGTAGTCGACAAACAAACGCTCGCCCATTGCTTCACGATTTCTATTAAAGTATCGTCGTGATGCTCTTGGTATCGGGATCGGAACTTCGTCTTCTTCTTCAGATTCAGAAGAGATCGAATTAATCATATCGATCGAAGCTTGGGGATCGAAAACCGCCGTTAATTGTTGCAAATCATCAAGATCGGAATCGGATGACATATTGGAATTATATAGTGTGAATTGTAGTGTGAAATCTTTGGAATTATAGTGTGAATTGTTTGGAAATAGGAGTGTGTATTTATAGAATGTTAAAATAAATAAATAAATAAAAAACGGCTACTTTTTTACCGTAATTTTTTTTTGTTTTAAACGGTAACAAACCAGAGCCTGGCCCACAAACACACGCGGCGAACAAAAGCGACGGACTTCGGAATACCGAAGGAAAAAACCGACGGCCCGTGCCATCGGTGTCGATTCCGTCAGTTTTTTCCGACGAGAAACCGACGAGGCCGATTGGAGAGTTCTTAGTACTACATTGCTCATGGACAACTTTGTATGATCGAATGAAACTTGGACAATATTTTAAGTTACCAAATCACCCTTCAAGTATTGTGTAAGTTTCAATTATATCAATAAAGTTCCCCCATCTCTACAAAAAAAAAAACTTGATACTTTAAAAAAGCGCAATAATACTGAGAAGAAAGAAAAATAATTTAATTTAGTCACGCGCTGTACTTCTAAATATGTTGATTGGTGAGACATATTTGCCCATTGGGGTCCATTAAGAGAAAATGGACTACAAACTCTGCACAGGTTAAGGCGCGTGTGTACCACCTTCCAAACACCAAGAAGTAGGTAATCTTGGGGACCCAATTACCTTTTCCGTAGGAAGAATTATTTTCAACAAGGACAGTCCCAAATGGCCTCACCTTTTCAGTGTCTTCTCGAGTTTAATTTAAGGAAGATAAGAAAAGAAGATAACGAAAATAAGTGAAAATGTGTGTTCTTAAGTTTACGAAAGGGAGAAAGAAAAGGAAGATATGGAATTTTGACATTAGGCTGATTTTGACCCGTTTCGTTTATGATACTTTAGTTTTACTCATTTAACGCATAAGAGGTAAGACATTACATAATCAACATATTTGTAAGTAAACGGGTTGAAATTGCCACGTTTAATCTTGGACACGTTGCCACAAGATTTATTAATATCTAATAAGTGCCTTATTTTGTTTGTGGTAATGGAAAATTGAATGCCAGTAATTAATCACTTTAACGGAACCTAGTATAGAAACTGATCAGTTTAAGTGCCTTATTTCAGCTACTAGTTGTAACTCGTTTATGAAAGTGTTTCAAGGTTTTGTTGTAAGATCTTGTGGTTACATGCTTTCTGGAACAGACATGCATTCCTCAATGGACAATTTCTGTCGATAATTGAATTTGTAACTTCACTAGTACGTATGATCTCTCTTCTTCCTAGCCATCAGTGATTGTGACTATGGGGTAACATATTTTTCTTTTCCAAAACTCGTATTCATTCTTTTCATTCCAGGATTTTCCATATCTCCTTCCAACTTACGCTTATTACTACCACTCTCGCCATCATCACCAGCCTCACTGCCACCTAAATATTCTGACTCAATCCTATGTTCTTCTTCAGAGGTCTGAGGACCATACGTTGGTGTATTATGAAAAGAACCACACTAGATGGGCTTCTTTTTCTTTTCTTTTTTTGGTCTAAAAGTTTGAATGAATATGAACCTCAAACTAATACTCGATCATTTTTGAAAATTACATACGGATGAAATGTTTGAGACAGTTTAAAAGATCATGAAATGCGGGATGATATTCTAGTACCAAATACGAAAACTGGTCTTTCATTGGCCCCAAAGATAAAAGTGGGTAAAAAAGCCAAACCTCACTAATATCGACTCATCATGATGTTTATGTGCCTGAATGATGGGTGTAATCTGCATTTATTGCAACAAGAGTTTCATTACAAATGAACTCACCAATCTCATTCACACTGGTAACTCAAGTTTCATTACATACATTCACATTGGCAAGATAGTGCACTAAAGTGTGCAAAGCTTCATAGAAACAGACAGAACCAAGCTCAGAGCAGACCACAACCAGCTATATTTGTGAAGCTGGTTCTAACCTTAATAAAATGGTCATGGTTCATAATGTTTTCAAAATTAAACTGTAACAACCAGCTTTTGATCGTTTAGTTTTGGATTCGAATTCTTGAGATTTCTCAAATCCTGTCAACTCTTGGTTTAGTCCAGTCTGGTTTCAACATGATAGAAATCACAGCGGACATACGTCCAAGTATATATACGATTCGTCACCTGATTAACATCATCTCTTTCATCCCGTATGGGCATTTTTTTAATAGTTTAAACCATGCAATAGCATTATATTGATTCTTGATAATAGGTTAAAACTTGATTTTCTTAAAACAAAACTAAAGGATTTAAACCTTTCTTGTCGTGTTAGCCTCGGTAAGTGGAGGTAAAAAGAGAGCAATATTTTTACATGAGATAAGCACTAAAAATACGGCAATAAGCCTTCTATGACTCGTGAAAATTTCAACATTGATCCCATTCCCTTGATTTTCTTGAAACAAAGACACTAATCCAACCGTGTTACATTCAGAGTTAAATGAAAGATTAAGCTATTCACAAACACTCAAAATACGGCGATAACCCTTCCATGATTTGGTACCAAACAAGTACAAACTGTTTATGGAAACTAGCAAACACGATACTCAAATCAAAAGATAGAACATTACCATGTGAAAAAGACTGCTTAAAAGGGAGAAACCTGAGAGGAGGTTAATATATCAGTGCACTTCCAGTCAGATCAAAACATCCTGCAAACCAATTTGATTATCATGGTCAATTAACTCTTATTGGCAGCAGAAAAAAAGAAAAAATTCATGTATAAATAACAACGCAACCACGATTTCTTAATCAAGCATTTCTAGGTTTTGAGTTATTATGTAGTAGATTTTAACCTAAATTACCCTAACATGCTAGCCTACTGCTGATCCTCTTAGCCAACACCAAACAGTTCCTTCCAAGTTGGGTGTGTCCCATATACGTACTCCAACTTGCAGGGGTGTAGGAGGTTATACATATTGCGACACATCAGCACTAGGTAAAGAAGTTAGCAACTTAGGGTTGTTTGTTATAAAACTTGTTCTCTATTTCCCCCTTTGTTTTCTCTTTAGTAGATAACACCACTAACAATTGCAATCAATGAGATCAAAAGGTGTGATTGGTTGAAGGTATTGGACTAGAAGGAATGGGAAAGATAATAAATACAATTCTTTCTGCATATTCTCTAAAACAGATTTCAAGTCTATCCATGAAAACCGGTTTTCATTAAAATTTGACTAAATTTGCATAATTCAATGTGTTGTTGTATGGTTCAAGACAAATATAAGTATCACACCAATTTGACTAACAAGAACCTAGCAATTGGAAGTACTTCGAAAAACGGTATTGCCTTGCCATCTAGACAGCAAACGGTTATACACTTGTTAGCTTTATGAGGTCTACAAATAATTTGAAAGCCAAAAATGCAATGGTTTCAACAATTATGCTAGTGTGCTAAGTGCCTACGTGGTGATTTATCAATACTTTCATACTATGAATTGCATCATACATTCATACTATATCCATGATTTGTTACATTTTAAAGACAACTTGATCCAACAAAAAATCAATACATCTGCCCACATTGTCATTATACTATTTCAACAAGCAAAAAAAGTTTGATATATATATACATACATATAACATATCTAATAAAAACTCACATATCACTATTAGTAAATATTCTAATTCAACAATTTGACACCTAAACAAAGCATATAACCTAATAAGTTTACAGATAGAAATGCAAGTTTCGTAAGTATTTCAGCTCAAATAAGTTTACATGTCAACACTCAACACTACTGGATACTTAATAATTAGGTTAATAAACAACACAAATATAAACATAACATTTTACAAAAATAACTTCAAACAAATAAACTTACAAAAATCATTTAGCAACCATTCGAGCAATGAAGTCTTCATACTTAATTTTGCCATCGGATCCAACATCAACTTCTCGAATCCACTCATCAAACTCAGCCGGTTCAAGTTTCTCACCGATACTCGTCAATATATGTTTTAGATCCGAAACGACGACGTATCCAGTTCCATCTTTATCTATCACTTTAAACGCATCTCTTAATTGCCGATCGAACGGTTCAGGTTTCAAATGTTTCGACATTAAATCAATAAATCGATTAAAATCGAACGGTGAATTAAGTTTTTCTTCAGCTATTATTGTTTTTAATTGAGCTTGTGTAGGGTTTCCACCGAGCGATCTCATCAGGATTCCGAGCTCCGACGGCGCTATTTTGCCGTCGCCGTCAGTGTCGAAAAGCGTGAACGCTTCTTTCATTGAAGAAACTTGATCGTCACTTAGATCTTTTCCCATTTTTTGTTCTTCTTGTTGTTCAACTGATTGTTTTTTTCTTTTTATGAAAGTTGTGAAATGTTTGTGTTTTGGATTTTGATTTATTGCCAGTGGTTTGTGGACAGGTGTAAGTTGAAGTTTGCTTAGAGCTTAAACTTTGGGCCATTTAGAACATGTTATACATCCCAAGAAAAATTGTATAAATGGGCCGAATGAGATGTTAAAATGTTGGGCTGTTTAGATCGTGATTCTTTTGTTGTTGATTTTAGAAAGTTGGTTTTAGTTGCAAATAATTGAAGTGCCATATTAGTTCGTGTTGTGGAATTACTCCATTTCTTTACTGTAAAAAAAAAAAAAAGGTTGTTCGAAAGTGTATGAAAACATTTAAAGTTTGTGCGCGTGTTCTTGTCCATTTTCATAATTTGGTGGCAACCTAGAATCTACATTGTACGTTTTCATAATTTGGTAGGCGTTCCATTGAGTATTTTTGATGTATCGTCAATAAGTTTCGAACCTTAAGCGATCATGTCTTTGTTCACTTTTTTCGCTCAAACAAAATAAGTATATGTTTAACTCGATCGTACTTAATATAGATTGCTAGTATAGATTGCTCTATGGTAGTTAATATGATGACTCTAAAACTTTACTTGTTTAAATAAACTTTTGATGGCTATCTCAAAATATTATGTCCACCTTTATCAAATCTTTTTATAATGTGTTTTCAATGTGGGGTTCATCTTGAGAGTCAGAGCATATATTGATTATCTATTAAATTTAAAGTGAAAAATATTGTAGTAAATAAAAGTGAAAAAGCAGGAGGATAATGGGTTACTTTTGCAGTATCATCTTTTGTGTTCTTGTGTGATGCCCACTCATGCTTTACCAAAGCTTTTACGATTCCTTTTCATTTACACAGATGCCATTTGGTGGCCACTGCCCAGCATATATGCATCATCAATTCAATTCATCATATATTGTTAACTATACCCACATATCTACTTTGTACACTATTTGAGAAATATAACATAACTTTATTTACAAATAGTAACCATTATAAAAGTTGATTATAAACGCAAAGAAAAACATTTTTCATTTCAGTTAGAGAAAATAATTTGTGCAGTTAACAACAACTAAGTTAATAACCTAAATGTTTATTTATAAGAAAGTCGAAGGATAAAAATTATAAAGTAGAATGGGATGTGATTAGTTAATAGCACCTGATAACACCTATGTGTTTTCTAGTTAAGGTGTGTTTCGCAAAATTAATTGGTAGCGGAAGTTGGAAGCTTATAGCTGGAGCTTATATTTGAAGCTATAAGCTGGAACTTGTGTGTTTATAAGTGTTTGTTAATTAGCTGGAGCTTATTGATGTTAATTGACAAAAAAATATGCAATAAATAATGATATAATGGGTATTAATGTAATTTTACCTCTCATAAGCTTGAAGCTTATTTCTATAAACTACTTCAAATAGTTTCTTTTTTCAGTAACCTCTTAAATTTTATCTACCAAACAATGCTATAAGTTTTAGCTTATGAAATAAAAAAAATAAAAAATTAAGCTCTCCTTATAAGTTTGCGTGTCAAACACACATTTAATAGGAAAACTATTTAAATGAAGCCGTTTTGTTCTTCTTAAAAAGTAAAATTGATAACGTCTATTCTTCCTTGACTTCACGCTATACTACACTTCCCACTCATAAGTTTTAAAGTCTTTCGAGTTATATTAAGTTCCTATTAACAATTCAATAGATAAGTGGTGCCACCATAAGTTAGCAAAAGGCGATGGGGACCTAAATATTTTGTAGTTTTATGAACTTTTTTGTCATCATTTATAACTTTTGATTCACATTTTCACGATATCATGATTCAAAAGTTTGCAACTTTTTATAGGGTTTATTATTCGGTTATGTATTAAATTTATTATTGTATGAGACATATTTTCATTTGTTCTATTGTATGCATTGAACATGTTAATATTGTCTATTGTATGTAAATTTTTCTTTTTGGATACGCCCAAAAAATAAAAAATTTCTATTTTAACTTACCCAAAAAAGAATATTTACATACAACATAAGTTTTTAAAGTTCGACTTATACAATAATAAAAAGGTATAAAGTTTAATACATAACGAAATAATAAACCCATTTTAATATGCTCTATAAGAGATTGAGGCTAAAAGAATGCACTTAACCCATCTTCTTGTTTATTCTATAGTAATAAGACGTTTGTAGACTTGATATAATTTTTTTCTATTTTTTTTTAAAGGCAACAAGTTATATAAATAAAAACTAACAAGATCATAGAGATTATACGATGACTCCGACAAAACCAACCTTAAAGAACAAACGACCCAACTCCGAAACTTAATTCCAAACGACCCTACCAATTGCATCAACAAATGACAGATCCGACAATCCAAGGTCGTTTAACAAGGGAAAAAACTATACTTAGTTTTTATAATTGGCAAGGAAAAAATAAGAATGGAAAATAGTAGAGAAATAAAAGGTACTTTAAACTTTCAAATGTTTTGTTCAACAGCACCTTTTAGGTAGTCTTCTTATAATTATACATCATTTTTTTGTAACATTAGATCCCTTATCTTATATTTTTAAGTAAATAAATTATTAGATTATTATTATTATTATTATTATTATTATTATTATTATTATTATTATTATTATTATTATTATTATTATTATTATTATTATTCATACCTCAAAAGAGCGCGCATTATGATGAAGTTATTATTCACAAACAGATCAATAAAGACAAAATTATGTTTTAGTTATTAGACGTACGTGCCTAAAAAGCAACAATCTTTAAACAATTCGCAACAAAACTTCTCTTTTTTCTTGGATTAAGTTTTTAATTATATTTAATTCTGATTAACGTGTAAAGCGGATAGAGATTCCGTTGATTTGCTTGACTACATTTGAGCATCGTGACACTTCGAATAAAATTGAATTATTCAATTGGATAATTCGGATCGTACTATATAATTTAAATAATTAACTTTTGGATTGGTTCGGATCAGAATCAAACTTATTATTTCGGATTACGGATTGGTTTTGGTTTGTAAACTACAATCCGGATTATCAAAAAAACCAAATAAGAAATAAATATTAATTTTTCAAACATTTCATATATATATATATATATATATGTATATATATATATATATATATATATGTGTGTGTGTGTGTATATATATAGGGGAAGAATCAAGAGGAGAGCTCTAAATTTGAAGAAATGAGGGAAGCAAACCTTAACCACACATTTCCTTGTATCTTCTCCAACTCATATACAATACCCATTTCATCAATTTTTGTTTAAAATTAAAAATTAAAGCATGTAAATCAATCAAAACATTATAAATTTCAAATTCATCAAAGACATTCATACATATCTTCAATTCGTCATAATTCATATTAATCAAATATTAACAATTTTTGTATAACTTTTGGGTTTTTCTAAAAATTTTGATTCACCAATGAATACAATAAAATTAAACGAATTTCAACATACAAAACTTATAAATAAGTAATTAATTTAATTATAGTCGCCATTAACCATCGAATTTTACAAAAAAAAATAATTAGAACATTAACATTCATTTGGAATGAATGTTGATCAAAATTACAATTAATATTCATAAACAATAATTTATGATGAATATTAACTTATATATGTTTTTATACATTGTTGAACGAGATAACTTAACATTCATCGGTGTATAATACTGTATATGAGTTAACATTCATCGTAAAAAAATGTTTAAAAATATTAAGTTGCAATTTTGATTAACATTCTTTCCAAATGAATATTAATATTATGAAATTTTTTTGAGTTATTTACAATTTTGCCACCGCGTTGACTTTTGAGTTGACCAGAATGTATGGCTAGGAATAGATTATCTTCTTCCCCCATTTTTTTACTTTACTCTTGATCCCCACCCTAAATATATATATGTGTATATATATATATATACACACACACACACACACGAAGATACATAATAGTTTAGTAAATTATTAATATTATATGAATATCTAAATATATACTAGTATATAATAGTTGATGCTAAAGATAATATTAATTTTTGTAAATGTGATGAATAATTTCACAAACACTATAATATATAGTGAAGACGATATTGATTTGAACTTGTACAAATCAAACTTAGTATCATCAATTTTGTATATTTTTGTTATAATATCTGACATACTTTTAGCGTACATATTTGTGAATATGTTTGGATATCCAAAAACCAAACCGATCCATCCAAATAATAATTCGGATGGATTGGTTCGATTTTTAAATTTGTTTTGGACGAATTAGATTCATATTTTTGAAACCATAATCCATTTGAATTCATGTATATGGATCGGTTTTAAACCGATCCATCAATTGAAACACCGTAGCCATATGCCCATATGCATAGACATGTTAATTAGTCTAACTATTATCTTCCTTAAAATTGCAAAAACCCAACAAAATATATACAACTATAGTTTTGGTAGTACCTTCTCTTTAAATCTACCCATAATAATTACTAAATTTCTAAATTTGTTTTTTAGAAACAAAAGATTCTTTATAAAAATTACAAATACAATGATGGTGTGAGGGTGAAAAGAATGTGGGGCCAAGATAAATAGTCGCTCCCACTAAAAAGTGTATATAAGTTAAATTATTAGTATCATTAAGGATCATTTTTATATTCAACATTATTATATATATATATATATATATATATATATATATATATATATATATATATCGTGCGATGCACGAAAATTTATATTATGTCTCGCACAATAGTTTATATTAGGCGATTATGATAAAAACATTCATAATTATATTTGGTTACCAATTATTATTGTAATCAAAGAACGTTCCTAGTTTAAAAATAATTCAAGGTAATTTGATTTCATCTACAACTCTTAATTATTATATTTAATTTAATACACTTTTCTGACAAATAAACTAATACATAATTCAAGGTAATTTGATTTTATCTACAACTCTAATTATTATATTTAATTTAATAGTTATTTTAAAAGCTAAATTATATTATTAAATGAAAGTTATAAGAGATCGACACATGACACTTAATCTTACGTGGCAAATGCTGGAGTAATTTTTTATACTCCTTTAGTATTTATATATATGTATACTAGGTGGAAGAACCGTGCAATGCACGGTAATTTATTTGAATTATTTTAGATATTACGTGATTAAATGATAATTCTAATACATATTTTTTAAAATAATTTATAAAATAATATTAATTAAATTATTTATAGGACTTTGTTTTCGTATGCGACTCCTCTTTCCATATTATTATAATACATGTAACATTTATATTTATTAATTATTAATTATTATAAAATAATAATATAATATTAATTAAATAATTTGTTAACTGAAGTTAAGAAATTGACACGTGACATTCATGCTTACGTGGCAAATTTTGAAACTTTCTTTTATACTCTTTTAGTGTGTGTATATATATATATATATATATATATATATATATATATATATATATATATATACACACACACACACGCCTATAAAACATTTATCTTAAATTCACTCTTTAAAAATTGAATTTGAATTTCTAACTCCGCTCTTGACGGTGACAAAACTAACTCTCCGTGAAGACCTCCAACGTCGGATTAATCACTTTCTGTCGGCATTTAAGGTCGAATTTGAATAGATGTTTTGAGCATCCAATTTTGAGTAAAAAAAAATCTATTTTCTTAGTTTATTTTTCTTTTCATCTATTCAATTTGAGTGGTGCAACAATATAAATTTATGATGAGTCAATTTTCATATTATTTCAACCAATCACATTATGAACGACACTAGATTTTTTTCACAAAACACACGTATAATATATGAGCAACCATTTATCGTGCTCGATCTTACGTATAAATAATCCTCTATGTTACCATTTTCTTGAATTATTCAACTTATTAGTTTTAAACTTCTTAAGGAAAACAACTGTGATTACTTCACAACACTCTACAATGCTATTACAAACATAAAAGAAAATGTTTTTAAAAGTCAAATATTTTATACTCCAATACACAATACTACGGTGTGTTTGGCAACATTGGATGGATATGGAGATTATTTTAGAAACTACTGTCAATAGCTTATATGTTAAGGGATTATCTTTTCAAGAATTTCAAGTTTTTGTGTTTGACAAACAAAGATTATAAATGGAGTTTCTTAAAACTTATAATCTACGTAAGAATCGCTTAAAATATTGATGCCAAACACACGCTGCTATTTGTATTTTTCAACCTTTGTTTTGAAAATTGAAAGAAACAAAAAAGATGAAACTTTTTTGGGGTTGGGAGAAAAAAAGAGACTTTGGAAGGGCATGTGTGTCTTGAAGCCAAGGAAGCATGCAAAGAAACAAGTTGCTTTTCGAAGCATTAATTCGCATCTCGTATGCCTACCTTTCGGCATCTCCAATTTCAATTCTCGACACTAGACAATTTTATTTCGATACCCTCACCACTTCGATTAAAAGCCACAATTTGGATTCTTAATTCTCATTATATCCAATAAAGTTGTGTTTGGCCAACGGATTCTAGAGAATTACAGAGGATTGAGATTCTAATTGTAATAATCTTCAACTCTTATAAATTAGAAGTCTCATTTGATAATATGAAATAAATTGAGATTGTTGAGAAAATAATCCCCTCTAATCTCCTGAAATAGAAGCCAATTCAAACAACTTCTGAAAAAAAATTTCAGCCACTGTAATCTTCATCACAATTTTCAATTTCAATCACAAGTTTCAACTTTAGCTAGTTTGTTGTTAAGGACACCATAAATATTTAGTATGAATCTATTTATTTATTTTTAAATGGATAAATTATTGTGGAATGTATCACACGTAAAAAGCTGACTTAAAGTGTATCATAGTTTTAGTTTTTGAGAACGATATTTATAATTTTTGACTATATAAACAAACTTTTTGTTAGATTTATTTCTATATACCTAATTTCAACTTTCAAATCCAAGTGGAGTTAATTTGAGGGGGCGTAAAAGCAAATTGTGTAAAGACGAAGGGTGTATAGTGCTCCAGCCTGTCAATAGTAGTACTGAGGTCAACAATATGGTGGCAGTAGAATTGTCAGAAGGATTCTGACACTACCACTCACCTTTAAAAAATTCAAAATATTGTCTAATTTTTACCACGGTACCACGGAGTAATGGTCGAGGAAGACATTTTATTGTCACATTTAGTGTCATTTCAGTAGGGTTAATTGACAAAATTATTAATGTACTTTATCAAAATATTCAATTAGATTATCGTACTGATTAATTTGTTTAATTGGATTCTAAATTATTTTCATATCTAAATTAGACCTTTTTGTATTATAATATTTATTATAATATTTATAAGTTATGTAACTCACTTGAATTCAAAAGTTAAGTAAAATGATCTTAGTGTTAATATTTATAAGTTAAGTAACCTACAAATCATGTTTAATTAAGTTTAGTAATTCAATCGAACACATTAATAGTCCAGTAACTTAGTTGAACATTTTTACAAAGTAGAGTAACATATTTATATATTATCTCTTTTCGATATTCAAAATTCCACATAATATTTCAAACATTTTTCCATTCTTTTACCGTAATATAGTAATAAACTAATAACAACATCAACAATTTTTCTTTTATTATCTATTACTTGAGACCGTGTTTATATTTGAGATGATGATAAATTCATCAAACTTTTTGATAAATCCATTATAATTATGT
This sequence comes from Gnaphalium uliginosum, assembly GCA_963930675.1. Lineage (NCBI taxonomy): Eukaryota > Viridiplantae > Streptophyta > Magnoliopsida > Asterales > Asteraceae > Gnaphalium > Gnaphalium uliginosum. The sequence continues at coordinate 1,434,586 of OZ005682.1, read as the reverse complement.
ATTAGTAGTTTATACAGTACAAGTTTTAAATCCACAAATTTGGTGAATTTATCAAAATGTTTGGTGAAAATATCATTACCCTTATATTTGTAGTGCTCAAAATTGTAAAATATACTCCGTACTAAAATACAACTTTATGTAGGTACATATCTTAGGCCATTCCCATTGGTTCCGTCATTTTTACGTCAGTTCCAACCAACGGAGCCGACGCCAATGGCACGGTCCGTCGGTTTGGTTATGTTGGTTTGGTGTGTCGGATATCCGACATACCGTCGTTTTTTTTTCTTTTCTTTTTGTGTGTATATAACTAAAGTAAATTGGTAAATGTGAGACTCACAAATTAAAGTGATGGTGTCACTGATGACAGAATTCCGTCAGTTTCAGTCAGTTTTGAAAAAAACTGACGTGACCAATCGATTTTAGTCAGTTTCAGTCATCATTGGGAGTGGTCTTAGGGGGTGTTTGAGGGAGCTTATTTGAGTTGATTATTGCTTATTGCTTATAAGCAAATAAGTTAGAAATTTTAGGCTTATTTTGAGTCTACTCACAAATAAGCACAAATAAGCAAATAAGCTTAACAAAATTAGCTTATCCAAACACTTATAGATGAGCTTATTAAGCAAATAAGCACTCAAAATAAGCCCCTTCAAACACCACCTTATAATCCTAACCTTAATCCTAATAGTAATCCAAAATAAATAAAAATAAGGTACACAAAAACAAAGGGGTAGGAACATGGCGTAGTGAAATTGGTATAAGTAGTGTATAACTGACTAAACGGAAGGACCACTATGTATTCAATGATCATGAGATTGAGATTAGACGGTGGTAGTACCCTAATATGGTACAGTATATCACGAGATACATTCATGTCTGCATTTACCATTTATGCTTATACACTTTCACTATTTTAAGCCATCATTTTACCAATAAATCTATATCAATCATTCTATTTCCACCCCAAAATATCCACTAATAAGATAAGATTACCATCATTATCTCTTCATTGGTTTCTTTAGCTACGTAATATTACTAGTTTACACATTATAAGTTGATCGCTAAATATAAGGTGAGTTGTATAAAAGTGTAATGTAGTTTGGCCACTTTTTATTTTGTGGAATAAAACATTAAGGGTATTAGCCCAGTCATTATGGTATCGTTATATCTTCGTTTTTAGTGTGTATTTCTAAGACACCATAGGCAGTTAGGCACCGACTACATCTTAGGTGAGTATTAGAAGCGGTGGTGGGCCAACTTGATTTTTTTATTTTTTTTTGTTATTTTGAGTATATAATAAGGTATTACCGGTAAATATAGGGCAAAAAAATTCAAGTTCATCAGTATTTATAAGTTCAATTCTTTTGTCTTTTACGTCATGACAGGAAGTTGTCTTATAAGTTGAGCTGTTTTCAAATATCACTTGAAACAAATACTATCTTCCGTGTAATATTTAAAAACAGACTGTTGATTGTCAAAGAAATCATTATGCCCCGCAAAATACTGAATAATATTTTAACCAAGTAAATAAATGCATTTTTTTAAAATGAAGATTGCTCTTAATTGTTAATTTAACTTGTACAAATTCAACAATTAAGAGAGGTTAAATCAAATTACGAGCAAAAAACTTATAGTATTTCAGGCAAAATTTTAAAATATGCTCTATATTTCTCTTGTTTTATTTGGAAACTGCCAAATACGAAATTACAAAGATCTAAAAATATTTAGAAATAATTTTCCCTTGTCTTTTCTTTACGACTTTTTAAATTTCCTCGCACTCTTTACTCTTTAGTGCCTTTACAGTCCAATCACTGTCTAAGCAGTCATTGTCTAACCTGACGAGCAGGACTCCCATACAACCACGATATACCGTAACAAAATACGCCTCCATCATACTGATCAAATCGGACGGTCACAATTTAATCTCACAATCCACTTTCATCTTTTGGTCCCTCGTCTAATCTTGACTTGCCAACTAGACTTCAAAACAGAACACTGCACCATCATCTCCTTCGTGACCATCCACACATAGTATGTGGGAGAGAGAAACATAGATTCAAAAAAATATAATTAAATAAATAAAATAACAGTAGCTCGTGCTGAAACCACATTTCAAGAAACAAGTTTTAGAGAGAGAAGATCATGTCCTTTTAATATCTTACTTTAAACATTAACATTAACAAAGAACAAAATCAATAACATCCCAATCTTGTTTCTGCACTCCAACAAAACATGGGTGTTTCATCGTTTATGTTGTTGGTTTGTTTATTTTTGGCAGCAGTCTGCACACCAACTGTTTGTGGAAATGCTGAGCTGAGGGCTTTAATGGAAATCAAAGCAAGTTTAGACCCAGAAAATGTATATTTGGGGTCATGGACTGTTCTGGGTAACCAATGTGATGGGTCATTTGATGGTGTTGCTTGCAATGAAAAGGGTCAAGTTGCTAATATTTCTTTGCAGGGGAAAGGGCTAACTGGTAAGCTATCACCGGCGTTTTCTGAGCTCAAACAGTTGACTGGGTTGTACCTGCATTATAACTCTTTGTCTGGTGGGATTCCTAAAGAGATTTGTAACTTGACTGAGCTTAGTGATCTGTATCTCAATGTTAATAATTTATCTGGAAGTATTCCTGCTGAGCTTGCAAACATGGAAAACTTACAAGGTAATGCATTTTTTCTAAATATTGAAACAAAAAAGGATCCTGGAAAGTCTTTGTTTTATTATCAAATTTTATTGTGCATGCAATTCCTTATAAATTAATTTTGTTTCCTTTAATATATTTGATTGTTTTTGGCTATCATTCATGGATTGGGAATAGGAATTGTGAAGTTATTTTGTCTTTTAGAAGTATTATAATTTTTTATTTTTTTAAATGTGAACCTAGGGTTCTTCCAATAAAGTTCAGTAGATGTACAGTCTTCAGATTACCTCTGTTCATACAGATTCTTTAAACTGCACCTTTTAGAGATTGTGGTCGTGTTTACATTTTTTAAAAATGCAAAATGCCGTTCTATTGTTCTGGTTTCATGTCTTTATTTGGCTGTAAACCAACATTTCCCCAATCTGGTAACTTATTGTGGATTTAACAATCTTTTTATTGTGCCCTTCAGCTGTTCTTTCAAACCTGTGTTCTTAGACATATAACATTATGTATAAAGTTTGCTAATTTAAATTTGTTATGCAGTATTGCAGCTCTGCTACAATCAGTTTAGTGGAAGCATACCAACTCAACTTGGATCAATGAAGAAGCTTAGTGTTGTTGCTTTGCAATTCAATCATCTTAGTGGCGCGTTACCGGCAAGTTTGGGGGAGTTAGGGCTATTAACACGGCTAGATTTAAGCTTCAATCGCCTTTTTGGTTCGATCCCTACAAGATTGGCTGATGCTCCTATGCTCCAAGTTTTAGATGTGAGAAATAATACTCTCTCCGGCAACGTACCTCTAGGTATCATTCATGGTTATCTGCATCCACATTATGTTTTGTGATATATTTGCTTTGTTTCAAATGCAGAAGATGATGCTTTTATTGTCAAACATCACCTCTTACTTCAAGTTAGTAATAGAATTAACTTCAAAATGAAAAGCTTGTGTCCTTCCTAATAAAAGTTTATACTTGTTTTCATTTTAAAATAAAAGGTTTGAAGAGATTAGCTGGAGGATTTCAATATGGAAACAACTTGGGACTATGTGGAGTTGAATTCACAACCTTGAAAGCTTGCAGTCCTTTGGATCAGTTGAATCCGAATGGTGTACCGACAAAAAATATTCCAGAAACAGCTAATTTGAAGTTAAACTGTAGCGACACACGGTGCTCAAATTCGTCTAAAACCCCACAAGCTTCCATTATTGTTGGAGTAGTCGTAGCAATCGTGGGATTATCAGTAGTATCTTTCTTAGCAGTTTCACATTATTTACATAGAGTACAAAAATGCAATGATAAGTTTGAACCTTCTAACGGACCCATTGACCAATTGAGGTCAAAGGAAGCATGCAGGAAAAACGGGTCACCTCTAATTAACCTTGAATATCCTAATGGGTGGGACCCATTAGCCGAGGGTCGGCGATTTGGTGGGGTCTCTCAAGAAATAATGAGGAGTTTTAGGTTTAATCTGGAAGAAATAGAGTCGGCTACACAATACTTTGCTCCTAGGAATTTATTAGGAAAGAGTGTGTTTTCTGCCATTCATAAGGGAATGTTGAGAGATGGAACTGTTGTTGCCATAAAAAGTATTATAAAGAGTAGCTGCAAGTCTGAGGAAGCCGAGTTTTTGAAGGGTTTGAATATTTTGACATCTTTAAAACATGAGAATTTAGTGAAATTGAGAGGCTTTTGCTGTTCAAAAGGGCGTGGCGAGTGCTTTCTTATATATGACTATGTGCCTAATGGAAACCTTTTACGGTATCTTGACATGAAAGACGGTGACCATGTTCTCGACTGGTCCACTCGGGCTTCCATCATCAACGGTATTGCCAAAGGTAAGATCATATTTTCCTAAAGAACTACGTTAAATTTTGGTCAGTAGTAGGTCCGGCTTTTGTGTTAAGTTTGTATCATAATCCAGTTCGGCTTTCTCTCTATAAAGTTCTTATTTCATAGAGGTGACAATGTGGGCGGGCTAGTGAGTCGGTTAATGGGTTCAGGCTTAAGCCCCCAATTTTAGCATGGGTTAAAGCGGACCTATTGGGGTTGGCCCACAAACATTTTTTTATCCATTTTTTATGCAAGTAGTGCATTTGATTACAATTACAAAAGCAATATTATTACAATGATAATAAAACGATTTGGGAGGTTCTATTCATTAAAAAAAAGACTTAGTGTGGCTTTTAACCTGTTTGACCTGTTCTTTTAGCTACAAGTCTTTATGTGATACATTTAAGAAAACATACAATTGAAAGCGTTTGTTTCCATATAAACGTGTCAAAATTGCCACCTCTAATGTTTGACCTGAATATTAAAAACCTTTGTGTTAGGGGTGGGAGAAACAGCATTACACTATTACCGAACATAGAAATGGCAAGATTGACGGGTTGGGTTGACCCGTCAAAAGCTTTTTGTCTGCTTGCCTTGAGTTTTATAAGTAGTTAATGTATTAAATAAAATACAAAGTTCACTCTCTTAAAATTATACTTTCATCTTTTGATAAAAAATTTTTTGAGAGACTTGTAAGCATTTGAATTTACTTTGAGTGATTTTGACATGTTTCATTTTTCAATAAGCTTTGAGATTGTACCCATTTGACCCATTTGAGATAAAGTGTAACCCAAACTGATTAACGTTTATGTTAGTAGTAGATTGACATATCTAATAAAACATTATTGTTTTCCACAGGCATAGAATATTTACATGGCAGCAAACTAAACAAACCAGCTATGGTTCATCAAAACATATCAGTCAAAAACGTGCTGCTAGATCAACGGTTCAAACCATTACTCTCTGATTCTGGCCTTCATCAGCTTCTTACAAAGGACACTGTGTACTCATCACTCAAAGCCAGTGCCGCCATGGGATATCTAGCTCCTGAGTATGCCACCACGGGACGATTCACCCAAAAAAGTGATATTTATGCTTTTGGGGTTCTTGTTTTTCAGATCATTTCTGGCAAACGAAAATTTGCTAGTGGAGCTCGGTTTGCTGCTGAATCATGCACTTTCATTGACTTCATTGACCCAAATCTCCATGGAAGATTCTGCGAGCATGAAGCTGCTAACTTTGCAAGAATTGCATTGATGTGCACCCATGAATCTCCTGATCAGAGGCCATCTGTGGAAGATGTTGTACAAGAACTTGGTAATCCATTATGCTAACCTCTTTTTATTAATTTTGACCGCCTTGTTGGTTCTTGGTTAGATGGTTTTTAGAAAGTAGTTTGTAAGGAAGTAGATATTGTGCTACTAACTTCTCACTCTTAATGGAACTTTTAGAAGTTTTGTTGTTGTAGGTTGTGAATGTAATTTAGGATGGGATTTGAATTCCTGTAGTTGCTTGTATCAATAACATTTGTTCTATGCAATGGTAGCAATTCATCACCAACATACCTTGAAACTTAAACTTACTACGGAGTACTTTACGTCTATGTTTCAACTTACAGGTATCCTTTCATACTTTACGTCTATCCTTTCAACTTACATGGGTTGTCCATGCTGGGTTCACACATTCTAAATCTTAAAAACATAACGGGTTGCATATATATATATATATATATATATATATATATATATATATATATATATATATATATATATATATATATATATATATATATATATATGTTGTATACTTGTATCCATGTGTATAATTGAAACCTAAAGATAAATCAATTATTAGTAACGAATTAGCTACATAAAATCCAAATTAAAAACACACCCAAGTCCCAAGCGTAACTTTCATATTGAGCGGATGACATCAGAGGTGGCAAAATAGGTACGTTGAGATTTGGGAAATAGTTGACGGGTCCAAACAAGTAATCTTGAGGTGCGGGATGAAACCGGTTCGTCTGACCCGAAAACACATTTCTATCAACTTTTTGCATTTTATAAATAAATGCGATGCAGAAACTATATTATTAGAAAACTTATTTAACCCCTTCTAATAAGTTAAATTGATTGTTAGACATTTAAAGATAGTGAGAACGAACTCATCTTTAAATAAATGGTTGAAATTGACACCTGTAGCACATATATAGACAACCCATGTAAATTGGTGAATTTAATTTGATTATTAGTTGGTGACAAATAGTTCCGAGTTCCTCAAAACATAAGGCGATGATCATCCTAGTTATCAAATTCATCGCCCAAAAATAGATTACACCATTAATGTTATATACATTTAAGAATTAACTACTCTCTAAAAGATCTGGACTGCAAAAGTTCAAGCTTTCACAACTCGACTGCTTGGTGATCTGACTCTAAAAACATGCTCTTCACCTGTGCAGTTATCTACTTTAACAACCCAATGACTCTTTTTACTTACACCATGACTACCACCGCGCTTATGCTTACCACTACTACCACTACCATTTTCACATTTTCCAGCTATTCTCATCAGCAACAACCCTTCTGCAATTGGCAACAGTTGACTATTTGACCTGCTCCACCGCCAGGAATCCTTCCAGTGTGCGTTATATCCCAACACAATGGTACTCTTTTCCCTCCCATTACCTTGTATGGCTCCTAAAAGCTGCTCATGATTCTCTAGATTACAATCGATAACCACAAGATCAGCGTCTCTGTAACCATTTAGCAATAAAGTTTGCGCATCCCCTACAACAAATTCAACTCGACTTGGATCTGGCCAGAGTTCTTGTTTGGAAGAATGCAACTCATCTACTCCTTTAACAATGCTAGTCACATGCCCGCCGGTTTGCTCAGCTGCCGCCACAAGGCCTAACGTGGTGGAACTAACGGTTGCAGCACCAACAACCACCATGAGTTTGGCATTGTTTCCGGTTGCAATGGCTGAAATGAACTCTGCTACATCTGGTTCATTACCCATTTTCATGGATTTGAGGTATGCTTCAGTTGCATTTTCAGTTAACCAATAACCCATCTTTCTTTGAGAACTAGTTGAAGTTCTGGTAAAAGTAGAAGGCTTTTGGAACTAAAAATAAAAGCTAGTATTAAGTTATGTATGATGATATGTATGATATAAAAATGGGTAAGTGTATTGAGTATATATATATAGGCCAAACATGTTATTAATGAGATGGATTGGTTAAGTTCCATGTGGGGGCGGCATTGGGCTTGTGGGAAGATTGATTAGGCACGGTTTGTTTGGCTCTTTATGGATCATTAAATTATTCAATGATATTTGTTCATTCAAACGTTATAGTTTACTCTAACCATTGGCTTTTATTTCTAATATATATATTCTAATGAATATTAACTGTTCAGCTCGTGTTCATGCATAGATCTTTTAATTAGATGTGACAAATTCATCGAGTTTACTCGTAAATGAATCAAATCGGGTTTTGTTTTACCTCTAAAATATGTTAAACAGTAAAATCAATAAAATTCAAAAGGAAACATGTCAAACGGGTTAAAAGTCGTCAAAATTAAATACTTTACCGACTAAGACCTTCTAAATTATTTTTGTTCAAAGAAGTAAGTTATTATTAGCAGGGTTTAGATAACGCCGTATTAAGGATTACTTTTATGTTTAGAATGGTGAAATGTTTGTTGGCCCATTTTGCAACCCATCCGATTTGTCATTTTGAGAGTTTTACTAGTATTACTTTTTCGGTACTTATTCACTTGAATTTGTCAACACAAAGTTACTTACCTTAAAAGTTAGATTTATAGTTGAACATTTACTCAAGAGTTTAGAAGAATGTAGGGGGTTTCAAGAACACTTGCTTGAAGACTAAAACTAGAATGGACTGGTGGGCAAGTAATGCAACAGTTTCCATGGTGTTTCTTGTCCAATGGCATTTCAAGATGCTTAATTTATTAGCTGTAATGTTCTTTAACAAATGGACAATTGAAAGCCTCAATGAATTAACATGATTTTTTAAATTATTTTTTAGAATTTCTTAGGGGCAAAACCCATGTTAGAGCTGACACTAATCCAGCAAAAACACGTCTTTAATTATCACTAAAGCCTTCAAGTTGGCATTTTTAAACACTGCAAAACCGGGGGCTTGATCACAAACCACTTGTGCTTTTTTGCATCTAAATCTTAAACTAGTTCTAATGATTGTCGATATTTGGATCTAAATCTGGATTAGAAGTAAAACGTCTTACTAGGTTTCTTAGATTTGCCAGATCTTTATACAACACTGTGTTTTTATTTTTTATATTTAATCCTCTAGAAACCATGTCTGTGACTTGAGCCTGTGATTAATTGGTCAGTGCCCTTTTTTGGGTTGTTTTTGCAAGTTGAGAGAATTTAAAATTTAAGGTGAGTTGTGTTACTGCAGAAGCAGGGGTGTGAGCGCAGTTTTTGCCTCCTAATATCTTAACATAGATTTAGATGTGTTGTAGTTGTTTCCTTTACCAAACACCAAATTGAGACTAATCAAATCCCTTCAAGCTAAAAATTTACGTGAAACATGAAATGCAGTCGGAAAAACCTTTTATGCTAGTGAAAATGTAATTTTTTAAACAAAAATGTAGTCTGCTTGTAACTTTTGACATAAATGTATGCTTTGAACAATGAACAGCCTTTAAACAAGGCGTAACATCTGATCTAGTACTACTTACGGGCCCTCAACCTTCCCACAAGAAAATGTAGCAAATCTTTCAGGTACAATTGTACAAATGCGCGAGCCAACTGTTTGGCCCATATTTCATATTGTTCGGGGTTAGGATTTCATTGTCCACCAGATCACATATGACGTGTCTCTCCCTGCATCACCGTTGTTTCTATAGCCCTTGTGTAATATAAAAAAAAATTAGGAAATCTTTCCAAAAAGTAGGAAACATCCACCAATAATCATAATGTGAACTTGATAACGATCATATACGGTTTAAACTAAACATTACAAAAACATGCCCATTTCTCTAATGAATGTGTTTTGTCACTAACATGCAAGTCTCTTGCTCACTTAATATTAATATTTCCTGGCTATGATTTAATGGATTGGTTCTTAAACTTGAAATGGTGGATGAAAATGGTGAATCGTGGAAGCATTGGAGAAAGAATGAAGAGAACAGGTTGTGGGCTATTTAAATTTTAAAAATTTGTGGTCATAAGTTGCCAGTACTTACATCTTTGGTCAATATCAAATAATTGGTTGTTGCCACTTTGTATTTTTATTGTCAAATAGCTGGTTACTAATTGAATATATAGTGACAAAGATCATTTACACAAGACATGAACAAAATTCATTAAATGCGGCCCGTGCAAATTGTGAAAGAAATGAGTGATAATGGCATATCAATGAAGGAGCTAGAAAATATATGAAATGTACAAATTTCAAAGTTACTAGTTGATTTTAAGGGTAAAGGGTATCCTTGACACATATTCAGACGTACATTTTCTACGTGCTTTGAAGATACTTCTACGGTCAATCTTTATGTTCAAATTTTAGGTAAACTATTCATTTTGCTGTCTATATTAGAGTTACAAAATTGGAAGAGAACAATTGTATCTCAAAAGCCGTAGCTCGGCCATTAGGGTCTACGACAAACCCTAATCGATAAAATTGATTATTTCTTTTGGTGTGTATGTATGACGATGGGGTCTTGAATCTTGATAATGAATTGATTCATTGATTGTGTGTGGATAAATAATTGGCCAAGGGTTATTACAATGAGAAATGTGGTCCCTAAAGTACGATCAAAGTGAATCTTAGCCAAGAATTATAAGTACATAATTGTTAAAATGGATGAGTGCCGGCCATACATTTGAGACGTAGACCAATCATGCGTAGTATTTAATGTTTTGGACATATGATATGTATTAATATTAACATAAACGTACATGTCAATAATGTATACGTAAACATTATTAGTTGTATCATTTTTACTAGTTTAGATTCATTTCATAGTCAATTTAATAGTACTAATCATATTAGAACTAATGGCACTCTAATCATGAATCATAAATCTAGCATTACGTAGTTTTGAATAAAATAAACTTATGTAGATGAAGGATATATGATGTAAAAAATGAAGTTTTAGGTCCTATGATCATTGTAGGATCGTTGGTATTATTATGGTTTGTAAATAAGCTCACCAAAAGCCCATAGATGAGTATACCTATATCAGCCACTTTCAGTATAAGCTTTAAATGGGCCTGTGCACTAATCTCAAATCTGTATGGTTTGTTTTAAACATAAGCTGAACTTCAAAGCCCAAATATCCAGCTGTTGAATTTACACAGTCCTCAGCCTTTACTAAAAGATTAGTGATTCGTACGTCATCATCGTTTTATCCCTGCACAATTAGACATGTTTTATGGTGCTGTATTGTACAACATCGTAAAATATAAATGGTATACGGATAAAAAATATGGTAAATACAATGATTTGAAATTATATAAAACTCTAAATAACCCAAGAAAAAAAATGAAAAGGTCTTGCACAATATAAAGTAATGACTGCTTTGTTTTACTCTTGAAAGTAGAAATATAAGCTGACATATATTATATTCTTTTTTACAAAAGTTATCATTATCATTATCATAATAATACAGTAACATGGTTAGTGATGATTTCTTATTAAAACTTATATATAAGTAAAGTAATGATTTATTTTTGGGGTTGGTTGATCAACTGATCAACATATTCCGCTTGTAATGGCTTTGTTTCGGTAATCATTACCTAAAAAGTATTTTAATTATATTTGAAAAAATGATGTATATGAATAAATGGAGCTAGTGTAATTTCAAAAAATCAAATTTTAAGTAAATCACAATACACTGGATTTTACAAAACCATTTTATTTTGATTTTCTTTTTACATATTTTAACCAACCAAGTGACCAACTAGTAAAATAAATGTGACCTCTTGTCGGCATGGACAACTTTTCTAAGTAATGAATAAGTTATGTCATAATTGTATTTCAACAGTAAATCAATCAATATAAATGCATTAAACGAGCCGATCACTTAACGAACTACTCAAATTCGAACTCGTTTATCTCGAATTTGAGCATCATAATATTAGAACTCGAGTCGAGCACGAACATAAATGATTGTTAGATGAGTTTCACGAGCCGAGCTTGGGAACATTAATATTCGACTCGACTCGATTGAATGCTCGTTTAATCCTCGTGAATCGAACTTGTTAATCGAGTCGAACGAGCTAAGCGAGCATAGCTATCGTGATATATCAGTTTAAATAAAACTTAAATTAAGTGTTATTATAAAACTTAAATTTTTATTATAGCTAGACAAACACAAAGTTCTACTAACATCATATCAAATAGTAACTTAAATTACATTCATGAGACTTCATTCCCTTATTTTTACTTCTCTCTTGTTACGTGGGATAAATTCCCTTTTTTTTCATCCCACATTGATCGGATGAAACAACTTAAATGCAAAAAGAACTCTATAAATACGAGACTCAACTTTTCACTTATATACTTGCTTATATGTTTTTGATTTTTGATACACCAGTTGGTACAATATTTTAAGTTGAAGTCATTTTTGAAAATGTGCTTTATAAACTTCAAGTCAAGTTTAAAAAAGATTTTTATGTTTTTGAACAAACTTATTTGAAACAAAATTATCTTAAAATTAAACGAGCATCGAACTCGAGCTTCTAAATAAGTATGTTCATCTCAAAAGCTAATTTCGAAATAAAATTATCTTAAAATTAAACGAGCATCGAACTCGAACTCGAACAATAATTAAATTTTCGAGCTCGAATTCGAACACAGTTTTAAGAGTTTAATTGAACTCGAGCCGAGTAATTATTAAATGAGTCTAGCCCAGATTGTCTGATTGTTGATTCGACTCGATTCGTTAAGAGCCCTAATTATGACACAGGTAAATGTGCTAACTAGTACAAGTTTATCTTGCAATAAAACTTACGAGTATATATTACTCATATAATTTAGTATCATGAATATGACATTTAAGTTGTGGAAATAAAGAAGCTTTTAACCCTAGAGAATTGAAGCTAGGTCAATGTAGAAAGTAGAAACTTTATTAATTGTAAAGGAGTAAAAGGACAGTGAGACCAATTAAGCCATGCTTTATTATGGAGATAGAGATAGCTAGGCACATGTCTTGAAAGCAAGAAAACACTAATTGAGACAAGATTTTACTTGCACAATAGTAAAAGTTTATACCTTTAATTAAGCATTCCATGTGATTCTATACCTTTTTTTCAATCTTTTTTCTTAACTTACAAAAATTCATAAACTGTTTTTCCATTTTTGTTTCTGCTTGCCTTTTACTAGTTGCTGTTAGTCAATTCGTATTGTACGTGTACAACGCTAAATGAAACGTCTTGGTAATGAATATTCATTAAATTTATACATATATACTATGATCAATCATCTGAAACTTTGAAAAAAGTTTGTTAGAATTGAAATATGATGATGATTATAATGTGGGACTTGGGTAAAACTAAGGGTAATAATGAGGAAAACATTGACATGAAAATGCAGCAACATGAATATATGGGCAAATGTCCTATGCCCATCATTATATATCCCTAAACCTTGCAATTATACAAGGACCAGCAAACACAAGCCTGAAAGTAAAAATGTACTAATTAACAACATTATTACGATGATTTTACTATACATAAGATCTAAGGGTACCTATCATAACTTCCAGCTTATCGTAAGAGTGACATACCAACGTATGATAGAAACAAGCTAGGAACGTGCTAGTAAAATGATAGAGGAAGGGTACAAAATGTAATAGTATCGTTTTATGTAAAGGCGTTGTTATTTTTGACGGAATTGAAGGCCAATGCGAATAAAATAAATCAAGAGTTACCATAGCATAGCTTTTGATTTTACATGGTAGTGAAAAGGATAAGTGACTAAAACAAGAAAGAACTAGTATACAGTTGACAACTATAAATGGTATATTGGGAGAAATATTGGTATACTGCATGTGTAGTGTTTTCTGTACTTATTACTATTAGTACAAGAAAAAACTACTTACAGTTCATCTTTTCTTCTCCCTATTTTCATTTTTTAGTCTATTCGTTTTATAGGTTTCACATGAAAATAAATATATGATAACGGGTCTCGTTTGGAAAATGAGATCCTGCATCAGCGGAATCTACACTGTATTGCCAAAAAGTTCAAGTTTGGTACGTTGTTCCTTTCGGATGGAATGTACCAAGAACTTTTTTTCGTTCCAACTGACTGCTTTGCTTGAGGTTTCCTCAAGAAAGTCTTTTGTAGTAATCATGACAAGATAAATGTGATGATAATGCGAAAATTTATGTTCTTTCGGCCATACAGTTGATAAAGGGCCCCACTTGTGAATGATATTATACAAATTTTGAAAATAAGAAAGAGATCATCATAATAAGTTCATTAACTAAGAATGTTAATTTATTAATCAAATTTTTAATGTTAAACAACTTTAAATTGAAGATTTGATGGGAGAAAAGACGTTCCATTTCATGGGTAGGGACCGCTATCGCCTCCCCTGTTAATACTTAAGTCTCAAAATTAGCTTTATAAAGATTTTATTGGTGGCTTTAGTTATCAAGATGTTGAATCGACGTGATTTGCATGACAATTTTAAGGAAAACAAATAGTAGAAGGAAGTTGAAATATTAAATTTTCAATCCTTTATGGTCAATTCTTGTCCCTTGGCACTTGTTTCTCAAGCAACCTCAATTTAATTAAAAGGCAAGTAATCATCATAAAGATATTAGTTAGCCTGATGTTACTCATGGATGTAACGTTTAAATTTAGATAGTCAAATTTGTTTACTGTTCTGGTATGTTCAAATATGGAATGATAATTTAGTCAAAGAAAGTCTCTTGATAATACAGATGAAAAAGTATGCTTTATTGAATGGATCACATGGAGATATTAATGAAAATTAAGAATGGAAACAAGAAACATCAAACCAACAATAATATAGAGTCTGCATTAACAGCAATTTATTCTGTTTTTCCTGCAAAGTATCTGATTCTAAAGGTAGAAGAGAAAAGATCATTTCAGGAAACAAATCAAACTGCACAATAACAACAAAAAGACCCAACAGAAATTGGTTTCTTATCGATTTACTGATCTTTTGAATGTATGATTCACATTCGGGCAAAAAAAAATGTGAAACTGGACAATAGTTGAACAAACAAAGAAATCTTGAAAAGTTTAAACTTCTGCCCATAAAAAGATTAGAACTTTAAACAATGATTCAATATATAGTAATTAATGCCAGTGGTACAATATTCCTGGATGTTTGTTATCATATGCAATACTCCTGCAAAATCTTGAACTGAATTATCTGATCTACAGAGGAAAAGGGTACCAAAAGAATACAATTAATGCTACACACTGTGAATAAAACATTACAATGAGGATGCATCCACAAAGACCTCATTAAGCATGTCATCATCATCATTGGCGAAAATCTCTGCTTCTTTCTCCTCATCGTTACCAAGTTGTCGTTTTTTGAGCTTTGCGTGAGCTGCAACGAATATCATTTTTTGGATCCTTTCGAAACCAATCCTTGATTGAACTTGACCTTGACCCCATGCCCATCTCATGAAAGACCAACTGCACCTGAACCCACAAGATGTTGCATGAAGAAACAAAAGTCTCGCTGCAATCTTTCTAAGTACAGTAAAATCTTTCAAGATAGTTTCCCAAACGAGCCTACTACTTTGAGGATTTGCTATTTTCATTTTTCCAGTAAACGGGTCGCGTTGTTTGACTTGAACCGCTTGAGCATATAAAGGGTCAAGTCCTTCTGACCTCCATTTCATGAGCTCCATCAATGCAATGTGAGCTTCTTCTCGTGAAACTAGACGTGTAATCAGATTATCAACATCTTTTACTTGTTCACAAGTTAAACATTTAAAAGGCGGGAGGTATTTTCCGCTTGTGTCCATCATTAAATAAACAGGATCAAGTATAAACGCGGTTGACCATGCAGGATGATAGTTTTTCTTGAATCGTTTTTCGATAATTTTCTCAACAACCCCCTCATGAACGTTGAATTTGACACACCAGCCCTTCATTTTCGCACGCAAATCCTCCCAAAGCGGAAGACATTGTCCGGCTAACGGCCTCTCAGCCTCAATCTCTTCAACCATGCTTCTAATCACCTTGATTAAAGTGTTAATCGCCTCAATATCACTCCAAAAGGACATATTTTGAATCAATTCCCCAACTTCGCTAGCAACAGAATCTTCCGTTGATACAACTTTGAATGAATCGTCCATTACAACTAAATGCAAAACCCGAGCACTTGCTAATGTATTTTCCAACATTGAATTCACAGATGAAATGTTTTGTAAGTTTTCACAATACAAAAGGGGAGGAACTCCAGAAGAAACAGAGAATCTCGACTCTTGTGACCGAAACTTGTTTAAAATACTCCTAGCTTGAGAATTATTGTTAAAAAGACTAGTAATTTTCAAGCAATTATTTATAACATTCTTGAAAAGAGGAAGCTCTTTGCTAAAATCCTTAATCAAATTACCAACACCTTGAAGCTGACAAGATAGATTAACCATCCAATGATTCCGAATTTCCAAATTCCTCAAGCTCTTTGCTTTATACTTATCTGCCACAATTCCAACACATTTTTGAGCAACATTACATGTACCTGTAACGGTTTCCCACATGATCTCTTCCGCATACGTATCAGGAACCACCACTGAACTACCAGGAAAAAAAGATTTTCGGAACAATGTAGTTCCATTAGGAAGATTAACCATGAATTTAACCAAACCCTCATCACCATGCCCAAAAGTCTTGTTTTTCCACCCATCAGAAACAAGTTGATAAAATTCAGCATCTCTCAACTTAACTTCTGATTCCAATTTTGCTTCTTCATACTTAGAATCAAGCCTAGAAAACATAAAGTCTTGTCTTGAAATCTCAGGCAAACCAACTTGATTCATAAAAGCTTTAAACTTGGGATGATCTAAACTTGGAAATGAGACTGAACCATAACATTCATAAAACCAATCAGTTAATAAATTAAGAGCTGAATCAATTTGTGTTTGACTTAAATGTGGACCCGGTGGTAAAGGCTTTGGACTTTTTAGTTTCTTCACACTATCTTCCAACATTGCCAATGGCCCTAAATCCTCTTTCCCACCAGATAACAACAAATGATGTTGTTGCTGCTGCTGTTGCTGATGATGATGATAATGAAATTGTTGATGATGGTAATTATTTAGGCCTTCTGCAAACCTTTTGTTATGAGAAGAATTAGGGGAAGATATTAATGGTGGTAATGAAGAAGATGATGATGAGGGTTTTAACAGTGAGTTAAAATTAGGGCAAGTTCCTCTTTTGAGATGCTCAGAAGCGGTTCTTGATGGGTTTGAAGCTGAAAAAACAGACTCACAAAGATTGCACTTAAGTTTAACTGATTTTGGATCATTTGTATCTGTGTTTCTAACTAAAATGGGCTCAAGATGTGCCCAATACCAAGCTCCTTTCCCTTTAATAGCCTTAGCTCGAACCGTTGTTAGCCCTTCATATCTCTTGTTAACAGCTCTTACTGCCATGTCTTCTGTAGCAACCACCACCAGTTGGTTATCATTCTGTGTTTCTTTAGCATCAGCCATTCTATATATCTATATCTATTATGTGTGTATAATAGTTAAGTTACTAACACACACACAGATGAAACTATTGCAGATTTTTCAAAAAAGCACAGAGCTTTTATTTTGGGTTCAGTTCAGGTGTTACGAGATTTATTTTCATGGCGGAATACGTCGGCAAAGGGTTACAGAAGTCGTCGGAAAAGAAAGAAAGTTTTAGTCTATATGTACACCATCTGTTTGATGAAATGATTAAGTGAAGAAAATATTAAAAAAATAAGAGTGATGATGATGAGGAAGGTCAGAGGAAAAATAGAATATAGCAGCGGCAGGTGTGTGTATATATGGATGTATATGTATGTGTGTATATGATATTATGATGATATCAGTGGGAGATATGTAAGAGAAGAAGTGGTAGTTCCCCACGTACCGATAAAGCGCGTCAGATGGAAACGACCAATCAAACTTTAAGGTTAATTTTTTTTTGGGGTGTGTGGGGTTCAAAGTTTTCAAGTTGTGGGGTCACAATATAAACTAGCCATAGAATTGACTCATCTCACCAAAGTATGGTCAACGTTGGTGATTCAACGTGTCAGGTGACGTATGACTATTTTCTCTTCTTTGTTTTTAAACGTTGGAATTTTTCATAACAAGGATTTCTAGTTTGTTTTATTTCATTTTGATCCTCTGTGTTTAGTTGAATAAATAATATACTCTTTTCATTTAGAAGTTAAGTACATTTTATGTCCTAATGTAACGAATGATATGAATAGTAGTAGAACTCGTATAAAATATGCGTAGAGATAGGAGAACTGTTGCTTAATTGCTTTCATTTATGTTGACAGTTATCATGATTGATTTTATATTGATATTTTTTTATATACTTCAACTTTCTTGTTCATATACATGTAGATGTAGATTTAAATTGAATAGACTAAAGTAGTAAGAGAAATAATAAGATATGTAATGCGTAATATAAGTTTTCATATAAATAAAAGATAAAGAATTAGTGTATTTACATATGACAATGTCTTAATTTGAATATTTGCATTTATACAGCTATGCTTATTTTATGTTACATGAAGCAAAATCGAACCATGTATACAAATTATAAACGAAATAGTACAAAATGAACCTGACGATTATATTGCATTATTTCAGGGGGCTTAAAGTCATATTCCCAAGTTAGAGGATAGATTACATATTTTTCCGTTAACTTCAACCTCCTGTACATTTTTGCAAGTAGTTTACCACTTTACCCTCAAGGCTAAACTCTTAATTTGAAGTCTTAAAACTTTACCAAGTTACAATTTATCACCATTAAAAGTGATTATTTACTTGTAAACTTTGCTCACAATATTTTATCATAATGTTAGAGGAGGGTTATTGTTTCTTATGGTAGGAACCGTAAAAATGATCTTTTTCATTTTTAATTTCATCATATGTACATTCTTTTGTAAAATAAATAATACTAATATTATTATAATTGTAATCTCTTAAATATGAAATTGTACATTTTTTGCAAAATATATATATATATGATACACAACTTAAAGTTGTGTATCACAACTTTTTGGTGTGATACACAACTTTTATTATGTGTATCAATTTCTTTAAAAAAAATTATCAAATCTTAAAAATGAAATTAATTTTACATGATGAATATGACATTAAGGGCCGGTATATTAATAAATAAGCTCTATATGATATTCACATCTGTTACGATTACATTTGGTTTTCAATTCGTAATGATAAGATGTTATTATTACCACTTTAATTGTGTATGATCTATCTAATCTAAATACAATGTATATGAAGTATGGTTGGCATCAAGATATAAAGTAAGAAACATGTGTCACAATACACGATCATATAATATAATAATATATTATATATATAATGTAATATAATGGGTAAAGATACTGTGAGAATTAACGATCGGTGAGAATCATGGAAACTAGGTGAAAAATAAATATAATCTCAAATAAAATAATTAGAAGTTATTAGATGCATTTTGTATTTGCATGTAGTTCTCACGGTTCTCACCAATTGTTAATTCTCATTCGATCCTTTCAATATAATTATATACACTATTATATAGTATTATATATATATATATATATATATATATATATATATATATATATATATATTGGGATGATGTAGGAGGAATCACTTTTTTAGTGAAGGGGAAACGTTATTATTCATCACGAAACATCTTAATTTTGAAAATACAGATCTTACAAAAAATTAAGTGAAATTTAATAAATGTTAATCGGAATCGATGTTATGAATGTTACGCTTCGTTTATAAATTCTTTTTACGGGTTATAACAAAAATTTATGAATACTAGATCCAAAATTGTTAATATTCATCGCGGTAAATGTTCGTTAACATTCGTGGTGATGAATGTTAAAATTTAAAATAATCTTCAAATAATCTAATATTTTAACATTCATCGTAACGAATGTTAGTTAACATTCATCACGGTGAATTTGCTACACATTTATTAAATAAATATTCATCAACTAATGTTATGACTTAAAAATGAAATTATTTCGTTAATATATTCTTTATAGTATAGATTTTATCATTTTGATTACTATTTATTGGTAAAAATATATTTTTTGTTGACATTTTGATTGTTAAATGTAATATTGTTCGTGATGAATATTAACACTTCTCCATTCAAAAAAAAACTTCCCTTTTGAACGCTCCCATATATATATATATATATATATATATATATATATATATATAATATTCGCTTTAAGTCCTGCAGTAAATACAGACGACTAAACTGAAATTGTTATAGATTTAAAATTTTATTTTTATTTAACTAAATAAATTGGTGTTAAATATAAAGTTTTATTTTTATTTTTATTTAATTAAATAAAGTAGTATATATATTAGTGTGTTAAAGGTAAAGTGTTATAATTCGTATATGTTATATGTAGTAAAAAATTTGTAACCTAAGGAAAGAATATATCATATCTTCCAAAACTTTAGGACTTTCACGATCTTCAAGAAGAGGTTGTTTTTCATCTACAAATCAATTCAAAAAGATTTTAGTAAATATAAATAATCGATCATAAGTTAAAGAACGCACATAATAATAATAAAAAAATGTAATATAAATAAACAACATATAATACCTACCAAACCTTTGGGACTTTTAAGATCTTTAACAACATGAAGTTTTTGATCTACATATCAACTAAAAAAAATACTAAAATATGTTAATCATTTTTATTTTTGACACAAAAATAAGGAAATGGCTCCATGTGCTCTGAGTCATTATGTGGATTCAGATTATAAGTATAAGAACGTATGTATTAAATATTTGAAAAAATTACGCAAATCGTCCTTTAAGTTAACTCAAATTTCACTGGTAGTCCTTTACAAAATTTAATTACATCAATGATTATTTCTTTTGAAACTTATTACACTAACAGTCCTTTAGACTAACGATTGTTAACTCTCTGTTAAAAAGGATCACGAATGATTTTTTTTTTATTTTAGATAATACTGGTCTTTGTTGAAAAGATTTGAACAAAGAAATAATAGTGAGTGGGAGTCGGTAAGTTTTTTTTTGGTATTTTATTTTCGAATATTTTCAAAGGTTTATTTAATTTAATATATTAGCCGGAATTTTATATTTTAATTTTTAAAATTAGCAAAATTATTAGGGAGTGTAAACTGTAAAGTATAATAATGAGAATTAATTCTAAATCGTTAGATCGCTCTTAAAAACCCCGTCGAAAGGCCCATATTGCTACATAAGATTTTGCTTTTTAACAATCTATTATATATTTATAAATTATAGATTATAGATTATAGATTATATTTATACATATATGAATGGGTGGTATAGGGGCTATAGGGGAGTGGGGACATACCAATAAAAGCCTTCTTTGGTGGAAGAAAAATAAATAAAATAAAAACAATTTGATATATGATGCCGGTGATGGATTAATCATACTTTGGAAATTTGGTGAGTGGTTATTAATAGGTGTGAGTGTGTGACCCATTCATGCTTCACCGATAACCAACTCTAGCTTTGGGCGTGTAGGGAGCTACACAAAGTTCTTCCTCTTTAGATTAAAATTGGTTCTAGAATTAACTTTATAAATACTCCTTCTAGTTTACATAGAGTTGTAAAAATTAAATCTCTAACATCTTTTTTATTGCTATTAGTCCAAATACATTTAATTCATTTTTTCATTATTTTCTAGAAACAAGAGTAATGAAGATGTTAGTAGTATTTTACTCATTTATAATGGTAGATGGACCATTTACGATATAAAAGTGAATTTTTTGATTGACAGCACGAAAAAAGAAGTTGAAAGACAACTATCGTAAACCAGTGTAAATTACGTGAACCATTCATGAAATCAATGTTTTTAAATGCCTATGAAAGTGGATATAGTTAGTGAAGCAATATTCTAGCAGAATTACTTAAAATTTATAAACCGGTGTATAACCTTTTTCACTTCAACGTGCTTTACGTTTTTTAAACTTATTTAGATTATTTACAATGGTAACAAGAGTTGTGGGACATTATGGGTGTCACGTCACCACAACCCTTGCAATGGTTACACAAGATTGTGGAGGGTAGATTCAACTAAATTAATTTAATTTTGAATTAAACCTACAAAGAAAAAGAAAAAAATTAAAAAGTCATGTGGGGCCCACATTTGGTATCCTCTTCTCCGTTCTCCTAATCAGAACGCCCCACTACCACAACCCTCAATTGCGAGCGTTGCGATGAAAGAACCTCGTCAAAGATGGACGCGTTCCAAGTGTCTTAAAAGGATAAATGGCGGGTAAAAGTTAGAAAATATGTTTGAGTCAAACATGCAACTACCAAGTGCAATACAAGCAACTGAAGCAAGTCATTCGGGGTCGTCTCCACACTTTTTGCCCAACTTGTTTGAAATTTGTAAATAAATACTCCACTACTTTAAATTTTAAAAAAGAAATTATGTTTAAATAAACACATGTAGCACATTGTAGAAGACTTTAGCAAAATTCAGAGTAATCTCTTTCTTGTATAAATGGATTAATTTGGCCACTTATAATCTAAAGGAGACAAAATGCGGTGATGATGAAATATGAAATATCATGTAAGTAGGTGACGTAGCACGGTACAAGTTGCTAAAGCGGTTGGTAGGAGAACAAAGTACTCTGTGTACTAAACACCCAATATTGTGAATGAAAAATGGAAGCTAAAATGCAAGCCAAACAGAAGTTTACTAAATGCATCAAAACATGGGTGTCTTTGATGGCATCAATCACCACCAAATAGGGAATAATATTCATGTACATATAGGACCATGTTTGAAATCTTTTTTGTCATCTAGCATTTTATAATTAAAACAATATTTTCGAATTATCCAATACGTTTATCGTTTAAATCACATCAATCTTGTATAACAAAAAAGTATTTCAATTCCAAATTTGATTCTGCTACATGATGGTCACATTATAGCATATTTCACACTTGGATAACATTAAAGTAATCGATAGAAAAGTTCTTGAAGTGCTGTTATCTGATGTTTAACTGTATCATCGTATTTCGCTGAGCTCTACATCGTAAGTCACCTTAGACATAGGCCTCAGGGCAAAGAATCATTGTGTAACGTGACACCTTTGCCAAAAGTCGAAAAGATATAAATACTGAATATACATTTTAATGATTGGTTTTCAAGTGATTCAAATATCAAATTTGATTTTTAACATAATCAAACGGAGATAACTTATGTGTTGTTTACTAAACATAAGTAATATTCATTCCTTCATGTTTTAAAATTTACATATTCAGTCGTGCAGGTCCTTTTACCGCTGAAATAATATCAAATATCAAAGTACTTTTAAAATAAAAACTAAAAAGTGATTAAAGATGGTTTTTGATTATTTTTATAAAGAGATGGGGAGATGATTGGTTCCAAATATTCGAACATGTGCCTAAATGCCTAATTTGTATATATACTTTTGAAATCATTGTGGGATCCGACCAGAGAATCGGATTCAAATCATTAATACGACTTTGGTGTTATTTTCAGTTCTACGTTAACCTTTATATTTAGGGTTCTGATTTTGGCACAGGCAAATTTTACAGATACACAGGGGGAAAATTAGATTGACAAAATTACCCTTCATTTTACTTTTCCTTTTACACCAGACCATATGCATCCCTTGTTCCACTTGTGTACAATGTCATGCTCTATATGCATCATATTTAGGAAGAAATCAATAGCTACTGGCATGATTATTTGTATTCTGGCCTTCTGGGTCATGAAAAGTCATCGGAAAATAAACGACAGGTAAATAGTTATTGCCGGAAGTTAGCTATAGTAACCGAAAAAGATAAGGGTAATGGCGATGGTTTTGGGTGCTTGGGGTTTCAGGAATTGATAAGTAAATTAAAGTCAGGGGTTGTCTATTTATATTTTTGCCCTATGTATTTACAAAATGTGCCTGTGGCAAAATCATTGCCCTTATATTTATATTAAACTCATTATTTTATTTTAGATTTTATATTATATATATATTTATATTTATATTATATTATTCGGTTGTAAAAATACAATAGTATCTTTTATCATTATAACATTAAATAGAATACCCTCTTTCGAATAAAGTAGGCATGAACAAAACCCGGTTTTTTAGAAAACCGGTTCGGGAAACCGGTTCGGGTTGAAAAACCGAACCGGTTTTTAGTCTATAGTCAATAACCGGTTTTTTCAAAAACCGGTTTGGAACCGAACCGGTTTTGGAGGGTAAAAAACCCTAACCGATTGTAACTGGTTTGGAACCGGATTGGGTTCAAAAACCGGTTTGTAACCGGTTTACCTATATAATTCGGGTTTTTTTCGATCGTTGAGCGTTTTAGGGAAAAACAACGTATTCTTTTTTTCGATAGAATGTTAGTACATTAGGTATGGAAACATAACTTAACAATAACTTAAAACAAAGTCTTCTAAATCTTCATAAAAATATTATTTAAACCAATAATTCTATATAATTCAATCTTCTTCGAGCGTTAAGCGTTTTAGGGAAAACCAACGTATTCTTTAAAAAAATTTCAATAGAATGTTAGTACATTAGGTATGGAAACATAATTTAACAATAACTTAAAACAAACTCTTCTAAATCTTCATAATTATATTATTTAAACCAATAATTCTATATAATTCAATCTTCTTCGAGCGTTAAGCGTTTTAGAGAAAAACAACGTAATCTTCAAAAAAAAATTCGATAGAATGCTAGTACATTAGGAATGGAAACATATCTTAACAATAACTTAAAACAAAGTCTTCTAAATCTTCATAAAAATATTCTTGAAACAAATAAGTCTTCATAATTCTTCATAATCTTCAAAATCTTCAACTTTTATTAATCTTCAATTCTTCTAACATCTTCAATTTGCGTAGTCTTCAA